>CM056056.1:142855931-144055931 GCA_029574335.1 Rana kukunoris
AAATATTTTTTCAAATTTTTTTTTTTAAATATATTTTTTTCCAAATTTAAAAAAAATATATATATTTTTTTGGCTCTTGGACCTCCAAACTACCCACGTAGGGGAGACTCTTGGCTACATGTCTACCAAAGGTGGGGTCACTGGCACTTAATGCTGGCCAGTTCTGGGTCTCTCAAGAAGGACAGTTTAACATGAGAGTCTATGGGGAAATGGGGTCATCTTGAGATATCTCCACGGCCATTGGTCCCCTGAACCCCAAACTTGGCTTGGTCAGTTCAGGACATATAGGGCTACAACGTGGCAAAGAAAGTAAGTCGCTACTGGTTATGGTTCGGGAGAACTGGCCGTCCAAAGTTGGGTGGTTTGGGACTTTAGCCTAGAAGTGGCATAAATCGGTTTTTGGGCTATAACTTTTGAACTAAAGCTCCTAGAGCCTTCAAACTTGGGGAGCATCTTCCTGAATAGCAACTGGAGTGTATCAATTTTTTTTTTTCAGCAAATATTTTTTCAAATTATTTTTTTTTTAAATATTTTTTTTTCCAAATTTAAAAAAAAAAAAAATTTTTTGGCTCTTGGACCTCCAAACTACCCACGTAGGGGAGACTCTTGGGTACATGTCTACCAAAGGTGGGGTCACTGGCACTTAATGCTGGCCAGTTCTGGGTCTCTCAAGAAGGACCGTTTAACATGGGAGTCTATGGGGAAATGGGGTCATCTTGAGATGCGATATCTCCACGGCCATTGGTCCCCTGAACCCCAAACTTGGCTTGGTCAGTTCAGGACATATAGGGCTACAACGTGGCAAAGAAAGTAAGTCGCTACTGGTTATGGTTCGGGAGAACTGGCCGTCCAAAGTTGGGTGGTTTGGGACTTTAGCCTAGAAGTGGCATATTTTTTTTTTGGTGCCAGGACCTCCAAACTACCCACATTTGTAGGGGAGACTCTCGGTACATGTTGACCAAGGTGGGGTCACTGGCACCTAAGGCTGGCCAGTACTGGGTCTCCAAAGAAGGACCGTTTAACATGGGAGTCCTATGGGAAATTGGGTTCATCTTGAGATATCTCCACGGCCATTGGTCCCCTGAACCCCAACTTGGCTTGGTCAGTTCTGGACATATAGGGCTACAACGTGGCAAAGAAAGTAAGTCGCTACTGGTTATGGTTCGGGAGAACTGGCCGTTCCAAAGTTGGGTGGTTTGGGACTTTAGCCTAGAAGTGGCATAAATTGGTTTTTGGCTTTAACTTTTGAACTAAAGCTCCTAGAGCCTTCAAACTTGGGGAGCATCTTCCTGAATAGCAACTGGAGTGTATCAATTTTTTTTTTTTTTTTAGCAAATATTTTTTCCAATTTTTTGTGATTTTTAAATATATTTTTTTCCAAATTTAAAAAAAATATAATATTTTTTTGGCTCTTGGACCTCAAACTACCCACGTAGGGGGAGACTCTTGGCTACATGTCTACCAAAGGTGGGGTCACTGGCACTTAATGCTGGCCAGTTCTGGGTCTCTCAAGAAGGACCGTTTAACATGGGAGTCTATGGGGAAATGAGGTCATCTTGAGATGCGATATCTCCACGGCCCATTGGTCCCCTGAACCCCAAAACTTGGCTTGGTCAGTGCCGCGTCAGGACATATAGGGCTACAACGTGGCAAAGAAAGTAAGTCGCTACTGGTTATGGTTCGGGAGAACTGGCCGTCCAAAGTTGGGTGGTTTGGGACTTTAGCCTAGAAGTGGCATAAATCGGTTTTTGGGCTATAACTTTTGAACTAAAGCTCCTAGAGCCTTCAAACTTGGGGAGCATCTTCCTGAATAGCAACTGGAGTGTATCAATTTTTTTTTTTCAGCAAATATTTTTTCAAATTATTTTTTTTTTAAATATATTTTTTCCAAATTTAAAAAAAAAATTTTTTTTTGGCTCTTGGACCTCCAAACTACCCACGTAGGGGAGACTCTTGGGTACATGTCTACCAAAGGTGGGGTCACTGGCACTTAATGCTGGCCAGTTCTGGGTCTCTCAAGAAGGACCGTTTAACATGGGAGTCTATGGGGAAATGGAGTCATCTTGAGATGCGATATCTCCACGGCCATTGATCCCCTGAACCCCAAACTTGGCTTGGTCAGTTCTGGACATATTGGGCTACAACGTGGCAAAGAAAGTAAGTCGCTACTGGTTATGGTTCGGGAGAACTGGCCGTCCAAAGTTGGGTGGTTTGGGACTTTAGCCTAGAAGTGGCATAAATTGGTTTTTGGGCTATAACTTTTGAACTAAAGCTCCTAGAGCCTTCAAACTTGGGGAGCATCTTCCTGAATAGCAACTGGAGCGTATCAATTTTTTTTTTCCAGCAAATATTTTTTCAAATCTTTTTTTTTTTTAATATATTTTTTTCCAAATTTAAAAAAAATATATATATATTTTGGCTCTTGGACCTCCAAACTACCCACGTAGGGGAGACTCTTGGGTACATGTCTACCAAAGGTGGGGTCACTGGCACTTAATGCTGGCCAGTTCTGGGTCTCTCAAGAAGGACCGTTTAACATGGGAGTCTATGGGGAAATGGGGTCATCTTGAGATGCGATATCTCCACGGCCATTGGTCCCTGGACCCCAAAACTTGGCTTGGTCAGTTCAGGACATATAGGGCTACAACGTGGCAAAGAAAGTAAGTCGCTACTGGTTATGGTTCGGGAGAACTGGCCGTCCAAAGTTGGGTGGTTTGGGACTTTAGCCTAGAAGTGGCATAAATCGGTTTTTGGGCTATAACTTTTGAACTAAAGCTCCTAGAGCCTTCAAACTTGGGGAGCATCTTCCTGAATAGCAACTGGAGTGTATCAATTTTTTTTTTTTTTTCAGCAAATATTTTTTCAAATTTTTTTTTTTAAATATTTTTTTTTCCAAATTTAAAAAAATATATATATTTTTTGGCTCTTGGACCTCCAAACTACCCACGTAGGGGAGACTCTTGGGTACATGTCTACCAAAGGTGGGGTCACTGGCACTTAATGCTGGCCAGTTCTGGGTCTCTCAAGAAGAACCGTTTAACATGGGAGTCTATGGGGAAATGGGGTCATCTTGAGATGCGATATCTCCACGGCCATTGGTCCCCTGAACCCCAAACTTGGCTTGGTCAGTTCAGGACATATAGGGCTACAACGTGGCAAAGAAAGTAAGTCGCTACTGGTTATGGTTCGGGAGAACTGGCCGTCCAAAGTTGGGTGGTTTGGGACTTTAGCCTAGAAGTGGCATAAATCGGTTTTTGGGCTATAACTTTTGAACTAAAGCTCCTAGAGCCTTCAAACTTGGGGAGCATCTTCCTGAATAGCAACTGGAGTGTATCAATTTTTTTTTTTTCAGCAAATATTTTTTCAAATTATTTTTTTTTAAATATTTTTTTTTTCCAAATTTAAAAAAAAAAAAAATTTTTTGGCTCTTGGACCTCCAAACTACCCACGTAGGGGAGACTCTTGGGTACATGTCTACCAAAGGTGGGGTCACTGGCACTTAATGCTGGCCAGTTCTGGGTCTCTCAAGAAGGACCGTTTAACATGGGAGTCTATGGGGAAATGGGGTCATCTTGAGATGCGATATCTCCACGGCCATTGGTCCCCTGAACCCCAAACTTGGCTTGGTCAGTTCAGGACATATATGGCTACAACGTGGCAAAGAAAGTAAGTCGCTACTGGTTATGGTTCGGGAGAACTGGCCGTCCCGAGTTGGGTGGTTTGGGACTTTAGCCTAGAAGTGGCATATTTTTTTTTGGTGCCAGGACCTCCAAACTACCCACATTTGTAGGGGAGACTCTCGGCTACATGTTGACCAAAGGTGGGGTCACTGGCACCTAAGGCTGGCCAGTACTGGGTCTCCAAAGAAGGACCGTTTAACATGGGAGTCTATGGGGAAATGGGATCATCTTGAGATATCACCACGGCCATTGGTCCCCTGAACCCCAAACTGGCTTGGTCAGTTCTGGACATATAGGGCTACAACGTGGCAAAGAAAGTAAGTCGCTACTGGTTATGGTTCGGGAGAACTGGCCGTCCAAAGTTGGGTGGTTTGGGACTTTAGCCTAGAAGTGGCATAAATTGGTTTTTGGGCTATAACTTTTGAACTAAAGCTCCTAGAGCCTTCAAACTTGGGGAGCATCTTCCTGAATAGCAACTGGAGTGTATCAATTTTTTTTTTTTTCAGCAAATATTTTTTTCAAATTTTTTTTTTTTTAAATATTTTTTTTTCCAAATTTAAAAAAAAAATATATATTTTTTGGCTCTTGGACCTCCAAACTACCCACGTAGGGGAGACTCTTGGGTACATGTCTACCAAAGGTGGGGTCACTGGCACTTAATGCTGGCCAGTTCTGGGTCTCTCAAGAAGGACCGTTTAACATGGGAGTCTATGGGGAAATGAGGTCATCTTGAGATGCGATATCTCCACGGCCATTGGTCCCCTGAACCCCAAACTTGGCTTGGTCAGTTCAGGACATATATGGCTACAACGTGGCAAAGAAAGTAAGTCGCTACTGGTTATGGTTCGGGAGAACTGGCCGTCCAAAGTTGGGTGGTTTGGGACTTTAGCCTAGAAGTGGCATAAATCGGTTTTTGGGCTATAACTTTTGAACTAAAGCTCCTAGAGCCTTCAAACTTGGGGAGCATCTTCCTGAATAGCAACTGGAGTGTATCAATTTTTTTTTTTCAGCAAATATTTTTTCAAATTTTTTTTTTTTTAATATATTTTTTTCCAAATTTAAAAAAAAAATATATATTTTTTGGCTCTTGGACCTCCAAACTACCCACGTAGGGGAGACTCTTGGCTACATGTCTACCAAAGGTGGGGTCACTGGCACTTAATGCTGGCCAGTTCTGGGTCTCTCAAGAAGGACAGTTTAACATGAGAGTCTATGGGGAAATGGGGTCATCTTGAGATATCTCCACGGCCATTGGTCCCCTGAACCCCAAACTTGGCTTGGTCAGTTCTGGACATATAGGGCTACAACGTGGCAAAGAAAGTAAGTCGCTACTGGTTATGGTTCGGGAGAACTGGCCGTCCAAAGTTGGGTGGTTTGGGACTTTAGCCTTGAAGTGGCATAAATCGTTTTTTGGGCTATAACTTTTGAACTAAAGCTCCTAGAGCCTTCAAACTTGGGGAGCTTCTTCCTGAATAGCAACTGGAGTGTATCATTTTTTTTTTCAGCAAATACTTTTTACTTTTTTTTTTTAATATATTTTTTTCCAATTTTTTTTTTTTTTTTAAATATTTTTTGGTTCTTGGACCTCCAAACTATCAACGTAGGGGAGACTCTTGGCTACATGTCTACCAAAGGTGGGGTCACTGGCACTTAATGCTGGCCAGTTCTGGGTCTCTCAAGAAGGACCGTTTAACATGGGAGTCTATGGGGAAATGGGGTCATCTTGAGATGCGATATCTCCACGGCCATTGGTCCCCTGAACCCCAAACTTGGCTTGGTCAGTTCAGGACATATAGGGCTACAACGTGGCAAAGAAAGTAAGTCGCTACTGGTTATGGTTCGGGAGAACTGGCCGTCCAAAGTTGGGTGGTTTGGGACTTTAGCCTAGAAGTGGCATAAATCGGTTTTTGGGCTATAACTTTTGAACTAAAGCTCCTAGAGCCTTCAAACTTGGGGAGCATCTTCCTGAATAGCAACTGGAGTGTATCAATTTTTTTTTTTTTTTTAGCAAATATTTTTTCAAATTTTTTTTTTTTTAAATATTTTTTTTTCCAAATTTAAAAAAAAAAAAATATATTTTTTGGCTCTTGGACCTCCAAACTACCCACGTAGGGGAGACTCTTGGGTACATGTCTACCAAAGGTGGGGTCACTGGCACTTAATGCTGGCCAGTTCTGGGTCTCTCAAGAAGGACCGTTTAACATGGGAGTCTATGGGGAAATGGGGTCATCTTGAGATATCTCCACGGCCATTGGTCCCCTGAACCCCAAACTTGGCTTGGTCAGTTCAGGACATATAGGGCTACAACGTGGCAAAGAAAGTAAGTCGCTACTGGTTATGGTTCGGGAGAACTGGCCGTCCAAAGTTGGGTGGTTTGGGACTTTAGCCTAGAAGTGGCATAAATCGGTTTTTGGGCTATAACTTTTGAACTAAAGCTCCTAGAGCCTTCAAACTTGGGGAGCATCTTCCTGAATAGCAACTGGAGTGTATCAATTTTTTTTTTTTCAGCAAATTTTTTTTCAATTTTTTTTTTTTAAATATTTTTTTTTCCAAATTTAAAAAAAAAAAAAAATTTTTTTGGCTCTTGGACCTCCAAACTACCCACGTAGGGGAGACTCTTGGGTACATGTCTACCAAAGGTGGGGTCACTGGCACTTAATGCTGGCCAGTTCTGGGTCTCTCAAGAAGGACCGTTTAACATGGGAGTCTATGGGGAAATGGGGTCATCTTGAGATGCGATATCTCCACGGCCATTGGTCCCCTGAACCCCAAACTTGGCTTGGTCAGTTCAGGACATATAGGGCTACAACGTGGCAAAGAAAGTAAGTCGCTACTGGTTATGGTTCGGGAGAACTGGCCATCCAAAGTTGGGTGGTTTGGGACTTTAGCCTAGAAGTGGCATATTTTTTTTTGGTGCCAGGACCTCCAAACTACCCACATTTGTAGGGGAGACTCTCGGCTACATGTTGACCAAAGGTGGGGTCACTGGCACCTAAGGCTGGCCAGTACTGGGTCTCCAAAGAAGGACCGTTTAACATGGGAGTCTATGGGGAAATGGGGTCATCTTGAGATGCGATATCTCCACGGCTATTGGTCCCCTGAATCCCAAACTTGGCTTGGTCAGTTCAGGACATATAGGGCTACAATATGGCAAAGAAAGTAAGTCGCTACCGCTTATGGTTCGGGAGAACTGGCCGTCCAAATTTGGGTGGTTTGGGACTTTAGCCTAGAAGTGGCATAAATCGTTTTTTGGGCTATAACTTTTGAACTAAAGCTCCTAGAGCCTTCAAACTTGGGGAGCTTCTTCCTGAATAGCAACTGGAGTGTATCATTTTTTTTTTCAGCAAATATTTTTTAATTTTTTTTTTAATATATTTTTTTCCAATTTTTTTTTTTTTAAATATTTTTTGGTTCTTGGACCTCCAAACTACCAACGTAGGGGAGACTCTTGGCTACATGTCTACCAAAGGTGGGGTCACTGGCACTTAATGCTGGCAAGTTCTGGGTCTCTCAAGAAGGACCGTTTAACATGGGAGTCTATGGGGAAATGGGGTCATCTTGAGATGCGATATCTCCACGGCCATTGGTCCCCTGAACCCCAAACTTGGCTTGGTCAGTTCAGGACATATAGGGCTACAACGTGGCAAAGAAAGTAAGTCGCTACTGGTTATGGTTCGGGAGAACTGGCCGTCCAAAGTTGGGTGGTTTGGGACTTTAGCCTAGAAGTGGCATAAATCGGTTTTTGGGCTATAACTTTTGAACTAAAGCTCCTAGAGCCTTCAAACTTGGGGAGCATCTTCCTGAATAGCAACTGGAGTGTATCAATTTTTTTTTTTTCAGCAAATATTTTTTCAAATTTTTTTTTTTAAATATATTTTTTTCCAAATTTAAAAAAAAAATATATATTTTTTGGCTCTTGGACCTCCAAACTACCCACGTAGGGGAGACTCTTGGGTACATGTCTACCAAAGGTGGGGTCACTGGCACTTAATGCTGGCCAGTTCTGGGTCTCTCAAGAAGGACCGTTTAACATGGGAGTCTATGGGGAAATGGGGTCATCTTGAGATGCGATATCTCCACGGCCATTGGTCCCCTGAACCCCAAACTTGGCTTGGTCAGTTCAGGACATATAGGGCTACAACGTGGCAAAGAAAGTAAGTCGCTACTGGTTATGGTTCGGGAGAACTGGCCGTCCAAAGTTGGGTGGTTTGGGACTTTAGCCTAGAAGTGGCATAAATCGGTTTTTGGGCTATAACTTTTGAACTAAAGCTCCTAGAGCCTTCAAACTTGGGGAGCATCTTCCTGAATAGCAACTGGAGTGTATCAATTTTTTTTTTTTTTTTTCAGCAAATATTTTTTCAAATATTTTTTTTTTTAATATTTTTTTTTCCAAATTTAAAAAAAATATATATATTTTTTGGCTCTTGGACCTCCAAACTACCCACGTAGGGGAGACTCTTGGGTACATGTCTACCAAAGGTGGGGTCACTGGCACTTAATGCTGGCCAGTTCTGGGTCTCTCAAGAAGGACCGTTTAACATGGGAGTCTATGGGGAAATGGGGTCATCTTGAGATGCAATATCTCCACGGCCATTGGTCCCCTGGACCCCAAACTTGGCATGGTCAGTTTAGGACATATAGGGCTACAATGTGGCAAAGAAAGTAAGTCACTACCCACATTTGTAGGGGAGACTCTCAGCTACATGTCGACCAATGGTGGGTTCACTGGCACCTAAGGCTGGCCAGTCCCGGGTCTCCAAAGAAGGACCGTTTAACATGGGAGTCTATGGGGAAATGGGGTCAACTTGAGATGCAATATCTCCACGGCCATTGGTCCCCTGGACCCCAAACTTGGCTTGGTCAGTTAAGGACATATAGGGCTACAATGTGGCAAAGAAAGTAAGTCACTACCGGTTATGGTTCGGGAGAACTGGCCGTCCAAAGTTGGGTGGTTTGGGATTTTAGCCTAGAAGTGGCATAATTTTTTTTGGTGCCAGGACCTCCAAACTACCCACATTTGTAGGGGAGACACTCGGCTACATGTCGACCGAAGGTGGGGTCACTGGCACCTAAGGCTGGCCAGTACCGGGTCTCCAAAGAAGGACTGTTTAACATGGGAGTCTATGGGGTGAATTTGAGACGCAATATCTCCACGGCCATTGGTCCCCTGGACCCCAAACTTGGCTTGGTCAGTTCAGGACATATAGGGCTACAATGTGGCAAAGAAACTAAGTCGCTACCGGTTTTGGTTCGGGAGAACTGGCCGTCCAAAGTTGGGTGGTTTGGGGCTTTAGCCTAGAAGTGGCATATATCGGTTTTTGGGCTATAACTTTTGAACTAAAGCTCCTAAAGCCTTCAATCTCGGGGAGCATCTTACTGAATGGCAAATGGAGTGTATCAATTTTAAAAAATTTTTTTGTTGCCAGGACCTCCAACCTACCCACATTTGTAGGGGAGACACTCGGCTACATGTCGACCAAAGGTGGGGTCACTGGCACCTAAGGCTGGCCAGTACCAGGTCTCCAAAGAAGGACTGTTTAACATGGGAGTCTATGGGGAAATTGGGGCCAACTTGAGACGCGATATCTCCACGGCCATTGGTACCCTGGACCCCAAACTTGGCTTGGTCAGTTCAGGACATATAGGGCTACAATGTGCCAAAGAAAGTAAGTCGCTAACGGTTATGGTTCGGGAGAACTGGCCGTCCAAAGTTGGGTGGTTTGGGATTTTAGCCTAGAAGTGGCATATTTCTTTTTTTGGTGCCAGGACCTCCAAACTACCCTCATTTGTAGGGGAGACTCTCAGCTACATGTCGACCAAAGGTGGGGTCACTGGCACCTAAGGCTGGCCAGTACCGGGTCTCCAAAGAAGGACCGTTTAACATAGGAGTCTATGGGGAAATGGGGTCAACTTAAGACGCGATATCTCCACGGCCATTGGTCCCCTGGACCCCAAACTTGGCTTGGTCAGTTCAGGACATATAGGGCTACAATGTGCCAAAGAAAGTAAGTCGCTACCGGTTATGGTTCGGGAGAACTGGCCGTCCAAAGTTGGGTGGTTTGGGATTTTAGCCTAGAAGTGGCATATTTATTTTTTTATGCCAGGACCTCCAAACTACCCACATTTGTAGGGGAGACACACGGCTACATGTCGACCAAAGGTGGAGTCACTGGCACCTAAGGCTGGCCAGTACCGGGTCTCCAAAGAAGGACTGTTTAACATGGGAGTCTATGGGGAAATGGGGTCAACTTTAGTGTTGAGCAGAATATGCCATATTCGATTTCGCGATATATCTCGAATATATAGTCGAATATTTGAGATATATTCGCTAAATACGAATATTCGTGATATTTTTTTTAAATGAAATGATTGCGAAATTTCGCTATTGCGAATGCGAATATTCGAGAAATGCGGAAGGAGCACTCTGATTGGCTCAGAATATTCATGATATTTTATAATACCAAATAATTGCGAAATTTCGAGAAATGCGGAATGGAGCACTCTGATTGGCTCAGAATATTCGTGATATTTCACAATACAAAAAAATAGCGAAATTCCGAGAAATGCGGAAGGAGCACTCTGATTGGCTGAGAATATTTGTGATTTATTAAAATACAAAATAATTGCGAATATTCGGCAAATGCGGAAGGAGCACTCTGATTGGCTCAGAATATTCTTGCTTTTTTATCGTAATTTCGCGAAAATGCGATTGCGATATTTATTGCGCAATTTCGAGACATTCTTTAGGAGCGCTCTGATTGGCTCATTCTGAAATCGAATATTCGAGATATTTTATCGAAATTTCACAAAATGGGAATGAGAAATTGATTGCGGAATTTCGACAGTAACACTCTGAAATCGAATATATGTGTTATTTTAGCTAAAAACAATATTGCGAGTTTCTCGATCACGCATGTGCGATCGCAATCGCGCGAACAACACGCGACTACTTCCTGGAACTTGGACACTTGCCAGTTTAATTTGCCATAGGAAGTGTGTGTTGGCCAAGTGCCCAGCTTTCCTTTAAAAAATGGTCGGGAGCAACCTGTCAAGAAGCGAGGAAAAGATGCTGATCTGTGTAAGTATTTGCATTATCTTTAACCACTTGACCACTGGGCACTTAAACACCCTTAATAACCAGACCAATTTTCAGCTTTCGGTGCTCCCACAGTTTGAATGACAATAACTCAGTCATACAACACTATAACCAAATGAATTTTTTGTCCTTTTTTTCCCACAAATAGAGCTTTCTTTTGGTGGTATTTCATCACCTCTGCGTTTTTTTTTTTTTTTTTGCTATAAATGAAAAAAGAACAACATTTTGCAAAAAATAATAATTTTTCATCATTTCTATTATAAAATTTTGCAAAAAAGTAATTTTTCTTCATAAATTTGGCCTATAATGTATACTGCTACATATCTTTGGTAAAAAAATAAAAAATGTTGGATATTATTTAGTCTGGGTGAAAGTTATGGGGTCTACAAGCTATGGTACCAAATCCTGAAAATTGATCAATTTCATCACACCTGAAGTACTGACAGCTTCTCTCATTTCTTGAGACCCTAACATGCCAGAAAAGTACAAATACCCCCCAAATGACCCCTTTTTGGAAAGAAGACATTCCAAGGTATTTAGAAAGAGACATGGTGAGTTTTTTAAAGTTGTAATTTTTTCCCACAATTCTTTGCAAAATCAAGATTTTTTTTTCATCAAATTTTCATATTATTAGGTTATTTTTCACACACAGCATATGCATACCACAAATTACACCCCAAAACACATTCTGCTATTCCTCCCGAGTATGGCGATACCCCATGTGTCAGACTTTTACACAGTGCAGCCACATACAGAGGCCCAACATGCAGGGAGCACCCAGGCCAATTCTGACATTTCTCTCCTATATGTAAAAATCATCATTTATTTGCTAGAAAAATACATAGAACCCCAAAACATTATATAAAGATACCTCACGTGTGGTTTGAACACCGTTTTTATATGTGGGCGGGACTTGCGTATGCGTTCGCTTCTGCATGCGAGCTTGCAGGGACAGGGGCTGCTGTATGCCCAGAGTATTGCTAAGTATGCCCAGAGTATTGCCCAGAGTATTGCCCAGAGTATTGCCCAGAGTATTGCCCGAGTATTGCCCGAGTATGCCCAGAGTATGCCCAGAGTATGCCCAGAGTATGCCCAGAGTATGCCCAGAGTATGCCCAGGGTATTGCCAGAGTATGCCCAGGGTATTGGCAGAGTATGCCCAGGGTATTGGCAGAGTATGCCCAGAGTATTTGCAGAGTATGCCCAGAGTATTTGCAGAGTATGCCCAGAGTATGCCCAGAGTATTGGCAGAGTATTGGCAGAGTATTGGCAGAGTATGCCCAGAGTATTGGCAGAGTATGCCCAGAGTATTGGCAGAGTATGCCCAGAGTATTGGCAGAGTATGCCCAGAGTATTGCCAGAGTATTGCCAGAGTATTGCCAGAGTATTCAAAAAAAGTAGTGAAGTCCCTGGCCTTCTTTCACTATCTCGGCGCTCAACAGCTAATAGGTAATTAGATAGCTTAATTTCACTAATCACCATAAATATTATCCTAAAAATGATGTATATAGTGAAAAATAACAATGATATGGTAAAAACAATTAAATTAAAATAAGGTTAAAAAATATAATATATAAAATCAACCTCAAAAGTTCAGCAGCCGCTTAAAATTATAAACATATATATCAAAGATAGTAAACAACAAGTCCATTCCAGTCTTGTAAATCACTAAAAGCAGCGCTAATCATCACTCTCATCCGACTGATAGATCATTTCCTACGAACAGTTCATAAGAAGTAAGGCAGACAAGCAAAGCGTATCACCCTGTGATTAATGTTGGTTCAGAAGTTTTTTCTTCACTCCAAAATAGCATCCACCATATATCACAAGCCCCCTTTCGGGTATGTACTCACCAGAAAGCTGAGTATAGTAGGCACTGCATGTAGGTGTCTTTAATCAACTCCAGGCTCACACTCCGTTTGATCTCCCCAAATGGTGCTGTAAGTATCCACACTTGTCCGGGTTCATAAAAAATAAAAAGGCTCACAATAGTGTAATCCCGTCTCTTTTCATTTATTCAAGAGAGTTTTAAATAAATGAAAAGAGACGGGATTACACTATTGTGAGCCTTTTTATTTTTTATGAACCCGGACAAGTGTGGATACTTACAGCACCATTTGGGGAGATCAAACGGAGTGTGAGCCTGGAGTTGATTAAAGACACCTACATGCAGTGCCTACTATACTCAGCTTTCTGGTGAGTACATACCCGAAAGGGGGCTTGTGATATATGGTGGATGCTATTTTGGAGTGAAGAAAAAACTTCTGAACCAACATTAATCACAGGGTGATACGCTTTGCTTGTCTGCCTTACTTCTTATTGCCAGAGTATTGCCCAGAGTATTGCCCAGAGTATTGCCCAGAGTATGCCCAGGTGAGTATTGCCCAGAGTATTGCAGAGTATATGCAGCAGGGATGGCTGAGCAGGGAGGGAGGGATGGATGGATCTGTGACTACATTTGTCACAGATCCAGCCCGCAGCACTGGCGCTGCCATCCGCTCCCTCCCCTCTCCTCTCACACTGTACCGATCGGTACAGAGAGAGGAGGGAGGAACCGGCGTCAGCACATGACGCCGCTCTGTTGACAAGTGATCGCTCCGTCATTGGACAGAGCGATCACGTGGTAAACCGCCGCTATCAGCGGCGATTTACCGTAATCCGTGATGCGCCGGGTCCTCTGGACCCGGCGGTCACGGATGTTCCCGTGTGCGCGCCTCAGGAGGCGCGCGGGAGCGTGATTCTGACAGGCCGTTAATTAACGGCCAGTTAGAATACAGCAACCGCCCTAGAGCCGTACTTTCGGCATAGGGCGGTTGCAAAGTGGTTAACTGCATTTTAGACTAGTTTAAAAGTTAGTATATAAGATCAGATATTAGTATTTCCCAAACAATTTGTCTCCTGGTGTAACAAAACTACAACTCCCAGCATGCCTGTACAGCTGCAGACACCCTGGTTGGTAAATGTGTATTTAGGCACTTTCCTTGCTATTTTGCATAATGAATTTAACATGTTGTGGACACCGGTCTAATTTTTCAGATTTGGTGTTTACGAGACTAAAACTTTTTTTTTTTGCTAGAAAATTACTTAAAACCCCCAAACATTATATATATTTTTTTTTCTAACACCCTAGAGCAGGGGTCTCCAAACTTTTTACTTCGAGGGCCACATTCTATATTTTACTCATATCCGCGGGCCGGAAAAATAATTTAAGTTAATAAATCCACAGTAGAAGAATCAAATTTTACTTACTGTTGACAGCAGAACTGGATGATGGTCCTGTCGTCGCATAAAACGCTGGAGCATCATTCAGCGGGTTAAACTTCCAGCGTGCATGAGGTTTTACATCCGTGTCCTCACCTGTCTCCCCCACATCTGTGTCCCCATACATCTGTGTCCCCACATTGGTGTCCCCATACATCTGTGTCCCCACATTGGTGTCCCCATACATCTGTGTCCCCACATTGGTGTTCCCATACATCTGTGTCCCCACATTGGTGTCCCCACACATCTGTGACCCCCACCAGTCTCCTCATACATCTGTGTCCACACCAGTCTCCTCATACATCTGTGTCCCCACATTGGTGTCCCCACACATCTGGGTCCCCACCAGTCTCCTCATACAGCTGTGACCCCACCAGTCTCCTCATACATTTATGTCCCCACACATCTGGGTCCCCACACAGGTGTCCCCACACATCTGGGTCCCCACACAGGTGTCCCCACACATCTGTGTCCCCACCAGTCTCCTCATACATCTGTGCCCCCACACTGGTGTCCCCACAATTCTGTGTCCCCACACATCTGTTACCCCACCAGTCTCCTCATACATCTGTGTCCCCACATTGGTGTCCCCATACATGTGTCCCCACAAATCAGTGTCCCCACACTTGTGTCCCCACATTGGTGTCCCCACCAGTCTCCTCACACATATTTGTCCCCACCAGTCTCCTCATACATCTGTGTCCCCATATTGGTGTCCCCACACATTTGTGTCCCCACCAGTCTCCTCATACATCTGTGACCCCACCAGTCTCCTCATACATCTATGTCCCCACACATCTGTTACCCCACCAGTCTCCTCATACATCTATGTCCCCACATTGGTGTCCCCACACATCTGTGTCCCCACCAGTCTCCTCATACATCTGTGTCCCCACATCGGTATCCCCACACATTTGTGTCCTCGCCAGTCTCGCCACACATCTGTGTCCCCACACATCTATGTCCCCACACATCTGTGTCCCCACACATCTGTGCCCCCACCAGTCTCCTCATACATCTGTGTCCCCACATTGGTGGGAACACAGATGTATGAGGAGACTGGTGGGGACACAGATGTGTGGGGACACCAGTGTAGGGACACAGATGTGTGGGGAGATTGGTGGGGACACAGATGTGTGGGGACACCGATGTATGAGGAGACTGTTGGGGACACAGATGTGTGGGGAGACTGGTGGGGACACAGTTGTATGAGGAGACTGGTGGGGACACAGTTGTATGGGGACACCAATGTGGGGTCACAGATGTATGAGGAGACTGGTGGGGTCACAGATGTATGGGGACACCAGTCTCCCCACAAATCAGTGTCCCCACACTTGTGTCCCCACACATCTGTGTCCCCACCAGTGTCCTCATACATCTGTGCCCCCACCAGTCTCCTCATACATCTGTGTCCCCACATTGGTGTCCCCATACATCTGTGACCCCCACCAGTCTCCTCATACATCTGTGTCCACACCAGTCTCCTCATACATCTGTGTCCCCACATTGGTGTCCCCACACATCTGGGTCCCCACCAGTCTCCTCATACATCTGTGACCCCACCAGTCTCCTCATACATTTATGTCCCCACACATCTGTGTCCCCACACTGGTGTCCCCACACATCTGTGTCCCCACCAGTCTCCTCATACATCTGTGTCCCCACACATCTGTGTCCCCACACATCTGTGTCCCCACACATCTATGTCCCCACACATCTATGTCCCCACACATCTATGTCCCCACACTTGGGTCGCCACACATCTGGGTCGCCACACATCTGGGTCGCCACACTGGTTTCCCCACACTGGTGTCCCCACACATCTGTGGCCCCACCAGTCTCCTCATACATCTGTGCCCCCACATTGGTGGGGACACAGATGTATGGGGACACCAATGTGGGGTCACAGATGTATGAGGAGACTGGTGGGGACACAGATGTGCGGGGACATCAGTGCGGGGTCACAGATGTGTGGGGACACCAGTGTGGGGACCCAGATGTGTGAGGACACAAGTGTGGGGACATAGATGTGTGGGGAGACTGGTGGGGACACAGATGTGTGGGGACACCGATGTAGGGACACAGATGTATGAGGAGACTGCTGGGGACACAGATGTATGAGGAGACTGTTGGGGACACCGATGTGTGGGGACACAAGTGTGGGGACACAAGTGTGGGGACACTGATTTGTGGGGAGACTGTTGGGGATACAGATCTATGGGGACACTAATGTGGGGACACAGATGTATGAGGAGACTGGTGGGGACACAGATGTGTGGAGACACAAGTGTGGGGACACTGATTTGTGGGGAGACTGGTGGGGACACAGATGTATGGGGACACCAGTCTCCCCACAAATCAGTGTCCCCACACATCTGTGACCCCACCAGTGTCCTCATACATCTGTGTCCCCACATTCGTGTCCCCATGCATCTGTGATCCCCACCAGTCTCCTCATACATCTTCACCCCACCAGTCTCCTCATACATCTATGTCCCCACACATCTGACTCCACCAGTCTCCCCATAAATCAGTGTCCCAACACTTGTGTCCCCACACATCTGTGTCCACACACTGGTATCCCCAGACATCTGGGTCCCCACACTGGTGTCCCCACACATCTGGGTCCCCACACTGGTGTCCTCATACATCTGTGTCCCCACATTGGTTTCCCCACCAGTCTCCTCATACATCTGTGTCCCCACATTGGTGTCCCCATACATCTGTGGCCCCAATAGTCTCCCCACACATCTGTGTCCCCATTAGGGCACCCCCCACTGGTGTCCCCATTAAACCCCCCTCCACTGGTGTCCCCATAAGAGCACCCCCCCACTGGTGTCCCCACAAGAGCACCCCCCCACTGGTGTCCCCACTAGAGCACCCCCCCACTGGTGTCCCCACTAGAGCACCCCCCCACTGGTGTCCCCATTAGAGCACCCCCCCACTGGTGTCCCCATTAGAGCACCCCCCCACTGGTGTCCCCATTAGAGCACCCCCCCACTGGTGTCCCCATTAGAGCACCCCCCCACTGGTGTCCCCATTAGAGCACCCCCCACTGGTGTCCCCATTAGAGCACCCCCCCACTGGTGTCCCCATTAGAGAACCCCCCCACTGGTGTCCCCATAAGAGCACCCCCCCTACTTGTCACTTGTATCCCCATTAGAGCACCTCCCACTTGTGTCCCCATCAGAATTATCAGCCCCCGGATGTTTGTGCCATATCAGAGCCATTCAGCCACCCTCCACAGTAGTGTACAGTAATCATCTCGCATCAGCCCCCCTCCCTCCTCCATGCATGTGTACTTTACCAGCGCGTCAGACATTGCACACACTGGCTGTTCAGACCTGCTGCACTTCCCGACTCCCGCCCCGCCTTAATACACACTCATTACTGGTTAACAGCGAGGCGGGAGGCGGAGCAGGGAGGTGTGGCAACCGGTCTAAAACAAATCATTGGCTGCTAGGATGCCCGTGGACCCAGCAGCCAACACAAACACAGTGAGACGCCGGGAGAGATTGCGGGACCTGCGCTGCATATTGCTAGGGACGAATATTCAGTGCAGGTTCCACAACTAACAGGTGGACCAGGGACTCCAGCTGCGGGCCGGAGGAAATGGCCTGGCGGGCCGGATGTGGCCCGCGGGCCGTACTTTGGAGACCCCTGCCCTAGAGAATGAAATGGTAATCATTGCAATACTTTTTGTCACACCGTATTTGCGCAGCGGTCTTACAAGCGCACTTTTTTTGGAAAAAAATCTATTTTTTTAATTGGAAAATAACACAACAATACATTTTGCCCAATTTTTTTATATTTTGTGAAAGATAAAGTTACGCCGAGTAAAATGATACATAAATGATAAATAAAATTGTGCCCGCTCGTGGCATGGCGTCAAACTTTCACCCTTAAAAATCTCGATAGGTGACGTTTTAAAAATTCTACAGGTTGCTTTTTTTGAGCTACAGAGTAGCTCTAGGGCTAGAATTATTGCTCTCGCTCTAACGATCGCGGCGATACCTCACTTGTGTTGTTTGAACACCGTTTTCATATGCGGGCGCTACTCACTTATGCGGCACTGTTTCCTAAACGGAGCCTACAGCTGTTGCAAAACAACTCCCCGTTATTACCGGACAGCCATTAACTGTCCAGCCATGCTCCTAGTTAAAGTATAATTGTTGTACAGCTGGTGACGGTGAGCTACATGGTGTATCAGAGCATGCTGGTAGTTGTAGTTTTTAAATAACATCAACTCCATTATTTATTCTAAATTAATTCATCAAAATGTCAAAAAAATGGCAAGATATAAAATATGTCATGTTACCCCTGTCATTGATTAATAAGGCGAGAATGCTCCCAATGTTGAATACCATAGATTTCCGTCATATATCCATAAGGCTTTAAACAAAAGTATTATGATATACTTTGTTCTTCATCTTGCAGACATTCCTGGAAACAGGGTATGACCAGCTGTCGAGGCAGGCGGAAAAAAAAGAAGTGGTACGCTCCATAATCGAAAAATTAAGCGATCATCATGGCGGCCCACCAGATCACATGGCCATCCTTAAGAAATGGTCCGACCTAAAGAGGCGCCATATGGACCGGGTCAGGCGTCTCCGTCTTAAATATCACCCAGGTAAGTTATTGCTGACAGTTATGTTTTTTTTTTCTAAAGTGTATTTCGTGCGTGTACTCGAGAGAGGAGCCGGACTGCAGGAGTTGGGAGTAGGCAGGCCTCCCCCAGAGGCAATCTGCCACCTTTCTTCATGCCCCGGGTGACAATGGCGGGTGTGAGGGGGTCCTCCCATACAGCCCGTCCTACCTGCTCCGCTTTGAAGCCCAACGTGGCAGAGGGACTCCCTATAAGGTAGTGAGAGGATTTGCCCGCTCAACCAGCCCCGTTAGTCCTTCGCCTCTCTTTTTAGAGACCGCGTGGTCAGAGTGCGTGCATGTTAACCCAATTTCGAGTGCGTGTGCAAGTGTGGTGGTTTTTGTGGGAGGGGGGTGGGCGTACTAAGCGCAGGCTTACCTCGCATAGCACTCCCACCGGAGGCCGGGCTGATACCACCAAACTCAATTAACATGTAGCCGAGAGCGGGATCAGAACCCCTAGCTGCAGAGGTGAATGGCTTGTCAGCGCAGTGGCAATCGCGTTGACCCACCGCAGCTCCTTTGGTGACAGTTATGTAAGGACATATGTAATTCATGTAAGGGCAGATGTTGTTAACCCAGACGCCATGTTGTGGTAACATATATCACCACCAGCCAAGGTATTCATAGTACTGTTGAAAAAAGACATGGGACAGCAGACAGCAACACAGAAGTTATGTGGGAACATACATTTCCCATTGCTTTGCATGGGACTTTAAACAAAAACCACGACCATCACAAATGGGGGTAGTTAATGGATAAATTAACGATCCTATACTTTAAGTGGACGTATAAGTAACATGTGACCAAGTGTTATCGAAATATCTACAGTTGTTATGAAGTAACATGTATTTCCCATAGAGTTGAATGGGACTTTAAAGAAAAACCCCGACCATGGCAAATGGGGGAGGCTAAGGCTTAAATCACCTATCCTATGTTTGTGGCTGACATATAAGTAACCTGTGTGCCAAGTTTCATGTAAATATCTTTCGCGGTTTGGACGTGATGCTGGTACATACATACATACATACACAGACACGTTGAGTTTTATATATATATAGATTCCCACTCAATTCCTGTGTTAGGCGTGGGGTTTTCATAGTAATCCCGTGTGATCCATCAGGCCCTTTTTTTAACATGAGATCGTCTGAACAAAACAAAGGAGACAAAAACAGCTCATTTTACCATGGTGGCAGCCCAGCTCATGCTCAGTCCCCTGTAGTGCCCACAAGACCCTTTAATATAACATTTTCCCATTGGTTAACTGTCTATATAAATTAATTTGTATTCATATACAATACAGCAGAGTACACCGAATTTGCATATGTCATTAGAAAATATTTTTCTAATATATGAACATTGTGTTATTATAGGAGCTCCGCTACCAGCTCTGCGCACCAAGCACGCAAGTCGCCAGGCCACTGTGGAGGAGGATGAAGAGGAGGATGCTGCAGAGGAGGATGCTGCAGAGGAGGATGAGGCAGAGGAGGAGAGGGATGAGGAGGAGCAGCCAGGGCCCTCCCACTCGCCAGCCACCGCTCCTGTTGTGGAGCATGTCCCCCCCAAAAAAAATCCTGTGGATGACGATATGATGGTCGCTGGAGAGGTCGTGGTCGTTGAAGATCAACTTCCGTTGAGCCTCGTTCAGGAAGGTAAATATGTGCACAAAGATTAATAACATTTCAACAATAAAATGTAGATATAAAAATGGACAACATATAAAGCGCACCCGTCAGATTGCAGAACCATAATATGGTATTTATGATAGAAGTATACAGGTAGTGCAGAATTTTTAGGCAAGTTGTATTTTTGAGGATTCATTGTATTATTGAACAACAACCATGTTCTCAATGAACCCCAAAAACTCAATAATATCAAAGCTGAATATTTTTGGAAGTAGTTTTTATTTTGTTTTTAGTGTTAGCTATTTTAGGGGGATATCTGTGTGTGCAGGTGAGTACTATTACTGTGCTGAATTATTAGGCAACTTAACAAAAAAAATATATATATACCCATTTCAATTATTTATTTTTAACAGTGAAACCAATATAACATTTCAACATTCCCAAATATACATTTCTGACATTCAAAAACAAAACAAAAACAAATCAGTGACCAATATAGCCACCTTTCTTTGCAAGGACACTCAAAAGTCTGACATCCATGGATTCTGTCAGTGTTTTGATCTGTTCACCATCAACATTGCGTGCAGCAGCAACCGCAGCCTCCCAGACAATGTTCAGAGAGGTGTACTCTTTTCCCTCCTTGTAAATCTCACATTTGATGATGGACCACAGGTTCTTCTCAATGGGGTTCAGATCAGGTGAACAAGGAGGCCATGTCATTAGTTTTTTTCTTTAATACACTTTCTTGCCAGCCACGCTGTGGAGTACTTGGACACGTGTGCTGGAGCATTGTCCTGCATGAAAATCATGTTTTTCTTGAAGGATGCAGACTTCTTCCTGTACCACTGCTTGAAGAAGGGGTCTTCCAGAAACTGGCAGTAGGACTGGGAGTTGAGCTTCACTCCATCCTCAACAGAGTTGTACATTACCTAATATGCCTAATTGGTAGTAGGCTTTCGAGCCTATACAGCTTGGAGTAAGACAACATGCATAAAGAGGATGATGTGGTCCAATTACTCATTTGCCTAATAATTCTGCACTCCCGGTCTGTGCTAGACACATAACAAGTGTATAGACATGATAATGATTGATTAATAAGCAACAGAAATATTTTATGTATTCCTAAGGGTCTTTGAAAACAAATTGTTTTTTCTTATATCCTAACAGCTACAAAAGAAATTATGGTTTTCCAGGCAGCTCTGAATAAAAATGCTGACAAGATAAGTGCGAATCAGAGGCAAATTGCATACCTTATGGAGCAGAATGAGCAGGTGGAGGAGGAACAGGTCAAACTTCGTTTACAAGTGGAACAAACGCTGAAGCGCCTGAACACTTACCTTGGATTGTAATCTGTTAAATAAAAAGTTTTATTTTTTTGAAATGTTTCCTTTCTTTTTGAGATAGATTTTTAGGTTTTTCAACACATCTAACTTCACATCTAACACATCAACATCAACATCAACACATCTAACTTCATAATAAGCAAAATCATTTTATACTATTATTTTATTTAACACAAAACTAGGACAAACTAAAGTACACAGACACAGTCACGACGAACACAAACTAAACTGTTGAAAAATGAACATAACAAAAGCAACAATAGATATATATAGATATAGAGAGAGAGAGAGAGAGCAAGAAAGAGAGAGAGAGTGCAGATTTGCTCTTGCATACAGGCTAATGGTTGCAGTATAATGGTTGCAGTATAAAGGCTGCAAACCAGGGTTTAACATAAAGTTCATTGTTTTAGTTACACTTGCTTTTACGATCCGCTCTGGTAGCTTGTAGCGGAGGCTGTTGGTGGATCCGCTGTGCCAGAGAGGTCATGAAGCATTACTCAGCATGGAGGCAGCAGCAGTAGTATTAAAATGTAATGTAACTAGAAAAGATACAATTTCAGGGTAAATTGTGCGGTGTGCTCTTGCCTCCACCAATACTACTGACTGGAGACGGTGCCCCTGGAGATGTAAATGTGATCCAACCGTGTGTCAATCCAGTTCGGTCCATTGCCCCATCAAAAACTGCTCCATCAAAAACGAGCCCATCAAAACTGCACAATAAAAACTAGGGCTGCGCATCTTCACCCGTCTCACGATTCGTTGCAATTTCGATTATCAAGTCCACGATTCGATTCGATTCCGCGATGCATCACGATGCATCACGATTGCAGCGCAAGTGCGCATGGCTCTCCCCCCAAAATACTAAAGGAGATTATCAGAGACTGCAGACATAGTACAGGAGATGGTCAGAGACTGCAGACATAGTACATGAGATGATCAGAGACTGCAGACATAGTACAAGAGATGGTCAGAGACTGCAGACATAGTACAAGAGATGGTCAGAGACTGCAGACATAGTACAAGAGATGGTCAGAGACTGCAGACATAGTACAGGAGATGGTCAGAGACTGCAGACATAGTACAGGAGATGGTCAGAGACTGCAGACATAGTACAGGAGATGGTCAGAGACTGCAGACATAGTACAGGAGATGATCAGAGACTGCAGACATAGTACAGGAGATGGTCAGAGACTGCAGACATAGTACAGGAGATGGTCAGAGACTGCAGACATAGTACAAGAGATGGTCGGAGACTGCAGACATAGTACAAGAGATGGTCAGAGACTGCAGACATAGTACAGGAGATGGTCAGAGACTGCAGACATAGTACAAGAGATGATCAGAGACTGCAGACATAATAGAGGAGATGGTCAGAGACTGCAGACATAATAGAGGAGATGGTCAGAGACTGCAGACATAGTACAGGAGATGGTCAGAGACTGCAGACATAGTACAGGAGATGGTCAGAGACTGCAGACATAGTACAGGAGATGGTCAGAGACTGCAGACATAGTACAGGAGATGGTCAGAGACTGCAGACATAGTACAGGAGATGGTCAGAGACTGCAGACATAGTACAGGAGATGGTCAGAGACTGCAGACATAGTACATGAGATGATCAGAGACTGCAGACATAATAGAGGAGATGGTCAGAGACTGCAGACTTAGTACAGGAGATGGTCAGAGACTGTAGACATAGTACAGGAGATGGTCAGAGACTGCAGACATAGTACAGGAGATGGTCAGAGACTGCAGACATAGTAAAGGAGATGGTCAGAGACTGCAGACATAGTACAGGAGATGGTCAGAGACTGCAGACATAGTACAGGAGATGGTCAGAGACTGCAGACATAGTACAGGAGATGGTCAGAGACTGCAGACATAGTACATGAGATGGTCAGAGACTGCAGACATAGTACAGGAGATGGTCAGAGACTGCAGACATAGTACAGGAGATGGTCAGAGACTGCAGACATAGTACAGGAGATGGTCAGAGACTGCAGACATAGTACAGGAGATGGTCAGAGACTGCAGACATAGTACAGGAGATGGTCAGAGACTGCAGACATAGTACAGGAGATGGTCAGAGACTGCAGACATAGTACAGGAGATGGACAGAGACTGCAGACATAGTACAGGAGATGGACAGAGACTGCAGACATAGTACAGGAGATGGACAGAGACTGCAGACATAGTACAGGAGATGGTCAGAGACTGCAGACATAGTACATCTAAACACGTGGGCAGGACTTTACAGCATCAGTAGTGACCATAGTAGTCAATAGTGTCAAATAACTAGTGACATAGGTGTCGTGAGCAGCAGCAGTATTAGTAACAGTAGACAATATAGTGTGAAATCACTCGGGAAAGAGGTGCCATGAACAGCAGCAGCAGCAGTGGTAATAGTAGTATAGAGTGGCAAATAACTTGTGACATAGGTGTCTTCACTGATCCAGAGGACTGATGGGAGAAAGTCATGTGGTCAGATGAGACCATAATATAACTTTTTGGTCATAATTCCACTAACCGTGTTCGGAGGAAGAAGAATGATGAGTACCATGCCAAGAACACCATCCCTACTGTGAAGCATGGGGGTGGTAGCATCACGCTTTGGGGGTGTTTTTCTGCACATGGGACAGGGTGACTGCACTATATTAAGGAGAGGATGTCCGGGGCCATGTATTGGGAGATTTTGGGCAACAACCTCCTTCCCTCAGTTAGAGCTTTGAAGATGGGTCGAGGCTGGGTCTTCCAACATGACAATGACCCGAAGCACACAGCCAGGATAACCAAGGAGTGGCTCTTTAAGGAGCATATCAAGGTTCTGGCGTGGCCTAGCCAGTCTCCAGACCTAAACCCAATAGAGAATCTTTGGAGGGAGCTCAAACTCCGTTTTTCTCAGCGATAGCCCAGAAACCTGACTCATGTAGAGAAGATCTGTGTGGAGGAGTGGGTCAAATATCCCTCCTCCAGTGTGTGCAAAGCTGGTGAAAAACTACAAGAAAGGTTTGACCGCTGTAATTGCAAACAAAGCCTACTCTACCAAATATTCACATTGATTTTCTCAGGTGTTCAAATAATTTGTTTCAGCACTGTAAATAGATCAGGGAATGCATGACAAGGGACCCTTCAGCGCCCTGAACCGACGACGGGTGCCAGAAAGTCACCGCCGATCCAGGACTCATTCATCTTTATGAATGTGAGTCTGTCCACGGAGTCTGTGGACAGACGGGTCCTCTTGTCCGTGACCACCCCACCTGCCGCGCTGAATGTCCGCTTAGATAGTACGCTGGAGGGGGGGCAAGACAATAGCTCCAGCGCATACTGAGCGAGCTCGCGGCAGGTGTCCAATCTGGCAACCCAGTACTCCATGGGGTCGTCGGTATTCATACTCTCAGAAGCACCGGCCGACGCCATATAATCTGCCACCATGTGGGCCAGCCGCTGGTGGTGACTGCTTCTGCTGCTGCTGGTACTGGGTGGATCCGATTGGAAGAACATCCTCATCTCTTCCATTAGGTCCCCTGCTCGGCTGCTGCTGGGTGCAGACACCTGCTGGGTGAGATGAGGGGTGACAACTGGAGGCTGGGGAGTTGCCTGCTCCAACCGGCTGACAATGCCTGCCTGCAGTTCCTCCATCCGGCGCTGCCTCTGGCTGGCTGGGATGAACTGCTCCACTTTCCCCTTGCACCTGGGATCCAAAAGGGTGGCCATCCAATAATCATCCCTGCCCTTGATGGTCTTAACCCGGGGGTCCCTCCTGAGGCATCTCAGCATGTGGGCAGCCATGGGGAAGAGCGCAGCCCGCTGTGACTCCTCACTGCTGCCCAGGTCAATGAGGTCAGACTCTTCATCCCTGAGGCGCTGCTGGTCACGCTCAGAGATGCCCAACCCCCGGACTATCGGTGCCCCCAACACCGGCTCTCCCTCCTGACCATGCCCTGACTCCAGGACGACACCAGCAACCTCCTCCTCATCATCATCATCATCATCATCCTCCTCGTCCTGGCCCTGGTCTCGGTGGAGCACTGCTGCCTCCTCCTGCTCCACCAAGGCACTCTCCCCAGCTTCGAGCAGGCAATCTAGTGTCTTCTCCAGCACGAACACTATAGGGAGCACGTCATTGAGGCCGACATGCTCCCTGCTGACCATCTTGGTCGCCTGCTCGAAAGGGCCCAACACCTGGCAGACCTGGTGTATCTGCCCCCACTCCGCACAGGTGATGTACGGGAGTGTTGGTGCTGGGCCGGCAGTGGGTTGCTCCAGCAGGTACTGCCTCACCGCCCTTCGCTGCTCCCACAACCTCTCCAGCATGTGGAGGGTGGAGTTCCACCGCGTCACACTGTCCACAATCAGCCTGTGAGGGGGCAGCCTGTTGACCCGCTGCCACTTGGACAGGGACGCGGTAGCGGTTGGGGAACGCCTGAAGTGGCTGGCAATCCTACGCACCCTTAGCACAATGTCACTCAACCCAGGATAGGTGTGCATGAACTTCTGCACCACTAGGTTGAGGACATGTGCCAGACAGGGCACGTGAGTCAGACTGCCAGCCTGAAGGGCGGAGAGTAGGTTGCTGCCGTTATCACAGACAACCATACCTGCCTGGAGCCTTCGGGG
Source organism: Rana kukunoris (assembly GCA_029574335.1). Taxonomy (NCBI): domain Eukaryota; kingdom Metazoa; phylum Chordata; class Amphibia; order Anura; family Ranidae; genus Rana; species Rana kukunoris. The sequence goes on from CM056056.1 coordinate 142,882,197, forward strand.
TGTCAGCCACTTCTGGACCTGAGCCTGAAGTGCGGTCAGCACTTCTTGTCCAGTGTGTCTCCGGTCCCCTAAGCTAACAAGCTGGAGCACGGCCTGACAGCGCACGTGCACCACACCTGAGTAGCTACGGGGGCGCTTGCTGGGAGGCTCAGCAGCTGCGGAGACAGAGGCTTGACGGAGACCAGCAGTTCTCCCCTGGACACCCCGGGGCGGCACCACAAAATCTGTTGCCGCCGATCCCTCCCCGGCGCCTTGGAGGGAAACCCAATGGGCAGTGAAACTTATGTAGCGCCCCTGCCCATGCCTGCTGGTCCAGCCATCCATTGTCAGATGAACCCTGTCGCTGACAGCGTGATCCAGCGACAGGGTTACATTCTTCACAATGTGCTGGTGTAGGGCAGGGACACCAGTCCTGGCAAAGAAATGGCGGCTGGGGACACGCCATTGGGGTTGGGCCTGCTCCAACATCTGCCTGAAGGGGTTGCTGTAGACGATGTTGAAGGGCAGAAGATGTTGGGCAATAACCCTTGCCAGGAGCCCATTGAGGGAACGCACACGTCGGTCTCCGGTGGGGAAGGGAGTGTTGCGTTCAAAGGCGTCTGAAATTGTCGCCTGGCGCCAGACGGCAGTGCGGGACACAGACGCGGAGGGTGCTGTCAAAGTAGAGGTCTGGTTGCCGGTACCAGTAACACTACTAGAGGGAGCGGGGGGGCATGACCTGCTGGGAAGAGATGAAGCTGTGGCAGGGGCTGCTGTACCCTGCTCACTTGTGATGGTGGCACTGCTACCACCACCACGCTTCATCTCGTCATGCACCCGCCAGTGGTTTATCCTCAGGTGCTGGTTCAGGGCTGTGGTACCCACCCCAGCCAAATGCTTCCCTCTCTTCACCCTGACTGAACAGATCCGGCAGATGGCCACTAGAGGGTTGTCTGCCACCAGGGTGAAGTAGGCCCAGACAGGTGACTTGAGCGCCACCCTCCTGTCAGATGGGGTGACGCTGACTTGCACCTGCTGGGACTCGGTGCGCACAGGTGGAGCTGCCTGCTGCTGCTGCTGCCACCTCCTGCTGCCATCTCCAGTGGAGACCCTGACGCTGGTCTCCCTGGTGGTGACCTGGTGCACCGTTTCCCCAGGGTGCCTACCTTCCCAGTCGTCACTGTCGCAGTGAGCCGACGAGCCAGATGGCAACCATGATGGGTCACCCTCCTCTTCGCCCCCAGAGATGTCAGACCAAGGGCTGAGATGTTGTGGTCTGAGGGAACCAGCTGACATGGAGCCGATAGCCTGGCTCCGCTGTCCCCTCACCCACGCCTGGGTCTGACTAGGTGCTGCCGTTTCCTGCACCAAAACAGCAGCACCACTTTGAAGGGATGTCTCTGGGATACTGACAGCAGGTATCCCATCCTCCTCGTCCATCCCTTCAAAAAGGTCCTGACCATCAGGACAGAGCTGGAGCTCTGCCCAATGCATGGCCTCCACCAAGACATCCCTCTCTCACTGTCGCTGTCGAACAGTAAGATGCTGGACTCTTGGGGGCTGGGGGGGGTACTACAGGCACCGGTGTAATGGTGGTACTACTGGGAGTCGGGACCGACGACTCAGTGGCACTGCTGTGCCCCATGTAGTCCACCACTACTTGAGCCTGAGATGGCAATATCGGGCGGCTGCCCGATGTAAAAAAATCCCGCAAGAGGCGGACTCCCCTTCCACTCGATCCTCTACCACTAGTAGGGGCACGAGAGGTACCCCGTGCTGGCAGCGACCCAGCACTGGGAGTAACTCCCCTAACCCTGCTGCCACGGCCACGGATGCCGCTCATGATTGCTGATGTGTGTGGGGGGGTAAACTTTATTGGTGGGGGGGAAATGTGTGGAAAATGTTTTTTTGTGTTTTTTAAAAAGACAGGCACGCAGACAAAGACGTACACAGACAGCTACTAAACTATAATAAAACTAGTACACCAAAGACAAGGACTACAAAAAATATAAAGAAATGCACTAAACAAACACTAACTGCTTACACAAAAGTATATGACTATAAACTAAAGCTATTTTTTTTTTTTTACACACTAACTGAAATTCACTAAAGAAACACTAACTATTAACTAATAACTTTTTTTTTTTTTTTTTTTTTTTAAACACAGAACACAGACACTAAACACACACTAAAGTAAGCTAGCTGGAATAAATGTTCACCAACAGTATGTACACTTACTATACAGAAATCGAACTAAAATGAATAACACAAAATTTAGCTTTTACAAAAGCTCTTGGGCCTTTTGCTTTGCAAAATGCAAAAGCTAATCAGGGAAATATGCACTTAAATCAATAAGAAGCAATCAAAACCTATGCTGCAAGATACTGCAGTAACACAAGCTGAACAACACGGCACAAAACTTAGCTTTTAAAAAAGCTCTTGGGTGTATTGCTTTGAAAAAAGCAGTTTATAAACTGGAAAATATCCACTGGAATCAGTAAGTAGCAAATAGCAACGATAAAGCACAATGCTGATGATGCAAGATGCAAGATACCAGCAACACAGACACAGTCTCCACACTATCTAGCCAACTTCTGGATCTGCAATGAAATGCTGCTGGGAGTGACCTTATATAATGCCAGTACAGGCAGGTTCCTATTGGTTGCTAACCTATCACGAGTGTGGAAGGAGAACTCTGATTGGCTCTGATGCAGAAGGGCGGAGTAAATAATCGCGCAATATTCGGATTGCCGAATATTCGCATTGCGAATATTCGGCAATATAAAACGATCGCTTCAGCTACTCGGACCAAGGTCTCTAATAATAACAGCAATGCTTTTACACGTCGAATGAGATCACTAGGATGTGATCTGTTTTAAAAATGAAACTGAAATAATCGCTCTGAGGCAGAAGATAGGTCGGAGAAAATAATCGCGCGATATCGCTATTGTCGCATAATCGCATTGCGATTTTTCGGCAATATAAAATGATCGCTGCAGCTACTCGGCCCAAGGTCTCTAATCATACCAGCAATGCTTTTAGACGTCGATGGGGATCACTAGGATGTGATCTGTTTTAAAAATAAATTATGAAAGATCCGAATATTCGAAATCTCGAATATTCACCGCGATATTCGAGATATTGCGCGATTACTCGAATATGCAATATTCGATCCGAATATTCGCAATCCGAATATTCATGAGCAACACTAGTCAACTTGAGACGCGATATCTCCACGGCCATTGGTCCCCTGGACCCCAAACTTGGCTTGGTCAGTTCAGGACATGTAGGGCTACAATGTGGCGAAGAAAGTAAGTCGCTACCGGTTATGGTTCGGGAGAACTGGCCGTCCAAAGTTGGGTGGGTTGGGACTTTAGCCTAGAAGTGGCATAAATCAGTTTTTGGGCTATAACTTTTGAACTAAAGCTCCTAGAGCCTTCAAACTTGGGGAGCATCTTCCTAAATAGCAACTGGAGTGTATCAATTTTTTTTATTTTATTTGTTGCCAGGACCTCCAAACTACCCACATTTGTAGGGGAGACACTCTACTACATGTCAACCAAAGGTGGGGTCACTGGCACCTAAGGCTGGCCAGTACCGGGTCTCCAAAGAAGGACCATTTAACATGGGAGTCTATGGGAAAATGGGGTCATCTTGAGACACGATATCTCCATGGCCATTGGTCCCCCTGGACCCCAAACTTGGCTTGGTCAGTTCAGGACATATAGGGCTACAATGTGGCGAAGAAAGTAAGTCGCTACCGGTTATGGTTCGGGAGAACTGGCCGTCCAAAGTTGGGTGGTTTGGGATTTTAGCCTAGAAGTGGCATCATTTTTTTTGGTGCCAGGACCTCCAAACTACCCACATTTGTAGGGGAGACATTTGGCTACATGTCGACCAAAGGTGGGGTCACTGGCACCTAAGGCTGGCCAGTACCGGGTCTCCAAAGAAGGACTGTTTAACATAGGAGTCTATGGGGAAATGGGGTCAACTTGAGACGCGATATCTCCACGGCCATTGGTCCCCTGGACCCCAAACTTGGCTTGGTCAGTTCAGGACATATAGGGCTACAATGTGGCGAAGAAAGTAAGTCGCTACCGGTTATGGTTCGGGAGAACTGGCCGTCCAAAGTTGGGTGGTTTGGGACTTTAGCCTAGAAGTGGCATAAATCGGTTTTTGGGCTATAACTTTTGAACTAAAGCTCCTAGAGCCTTCAAACTTGGGGAGCATCTTCCTGAATAGCAACTGGAGTGTATACATTTTTATTATTTTTTTTGTTGCCAGGACCTCCAAACTACCCACATTTGTAGGGGAGAAACTCGGCTACATGTCAACCAAAGGTGGGGTCACTGGCACCTAAGGCTGGCCAGTACTGGGTCTCCAAAGAAGGACCGTTTAACATGGGAGTCTGGAAAAATGGGGTCATCTTGAGACGCGATATCTCCACGGTCATTGGTCCCCTGGACCCCAAACCTGGCTTGGTCAGTTCAGGACATATAGGGCTACAAGGTGGCGAAAAAAGTCGCTCAAGCTATTTTTTCACCATGGAAGCCCAGCATTAGCCAGGCATCAAAACCAGAGCACAACAAATTAAAAATCCTAATTGAGGTCCCCAGCAGAAAACAGATGAAGTTCAACTCATGGTGACTTCAAGACACCCTAATTTGCATGTATGTGCAGCTTCATGGCGACAGGACTCAGTAGCACCGGTTTAGCCCACGTTTAGCCCAGAGCATACAAATTATACATCCTAAATCAGGTCCCCAGCAGAAAACAGATGCCGTTCAACTCACGGTGACTTCAAGACACCCTAATTTGCATGTATGTGCAGCTGCATGGGGGCGGGACTCAGTAGGCACGCATAACAATCGGCTTCATCAGAACATTATAAGGCGCACGGCCATGGTATTGGTGGCAAATATATGCGTAGGTAGAACAAGACCAACAAATTGTTTTCTAGGCCTTGTTGACCACCACCACCACCAATAACAATATTAACGCCATCTGAATGCCTTTCCAAAACAAAAGAACTCAAGCTATTTTTTCACCATGGAAGCCCAGCATTAGCCAGGCATCAAAACCAGAGCATAACAAATTAAACATCCTAATTGAGGTCCCCAGCAGAAAACAGATGAAGTTCAACTCATGGTGAGCTATTTTTCACTATTGACGCCCAGTTCAACTCATGGTGACTTCAAGACACCTGAATTTGCATGTATGTGCAGCTGCATGGGGGCTGGACTCAGTAGGCACGCATAACAATCGGCTTCATCAGAACATTATAAGGCGCACGGCCATGGTATTGGTGGCAAATATATGCGTAGGTAGAACAAGACCAACAAATTGTTTTCTAGGCCTTGTTGACCACCACCAGCAACAACATTAACACCGTCTGAATGCCTTTCCAAATCCAAGGAACTCAAGCTATTTTTCACCAAAGAAGCCCGGCATCAAAACCAGAGCATAACAAATTAAACATCCTAATTGAGGTCCCCAGCAGAAAACAGATGAAGTTCAACTCATGGTGAGCTATTTTTCACTATTGACGCCCAGTTCAACTCATGGTGACTTCAAGACACCTGAATTTGCATGTATGTGCAGCTGCATGGGGGCTGGACTCAGTAGGCACGCATAACAATCGGCTTCATCAGAACATTATAAGGCGCACGGCCATGGTATTGGTGGCAAATATATGCGTAGGTAGAACAAGACCAACAAATTGTTTTCTAGGCCTTGTTGACCACCACCACCACCACCACCAACAACAACAACAACATTAACGCAGTCTGAATGCCTTTCCAAAACAAAAGAACTCAAGCTATTTTTTCACCATGGAAGCCCAGCATTAGCCAGGCATCAAAACCAGAGCATAACAAATTAAACATCCTAATTGAGGTCCCCAGCAGAAAACAGATGAAGTTCAACTCATGGTGACTTCAAGACACCCTAATTTGCATGTATGTGCAGCTTCATGGCGACAGGACTCAGTAGCACCGGTTTAGCCCACGTTTAGCATCAGTTTAACCCACGTTTAGCACCAGTTTAGCCCTGGTTTAGCACCAGTTTAGCACCAGTTTAGCACAGGTTTAGCACCAGTTTAGCCCACGTTTAGCACCAGTTTAGCCCAGGTTTGCACAAGTTTAGCCCAGGTTTAGCACCAGTTTAGCCCAGGTTTGGCACCAGTTTAGCACAGGTATAGCACCAGTTTAGCCCAGGTTTAGCACCGGTTTAGCCCAGGTTTAGCACCGGTTTAGCCCACGTTTAGCACCGGTTTAGCCCACGTTTAGCACCGGTTTAGCCCACGTTTAGCACCGGTTTAGCCCACGTTTAGCACCGGTTTAGCCCACGTTTAGCACCGGTTTAGCCCACGTTTAGCACCGGTTTAGCCCACGTTTAGCACCGGTTTAGCCCACGTTTAGCACCAATTTAGCCCACGTTTAGCACCAATTTAGCCCACGTTTAGCACCAATTTAGCCCACGTTTAGCACCAATTTAGCCCACGTTTAGCACCGGTTTAGCCCACGTTTAGCACCGGTTTAGCCCACGTTTAGCCCACGTTTAGCCCACGTTTAGCCCACGTTTAGCCCACGTTTAGCACCGGTTTAGCCCACGTTTAGCACCAGTTTAGCCCACGTTTAGCCCAGAGCATACAAATTATACATCCTAAATCAGGTCCCCAGCAGAAAACAGATGCCGTTCAACTCACGGTGACTTCAAGACACCCTAATTTGCATGTATGTGCAGCTGCATGGGGGCGGGACTCAGTAGGCACGCATAACAATCGGCTTCATCAGATCAATGTAAGGCGCACGGTCATGCAATTGAGGGCAAATATATGCGTAGGTAGAGCAAGACCAACAAATTGTTTTCTAGGCCTTGTTGACCACCACCAGCAACAACATTAACACCGTCTGAATGCCTTTCCAAATCCAAGGAACTCAAGCTATTTTTCACCAAAGAAGCCCAGCATCAAAACCAGAGCATAACAAATTAAACATCCTAATTGAGGTCCCCAGCAGAAAACAGATGAAGTTCAACTCATGGTGAGCTATTTTTCACTATTGACGCCCAGTTCAACTCATGGTGACTTCAAGACACCTGAATTTGCATGTATGTGCAGCTGCATGGGGGCTGGACTCAGTAGGCACGCATAACAATCGGCTTCATCAGATCAATATAAGGCACACGGCCATGGTATTGGTGGCAAATATATGCGTAGGTAGAACAAGACCAACAAATTGTTTTCTAGGCCTTGTTGACTACCACCAACATCAACACCATCTGCATGCCTTTTCCTTATCAAGGGAACTCAAACAATTTTTCACCATGGAAGCCCAGAATTAACCAAGCATCAAAACCACAGTTTAACAAAAAAAAAAAAAAAATGAAGAAAAATTAGTTACCTGGCAGAACACAGGTGCTGTTCAACTCATGGTGACTCCAAGACACCCTAATTTGCATGTCTGTGCAGCTGCATGGGGGGCGAGATTCAGCAGGCAGGCGTAACAAATATATGCTAGGTAGAACAAGACTATCAGATTGTTTTCTAGGCCTTGTTGACCACCAACATCAACACCATCTGCATGCCTTTTCCTTATCAAGAGAACTCAAACGATTTTTCACCATGGAAGCCCAGACGTAGCCAAGCATCAAAACCACGGTTTAACAAAAATAAAGAAACATTAGTTACCCGGCAGAACACAGGTGCTGTTCAACTCATGGTGACTCCAAGACACCCTCATTTGCATGTCTGTGTAGGTAGAACAAGACCATTAAATCGCTTTCTAGGCTGTGTTGATCACCAACAACATCAACACCTTCTGCGTGCCTTTTCCATATCAAAGGAACTCAAGCGATATTTCACCTTTTTTCTTTTTTGAAAAGCCTATGGCGTGTGAAACACACTCAAAAAACTCCACTTGGGTGCAACGTCAAGTGGTCCTCCTGTGCAGAAGGGACCCAAACCCTGATCCCCCGGCGGTAGGCTCCAGACGGGGACTGAGGTACTGTGGTCCGAGCAACCGAAGCCGACACGGACCCAACTTCCCTGGAGGGACTGCCGTAACAGAACCCGCCAAGTACTAGGTGGGACTCTCCCGAAGGGAGACCCCATGAGAGCAGGCGAACTAAGCCAAAAGGCCATGTCCACCCACTCCCAAGACGTTCAGGGCTGGCCCGAGGACCGGCACCCTACTAATCACACAGTGAACAAAACGTGCACAAACAAAAAAAGGACAAAAACGTGACAAACATAGGCAATAAATTAAATAAAGTGGGGGAAAGGGATAGTGGAGAGGAGAGTGAAAGAAGTGGTCATTGTGTTCAACAATGATCAGGCCCTCTGGCCAGGAATAAAAAATTCCTCCGGTCCTGGCCAAAAGGCCCGGCCCAGGAGGCAGGTGCTAAAAAAGTGTGTAGCTGGTGCAGTGACCGTGGTGTCTTTAAATCAAAGTGCCCCACACAGTGATTCTCAGACACCCCTGGACTGGCACTCCAGGAGCACATGCACCATAGGCTTTTCCGTTCCAAATCCAGCCCCCCGACCGGCCAGTGCAGCCCTCCACCCCTGCCAGATGGAGAGCCCTTCAAGGTTTTCTTGGGGAAAGCTGCCCCCATCTAGCAGCCTCCACCAATATTAGCTTTTTCAGACTCCGTCAACCCAGCAGGATTTGCATGTCCCTACCCCGTCTTACCACAGGGCAGTTCCAGATCCTCCCACCAGATCTCTGACAGGGACAGCACTTACACCAGCCAGCCAGAAGGCCAGACTAGAACCCGGCAAAAAGACCAGACCAGGCACAGCCACCCTTCCAGATGGTTCAGACTTAAGCGATATTTCACCATGGAAGGCCAGCATTAGCCAAACATCAAAACCACAATTTAACCAAAATAAATAAATGAGGTACCTGGCAGAACACAGGTGCTGTTCAACTCTTGGTGACTCCAAGACACCCTAATTTGCATGTCCCCAAAAACCAATCACCACCTTCAAGATTTCTAAGCACATAAGTTTTTGATTTCACTGGTTTTCGGGGTCCCGTACGTGGCTAGGCTCCCAAAGTCCCAAACATGTGGTATCCCCGTACTCAGAAAAAGCAGCAGAATGTATTTTGGGGTGCAATTCCACATATAACAATGGCATGTGTGAGCAATATATCATTTAGTGACAACTTTGTGCAAAAAAAATCAGTTTGTCATTTTCTCACAACTTGTGTCTAAATATATATATTGGGATGTCTACTTTCCAAAATGGGGTCATTTGGCTGGATTGTGTGCTATTTTGGCATTTTATGGCCTTCGAAACTGTGATAGGTAGTGAGGAGTGAAATCAAAAATTTGCGCCCTTAGAAATGCTGAAGGCGGTGCTTGGATTTCTGGGTCACGTACGTGGCTAGGCTCCCAAAAAGTCCCAAACATGTGGTATCCCCGTACTCAGAAGAAGCAGCAGAATGTATTTTGGGGTGCAATTCCACATATAACCATGGATGTGTGAGCAATATATCATTTAGTGACAACTTTTTGTAATTTATTTTTTCGTGGAACAAAAAAAAAAATATTCAGTGGACTTCACATGCCCCTCAGCAGTTTCCTTGTCGTGTCTACTTTCCAAAATTGGGTCATTTGGGGGGGTTTGCACTGCCCTGCCATTTTAGCACCTCAAGAAATGAGATAGGCAGTCATGAAATAAAAGCTGTGTAAATTCCAGAAAATGTACCCTAGTTTGTAGACGCTATAACTTTTGCAAAAACAAATAAATATCCGCTTATTGCGATTTTTTTTTTACTAAAGACATGTGGCTGAATACATTTTGGCCTAAATGTTTGACTAAAATTTATTTTATTCGTTTGTTTTTTTTACTTTTTGTTATAAGAAAAATCTTTTTTTTTCAAAATTTACAGTCTTTTTCCGTTTATATTGCAAAAAATAAAAAATCGCAGAGGCCATCAAATACCATCAAAAGAAAGCTCTATTTGTGGGAAGAAAAGCACGCAAATTTTGTTTCGGTACAACATTGCATGATCGCGCAATTACCAGTGCCAGTGCAGTGCAGTGCCAAATTGTAAAAACACCTTTGGGAATTTAGCAGCATATTGGTCCGGGGCTTAAGTGGTTAAGGGGAACTCCACCCCAAATTAAAAAAAAATGGCGTGGAGTACCCCCAAAAATCCACAACAGGACCCTTATCCAAACAAGTTAACCAGGCCGGCTGCAGCAAAGAGGGGGGGACAGAGTGCGGCCCCCCTCTCCTGAACCGCACCAGGCCACATGCCCTCAACATGGGGAGGATGTCCCCATGTTGATGGGGACAAGGGCCTTATCCCCACAACCCTGGCCAGTGGTTGTGGGGGCTGCGGGCAGGGGGCTTATCAGAATCTGGAAGACCCCTTTAACAAAGGGGACCCCCAGATCCTGCCCCCCCTATGTGAATTGGTAATGGGGTACCATTTCACAAAGGAAGTGTAAATAGTTTAAAAAAAAACACACAGACACCGTAGAAAAAATTCCTTTATTAATAAAAAAATAAATAAAAAATCCAGCGGTGGTAATCTACTGTTGACGCAGCTCCCTGCTCCAACATTGTCTTCTATCCAGCGATGGATGATCTCTCCAGCGATGTCGTTTACGTCGTTTGCGTAAGTCGTTCGGTATTTGGGCTGGGCGTAAGTTACGTTCACGTCGATATCAATGAGTATTTCTGACGTGATTTTGGAGCATGGAGCACTGGGATATGTCCGCGGCCGGCGCATGTGCCTTTCGATCAGTGCGTCATTTACGTGGGGTCAAGATTAATTAGCATACAACCAGCCTACTTTGAATTACACGCGGTTACGCCGGCCCATTTACACTACGCCACCTTAACTTAGGGTGTAAGTTCTTTCTGAATACGGGATCTGCCGCTCTAAGTTACGGCGGCGTAGTGTAAATGAGATACGCTATGCCGCTGGAAAGATACGAAAAAGTATCTGAATCTGGCCCAATAAGGACAGTTTTGCCTTGCATAATCCACAATCTTGGGCTTTTTTTTCTACATAACTGAAAATCCCTAAATTTATAACAGCACTTTAGAATTTCTGCTGTTCATAATGCTAGGATTATCTGGATGAAAGGTTTCTTCTTAATAAGTTCCACCACTGTCATTTAACAGTCAAGTGCCAGAGCATTTACTGGACCCTGAGCATCTAGAAAATTATAGATACACTGTTCACACCAGAACCCATGTTCCGTCCATGTTTCCTGCACTGTGTTCAAAATGCACTGCAGTTGCGATCTGAAGTGGGTGTCAATGTTAAGGACTAGGAACTCTCAGTTCCTTTAGAAAGTAGCACAAAGTGTGTTGAACTGTATCTTGAAGTACCTCCAACTGCCTTGTGGACATTGATCTCAGTTCCTCCAACTGCAGGAAATACCAGCCCACCTGACTGTTTCTTTACCAGTCTACCCAACTGACAGTTTTGGAGATCTCCCGAGGCAAGTTTGGGGAAGATTTAGATGTAGTGCTACCCCCGGAGGAGCCGCTGGTTGATTGCTGGGTTCGGCACATTACATGACTCTATCGTTGTCTAGGGGTGTGATGCAGGAACAAAGTAGTGAGCGGAGGTCCAGACATACAATAACGTTTTCCAAGGCTTCATTTCCAGGCCAACACAGCCAACATCAACTTCAGTTAGGAAGGAAAAGGTTGATGAGAGTAAAGGGATTAACTTGCAGTGTCAGGCCTGGATGTGGATGGGCAATCCAGCCCTTTAGTAACAACGATCTGTAATGGATGAATAGGGGCGAATCCTTCTAATGGACTCCAGCCTGGGTCACCGGGAGACAGTAATGCATACCTGTAGCATCCCGGTCACCAGATCCCCAATTAGTGCGGCACTCAGCCTGAGATCCGTTTCAATGGAACCTGAAACCCAGTGGATCACTGGGGTCCTCTTTCTCCTCCGGTTGAGGCTCGATGAAGCCTGCAAGCTTGGCTAGGAGGGTCACGCCGGCAGGGCCCATAGGTGGGCACATCCTGAAGGTTGATGCTGCACCCAGCACCGGGACCCCGCAAAGATTTTAGAACACATGGCACCTGTCACAGATATACTCCTCCCCAGCATGCCCTGCGAGGGAGGAACTCCTCTAATTGGCTGCTGGGGAAGATTTTCTCTGCCAGAAACCCTGCTGGCGCCAACTGCTGGCCGGAGATGATACCACATTCCTAGAATGCAGATTGGCGCAGGAGACCTTTCCGGAACAACAGAGGTCATTATTTAACCACTTACCTACTGTGCACCTAGACCCCCTTCCTGCCCAGACAAAATATAAGCTTCCCGCACTGCGTCGCTTTAACTGACAATTGCGCGGTCGTGCGAGGTGGCTCCCAAACAAAATTGGCGTCCTTTTTTTCCCACAAATAGAGCTTTCTTTTGGTGGTATTTGATCACCTCTGCGGTTTTTATTTTTTGCGCTATAAACAAAAATAGAGCGTCAATTTTTAAAAAAATGCAATATTTTTTCCTTTTTGCTATAATAAATAACCCCAATTAATATATATAAAAAAAAAAAATTTCCCTCAGTTTAGGCCGATACGTATTCTTCTACATATTTTTGGTAAAAAAAAAATGCAATAAGCGTTTATCGATTGGTTTGCGCAAAATTTATAGCGTTTACAAAATAGGGGATAGTTTATGGCATTTTTTTTTTTTTTTTTTTTACTATTAATGGCGGCGATCTGCGATTTTTTTATTGGGACTGCGACGTTATGGCGGACATTTCGGACACTTTTCTGACATTTTTGGGACCATTTACATTTATACAGTGAAAAATGCTATAAATATGCATTGATTACTGTATAAATGTGACTGGCAGTGAAGGGGTTAACCACTAGGGGGCGGGGAAGGGGTTAAATGTGTGTCCTATGAGTGTTCTAACTGTAGGGGGAGGGGGGGGGTGACTGGGGGAGGTGACCGATTGTGTCCCTATGTACAAGGAACACAATCTGTCACCTCTCTCCCTGACAGGGACATGCAGCTCTGTGTTTACATACAGAGCTGCACATCCCAGCTCACTTACAGAGCAATCGCGTGTGCCCGGCGGCGATCGTTGCTGCCGAGCACTCGCACGGGATCCCCGCGGAGCGGCGGGTGCGCGCGCGCGCGCGCCGCCGGCGACGCGCGCGCGCCCGCGGCTTTAAAGGGACATCACGTCATATGACGTGATGTCAGAACAATGGAGTCGTCTGCCCGCCGTCATTTGACGGCGGGCAGATGACAAGTGGTTAAATAAATCACGAATGGGAGCAACGTAGCTCTCCCTTTTCAACTAACTTTAGCGTAGTGCCCATACTGAAAGTAAGGGGGCGCTACATAAGCACAGCGCTATCTTCCAGAGAGACCTGCTACATGTGGAAGTCTCTCCCCTTGTAAGTCCCTGCACCGTTCTGTAGTACTCACACTGTCCCCCTTGCTCCTGCTGTCTCTCAGGGAAGACCCCTTCCAAACACCTCCTGTTGTCAGAATCCTCAGAGGCCAGCACCTGAGCCCCTAACTGAGGCAGAGCACCCCCCAAGACTAGGGGGTTCGTCTCAAGGGTCATCAACAGTCCCCTTAGCATTCCATCTCCTTCTTCCACCCGACTCCCCTTGCCAGCATGACTTAATCATATTTAAGGGTTGGCTTAGCCCAATGCCAGGCCCACTGGTTGGAAGAGGATCATTTAGTGTTCAGGAGAAAGATCAAGACTCATCTCTTTTGATATCAAAGGAGACAGGAACAACAAGCGCCCAGAGGCGATTTAGTTTGCATCATTCATTCATTCATTCACTGCCCAGAGATTGGATAAACTCCCCTAAGTATGTAGAACAACCCTCCTAGCCTCCACCCTCTAGTGTCCAGAACATTCTCCAACTCTCCAGAACCAGGGGGAGGCAGCAGAGAGCTGTCTGTATGAGTCATGCAACCCTGAACTCTAGAAGTCAGACATAAATGTTCCTGCACTGACACTGGTAGTACACTAGAGGGTGCTACACAAAAATGATAAAAAACTGGTTTACTTTCTCCAGCCCGGAAGAACATTGCATTCTTTCAGACAGAGAACAGATCTTCAATTACAAACTACACAGGGGTGGAAAAGGCAGAAATGCTGCATGTATGCACCCGTTACACTGGGCAGTCATGAACAAAGTAGAACTGAATTCCTATGCACTTATCCCATCAAACAATACTGCCAATTGTTACTTCAATCCCATCAAACAATACTGCCAAATGTTACTTCAATCCCATCAAACAATACTGAAAATTGTTACTATTATTGTTTAGTCTAAGATTGAAGCATACAACTGTGAACTGTAGAGGAAAGTTTTATAAATATCAAATGTCTTATTTTCTGTACCTGAATGAGAACTTTTCAAAAAGGATTTGAAAATCTTTAATTATCTCTTTGCATAAAATCATTGCTGTTTTAGATTTACAAATCATCCAATAGTGCTATATCTGCTAGTACCTTAAAGTACCGGTGCTAGTGAAATTTAAAGGGTAGATCAGAGTGTTGTCAAACTCTGATCCAGATTGTTAGTAGCAAAGTGCGGTCTCTGTCTCAGCTTGGCTGTGCTGTGAGCCCATTCTTCTGTGCTGGGGTGTTCTTCCAACCCCAGTACGGCAGGTGGCAGCAGTAGAGTCGAGGTTTGGGTGCTCTTCCCAGCAGCCAATCACAAGGGTTTGTCCTCGCTGTGCATGCTGGGGAGGGGTATTTATGGGGCAGACGCCATTGGTTCTGGGTCTTCTTCGTCCAGTGTGGCACCCACCTTTAAGGTGGACACATCACGGCGCCCCAACCTTATGGCCTACCTGGCCGGGGCATGCATAACACGCAGTTTTCCTGGTCCCGGGGCAATGCTGACCTGGACAATCTGAACAGTGGCGGGTACCCAGTGAGTGACTGGGTTCCAAATCTGAAGATCCCAAGATGTACTGCTGTTCAGTGGGGAGTCAGTCCAAAAGGGCCTGAATAAACCACCAGGGATCGAGGTAGCCAGACACTGAGGGATTGATCGGTCGGTACCTGGGTGGCAAGTTAAAAGGAGATCCAGACGTAACTCAAGTAAGGAGGCATTTCTCCAATAATCCAACCCAGAAGGGACCTGTGGCAGAGGTATCTTCTGAGGTTCATTGAGGGGGGTCTGTGGCAGAGACTTTCTACCAAGTTCAAGTTCACCAAGGAGGGTCAGTGGCAGAGACTTATTCCTATAATTGTCCAAGTAATACTCCGGCTGCCAGGCCAGTGAGAGAGGCCTGTCTGGGTACACTAAACCCATTTCGGCGGGAGTGGTGAAGAGAAGTGTTACGTTTGGGAGCAGGACTGTTTCCTATCATTACGCCTGAATCTGCTATTCTCCTATCTTCTTCAGCTTTACTTTCCTCACCACGAGTTTACTGTTTTTACCCGGCTGGGTAATTAAGAGCACAGCAAAGAGCACCTGTCTGGACATTCCTTTACTTCTACTACATGCAATACGCATCATTCACCCCTAGAAATTTCGGAGGAGCCATGGGGGTGATGCTACATGTTTTTTTTGCATTTATCTTTAAAATGGAACATTTTACAAATGATAGCTGTAAGTAACAACATTGCTACCTGAGACTGAAAGTGTTCTGGTTGCAGCATGTAAGAGAAGCTTGAGAAAAACTGGATAATGGAATTTTTCATCATCTCTTATCACTGCAGCAGTTAACGTTCTGTGCTACTGAGCATTTTGTAGACTCAGAAAATAATCCACAGCAGGACAGTCTTACAGAAATTCTAGAAATGCAGCATGAGCACTTGTCAAAAGCTGCACATTATTTTTAGAAGCCACTTGTGAATACAATTCTAATTATATAACGGCTGTGCGTATTGACGGTTTATGATAATTAGATGCTATTGGCACATTCATAATAAGTAATTGCTGTTTATAAGAAGCAGATATTTTTTGTTCTGAAGCATGCTAAATTCTGTAATCCAGCTCCGACCAGCCTTCTTTTTTTTTTTTTTAAAAGTGTAATTTGTGCGTGAACTCGAGAGAGAGGAGCCAGACTGCAGGAGTTGGGAGTAGGCAGGCCCTCCCCCCGGAGGCAATCGCCATCCTTCTCCATGCCCCCGGTGGCAATGGCGGGTGTGAGGGGGGGCCTCCCACTCACCCCGCCCTACCTGCTCCACTTGGGAGCCCAACTGGGGCCCGACAGGACCCCATCGGGGCAGTGGGCCCAACCCACCAAGCCAGCCCCGTAGGTCCTCTCTTTAGGAGACCGCATGGCCAAAGTGCGTGCGTATTAAACCAATTTTTGTGTGCGTGCAAGTGTGGTGGTTTTTGTGGGGGGGGGGTGGGCGTACTAAGCACAGGCGTACCTTGCATAGCACACCCACCGGGAGCCGGGCTGAGACCACCAAATTCAATTCACATGTAGCCGAGACCGGGATCCGAACCCTTGGCTGCAGAGGTGAACGGCTTGTCAGCGCAGTGCCAATCACGTTGAGCCACCACAGCTCCTATCCGACCAGCCTTCTTAAGGGAAGTCTGCATTGGAAGGCGATTTTAGGAAAGGTTCCCTTTGCTTCCTCTAGTGAGTCAAAGCTTACATTTTAGTGATTAGTTGCTAGGTAACACTTGGTTGAGTATAAACCGAGAACGGCTTTGTAGAAACTTAAGAATGCGGCTTATATACAATGTTTTACATAACAAAACAAGCTTCTCATTGAGCAGAGAGAGATAGATAAATCGATAAATGGATAGAAACTCGCAAAAACTCTTCAATACTTGCTGGAATAGATTGATATTTGTGGCTTGCCAAGCTAATTAAAACAGGCATTGCCATAATTGGCTTGGCCCACATTTCCACAAGGAGCGGCTCACAGCAGGGGTCCGGTGCGTCAAGATGGAAGAGAGTACAGTCCTCAAAGGAACAGCGCATGATGTGAGACCTGTGGCCTGAGAAGAACCAAGACCATAATTTTGGAGCATAATGGAACACAGCATCTTCCGCTGTTACGAACTGTGGGATTTTTTTCCGTAGCAGTTGAATGTATCCATTTGTTTGGGACTAAGACTGCCAGAATTTTGGGACAGGACTGTATTAGTTGGAAGAAATGTTGCACCAAAATACCTTGTTCCTACCTTGTGAATGAATTGAGAAAAAACGTTTTACTTCTGTATAGCCCTGGGTGTAAAAAACTGCCTTTGGAGTGGGTGTAATTGCTTAAAGGCAGTCAATCATAGCAGTAATTTTTCACAACTTTGTTGATGTTTTGTTTATGTTTATGCATGTCTTTTATTTGATTTCCATGGTCCTGATTAAGTGTCTTTACGCGAAACATGTTGAGCAAAGCAAGAACTAATACCCTGCATATTAGACCCACTCTCAAGAACAAAAACCTTATATTTACTCTATTCATTTTTATGATTTGATGTTTATGCATCTTTATGGTGTGAATGCATTTGAATCTGTATAAGGTCTTGGTAAGATTACTGGAATACACATTGTATTCCTATGCTAATGTAATATTGTACTACTAGTCTAGATACTTTTTATATTCTTACCTTTATAATAAATATCTATAGATTTTTATATTTGTTACCCATGTGCCGCCAAATGTAATTTTTTTTCTAGTTTCCATTTGTTTCCATTTTCCAATCATAGCAGTAAAGCCATATGACGATTCAAGTGCGGGCAATAGAATGTTCACTGTAATGCAAATAGGTTGCCCTATCTCTCAGACAATTACAAAAATTGCATAGACACATACAGTAAGTGGCCATCCCGACACTGTCCACTCCGACTCTGCAGACCCTCCCTTACCCCTGACACCTTGAGTTCCATTGTAAGGTACCACGTTAATAATGAGAAACTCAGACAAAGTCACTGAACCATTTAAAGAATATTTACTATGGCAAAAGAGAACACAAGGAAATGGTACGGTTAAACAATGAATGAACACAGGTTATGATTGGCAGAGGTATTTGTTTAATGCAATAATATCATACACTTGTACCCAATAGCAACCTGATAAGGGTATATGTGAACAGGTGAACAGGGAGATAGATCCTCAATACTTTTTACACATGTATTGAAGACCTTCCCACTGAGGCCTTAGCACACAGACCAATACACTAAGAGAATGCACAACAGTGAATACAGTGATACAATACAAGTTCTAACTATATCTTACTAAATAGCTACCTCTAGGTTGCAGTTCAGAGCAATTCTCCTTAGTAGAGCAGTGAAGCTTTGTAAAGTATTAAAGCGGTAAATGTTCTTCAAGTTCCAGTTTTGTCTTTAGCTAGCTTATTGTATACTGCAGTGTTGAGTTGTGTGATTAATTGTAATCCAAAAGAAACAGAGAGATGTCAATAACTGTAGAATATGATGCTATGGATTCCTTAGCTGCAGAACTATTCCCACTTGCGATTCCTTTTTATGTGTGAGTAATACATTACTGACCTTACAGCGCAGGGGAGAAAGACAAAGCCCCAAAGTCTGGTTGTAAGATGCTCATTTGCAGCAGATCCACAGTCGAGGAACTACAGGTCTCAGCAGCAGTCTGTAAGAAAGAAACTCACTCAGCAATACTGCAGTCTCAAATTAAAAAAGGGAGTGATTGCGCAAAGTGTATACGACCAAACAACTGTTGGATAACAATAAAAGTATATGCATTAACAACATACAGAGTGGTGCAAGTGATAAATATAAGGTAAATGGTGCCAAATAATTAATAAGTGCAAAAAAAGTCCATGATACTGAAAGATGTGTTCATAGATGCCCACTAAACCTGTAAGAAATGTGCACTTCACCACACACACGGTCCGGTCTCCCAGAACCCTCACC
This sequence comes from Rana kukunoris, assembly GCA_029574335.1. Classification (NCBI taxonomy): domain Eukaryota; kingdom Metazoa; phylum Chordata; class Amphibia; order Anura; family Ranidae; genus Rana; species Rana kukunoris. Next base: position 142,901,012 of record CM056056.1, read on the forward strand.
CCCAAGCAGCAAAAAAAGGCCTCAATATTGGATCCTCTGCTGGATGTCTCCCTGGTAGCTCCTGTTGTCCACCATAGGTGGATCTAGATGACCTAAGCCTCAGAAGCAGGACATACAGAGAGAAAGAAGGACCTCCAATAGTGTATTACCACCGATCAAACTGGTTTAATAGATAAAATTGCACTTACAGCAAGTAGAATAAAAACAGGCGTATACAGCAGCGACTCGCAGCGCTGGTGTCACGGCACTCCTGGTGTACGTCTTTCCCTTTACCCTACGCGTTACGACACAACAACACACATGTCTTCATCTGGGGTGTATGATGATTTTTTTTTTAATACTGCAGTCTCTCACTGTGGATCCCAGCTGGCTGCAGACTTCATCCGGAAACCTCCTGCAGATGTCTCCGTCAGTGTAGATGGCACCGCCATGCTACACTGCTCACCCGGTGTGCTGGAAGGCAGATGGCTTCAAATGCTGTAAAGCTCGGGCTGATCCACCTGCCCAACTAGCAGGGCCATCCTCTAAAGATCTCTCTGGGGCGGATGATCTGGCTCTCCGCTGTAGACCACAGTCTCTTGCTCCTGGTCACACACACACACAGACCTCCTGCTGGCAGTTGAATGGCGTCCAGAGAGGCCGAAAGCAGGCCACGCCTGTCCTTTTATCTCTCCTCCCAGCAGGCTGTTCTGTGACTTGGCGTTGTGGGTCTGTAACTTGGCAGACTGATTTAAACAATATGAGTCACTTCCTCATTAAACAATATATCCCACAATGCATAACTGTGTGCTTCTTAAATTAAGGAAAGATCCTGATAGAGTTTCAGCGGTCACTAGAGGGTGCCAAACCCTTCATTAATAACAATGAACTACTTAACATGATAACTTTAGTAGCAACCTGTCTACACACTAGCCCCCACTTAAAATCTTTGGTCCACAAAGACAGGGAGGAACCCTTCCCACTGCTAAAAGGAAGGCATAATGTATTAAGAACTTTTCTCCCAGTTTGTCATATGTAAGTCTCTTGGGAGGGTGCACACTTCGTCTCAGGCGTATAGGAGAATTGGTTCCAGCAGCCTGTGTAGAGTCCCCTACCGTTTCATTAGTATGGTTGGGACTATTGAGCTCCCTTAAAGAAGACTCTTCTTCAGGTTCAGGAAGGGCTGGACTGGGAATAAAATCCATGACTAGTGTAGATTAGATAGTCCAACCTTTTACTCCCCACCTTTAGAACCCCCACAAATTCTTTAAACATTTTTCCATTTACCCATTAACGAGATAGACACAGGAGTTGGAGTAAACTCGGCCACGACAGCCTATTTCTTTTTTCAAACCAAATTAAATATTTAAATCCAATTAACTAATTTCAAGTAACCAAAACTGTATTCATTAACATTTAACCCAAATAACTTTATTAACACCCGTCCAATTTGGTCTTTGACAGCAACCCCACTTAAACCTTTTTATTTTCCATTACACTGCGTTACCATTACCATATCCGGCCCCCAGCCGACTCCAGCTCGGAGACACCCCCTTTTTACACCGCAGTGTACCATAACCGTATTCCAGCGGACACTGTTCCACTGGAATAACACCATACGGGGGCCATCCCACCGATGAGCCCCCCCACCATTTCCATTCCATCTGTTAACTGTCACCATCAAAGACCAAAGGACACCGCCACAGGCCGGAAGGGGAACCCCCTTTCCCTTACGGACCCCTCCACACCCGCAGGGCCCTCTCGATCCCCTCCTGTAACCCAGTACCCACAAATCCATACCCACAACAGTTAGGTGAACACCATCTACAAGCAGGTACAGACCCACATTAACCTCCAACTCCGTGTAACGAACAACCAACCCCCCGTGCTTAGCCACAAAACTCCCCACCACCTTGTTCCTCTTGCTAGCCACTGACCTTGCAATGCACCATGTGGTCCGAGCTACTATGTCAGGCCACACCCGCAACATCCCTGGAAAAGCTGCCCTGAACATGAGTATGTCCGCCTTAACAGCGGAGATCAAATCCCCCATCGGCCGAACCCCCCAGGTCATTGCCCCACACGTGTAAAACTGACACGTCGGGTGGCCGGTCGAGCCGGGCATAGCGCTGCACCTCCGGCAGCACCCTGCCCTACCCCATCCCAGGAAACCTCCAGCCAACGAATTCTCACCTCCCGCCTGGAAATCCCCAACTGTCTACATCCGGGCCTAGCATCCACTCTCCTTGCCCCCCCTTGCAAACAGAATAATGCCCCATGATCCACACGCGGTGTGAGTGACCTCCCTCTGAAAACAAATAACAACAGTGATAATCATGCCACGACCCTCCGGAATATCATGAACCCACCTCCTCCAGTCCATACCTCACCACCACACCTCAATCCAGCGCCATGTGTTGGCGCACACAAGAACGAAATCTTCTAGATTCCCCACCACCCGATCCTTTTTGACCGCCACCTCATCCAACCCGCACCTGGCCTCCCTGATGCGGTGTGTGCGAGGTAAATTGTAACTCAGCAAACCCAGCCGTTGTCAGACATTTCTTACACACTTGTCCCAACTGAAACCGTGACACAAACGAACCATCCCCATGCATAAAGAAGGGCCCCTCCAACCCAGGGCGTATCGTTAAAAAACTCCTGCACCGTCCGCACAGGGCAGACCCCCCGAACCCAGCAAAGGATACAAACGCATCCACCCCCTTTTTCCCTCTGATCCGTTTTGGACCCACAATGCCGAAAACCACGCTGTCCTCCTCCGACTGCACATCCTCTACCATTAGACCTCCCGCCACCTATCTGGAAGGGCCAACCAACTCACCCACCCTAAAAAACTTGAAAAAACGCCACCACAAAACCGTATGGAGTAAAAAACTCACCCCATAACTGGATGTCCCCCAAAACGCCACAAATCTTCCGCATAATCGAAAATTCACCGGTCCCCGCCGTTCCCTAAGAACGTGACTTTTCTGTAATCCTTACCCGCCTGTTTTACCCCCCTTTTTCCTATCCGTCCAGCCGCAAAATACACCACCAACCAACCCAGTTCCACCTCCCCCAGCTCGGCATCCACCCGCCGTTTTAACACAGACCATTCGTCCCTTACCTTCGCGTACGCCGCCCACATCGGCCCACTCACCGACCTCCTGAGCCAGCTTGTGGCAACCCCAACGCAATGCCCCACATCCCCCCCGGGCCTGGGGCCCCTCCTCTGTCTTCCTGTGTAGCCAGCTCTCTGACTTGTCCCACTGAAAAACCGAGCTTTAGCGAGTCTGTTGTCTACACCCCGGAATGTGCCCAGCGTACAGAAAGATGTTCCAGTGTAAACAGCGCAACATGAGGTGGCGCAGCAACCGAACCACCGGCAACGAGGATCCGGAAACTCGGTTGATAACTTCCACCAACCCCATATTGTCACAGCTCGATCACTACCACCACATGACAGAGCTCCAGCAGCACCAGGTTCCTTTTAAAAAACCCGCCGCCACCCAGGACTCCGGCCACGCCTCCCCGCTCCATTGTCCCCTGAAGAAAGCCCTCGTAACCCATGGAGCCCGCCACGTCCATGACGATCTACCAATCAAAGTTCCTCACCGGGCCCGACATACAAAACGCCCGCCCATTGTACTCTTCCCAGAAGGTGTGCCACACCTGCAGATCCACCTTACATTCCCCTGACCAGCGAATGGAAGGAGTCGGGGGCCCTGCCCCCACTGTAGCTGCCGACAGCCGTCCGCAGAACACCCTGCCCATGGGAATGATACGACAGGCGAAGGTCAACTTACCTAGCAGTGACTGCAACTCCCTTAGCTGAACCTCATTCCACCCCAACATCCCCCCCGAAACACCAGCCGGAGGTCCTCCACCTTGTCCCCCAGCAGCATACCCTCCATTGCCCCCGAGTCAATCACGATCCCCCTGCACCTTCGACAAAGAACAGGGAATGACAAATCCCTCGGAAAAACTCCTCCACGAGCAGCGGCGCCGCCGCCCTGTCTGGGTATCTACGCGAAAAAGGTCCCCTCCTTTCCCCCCTCACTGGCGTTGTTCCCCCAACACACCCCCCCATATTTTTTTCCGGCCGGCGATCCAGAAGTGGGCGTACCCTCGGCCCCGCCCTGAAAAACTGAGTATTAGAACGGGGCGCGGAAATCATCTATATCCACAAACTGATATCTTTGTGGTCCCATCGCAGCGTAGGGCGCCCAGCCCGCCGCTGATGAAACTGCTCGTCATACTTTAACCCCCCTGACCCCCCATATACCCGATAAGCTTCCCACATAGCGTCCATATAGCAGAAAAGCGCAGAACAGTGCTCCGGGCTTTTCTCCCCAAGGCGCTGGCCATGATCGCAAATGCCTGCAACCAATCGCCGAACGTACGAGGAATCACCCCTACCTTCTCTTCACCTTGTCATCCTTTTCCAAAAACTGTCTGGCTTCACCCTATCCAAATTAAACTTCTCCAAAAGCGACAGGGAAAGAATCTCCGCATACTCACCTTTTTCGATTTTTCCCCTGACCTCCTGCTTCAGATGAGCCCCCCAGCGGCCCCCCCAAGCATACATATATAACTCACCTTCGGCCGCATCAGCCATCTGTACCACGTCCATCCTGACCCCCCCATCTTCTCACGCCCCGTGTTACGTCAGGAACTACTGTCCTGCACCACCCACGTACCCCCCCCACCGGGGGAGGTACCCCAACAGCCACAGGAACCCCCCCAAGCCGATCCCCTAACCCAGGGTGCCGCCTGAGATGGCGTCCCCACCCCCCCGGCAACGCTGTACCAGGTCCTAAAAAATAACACACAACAAATCCCGGAACCCCCCCCCCGGGGAACCCTGGGCAACAGGCAACACTCCCGCCCCCCCGGGGCCCCTGGTTGTCGGCAAACATTACCCCCCCAACATTACCCCAATTACAGGGGGACCCCCGCCCCCCACCAGCGAACACCCTGCAGTAACAAAAATTCCCCAAAAGTATTGTTAGTGGACTCACCAGGCTGGCCGGGAACGTCCCACACAGCCGTCACCGGCAACTCCACCGCAGGCGATTCATCCATGCGACCCTCTTCCTACGATCCTGATGCCTCCCCCTCCAAACGATCTTCCGAGGCCGGCGTCCTCGCTGACATCTGCCTCCCAGGCCCTGAAGGCCTGGAGGCCGAAGATCCCAGCCTCCCGGCGGATCGTCCTCTACCACTCGACCCGGCTGTGGACGTCTCCGTTCTGCTGCTCCCACCGACGGACCTCCGCTCGACCTCCCTTCTCCGATCTGGCGACTCCAGCCTCCCCACTGCCCTGGAACCGGTGGTCGCGATCCTGGACGACCCCCCGGCTGTTTCCCTGCGTTTTTGTCCCAATGAGATCCCCCCTTGATGTCCCAGTGAGTGTGGGGGGCTGCTCCATCCCCCCCACACCCAGGATCCACCCGGGGGCTCCTGTACATCCGCCGTGTTTGTGACCCGGGCCCTGGGAAGCAACAATAAAAAACCCAGCGTGTGGGGACCCCAACGCGGTTGTACCCGACCCCCCCGCCTCTTCCCATACAGCCACCCACCTGTGAATCAAGCCCTCCGGGGGTGTTTGTGAAGCAGACGCCGCCTAAGGCCGGGTTCACACCTGTTCACACCTGTGCGAATTGGTTGCGGCTTAAACCGCATCTAATACGCAGAACATTTTAAATACATTGTTTTCAATGAGGCTGGTTCACATATGTGCGATGCATTCACACTGCGCATTGCCGGAAATCCGTATGCGTTGTGGAGGCCTTGCGGTGCGGCTCAGGTGCGAATTCAGTCCCATTATCTTCTATGGGTACGCAGCTGATTCGCAGATGTGTTCAGTTCTCTACAGGAATTTCTCTCATTCAGCTCAATACATTTCTCCCCCACTCTCCTCTCACTCGGAACTTCTCCCAGGTCTCCAAATTCACAGCAAAAAACGAGCTAATCTGCTGAACACTTCCCTTATCTATCTGCAGAGATAAAAAAGCTGAAATTCTCACCACACAAGTGTGAACCTAGCCTTAAAGTCCCCAATCTGTCTTCTCAATGAAAGCTGGGAGCAGGGAAAAACCTGCCTCCCAGCATGCTACACTTCCTTGAATGTCCCACGTGTGCCCCCACCCCCCTTTATAAAGGGGGTTCCTCTTACCCAGTCACCAGACCTCCTACAGCCACTCCCCTGAAAGCACCTCCTTCCTTCCTTAACCCTTTTGTTGCACTACTCCTCACACAGTCATGCCCTCCGTTATTTGTCTTTTTGTCATGTCACTCTGGGCTTTCCTGCTCTGGAAAAAATTGTCGTACCAGCCCCATAGCATTATTATACCAGCGCAATATGATAACGTCATTATTTTCTTGTTCATGAAAGGGAAAACCATACATTTTAAAGCACATTTGAAGAGTGCATTATATATAGATATGACAGATATGAAAGCACAGGTCTTTATATGTATATAAAAGCAAATTCCAATTAAGAGTGGTCAATCATCAAGGGGGACCCCAGGAATGTGACACCTTCAGCAGAAAGAATACACTAAGATAACTGATATAAGGGGAAATCCTTTATATCAGTGTCCCCTTATATTATTGTATTCACTCCCCCCCTTAAATCAGTGACCACCCCTCAGCATTTGCTGAGGATTCTAAAAGCCCGGGCTAGGGTTTATAGCCGCAAGCCTGTTGAGCTTGCCTTTTGGTAAGCCTCCATCTATTCATTGGTGCAATCTTGGTGGTGGTTCTGCTTTACATATTACATAGACTTCCTTATGACTGTTTGCAATATAATTCGAGATTTTCCTAGCTTGTGACGGAAAATATTGATTATATGAAGACAGGAGGCGAGTATCTTATGCATTAATCTTTCTTTATTAATGCTCACAGCAGAAACAAAACTGATCAGTATTCAAGCTTTTCTAAAAATAACATGAAACAGAAAAGCTGAAACTTGAAAACTAGAAAGAAACTACGTTTCCCAGCAGTCCTTGGGTCTGTGACCCCTCCATCTGGCCTCTGCATATAAGGACTGCTCCTCCCCTTCCTATTCCTCTTTCTTCATGCGAACTTCCAAACGAATTGAAAATGATTCACCAGTCTCTGGGACCCCCAACTCCGGGGACTTCGGCCGGCCGGCCTTTTCTGAATCCCAGACGTTCCGTTGTACGCGGGGTAACATTCGTCCCAACGGGGACCAACCGACAGCTTCTACGGCCAACCGGGTCTTTGGAAACGAAACCATGTTAGAAGGAACGTGTCTTCGACCTTCCTGAACGCAGTCGAACGTGTTCAGTATCCTGTAAGAGAGTAGAAGGAACCATAATAGGGTAGGGTAGGGAGGGAAGATACTCGCCTCCTGTCTTCATATAATCAATATTTTCCGTCACAAGCTAGGAAAATCTCGAATTATACCTCAGACAGGAGGCTCATATCTTATGCAAGTTCAAAGCTAGCATTTCTTACAGAAAATGAAGACAATATACATCAGATTACCCCAAAGCGGCCATAGACACATGTGTTTCCGGTCTGAAGTAAAAGGAGCGGAAAACGGTCTCCGAGGACCAGTCCGCCGCCAGTAGAAGATCTGACAGAGATCCCCCGGCCGAGACCACCTTAGTAGCCATTGCACTTCTAGTGGAGTGTGCGCCGAATTTAGTGGTATCTATACCCGCCATGTCCATAGTCGACCTGACCCAGCGCGCTAGAGTGGCAGAAGTCACCGGGCGATGAGGTTGGACGTAGGAAACCAATAATTGGGGCGAAGATGGAGAACGAAGTTCGGCGGTACGCGTTTCATAGGCCTGCAGGCACTTGACGACACATAAGCGCGGACGATCCGAAAAGAAAGGATAGAATACCGACTGAATGCCGGTCTTGGTCCTACGCACGACCGAGAACCTAACTCCTGTCGCCTGGAAATATCCAGTGCTCTAACATCTGAAACCCTTTTGACCGAGATAAGACAGAGGAGGATCGTAAGTTTGTACGTGAGATGTTTGAGAGACAAGTCCTCATTGTCATCCCACGTGGATAGCATGTCTAGGACCCTGGATACGTCCCAGGTTGATAGGTATTTGGGAAGAGGAGGTCGTTTAAACTTGATACCTCTCATTAGTTTGCAAATGAGAGGGTGTCTACCCACCGGCAAGGCTTTCACAGGGTGATGGTAAGCCGAAATAGCTGATCGATACACGTTAATGGAGCTGTACGCTCTACCGGTATCGAAAGCCTCCGCCAGGAAGTTCACTATAAGTGCTACAGGGGTATGTATCGGATTAGCCTGTCGTTGACTACACCAACGCACCCAGATTCCCCAGGCTGACCTATACGCCGATCGAGTCCCGGGGGCCCAGGCCAGGGCGAGAAGCTCTCTAGCTGACTGTGAAAGGCCTCCGTCAGCGTCTGGCATCCTGAGACCAGGCAGGCTAGGAGGGTCAGAGAGCCGTCTGAAATTAGCGGGTGTATGTCTTTGGACGGGTGTGAAAGGAGGACTGGAAACGAGGGCAAGACCCTGGGAAGGTCGATGACCATTTCCAACAGAAGAAGAAACCACGGTTGTGTTGGCCACCAGGGCACAATCAACACCACCTTGGCTCCCTGGGTAGCGATCTGCAATAAGGTCCGGCATATCAGCTGGAATGGTGGAAACGCGTAATGCGTCCCCCCCGTCCAGGATTGGCGGAAAGCATCCACCGCTGTTGCTGTTGGGTCCGGCCTCCAACTGAAGAATTGGGGCAACTGATGGTTGAGTCTGGAGGCGAACAAGTCTATGGACAGTGGTCCCCAGAGATGGATGATACTGATGAAGGTCGAGCGGTCTAGCCGCCACTCGCTGGAATCGGTAATGTATCTGGAGTTCCAGTCCGCCACGATATTGGAGGATCCCGGAATGTACTCCGCCATGGGGACGATATTCCTGGCCAGGCAGAAGTACCATAAAGCCTTGGCGATATCCGCCAAGATTTTGGACCTGGTGCCCCCCAAACGGTTGACGTATTGTACCGCTGGAATGTTGTCCATGCGTAGCAATACGCAACAGTTTGATCTCTTTGAGAGAAAACTCTGAGCCGCGAAGAGGGCAGCTAGTAGCTCTAGGGCATTGATGTGTAGGAAGGATTCCCTGACTGACCAGATCCCTCCTGTTGAAATTTCTCCGAATCGAGCGCCCCAGCCCCTCCGACTTGCGTCGGATTCTAAGACGACGTCCGGATAGGAATTGAAGATTGTCTTCCGACGGCATGACCGAGCCACCACTTCAGTTCCGTCCTGGCCTCTGCGGAGAGTGGAATCTCGTCTGCATAACGGAGACCTTGTCTCAGGTGAAGGATTTTGAGGCGTTGAAGGGCTCTGTAATGGAAAGGGGCCGGGAAGACGGCCTGTATGGATGCGGCCAGGAGGCCCACTATTCTGGCTAATACCCGTAAAGATAGGGATTGCTTGCGCAGTACTGCTCTGATCTCTTTGCGGATCAGAGCAAGTTTTGCCTTGGGTAAACGCAAGACCGCCTGGTTGGTATCTACCAGGAAACCGAGAAACTCCATGCTCTGGGATGGTGCTAGAATAGACTTCTCCATGTTGATGAGGAAGCCTAGGTCCTGCAGGAGATGTACGGTCCAGCCTACGTGGGTCTGAGCCTGAGATTTTGAGTTCGCAATGATAAGGATATCGTCTAGGTAAATAATCAGACGAACGCCCCTGCTCCGCAACGCGGCTACCACAGGCTTGAGTAATTTGGTGAAGCACCATGGGGCCGATGACAGCCCGAACGGTAGGCATGTAAACTGCCACGTGCGATCCCACCATTTGAATCGGAGTAGGTGTTGTGACTCCGGATGTACGGGGACTGTGAGATATGCATCTTTTAAGTCCACCTTTGCCAGCCAATCCCCCGGGTGGAGGAGGTCTCGGAGGCAATGGATACCCTCCATCTTGAAGTGACGGTATGTGACGTTTTGATTCAGGGCCCGGAGATTTATCACGGGGCGGTAACCTCCCCCCTTCTTTTTGACTATAAAAAGACTGCTTATGAACCCCAGGGAGAGAGGGTCTACCTCGAGCACTGCTTGTTTGGAAATCAGTTCTCCCAACTCGTTGTCTATGAGTGCAATGTTCTGAGCAGTGAAACGAATGGGGGGAGGAATAATGCCCAGTTGAGGGCAGGACAACAGTTCTATCTGGAACCTTGTGACTGTGTTAATCACCCATGCGTCTGCCGTAATCGCAGACCAGGCGTGGATAAAAAACCGTAGTCTTCCCCCTACAGGGGTGGAAAAACTTGGAGTCAGAAGAGGACTTACCGGAGTATGGACGGGATCTGGGGTCACCTCTGCTCCCACGTCCTCTCCATGGTCTGCCACGTGGTGGAAAGAACGGTGCGGGTTGTGCCACCGTGGTATAGGAGGCAGGAGTCTGAGCGTAATGTTGCTGGGCGGGAGCCCTATTAAATGGTCTGGAGTAACCAGCTCGGCCGGCAGAGCGGCCCCTACCTCTGCCGGCCCTAGCAAAAACCTTTTGGTTGCCTGCCCTTTTGAGGGACGATTGAGCTTTGTCGAGACTATTGAATAGTCCCACGAATTTGTTAATGTCCCTAACAAGGGAGTCCCCAAATAGTAGGCCTTCAGCAGAAGGTCCCGGTTCGGTCTCCGCCAGGTGGGCCAGTTGTGGATCCAGGCGCATGAGGATGGAGCGTCTGCACTCCGTGGAGCATGCCGTGTTGGCGTTACCTAAAAAGGCATATGGCCCTCTGGGCCCACCCCCGAAGTTGTTGCACATCAACCTCTTGTGCTGAGGCAGCTGTTTGCTCAGACAAGTTAAGGATTTTTGTCAGTGGGCCCAACATGTCGAGGACCCGGTCCTGGATGCTCCTGAATGAGCGATCTATCCCCTTCTTGGGGAATTTCCCTGATTTGGCCAGGTACTTAGATAAGACGGGATCAATGTCTGGTGTACATGCCACCTTACTGGGTAGGCAAGGGCGTGGGCATTCCGCCCGCCATTTATTTCGGTTAGCTCTATCCAGCGATCTGCGGGTCCAGAGTTCCACGTATTGGGACACGTGGAGCAGGGGAGCCCAATCTCCCGACCGCGGGTGAGATATGGCATCTGGATGGAAGAGAGGTTCTCCCAGAGCGTCTGTGATTGTATTGCCCTGAATATCAGGTTTGGCGTCGTGTGGGATCGCCATTGACCCAGCACCCATATCATCATTGTCATCGTACTCGGATTTGCGCTGCACTGCTCTGTTTGATGATAAATCACCACCTCAGATCCTGACCTATGGGAAGGAGGGGGCCTGCCAGAGAGAGGTGTACTACACCTGTTAGATGTTAAGTATTATTAGTAGCCCAGCAACCGCTCCTATAAACGAACAATGTTCAGTAATAAGCACTAGGTTATAATAATAAGTTATAATAAGGTTACACAGGTTTTGTACAAGTAAAAGTAAAAGTAAAACACCTCACAGATAACTAGCAGCAGTGCAATACTTATCTCTCCTGTGAGCAGAAAGAAAGAGGAATAGGAAGGGGAGGAGCAGTCCTTATATGCAGAGGCCAGAGGGAGGGGTCACAGACCCAAGGACTGCTGGGAAACGTAGTTTCTTTCTAGTTTTCAAGTTTCAGCTTTTCTGTTTCATGTTATTTTTAGAAAAGCTTGAATACTGATCAGTTTTGTTTCTGCTGTGAGCATTAATAAAGAAAGATTAATGCATAAGATATGAGCCTCCTGTCTGAGGTATAATCATCATCCAATTTAGGATTCGATTTTTATATATATTTTTTTTGATGGGTTATTCCCACTGTCTGCACTAAGAATTCTTATTTGGACATTATTTATTTTCACTAGGTACTGTGTTCCTTAATGGACTTGGAACCTTTATTTTTGTATACTTAGTTTACTTTGTTTGTCTTTTTTATTTTTCATACAGCGCAACTCCAACTTTTTGCCTTCTATTATTGTGTGTGTATAACACTCAGTTGTTGCAGCTTTTGTTATCATAGGATTTATAGCGTGGTATTTTTCCCTTTTTTCACCCCTCAGACTGACCTTGCGGCGCTGTCACTGACCTCCCATCAGGTGCACTGTGCAGGGCTCAGTCAGTTGGCTCCAGCTCGGTGGCTCTTGTTTTATCCTATAGTCTCCTCAGCACAGTCCACGCACATCTGACTTCTCCCATTAACCCCATCCAGGTGGTGCTCCCACTCTTGTCTCCTCTCCAGACTCCCTCAGAGACTGCAGACATGATACAAGAGCTGAATGCAGCCTCACCAGTGCCCATCAAATGCAGTTTTATCTGTGCTATTCGAATGCAGCCTTGCTGTGCCCATCAATGCAGCATCACTGTGCTCATCAATGCAACCTCCCTGTGCCCATCAATTCAGCCTCACTTTACTTATCAAATTCAGCTATACTGTGTCCATGAGTGCAGCCTCACTGTGCCCACCATTGCAGCCTCGCTGTGCCCACCAATGCAGCCTTACTGTGCCCACCAATGCAGCCTCACTGTGTCCATAAATGCAGCATCACTGTGCTCATCAATGCAACCGCACTGTGCCCATTAAATGCAGATTTACTGTGTCCATGCTTACAGCCTCACTCTGCCCATCATTGCAGCCCCTCCTGTGCCCCATGTTCCAGTCTGCAGTCCCTGTCTGTTAGAAGGTGTTAATGTTGTTAATGCTCAGTACGGTACCTTCCATGCCAGCAGGATATCCATGATGGCCAGTAGCAGGCAGTGTCTGTTCTTGTTTTGGATGGGGACAGTGCTCCTTCCAGAGGATCTGTTTGCTGTAAGATGGAGTGGTCCCTGACCATCTGCACCTTCAGCCGCCCTCCTTCTCTGGCCCCAGTTAGTCTGTCCTTTGGTCCTGGGGAAGTGGTGAGCACTGGGTGGGAGCTGGAGAGAAAAGAGATCAGAGAGCACTGACGGTGTTAGAGAGAGTACATGGAAGAGGCAAAGAGCAGGGGGGTGGAGATGACAGGGGTGGTGAGCAGAGAGCGCTGGGGGGAGCTTGAGAGCACTGGGGGAGCCAAAAAGAACAGGGGTGGAGAGCACGGGAGGCTGAGAGCACTGGGGGGGGCTGGAAAACACTAAGGGGGCTAAGAGTGTAGGGGGCAAAGAGCACTGGGGGGAGCTTGAGAGCACTTGGGGGGCAGAAAGAACAGGGGTGGAGGGCACGGGGGCTGGAGATCACTGGTGGTACAAAGAGCAGGGGGGAGTGGAGAGCACTGGGGGGTGGAGAGCAATGGGGGGGGTTTGAGAGCACCAGTGGGGGCCAGAAAGAACAGGGGTGGAGACCACAGGGGCTGGAGAGCACTATGGGGGGCGGAGAGCACTGGCGGGGTTGGAGAGTAAATGGGGCAAAATTCGGGGAGGAGCGGAGAGCACTGGCGATGGCAAAATTCAGGGGGGAGATGAGAGAACTGGTGGTGTTGGAGAGTACATGGCTGTGGGAAAAGTACAGGGGGAGTGGAGAGTACAAGGGTGGGGAGCAGAGAGTGCTAGGGGGGAGCTTGAGAGCACTGGAGGGGGAGCCAAAAAAGAACAGGGGTGGAGAGCAGTGGGGTTCGGAGAGCACTGGGCGGCTAGAGAGTGATGTGTGGAGCTTAAGAGCACCGGGGGGGCCAAAAAGAACAGGGGTGGCCAGCACGAGGGGCTGGAGAGCACTGTGGGTGGCGGAGAGCACTGGGGGGAGTAGAGAGCACAGGGGTGGGGCTGGAGAGTGATGGAGAGAGCTGGAGAGCAGAGGGGCAAAAAGAACAAGGGTGGTCAGCACGGGGGGGGCAAGAGAGCACTGTGGGCAGCAGAGAGCACAGGGGTGGGTGCTGGAGAGTGATGGTTAAAGCTGGAGAGCAGGGGGCAGAAAGAACAGGGGTAGAGAGAACTGTGGGGGATCTACTATCACAAGTACCAGTGTAGGGGGGGCGGGGCTGTGTTACAGCACCGTCGCCAAACACAGACCCGGTCAGCTCCGTGATACACAGGAGCAGGAGAAAGGGGAGCCAGTCCGGCCCTGACTGCAGCTGCAACTCAAATCGCCCCCAGGGCAGGCGGCCTACCAGGAATTTTGCCGGTATCCTGGTAGGCCAGTCCGGCCATAGGTTCAGGGCTCAGCACAGAACATGGAACATTATCCTCTTCAGAAGGAGAAGAGGGACTCTGCTCGGTTTCCCTTCCTCCTGAATTTAGGCCTTCAACTTCAATAGTGTCTGCTGGCTTGGGTACTAATAATGGTTCACTGTTAGGGATGAGCCGAACACCCCCGTTTGGTTCGCACAAGAACCTGCGAACAGACCAAAAGTTCATGTGAACTTTAGAATCCCATTAAAGTCGACTCGAACGTTTGAAATCCAAAGTGCTAGTTTTAAAGGCTTATATGCAAGTTATTGTCCTAAAAAGTGTATGGGGACCCGGGTCCTGCCCCAGGGGACATGTATCAATGCAAAAAAAAGACCCCAATACAGGAAACCCCCCTTCATCCCCCATCCAGTTAAAGTAGATCTTCAGCAAGGAGGACTGTGGGGAGGTGATAAAAGGGCAGAGGCGGTGCGTCCATAACGGGTGCACGGGCGCGGCCCCCTCTCTGTCACCATAGATTCATGCATCACATGAAATCTATCTATGGTCACTGCTGACACCTCTTATTCAGGTGCCTGGCCCCTTTTCGTGCTCCGGGCACCTGAATTACAGCGGCGGTGTATTTTTTGGAAGCACCTGATTAGAGACATAGGCTCTAATAGGCATCCTAAAATGTGTCTATGCTGGGCGCTCACTGTTCACTCAGCAGTGTGTTAGGAAAGTGAATAAACATTCGCTTTCCTAAAACTGAACCGCCTTTCAGCCAATCAGATGCTTGGGTCTGTTATCTGTCACCTGATTGGCTGAAACGACAGGTGCTGTGATTGGACGCCTATCGCAGAGGACGGGAAGAGAAGATAGGAGAAGACATCAAGGAGCGTGCACACTGGCAGCATTTGATTGTCACACAGGCAGAAACTGGTGGGCACAGTGGCTGCGTTTGATGGGCGGCAATTGATAGGCACAGTAGCTGCATTTGATGGGCACACTGGCTGCATTTGGGCACAGTGGCTGCATTTGATGGCACAATGGCTGCATTTGATGGCACAGTGGTGGCAATAGATGGGCATAGTAGCTGCATTGGATGGGCACACTGGCTGCATTTGATGGCACAATGGCTGTGTTTGATGGCACAGTGGTGGCATTAGATGGGCATAGTAGCTGCATTGAATGGGCACACTGGCTGCATTTGGGCACAGTGGCTGTGATTTGATGGCACAATGGTGGCATTTGATGGGCACTGTAGATGCATTTGATGGCACAGTGGCTGCGTTTGATGGGCACTTTAGATGGGCACACTGGCTGCATTTGGGCACAGTGGCTGCATTTAAGGGCACAGTGGCTGCAATTGATAGCACAGTGGTGGCATTAGATGGGCACAGTAGCAGTGTTTAATGGGCGCAGTGGCTGTGTTTGATGGGCACAGTGGCTACAATTGATTTTTTTCCAGTTTGTTCCCCCCCCCCCCCCAGTAAAAAAGATCCCCAGCTGGGGGAGTGATAAAAGGGGACCCCCATTCAGATATACAGGAATTTGCCTCCCTGCAGTTATAGAAGACCCACAGCCAGTAGGACTGCAGGGGGGTGATAAGGGAGACCCCCATCCAGGAATAGGTGAGGGGTTAAAAAAGGTGGGAACATTTCTCCGCCCCCCCCTTTGGTAGATAGAGACCACCTGTCAGGAAGAATACAGACCTCTGCCCCCTCCTCCCTCTTAAAAAGGTGAATGAGATGACAGTTTAGTGAGTGAAGATCTTCAGTTACACACACAGCGGTTCCGGTCACAGTGCAGAGGGGGAGGGGTGGCTCACCATAGAAGATAATGAGGAAATCCCTGTACAGCTGCAATGTTTGTGAAGGAGATCTGGGTGGGCTGTCCTGTCACTGCTGCTTCTCCTCCTCTCTCTGTCCCCTGCACTGCTGACACTCTCACTCAGCAGTGGCAGCGAGGATTCACAGACTGTCCGACTGGCAGAGGGAGGAGGAGGAGGTAACCTTTCTTCATAACTAATATACTCCTGTCCCACATGCTTCCTGAGGACTGTTTCCCAGAACTGGACAGCATACTCCAGGTGTGGCTGGACCAGAGTTTTGTAGAGTGGGAGAATTAACGCTTTATCTCTGGAGTTAATCCCCTTTTCAATTTAATGCATGCCAATATTTTGTTTTCTTTGTTAGAAGCAGCATTGCATGCCATTGCTGAGCCTGTCATCTACTAGGACCCCAGGTCTTTTTCCATCCTTGATTCCCCGAGTGGTTCTCCCCCAGTGATTAGATTGCATTCATATTTTTGCCACTCAAATGCATTATTTTACATTTTTCCACATTAAACCTCTTTTGCCATGTAGTTGCCCACCCCATTAATTTGTTCGGATCTATTTGCAAGGTTTCCACATCCTGTTGTTATTGCCCTGCTTAGCATAGTATCATCCGCAAATACAGAGATTGAGCTTGTTCAATCCATCTTCCAGGTCATTTATTAATAAACTAAATAGAATTGGTCCCAGGACAGAACCCTGGGGGACCCCACTTTCCACCCCTGACCATTCCGAGTACTCCCCATTTATCACTACCCTCTGAACTTGCCCTTGTAGCCAGTTTTCAATCCTATGCTCCATGTCAACTGACCTTACTTTGTACAGTAAACATTTATTGGGAACTGTGTCAGATGCTTTTGCCAAATCAAGATACACCACTCCTACGGCACTTACTTTATCTAGATCAGAGGTCTCCAAACTGCGGCCCGAGGGCCAGATGTGGTCCTTTGCTAGCCTTTATCCGGCCCTTGAGGCACAATTCCTCCCACTGACATGAGGCACTATTCCTCCCATTGAGACCAACAATGGGGCACTATATTATCCACTGATACAAATCATGGGATACTATTCCTCCTACTAATAGGGGGAATACTCCTCTTCCTATTGACCACCAACCCTGAGGCCATATATGTTCTCACTGATGCTGGGCCCGTGACTTTTTCTTCCCTTGCTGGCCCCAATTCGGCCCTCCTAAAGTCTGAAGGGCAATAAAGTGGCCCTTTGTTTGTAAAGTTTGGAGACCCCTGATCTAGATGGCAGCTCATCTCCTCATAGAAGGTTAATAGATTGGTTTGGCAAGAACGATTCTTCATAAATCCATGCTGATTACTGCTAATGATATGGTTTTAATTACTAAAATATTGTATATAGTCCCTTATCATCCTCTCCAAAAGCTTGCATACTATTGATGTTAGGTTAAATGGCCTGTAATTTCCAGGGATGTATTTTGGATGAAATGGATGCCTGGGCCTCCCCCTTGGCGTCCTTAAATATAAGTACCTCGGTCCCTATTGGCTTTAAATACTCACCTACTCCAAAACTATCACAACAAGGAGAGGGGGGCGGAGAAAGATGTGAGAGCTTGAAGTGGAAAGGAAAACCCGGATGCCATTGTGTCCGCCTGTTTCCCTGTATCAAGGCAACATCACCTGTGTGCGCCAGTCACGTACATCCGCGTCACGTGTCCCGACGTATTGCATCACCGGATCACATGTCCCGATCCGTTGCGTCACATGTCCCTGACGCACCGCATCACGTATCCCTGGTGCGCCGCGTCACAATGATGCGGGCACACAAGGTGGCAACGCTGACATCTTGCATCACACAATGCGACAACGCGGATACCCGCAAACCAGAAAAACAATCAAACTAGCAGCAAGATGTGCCGCATCAAGCAACATCAGACACCCAGCGTGGTGAGGGGAAACTCCACAAACTATGGAGGTCCCCCAACCATACCAGGCAAAACAACTCAAAAAAGTTATTTTCAAAAATATATGAAGCAAGTTGGAAGAGGGGAGGGGCCAAAAAGACTGGTCTCAAAGTCATTGTCCCCATCTAAGCAGATAGGAAGAAAGCAGAGGCTGTTGGAAAAGACAAACCCTGAAAGGGGACCGGAAAAAAGGGCAAAAAGCTGGAAAACATTGCCCTAAATAATAATAGAAGCAGGGCCGGAGTGGGACTCATTTTCAGCCCTGGAGTTTCATGCCTTAGACCAGCCCACTTTTGTTAACGACATTATGTTTAGGAGTGTGTTTTGTACAGAGTGCGTGGTTCAGGAGTGCGTTTTGTACAGAGTGCGTGGTTCAGGAGTGTGTTATGTACAGAGTGAGTGGTTCAGGAGTGCGTTACGTACAGAGTGCGTGGTTCAGGAGTGCGTTACGTACAGAGTGCGTGGTTCAGGAGTGCGTTACGTACAGAGTGCGTTGTTTAGGACTGCGTGATGTACAGAGTGCATAGTTCAGGATTGCCTTACATGCAGAGTGAAGGGTTCAGGTTTGCTTATGTACAGCGTGGAGGTGTGTTTATAACTTCCCTGTACCAAGCTCTGTCCCTAAATTTCTGCCCCCCACAGGGCAGAGCGAACCCTCTCTCTCTTCTACATTACACAGCACCCTGCACCTCTGGGCCCCTTTACATTACACAGCATCCTGCATCCCTGGACCCCGTATATGAGAGATGAGAGAGAGAGAGGGGTGAGAGAGAAAGAGAGGGGTGAGAGAGAAAGAGAGGGGTGAGAGAGAAAGAGAGGGGTGAGAGAGAAAGAGAGGGGTGAGAGAGAAAGAGAGGGGTGAGAGAGAAAGAGAGGGGTGAGAGAGAAAGAGAGGGGTGAGAGAGAAAGAGAGGGGTGAGAGAGAAAGAGGGGTGAGAGAGAGAGAGGGGTGAGAGAGAAAGAGGGGGGTGAGAGAGAAAGAGGGGGGTGAGAGAGAGGGGTGAGAGGTGAGAGAGAGGTGAGAGAGAGAGGGGGCGAGAGAGAAAGAGGGGGGCGAGAGAGAAAGAGGGGGGTGAGAGAGAAAGAGGGGGGTGAGAGAGAGAGAGGGGGGTGAGAGAGAGAGGGGTGAGAGAGAGAGGGGTGAGAGAGAGAGAGAGGGGTGAGAGAGAGAGGGGTGAGAGAGAGAGAGAGGGGTGAGAGAGAGGGGTGAGAGAGAGAGAGGGGTGAGAGAGAGAGAGAGGGGTGAGAGAGAGAGAGGGGTGAGAGAGAGAGAGAGGGGTGAGAGAGAGAGAGGGGTGAGAGAGAGAGGGGTGAGAGATAGAGGGGTGAGAGAGAGAGAGGTGAGAGAGAGGTCAAAGAGAGCTCAGGGGGAGAGGGGGGTCAGAGAGAGAGGGGGGGTCAAAGAGAGCTCAGGGGGAGAGGGGGGGTCAGAATGAGAGAGAGGGGGTCAAAGAGGGCTATGGGGGAGAGGGGGGGGTCATAGTGAGAGAGGGGGGTCAAAAAGCTCAGGGGGAGAGGGGGGGTCAGAGTGAGAGAGGGGGTCAAAGAGAGCTCAGGGGGAGAGGGAGGGGTCAGAGTGAGAGAGGGGGGTCAAAGAGAGTTCAGGGGGTCATAGTAAGAGAGGGGGGGTCAAAGAGAGCTCAGGGGGAGAGGGGGGGTCAGAGTGAGAGAGGGGGGGTCAAAGAGAGCTCAGGGGGAGAGGGGGGGGGTCAGAGTGAGAGAGGGGGGGTCAAAGAGAGCTCAGGGGGAGAGGGGGGGCAGAGTGAGAGAGGGGGGGCAGAGTGAGAGAGGGGGGGTCAAAGAGAGCTCAGGGGGAGAGGGGGATCCAGAGTGAGAGAGGGGGGTCAAAGAGAACTCAGGGGGAGAGGGGGGTCAGAGTGAGAGATGGGGGTCAAAGAGAGCTCAGGTGGAGAGGGGGGGTCAGAGTGAGAGAGGGGGGGGTCAAAGAGAGCTCAGGGGGAGAGGGGGGGTCAGAGTGAGAGAGGGGGGGGTCAAAGAGAGCTCAGGGGGAGGGGGGGGTCAAAGAGAGCTCAGGGGGAGGGGGGGTCAAAGAGAGCTCAGGGGGAGTCAGAGTGAGAGAGGGGGGGTCAAAGAGAGCTCAGGGGGAGAGGGGGGGTCAGAGTGAGAGAGGGGGGAGAGAGAGGGAGCAGGGTCTGGTCGGTGAACATGCTCACTCACTTGGAATGTTTCCCGGGGCTGGCTCACTGGTTCATTCAGCAGCAGACAAGCACACTTGGACAGCCCCCACTCGTGCAGCTCTCTGCTCTTAAGCGGCCGGTGATTGGCCAGACCGGGTGCATGTCATACCAGAGGCGGAGCCTCGGCCTCTGGTATGACATGCACCCGGCCTGGCCAATCACTGGCCGTTTAATGCGGACGCTACAGGCCGCCGCGCCGGGGGCTAAATTTTTAAGGGAGCCGGAAGGCGGCCGCGGGACCGACCCGCAACCGGCCCGAACCGGACCAGCCCACCGGGAATTTTCCCGGTTCTCCCGATTAGCCACTCCGGGCCTGAATAGAAGACTAACTGCTGTACCAAAAAAAGCATTAAAAAAATAAGGACCAAAAAGCCACCACTGCCAGGGGGTAAAGCCCTGATGGATGTAAATTACATCCTAATGGGCAAGGGGAGCACGGGAAAACCCGTAATACCCCCCCCGGCAGTGGATGGAAGGAGAACTGGGAAGTTACCGGAAAAACCATACCCAAATTGTGTCCCCCCCCCATGCATCGTGGGGCGCCACGTTCACGGGTCCAGGAATGCCCCCTCACAAAAGGCCCACATGTCTGGAAGGGTCCACATCTGCATGTTGTACAGAATCATAGTTTATAAACATAACAATGGTTACATTTACAGAAAACAACAATCTATACAAAGCATCAACCAATTGATTCATACATTACATTTCCTTAGTTAAATAAAAAATTAAAAAAAAATAAATGAAATCCTAATTTTTAATTCCTAAAGTACTAAATCTTCCATATAGAGTCCGAGAGAGAATTCCCCATGAGGACCCCCAAAAATGGATCCCCCATGGGGGATCTAGGGCAGACAACATGTGGAAAGAGTACATCCGAATAAATATGCAGACACTTCTTGCATAGGGAAAGAAAAACAAGAAGTGAAAGAATAAATTACATATATTGGCAAAACAGCTAATCAGCCTTGAGAAACGGCCTAAAGCTCTCCACCTCGTTTAAACCAGGGGGTGACGTGGCTTTTAAGTGTCTAATCCAGCGCATCCGTATACTCTCTCTCCTCCCTTTTTACTTTACGGGAGAGGAATTTTGTTGTTTGTTTCCTTTGGATACTGGCCGAAGAGGAATCTTTTCCCTTACTCCGCCCCCTATGGTTTTGGAGTCTGGGGAATTGTCGGTTTATACCCACCTGCTGTGCCCTTTGCCACAACCACTGTTTTTGTTTTGGGATCCGGGTTGCGGGGTTCGTGATGTTCCCTAATCAAGGAGAGGGTGAGTGTCATGGTCAATTTCAGGGTTGGTTTCTTGGATTGTGTTCTCTGACTACTTCCCTCTCTTTTGCATGCCCAATCATGTCTGCATTTGTCCCTATTTCTGTATGTTACTGTTTATTAAGTATTTATAATTTTTCAACTTTTTTCTAGAAATTTATACTGTATAATGTTTTCCCTGAAGAAGAATATACATTATTCGAAATGTGTTGGAAATTGGCCTGCATGCTCTTAACTCAGTCCTGGAGCATGGAGTTATCTACAGTATTTTCCTATAAAATGTTTATTTTTTTTGATGTTTTGTAATATAATATTTTGTTTTGATATGTTGTAATAAATAATAATTTTTTATGACCTCAATTGTCAGAGACAATGTTGTTGCCTTAAAAATCCCACACACATAGAGGTATTCAGTTTTTAAAGGACATTGGTGGCTAGCCTGCATGGCGTCCAAGTTTGTAATTCTGCACAATAAAAACCTATGGCTCTGGATAAGTAAAAAGGAAGGCTTGATCCATCCATTGGCTTGTCGACAATTTTTGGGTAATGCAATGTTTGTAAACATTTTGTCATGGCACGCCTGAAGAACCAGGTGACACCCCAGAATTCCACAGCACCATGCTTGAGAAAGGCTGCTAAAAAAATAATAATTGTTTTCCAACCATCTGGAGTTTTCAAGAGTTTGAATGCACAGAGCTCCTCACTTTCAATCCTCACACCCTAATAAAGTATCCTTGGCCTTGATTAGAATTATTATTCAGGCTTTGTTCACACTATGTGTTCCTGCGGAACACAGCAGGGGGTCAGGTGCGTGCCCGTTTACAATTTTAGATCCGAATTAGGTCTGATATTTTGTCTGAATTCGGACCTAAAACTAAGCCAAAGATACACAGAACATTTCTGCTGTCTGCTCCATGGCCACCCCAGAGATGTGTGAACTGTGAATTGGATTTGGGGAAACCAGCATCCAATTTCCATAAGTGTGAACCCAGCCTTAAGGAACTAACACATCAGTTCTTTTCAAATGGTCATGACCATCTTCCACAGCGAATATGAACATGTTTTTAAATACATTTATATTTGGCCACACCATTCAGATGCACGGATAGTGCAATCATTAGATAATAAAAAGTCATTTGATTCTGTAGATTGGAACTACATGGCCTCAGTACTTTGTCGCATGGGGTTCGGATCTAGGTTCATGCATTGCATTTCTTTATTATACGTCATTCAAAGGATGCCCTTATGATTGGCAATGTGGTTTCCCCCTTTTTTTTTATTGGTAGGGTGATCAGGCAGGAGTGCCCTCACTCTTTCTCCCTGATTGCACTTGTAATGGAGCCTGTTGTGGTTTCCCTTCAGACATTACCTGAGGTAGGGGCATTGGAGGTTGGGAGCATCCATGAATGCATGGCCCTTTATGCAGACACTCTCCTCCTTTTTTTTTAAAGATCCAGGTTCCTCTCTGCTAGGATTATTCCAGATTCTGCCACATACTCAGGTCTAAAGGTGAATTAGGTGAAATCCAGTGACCTTCCTAATGATCTGGATCCCTGTGCTCAGCCAGATCTTGATTTTCCTATTCCCTGGGTTTTCAGAACTACATATTTGGGATCACCCGTACACGTCATTGGGTAATTCTGGGCTTTCTCCTTGCATCAGAGAGGGGGCAGGGTCACCCACGCATGTGACAGGTGGCCATGCCCTCAGCTATAAAAGAGCTGTCACACCAAGCGAGTGTCATTCGGCCGGGTGCCTCCTATTATGCGGTACAGACTAAATAAAAAAGCAGTGCAGCGCTAAGAAACTAAAACTGAATACATGACACATGAATAAGTCCAAGGGTGTAGAATGCTGAGGCCAGAAGATGATGACAATATAGACCAATCAGACAAAGGTAGGAAGACGTATTTTTCGTAGCGTCATTTTCACATAGGGGGGCCGGGATCTGTAGTTCCCCGTTGTTAAAGGGGGATTCCAGATTCCAATAAGCCCCCTGCCCGCAGACCCCCACCACCATCGGGCAAGGGTTGTGGGGATGAGGTCCTTGTCCCCCATCAACATGGGGACATCCGCCCCATATTGAGGGCATGTGGCCTGGTATGGTTCAGGAGGGGGGTGCTCTTGTCCCCCTCTTTCCCTGCCAGGTTGCATGGTTGGATAAGGGTCTGGTATGCGCCAGGGGAAGTTTTTCACCAGACGTCAATCATCTAACCTCTGAATAGGAACGCCCACTCCCGTGAGAGCCAGAACCCGGAAGCCGGCAGGAAAATAACAATAAAACGGTATGTACGGCAAACAAAAAAAAACTGTAGATGTCGGAAGTATGCTGGATGTAATGGTATATAGATGTTTTTTGGGTGAACCTCCACTTTAAATTAGCTAAGAAATTATTTCTGGTTTCTGTAGCTTAATGTCTGTTTTATATACTGTAAGCTCACCACTGTATTACTTCCTATTTTATTTTTAATTCTTCAGCAGAAAGTGGAAGCCCAGGAAGGATTATGTTATTAAGCAGCCCTGGAAGAGATTAGTTAAGAAAGGACCATCGATCATTTGTTGGACAATGTATTTATAAGCCATGAGTGGGAAAGTGATATTTCCAAGGACACTATTCTGATGAACCAGAGGTGGGGGATATTTCCAGGCAGCTGGACTATTTCTAGAGAAATGCATTGCATTAACATGAAAAGTAATGTTTCCAAGAGTGGTGTGCTACCAAGTCATGGATGGATGAATAATATTTATAGGGAGACTGCCCTATTGAACCAGGAATCGAAAAGTAGTATAGTAAAATCTTGGTTATAAAGTAACTTGGTTTGAGAGCATTTTGCAAGACAAGCAAAATGTTTTAATAAATTTTGCCTTGATATACAAGCGATGTCTTGATATAAGAGTAGGGTCATGTCACAACTGAGTATAAAAAAGAAGAGAGGAGCCTCTAAGTGTAGCAATATGGTTACATTTAATGAAGGTACAACATTCAGCAACTTATTGCCTCTCTTCTCTTTTATACCCTGTAAAAAAATGCTTTGATATACAAGTGCTTTGGATTACAAGCATGTTTTTGGGACGAATGATGCTCGCAATCCAAGGTTTTACTGTATTTTCAGAGTCATCTTCAGAGCGGAGAATTGAGGAATGCTAGTTGTATTGCTAACTCGGGGGGTGGGATTCTTCAATCAACACTGGATTGATGAGTTTAGAGTCCATGGAGTATTATTTAAAAGTAGTAACAGTGCTTGCACAGACTTGTTATATAAAATATTTATTTTATATG
The DNA here is from genome assembly GCA_029574335.1 of Rana kukunoris. Classification (NCBI taxonomy): domain Eukaryota; kingdom Metazoa; phylum Chordata; class Amphibia; order Anura; family Ranidae; genus Rana; species Rana kukunoris. The sequence goes on from CM056056.1 coordinate 142,925,588, forward strand.
TCCATTAACAATACAGAAAACCTAGGAGTATCAAAAACACAGTGGTGTGCTTTACAAATGTGCATTGTGCTTTGCTGGCTTAAGCGGTCAGAAGTCAGTGCAGTGCAATAAGACTGAATGAACAGTTGTGTGGAAAAACAATAAAAAGCTGGGTCATGGTACCCCGTCAAATTCATATGACTGACTCTCTTCCAATCACAGAGCCCTTTCCACTGCACTAAGTAGAAAGAACTTCATGTAGTATCACACGCTTCACATTTCAATGTACATTTTATGCATTGGCCATAAAGTGCAGGCTGCTGGGTGCATAGCGTAGAGCAGATGGTGATGTCCACTCCTATTTATAAATTGGTCCCTGAACCAACAATAATGCATTACATACATGTATGAGTTATAATTTATATAGCTGTAATATAATAAATATTTGTTATACACTCAGGACACTCACAACGGAATTCAGATGGAACTCCATCGGAAAAATATAGAACATGTTCTATATCTAAAGTCCGATGCAATTCATCAGAATTTCTGATGAAAAAACTCAGACGGGGCTACACACGATCGTAAAATCCAATGAAAAAGTCCATTGGACTTTTTCCATTGGAAATTCTAATCGTGTGTACGGGACATAAGTTAAAAAAGGGGAGGGTTTGTCTACTTCATTTTCAGGTGTATCCCCCATTCATGCAACTGTCTCTTTTGTCCCAAATGATTACCTGAGAGCATTCCTGCTAGGCTATGGAACCCTACTCATGGGCATGGATCATACCCAACTGTAACGGTATGGCCCGTGGGACCTAGAGGCTCTTAAAGGATGCAGGGTACTCCTGTTTCACCTTCACCAATGACTCTTGTGTCTAGGGTCATCCTATGTCCACTAGGGGCATAGGGTGACTGAGAAATGATATCTTGAATTACATGAGATGGGACAGAAATGATAATCCACAATATATTGCAGGATATCTTGAAATATTACAGGTGGTTAATTCTGAACCCAACAGGTCAATAGGGCAGTAATTTATTCAATGTGGAACATAGGTAATTAAGTCTGCTACTGTCATGCAAATTAACCTTAGTTTAGCTTCTAAAGACCTGTTCATTGTGTGATGCTAATTAACACTGTTTAGTGTGAATTTCTATTGATGAAAGATTTGGAATGTAAATTAGCACCCTGTAAAGGTCAGACGTCTGACTTATGTTTACTAAAGGAATGTGTATTCAATAGCAGGTGAGATAAGCTGAAGTCCTAACGTCTGCCTTGTCAGCTATAGTAATTAACTCATGTAGATTCGGTGCCAGAAAGTCTACCCAAGATAATGTGTATTGGAGGCTCGTTAGTACCCAAAGTATGATGTTGTCTGTGGATTGTCTCATTGTCCCTTTGATTACCACAGCATGCTTTTTGGTTGCTAACTGTATAAAAACCTGAGTTTTACCATTAAAAGATCTACTTGTTTGGAACCAGAGAACAAAGCTTTGTGACTCGTTTGTCTGGGGAATTCTGATGGGTCCTGTCTGCTGGATTGTGGAGTGTCGAGAAGCTCTCTTGGGTTGGTGGAATGGAATATTGTAAACAGAGTTAACCACTGATCGTTACATCAGCCACTTTTCCATTAATTGTGGGCTGTAACCCATGACCCATGAAGAGACTTCTGCAACACACCTAAACAATACATTCTGGACCACAAGTCTCCTCATACCACTCACCATGAAGTTCGAATCTGGATTACATGCCAATTTTGTCTTTTCTTTACTGTGTGCTGTTACCCTCCTACTTCTATTAATTAATTTCATTGTGGAATTACATAGCATGCTGAATCTCTGTATTGGGGATGTAACTTGGGATCATCAAGATGACGTTTCCTTTTTTTCTATGTCTGTACCTTCATACCTAAAGTTAAATGAAAACGTTATTCTTAAAAAAAAGGGGGGGGCAAGGGGATACTGTGCACAAAATGCAAAATCCAACTGGTCAATAAAAAATAACTGGCTAAACTTTATAGAAACTAGTAAAAATACATGTCATACTATTTATAATATACAAGAAACTTTTCAAGATCCTAGAAGAAATTTAAAAAGAGAAAAAATTCAATAAAAATACACATAAAAAAATAAGCAACTCCCACGCCTCGTACATTGGATTTCATGATTACAATATGAAGTCATTCAATGCAAGGTTCCATTGAGAGAACTGTAAGCTGTAGAAAGAAACATTCCCCACAGTGTGAACTGTACATTGTATTGTTAGAGGAGTAAATACAACCTCAGCTACTTGAACTGTATTATGACATGCACAGACTGCATTGCCATGGCAATGGATTTTACAATGCTACTCTCACATACATTATCATTGCAGTAATAAGACACAGACATATAATACCTGAATGGTCTGTCTTGAGCCGCGTACACACGATCAGTCCATCCGATGAGAACGGTCAGAACGCGGTGGCGTAAAACACAACGACGTGCTGAAAAAAATTAAGTTCAATGCTTCCAAGCATGCGTCGACTTGATTCTGAGCTTGCCTGGATTTTTAACCGATGGTCGTGCCTACTAACGATTGGTTTTGACCTATCGGTTAAATTTAAAACAAGTTGGCTTTTTTTAAACCGATAAATAACTAACCGATGGGACCCACACACGATCGGTTTGGTCCATCAGACCGTTCTCATCAGTTTAACCTATCGTGTGTACGCGGCCTTACGCATCTATAGAATCAGCAAAATACACTGGGGTTGGTTTACTAAAGGCAAAAATGCTGTTCACTTTGCAAGGGAAATTGCACTTTGAACTTCCCAGAGCTTAGTGAAAGTGGTGAAGTTTCACTTTGCAAATAATACTCACACATAGAAGGAAAAAAAAAAAAAAACATGTTTTCTTGTACATTATTGGATGAGAAAAGTTATTCACTAATCTCTGGGGCAAATTCCCTTGCATAGTGTAAAGTGAACTATGCATGTTTTCCTAGACTATAATTTTATACATTTGCTGCAAAATTTCAAAAACGTGAAATCAAAACCCATTCAAAAGCCATGTGCTTTGATGCTGCTTATTGAAGAAAGTCCCAATCACCCCAATGCCCCACTCATGGGGGATGCTCGAGTACAAAGCCTCAACATCTATAGCTATTAGCAGGGCTTAGGGGGGGAGGAAACAGGTGTATAGTATATTTCACATATGATGGGAATTGGGAGACGTGTGGCAACAATTTGACTTGTCTTCTATGACTTGCAAAACTATGGGATATCCAGTTGGACAAGTGAGATTTTTTGCATTTTGGAGAGGGAATGGAAGGAAGGTGTTTTAGGGCAAGAAATTCAGATATGGGGAATTCTTCCCCATATCCCTGTAACATAATTGGAGAGATAGGTAGCATTCCCGGTTACTTAATATTTGAAGGCACATTTCTTTATATAGTATGGGGGCCATCAAAACAATGTTTCCCCCTTTACCTGATGGTTTGATAACCAGTTCTTTATTATTCTGTAATGGTTTTAATGTGCATTGTTGTCCCCAACTGAGATTATTCTTCCTTCTGTCCTGCATTTTTTTAAAGTTTTTAACCTTCTTGGCTGATGTCTTCATAAATGGTCCACACACTTGGACTCAAATGCAAGTCTGCACATTTTTTTTACTTAATTTTAAACGGATTATCATCTGGCATGCTCACCCGGGATAACCCTGTATTCATATGTAGGTATGATGTCTATACAACTGTACTAATAAGTTTACACTATGCTTTATGATAATGGATGCAATGGGGTTTATTTACTAAAGCTGGAGAGTGCATAGAAACCAATAACCTTCCAGGTTTTATTGCCAACGCTTAAAGGGGTTGTAAAGGTAAAAAAAATTCCCCTAAATAGCTTCCTTTGCCTTAGTGCAGTCCTACTTCACTTACCTCATCCTTCCATTTTGCTTTTAAATTCCTGTTCATGTGTCTGTAACTCCACACAGTAATGCAAGACTTTCTCCCTTGTGTGGAGAAAGCCTTTTGAGGGGGTGAGCAGGAGGGTCAGGAGTCTCTCAACTTTGCAGATAGATTAAGAAGCTGTGTGTCAGTGGGCATCCTGACACTCCTGCTCGTCCCCTCCCCCTCAAGAGGCTTTCTCCACACCAGGGAGAAAGTGTCACATTACTATGTGTAGTTACAGACAGAAGAACAGGAAGTGAGGATTTCTCAAAAGAAATAAGGACATTTAAAAGTAAAATGGAAGGATGAGGTAAGTGAAGGAGGGCTACACTAAGGTAAAGGAAGCTATTTAGGGATTTTTTTTTTTTTTTTTTACCTTAACAACCCCTTTAATTGAACAAACTGAAGTTAGAAGCTGATTGGTCTCTATGCAAAAGTGAGCCTCTTTTTGCACTCTCCAGCTTTAGCAAATCGCCCCAATATGTACACATGTTATTATCTTGCATTTGTTGTTTTCTTATTTTAGGTGAAGCTAAACAGTTTTCTTCCCCTGGATTTTTCTTCCTCTGGATTTCCTAAAGAAGGTCTAAAATTTGAACGGAACGCATCAAGAAATCTTTACCCTTCTGTGTTTACGTATACAGTCATAGGGGCTTAGCTTCACAATATGTTATAACAGTTTTTTTTTTATGTATTTGTTACTCTCATATGATTGAGGGGTATTGACTGTGCAGTGTAAAAAAATTATGATGAGGCCATTGGCCTGTTTTTTTTTTAATTGATGTATTAATAAAATGTATGAGAGGTGTTTATTATCCCAAACTTTTACATTGTGCATCACAAACATTGCTTGACAATAAAGTGTAAATCTAAAAAGTTGGTTCTTAATATACAAAAAGAAGCACAGTGGATTAATAAAAAGGCTGTAAGTGGACTATACATTCTTTGCATGCAAACATTATAAATGCAATTATGATATGAGGCTTGATTTGACAAAGATGTAAACTCTAACAATATAGCTGTGTATTATAAACATGTGCAATTTTGTTATCTTTTAGAAAATGTTATTTTCACTTTTTTCATAATTTTTTTCTAGTGCTCTTTTCAGCCACTTGTTATCCACAATTACTCACTTCAGAAGCAGCATCATTTCATGTGCAAGAGAGCAACTGGGAGACAGGGACAGAGGGTTGTCATACTATAACTGGAAGTACTTGAATAAGGACCTTTATAACAGGATTACCAGGTCGTATTTCAGCTACCACAGTTGTACTGCAGCAAGTTGGCTCTCCTGGGCAAATTGCCTTCATTGTACATCCACCACTTTAAGACCACTAGGGGGAGCGAGCACGCCGCCAGAGCCGAAGCCCGTGGCCAGCGCCCGCGATCGTTCAATGTAAACAGACAGATCTCCATTCTGTCAGGCGAGGGTAGACAGATCTGCTGTTCCTAGCGATTAAGAACAACGATCTATCTCCTCCTCCAGTCACTACATTGCTCCTACAGTTACAAACACCCCCCTAGGGAATACTTATCCCCTTGTTTTTTTCCCAAAAATATGTAGAAGAATACATATCGGCCTAAACTGATGAAAACATTTTTTTTTACAATTTTATGGGGGATATTTATTATAGCAAAAAGTTAAAAAATAATTGCTCTTTTTATGTTTATAGCGCAAAAAAAAAAATCTGAGGTGATCAAATACCACCAAAAGTAAGCTTTAGTTGTGGGGAAAAAAATGACATACATTTTGTTTGGGTACAACGTTCCATGACCGCGCAATTGTCAGTTGAAGCGACACTGTGCCGTATCGCAAAAAATGGCCTGGTCATTAAGGGAACAAATCCTTCTGGTAATGGCACTTTCATGGGGAAAAATATCATATAAAAAATATAGCATATACAATTGTGACACAAGTGATATTTTAATTGAATGATATTACAAATTACCTTTCCTTTTTTAATCTGCAGCCGCAGTAATTTTCTGTAAATGAAATATGGCTACCTGGAGGTGTTCTGTCCACAGAATGTATCCAGAAACATAATTTCCTGCTTGTGTGATTGGCTCACTGATTTTCCCAGAAGTCTACACTAAGATACAAGTCAGATGTTTGGCATCCCCTGCAACAAAAATAAAAATGTTGGTGAGATACTCCCAATAGGAAATCAATAGGAAATTAGAGCCCTGCAAGTGCAGCATCTGGTTGTTAGTTATGAAACCACTCTCATTAGACTCACTCAGAAAAGGGGCACAGAGGAACAAAGAGTGATTTCTTCAGAATAACAAAAGGTAGGAATCTGCAACACAGTTTGTTAAAATCCTTGAAATGTACATAGATTACCCAGAGGGTAATGATTTTTTTCTCAACAAAAGTGGTTGCATTTACAGAAAAAGTCAAGTTTTTCACATTATTTCAGCATCATCTGCTCAGTTGGAGATGCTTAGGCTTAATTTTTATTGTCAGTTGGGTTATCAGAAATAAAACCGTCAGCTCTTTGACATTATATAGACTAGCAATGCAGAAAGATCCCCCACTGACCAGACCGCTTGCTGAAAATACATTTGCAAACCCATTCCTTACAATTCACCCGGGAACCGAAATATGACCGATTACAGGAGTGATTGAAGAATTTCTTATAGTAAAAGTGCAAGGCCTCTATTAGATTTCTTACCATGCTGCTATTGCTGTGATTTTCTTTTGTACGGGCAAGACAGGAGAATCAACTGCATTTTGAAATCACTTTAACCTTCCCGTTGGCAAAAGATTTTCATTATCTCACACTGCAGTTAATGGGGAACTCTTTCTAATAGGTGAAGTGGTGGAAAAGATAAGGAAACTGTCCACTTGAACACATTTGGTGAAGCATTCAAACACAAAAAGATCACTCCTTTGACCATCATCCTGACTTTTCCATCTTCATGCTCGTTTGACTCATTTGAGTCTATAAATTCTGGTAAGTATAGGCCAGGAGCTCAGGCTCAGCATAAGCATAGGGGCTACATGATGGGGTTTGGTCAGGATGAAGGCTAAGATGTGGTAGGGGTTAATAGGAATATTAGTAGTAGGAGTTATAATTTGCAATAATCACCTAATTGGAGGATAGTAGGGTGGGGCAGGGTGTGGACAGGGCGGTCCTAAGGGGTTACTAGGTGGGTGGCGGTCCTCTAGTATCAGTTTGACCTGAGGACAGCAATGTTAGATTGTCCCAGAGCTGGCGTAAGTTGCGGCTGGGGGCCGTGGAAAGGCAAGGTGGTGCCAGATACCGCTAGTTGGTCAGTCAATGGGTGCCTTCAAAAATCCTAAAAGGTTTGTTATATAATAAGGGGGCTGCTATGGCCATTTAAACCCAAAACATATGTCTGGTCTGAGTTAATTAGTTAAGGTAAGATTTTTTTCTATTGAAAAGCCTGTGGCGTGCAAAACACAACCCAAAAACTTCACCCGGTGCAGGAAAAATGTGCACACACATAAAGAGTGACACAAAAAACTGTGACGGGTGCATCGTCAAATAGTCCTCCAGGGAGAACCCAGCTCTGATCCCCCGGGGCGTTAGGCTCCTGGCAGGGAAAAGAGTAATAGGAGTCCAAGCAGCCGAAACCACAAGGACCCCACTAAGGCCCATGCAGCCGAAACCGCATGGCCTAACATCCTCAGAGGGACTGCCGAGACAGAACCCTCCTCGGTGAGGCTCCCCCGAAGGGAGACCCCATGAGAGCAGGTGAACTAAGCCAGAAGGCCATGTCCACCTACTCCCAAGACTTTCAGAGCCAGCCCGAGGACCAGCACCCTACTCATCACACAAAAAGTGCAGGTGCACCAACATAAAAAGAAGAAACGTGACAAACGGGGTAAAACAAAAGAAAGTGGGGGAGAAGGAAGGTGGGAGAGGTGAGTAGAAAGTGATCAACGTGCAATACGTTGACCGGCCCTCCGGCCAGGAAACAAAAATTCCCCTGGTCCTAGCCAAAAGGCTCGGCCCTAAGGGCAGGTGTTAAAAAAGTGTGTGTGGAGATCAGTGACCTAAGGTGCCACACGTTGAGTGCCCCTCAAACACTCAGTGCAATGTATGGCACCCCTGGACTGCCACTCCAGGGGCACTATCTCCACAGGCTTTTCAACGGACCCTGACCCCCGGTCCGGACCGGCAGCACCCTTCCCAGCCAGGAAGGTAGGAGAAGAGGTTGGGGAGAGCCAGCCGCAGCCAACTACTACCCACAACCCCCATCTCTCCCACCTAATTACATTCGGGAAGTACTACCCGCCTCTCCCCGAAAGGATTAGCAAAGGTTCCCTCGCCGAACAACTGACTGGGGCAGACACCACCGGATCCAGGCCAAAGGCCAGGGGCCCAGCCCTTCAGCTTCGACCTCATGCCTCTCTGCCCCGATCAGAAGGCTTTCGCCTCTACGCCAACAGGCTTAGCGTCCACCGACTGCCATCCCTTTCCCCCTCGCCGAGTACTGGGGACAGTCAGTTTAGCACCACCTATTGGCAACTGATAAGAACAGATACTACACTTGATCTTAGCCAAAAGGCCGAGAAGCGAAGTTAAGGTAAGATAGTATGTGGGTTTGTGGCATACAGCCGGTACTTGGACAATACCCCAGTCATGTTTATTCTAACTCCTGGGTGGCAAATGCACACATTATGGGGACTCCTTTAGTGGACATGGATTGTCTTTTATAACCACTATTGGAGCAGCCTTTGTTTTCTATTTATTATACCTAGACTGTCCCACCACATGGTGGCCACTTTACATTTACAGTCTTTTTCCTTGTAAAAGGTTCCATCTTTGTACTTGTACTTGTTGCACTTATTCACGTATTTGTAAATTGTACTTTATTTGCATATAGTAGTACAGGGGTGCCCAACCTTTTGAAGCACGAGGGCCACTTAAACGACTCGGTAACGGTCGTGGGCCACAATGAGTGGAGCGGGCGAAGGGCAGGGCCGTGTCTGCTCTGCAAGCCCACTAAACTTTTTTTTACGGATTGGAAGTAGGACCCAAGTTGGTTTACATCTGCCACCCAGAGGTAAATGGAGACTCCAATTGAGTCGGACTGATCATGTGAAAGGGGCCCAAGGCTGCTTTCACACTAATGCACTGCGGTTTACCCACACCGGCGGTGCAACGCAATGTACCTTTGGCTTTCCTGCACTTCTATTATATTCTGCAGGTTTGGTGTACTTTCAGAAAGCTCACCAAACGCACAGGTAATAACAGAAGTCTATGTCTCAGTGCAGGTAACCCGGAGGTGCACTGCTCTACATCTGCAGAACAGTTTGAAAGCAGCCGAGTAACCTCTGCAGAACAGATATGCCCATATATACACTATGATTTTAGTGATAAAACTGACTTTTAATAACAGTATTCTATTCCACCAGAGAGCAGGTGGTCATGGGCCACTGGTTGGGCACCCCTGTGGAAGTATCACCATTTACCTTTGTTAATATTTGTTTACAATTGGTATTATATTTAGCGCTGCACTTTTTACAGAGCAATTTACATTTCTGATATGAGCATATTGATTAAGAAATAACTTTGTTTTTACTAAAAGTGGAACTAAACCCTCCTATCTATTACAGCCAAGGTCCATCTTAATCTGTGTTTGATCATCAGTTGCCATAGTGCTGCACATGTGATCAGTTATGACACCAGTCATTTGATGTCTTGACAGTGCAGTTGAGACCTCAAGCCATAATGGCAGTTATCATTCATGGTATTCCCTGTTATCATTTACAGAAAGCCCTTAGACCCCTTTCACACTGAGGTACTTTACAGGCGCTATGGAGCTAAAAATAGTGCCTGTAAAGCGCCTCTCCTGTCACTCCAATGTGAAAGCCAGAGGGTGAGAGTGGTGCGCTGGGAGGACTTAAAAAAAAATCCTGCAAGCTGCATCTTTCAGATGCTGTAGGTGTGGCGTGTGTGGATATACATATTGTAACGGTCACCACCGTTTACGACCTTCCATCCAACCACAACAAGCTTATCCGACACACTCCGACAATACTACATACACGATCCATATCAATTCCCATAATCAAGACGAGACTCAGCTCTGCACTTGGTTTCAAAGATATAAACACTTTAATGGTATCTTAGCTTGCTTTTTATACAGTACAAGATGTTACAGCCAATCACAGGACATGCCATCTCCACCCCCCTATTTACACACTGAGGCTAATTATCTAATCCGTAGCAAGACATCTGGGCACCGCATCATCAATAGAGTTCAATTAACCTTGAATAATACACAATCACAGATAATCTTCACACATATCAGGAACCTCAATCACATTATCTAGACAGACAATTCGGCACCGATACTGACAGATACATTCCTTGAGATAATGACATCCTAATTCAGTACATCTGAATGGAGAATTTAACACATTGTTTTAGACACACTGAATCACACAATCAAAAGGTCGTTCAGGCCCCGATGCAATTAACACCTTTCAAAAGCATGTGTGCCCATATTGAATAGGCAACAGCTTGTGATATCTCAAGACATCCACTTTGTAATATTCCAGTCCTGCAATATGAACTATTATTAATGTCCCATTTCCTGTAATACATGATATAATTTCTTTATCACCCTATGGCCCTAGTGGACATAAGGTGACCCTAGACATAGGAGAATCTCAGTCTGTCACGGGTCATTCCGTTACACATTAATTAATATATCTCTGGGTATAGGTATGGCAGGTGACTTGGGACCATATAATCACATATCTCTCTCAAAACCTCCAGATTAGAAGCCCTGTAAAAAGGGCTTAAAATTGAAGGTTTCGCTTAAACCAGGTGGTAAGGTGGCATTTAAGTCCGAGATCCATCTTAGCTCACTCTGTAGGAGATTGTTAAGGTCTCCTCTGCGTGAGCCAAGATGTACTCGGTCTAACACCAAGATGGACATTTTGGAAAATTGGCCATTATGGACCTGTGCCATGTGTCTCCCTAGTGGGAGATCGGGATTGCTGGTCTGCATGGTCAAAATATGACGGTAAATTCTTTGCCATAGATTTTGTATAGTCTTGCCTATGTAGTAGCAACCGCAACTACATTGCAAGAGATATACAACTCCCATGGTTTGGCAGTTGGCAAAGTGTCTGGGGGTATATGCCATTGGGTAGTCGTCTATTTTTCCGAGTGTCCATGGAAATGTGCCAAACAGTTTACTTCTTTAATGAGGGTTTGGTACAAGTAACGATGGTATTAGTGGGTAAATCATCTACATTTAGTAGGGATTCAAGATTGATCAGGTCTCTAGGGTCATTCTCCTCTAGCAAGGCATTTAAATTTTCTAACGCTTGTCATTTACTGATTGTGCGGCATCCTTCAGATCCCGGTTTGTCATTATCGTACATGTTTCTCAATAGAAGCTGAGTTATGGAGAAAGAGAATCATGTGTATTTTAGTGTTTGGACTGGGGGAGTCGGAGGGTTCCCCTGTTTTTTTGGAAAAAATATAGTGGGAATTTTTAGTGTGGGGAAAATAACCATAGACACTCAATTGGCAGCGCCCCGAAGCACTGGAAAAGCACTGCTACAGCTTTGTGGGTGCTTTTAACCCTTTTTCAGCTACTAGCAGTGTTAAAAGTGCCCCGCTAGCAGCTAGCTAAAATGACGGTAAAGCACCGATTCAGGGATGTCGGCTTTACCGCCGACGCCACCAACTCCCCAGTGTGAAAGGGCTATAGAAGTGAGTGAGGGGAGTCCAATAAGTGTTTTTAGGGATTGGGTGGGTAGGATTGGCAGTGGGGAGTTTTTTTTTACCTTAATGCAGAAAATGCTTTCTGACTAGAACCACTTTAACTCACAATAAGGGGGTTAGCTCTGCTTTTACAGCCCCCTTCTACCCAAACAGAATTGTGGGTATTTCATTTTTTGGGGGGCCCCTAGTTGCTGCCATTCTCCTCTTCTAGGAGGCTGCAGTATACAGCCCATAGAGGGGCCAGGTACAGGCTGGAGGGTGGACCTGGTGCACCATCATTATCTGGCTGCCTGCTCCCGGAACAAGACAGCTGAAGACCAATGTCTGTATAATAATAATACATAATTTTCTTTGTCATGTTTCATGCCGCAATATATTTTTTACCATGCATATTGAACTTTTTATGCTTTCATACATGCCATATTGTTTTATGTTATGCCAATCATTGATTTACTAATAAGCATATATTTATTCATACCTATGTGATTTTGTTTGTTTCCACCATGCACACCTCCTTCAAAGTCCTGACCTCCCCAGTATGGTTGAGTGAACCCGAACTGTAAAGTTCGGGTTCGGTACGGACTTTGTTTTTTTTTTGTACCCGAACCCGAATAATTGGAAAAAGTTCGGGTTCGGAGTTCGGCTATGTTACGGCGCGCTGCACGGCAGCCAATCGCCATTTGTTATACTAGTGTGACTAGGAAGCCATCACAGCCATGCCTACTAATGAACAAAACAAAGTGATTAACTAGATACAAAACAGTAGCTATAAATTTGTAAACATACACCACCATGAAGCCTTATCTAGTGGAACCCGGGAACAGGAGAGCCGATCGGAGGTGCAAGCCCTGGTTGATATACACACACTTTGCCCCTGCAGGGGCGAGTGTCTCTGGTGAGTGGGGACACAGGAGGGGGAGCACCGGACCCACTGCGGATACACTAATGTTGTGACCTCCTACTTAAGTCAGAATCAACTTGAACTCTTCTTCCTACAGCTTATTGATTGGACCTGGTTATGGACTATTTATGTCATATTGGCTCACTTAGTTCACCTTGTCACTATATATTTTTGGACTTTAACCATTCATGGTGGTGTATGTTTACAAATTTATAGCTACTGTTTTGTATCTAATCACTTTGTTTTGTTTTTTGTAAGTTTTCTTACTCTTACACAGCACTTTTTTATGTTTTTTATGGTAATCACACCCTAATTAGGTTGTTACCTACTACACCTATTACTACACTTATTGCACAGAGTGTTGCTCTATGATCTACATTAGAGCCCTACACACTAAGTATATACTAGTTTTCTCATTTATATTCAGGTACTAGTATACTACTTTTCTTACAGACAGTGCCACTAGCCCATCCACCTACATTTTATCCATCAATTACCCCCTAGGGGATTATTTGTTAGGGGGCAGCAGACTGTTTACGTGTTTATTTATTTTTCAACTTTATTTTGCACACTTTTCACACCCCTTCCGCCCTATACATCCTAAGCGCGGATTTTTGCTTACTTAGCTAGGGTAGGGACAGGTTTGATGCTGATTGAGGGAGAGTGTTAGATAGGATTATCCTGCTTGAGAAATCTACACCAGCACTGTTTATTTCTGTGAGATCTGCATCTTATAGTTTAGGGACAGGTTCCTGCTATTTGCTATAGGGACAGAAATATATAGGGAACTCTCTGCATATTTCACCAGCACTGCACCTGTCACCTGTGATATACTGTGTGTGTCCAGTACATTGTTTAGGGCTAGGTTCCTGCTATTTGCTATAGGGACAGAAATATATAGGTGACTCTCTGTATATTTCACAGTACTGCACCTGTCACCTGTGATATACTGTGTGTGTCCAGTACATTGTTTAGGGACAGGTTCCTGCTATTTGCTATAGGGACAGAAATATATAGGTGACTCTCTGCATATTTCACCAGCACTGCACCTGTCACCTGTGATATACTGTGTGTGTCCAGTACATTGTTTAGGGACAGGTTCCTGCTATAGGGACAGAAATATATAGGTGACTATGTATATTTCACCAGCACTGCACCTGTCACCTGTGATATACTGTGTCTGTCCAGTACATTGTTTAGGGACAGGTTCCATTTAGGGAAAAAAATAAAAACGTTTGCATTGTTTCCTCCATATCTGTAGGTGTGAGATAAACACTTTAGCTAGTGTTGTTCTATTGTTGTACTCAAAAAACACCCATTTAGGGCAAGATCCTACATTTAAGAAATATGAGGAGAACGTCAAATAAGGGACGTGGCCGCGGTCGTGGTGCTGCTGGTGGAGCTCCTGTTACAGGCAGAGTATGTGGTCGAACTGTGCCAGCTACACGCACAAGTGAAACACCTTTCTCATGTGTGAGTAATCGACAGAGCCTGCAGCGGTATTTGGTCGGGCCTAATCCAGCTCTACGAATATTGAGGCCAGGAGCAGAACAGGTGGTAGTAGATTGGGTTGCTGACAGTGCCTCCAGTTCCTTCACATTGTCTCCCAACCAGTCCTGTGCTGAAAGTTCAGAGTTGGCGCCTGCAGCCGATGTCCACCATCGGTCTTTCACCTCACCCTCTTGCAAATCAGCCAAGCAGCCTGAGCCCCAAATCATGCAGCAGTCTCTTCTGCTTTTTGATGAGTCTGTTAACATGTGTTCTCAGGGCCATCCACCTAGCCCAGCCCCAGAAGTGAAAGAGATTGAGTGCACCGATGCCCAACCACTTATATTTCAAGATGAGTACATGGGTGGACCATCACAGCACCTCTTGGATGATGATGAAACACAGTTGCCAACTGCTGGTGATTTTGCAATTGTGCAGACCGACAAGGAGGGCAGTGGTGAAGACTGGGTGGAAGATGATGTGGAGGATGATGAGGTCCTCGACCTGACATTAAATCAACCTCATGCAGGTGACCCATGTAGTTCGGAGGAAGAGGCGGTGGTCGCACAGAGCAACCAGTACAGCAGAAGAGGGGGCAGGATGCCAAAGCAGAGCGTCCGTCCCCTAGACAGTACGCCTGCTACTGCCCAATGCAGCAAGGGACCGAGCACACCAAAGCCAGGTCCAAGGAGTTCCCTAGCGTGGCAGTTCTTCACACAATGTGCTGATGAGCAATCAGAGCCTGAAGCGAGGCATAAACGTTCTCAACCTGAGTACAACCTGCATGACCAGGCATCTAAGTGCAAAGCACGAGCTGCAGTGGAGTAGACACCTCAAAAACTAAGAAAGGTGTCTGGCTCCTTCTGCTTCCTCTTCTGCATCAGTCTCGGGCCTCTCGGCCTCTTCATCCACCTCTGTAGTGACAGTGCCACCTGCCACCCCTCAATTAGAGGACCGGCAAGCAACACTACCACCTGGGTCACCAAACATCTCCACAATGTCCCATGAAAGCATCCTGCTCTCCATCTCCCAAACACTGGAGCGGAAGAGGAAGTACCCCCCTTCATTTCAAAATTACTGGCCTTTGAAATGCTGTCATTCCGTCTGGTGGAGACGCAGAGTTTTAAAAGCCTGATGGCATTGGCTGTCCCACAGTACGTCGTGCCCAGCCGACACTACTTTTCCAGGCGAGCCATCCCTTCCCTGCACAACCAAATGGGGGACAAAATCAGGTGTGCACTGCGCAACGCCATCTGTGCCAAGGTCCACCTAACTACGGATACGTGAACCAGTAAGCATGGTCAGGGACGTTATATCTCCCTAACAGCGCACTGGGTAAATGCAGTGGGGGCTGGGCCTGAGGCGGATAGCAGTTTGGCGCATGTCCTTCCACCACAGAGGATTGCAGGGCGCTTCAGTTTGCCTCCTGTTGCTAACTCCTCCTACTCCTCTTCCTCATCCTCTACCACCTCCTCATCCTGTCAGCGTAACAAATTCACCACCAACTTCAGCACAGCCATGGGTAAACACCAGCAGGCAGTTTTAAAACTTTCCTGTTTGGGGGAAAAACCCCACACCGCGCAGGAGTTGTTGAGGGACATGGAACAAAAGACCGATAAGTGGTTGGCGTCAGTGAGCCTCAAGCCGGGCCTGGTGGTGTGCAATAACGGGTGAAATCTTGTAGCAGCTCTGGGCCTAGCCGGTTTGACGCACATCCCTTGCCTGGCGCATGTACTGAATATGGTGGTGCAGAGGTTCCTGAAAACTTACCCCGATATGCCACAGCTGCTGCAGAAAGTGCAGGCCGTCTGTGCGCACTTTCGGCGTTCTCACCATGCTGCTGCTTGCCTGGCAGCGCTGCAGCGTAACTTCGGCCTTCCCGCTCACCGCCTCATATGTGATGTGCCCACAAGGTGGAACTCCACCTTGCACATGCTGGCCAGACTGTGTGAGCAGCAGCAGCAGGCGATAGTGGATTCTCATCTGCAGCATGCACGCGTGAGTCGCTCTGCGGAACAGAACCACTTCACCACCAATAACTGGGCCTCCACGCGAGACCTGTGTGCCTTGTTGCGCTGTTTCGAGTACTCCACCAACATGGCCAGTGCTGATGATGCCGCTCTCAGCGTGACTATCCCAGTTCTATGCCTCCTTGAAATAATGCTACGGGCGATGATAGAAGAGGATGTGGCACAGGAGGAGGAGGAGGAGGAGGAATCGGGATCAATTCCAAGGCTTTCAGGGCAGTCATTCACAAGTGGCTCCGAGGGTGGGTTCCTGCACCAACAAAGGCCAGGTACACAATTTTCCAGCAAGGGCACAGTTCTGGAGGATGACACGGTGGAGGATGAGGAGGAGGAGGACATGGGGAGGAGGAGGAACCATGTTCACAGCAGGGTGGCACCCAGACCAGCTTATGGCCATCACTGGTGCGTGGCTGGGGGGATACAGAGAACACAGATGATACACCTCCCACAGAGAAAAACACAAAAGCGGCGCCTTCTAAGCGCAGCAGTAGTAAAATTTAATTGATGTGTTCAAACAATAAAAAAGACCTACTCACAAAGCAGGTGAATGATCAGGCATGTGAACAATAACGATTTTCTTCCGCAGGTAGTGAGTGTCCATCTCGCTGGGTGTCGAATTGCTGGTTACTGCTGACGGCACGGGCGATGTACAACAAGATCCCCTGGAACCAAAAGACAGGGAACCTGTTTCCCAGTGTAGCAGCGCGAGTGTTGTCACTTCCTATGCGCGGGCGGATGCGCGCGTTCGGGACATTCGTGTCCCTTACGCGCGCATCCGCCGGCGCATAGGAAGTGACAACACTCGCGCTGCTACACTGGGAAACAGGTTCCCTGTCTTTTGGTTCCAGGGGATCTTGTTGTACATCGCCCGTGCCGTCAGCAGTAACCAGCAATTCGACACCCAGCGAGATGGACACTCACTACCTGCGGAAGAAAATCGTTATTGTTCACATGCCTGATCATTCACCTGCTTTGTGAGTAGGTCTTTTTTATTGTTTGAACACATCAATTAAATTTTACTACTGCTACGCTTAGAAGGCGCCACTTTTGTGTTTTTCTTGTCGTTTACAGATTGCTTCATCTGTCAGCTGGCTGCCATCAAGTGTTAGTGTGGTCTTAGGCTATTATGCTTATAGACGTTTTCTTATATATGGACTCCAATATATTAATGTATACTATTTTCTCACTACTGAATTGCCTGTCTTAGAATCATATCTGTGTATAGGCTGGACTTTGGGAGTGCGCTCAATTCTCTGTTTTTTTCACCTCCCACAGAGGACAGCTTTTCGTTGCCTCTGGGCAGCCTGGCACACATAAGCGATTACATGCTGCAGTGTCGCCGCAACGACCGGCGTGTTTCGCACATTTTAACAGCTGCTGATTACTGGGTGGAAACGCTGCTGGATCCCCGTTACAAGGACAATGTACCGTCCTTAATTCCCTCACTGGAGCGTGTTCGAAAGATGCGCGCTGCTGGTGCAATTTCCACCTGGCAGCGGGGGCACAGTGGAGGCACAAGGCGAAAGTAGAGGAGGAGGAAGAGGTCGCCAACACAGCAGGGGCACCGCCAGCACCTCAGAAGGCAGGGTTAGCATGGCCGAAATGTGGAAAAGCTTTGTCAGCACGTCACAACAAACAGCACCACCAGCCGATATGAAACGTTTTAGCAGGAGGCAGCATTTCAGCAACATGTTGGAGCACCACCTCAACCTCCTACTCCATATGGACCTCGTCCTCCTAGGTCAAAATTATTTTATTTAATTTTTTTTATGTTATTTTAAGTTATTTCCCTATCCAAGTTATTTCCCTATCCACATTTATTTTCAGAGTACTTGCCATGCTCTTCCTGACATTTTTCTGCCATTTGCAGCACTCCAGCCCTTTTCCTTAGTTTTTTTAGAGACATTTTAGTAGTTAAAAGTCTGGGTCCCCATTGACTTCAATGGGGTTCGGGTTCGAACTCTACTCCCCAGTATAGGGATGGGGGTGTGAATTTTTCCTCACGTCCCATCTAAAGTCCCAAATGTTCCCTTCTCTTTTTGGACAAGACAGCTGAAGAGAATTAAGATGTGTGGGACCCAGTGTATGTTAATCAAACAGAAGATTGCAGCTGTACAACATTTGATTTGCTGTGCGATTAAGCATATGTTTTGAAGGAAACTCAGGAATACAGGTAAAAAAGGAAAAAAAAAAACATGGAAGGGAGTACAGAACCACTTTAACAGAGAAGTATACACTTTTTTTCTGCACTCCTGTAACCCAGATCCAGCCGACAGCAGGCTAAAGTCCACTGTCGGCTGATTTCACAGAGCTGACTCTGCAGGGTTCTCGACAATAATGTTGGGATCCACCCAGATGCCTGACCGGCAGCTGGCTTAGACTCTTAGAGCACCCCTGAGCCAGCTACTCCAACCCCCTTCACAGCTCGGTGTTCCAGTGAGTGCTTGAGGGGCAAAGTAGAGAGCTGGTGTCTGACAGTCACTGCTTTCTGCTCATTGGAGACTGAGAACTGAGCAATCAGAGGTCATGTGATTGCTCATTTCTTTGGCTTCGAGCTGATGGGGGACAGCTACAGCATCATATTGATGTTGCAGCCATCTAGGTGAGTTTGTGTTCATTTTTAATTAATCTCCTTTAAAATAAGTTATAATTTTTTTTAGGACAAACAATCATTTCTATTGGTGATATAGCCTCAAAAAATATATATGTTTTCTGTTTCAATAAACAAAAAAATTTAACAAAACAAAGTTTATTAAAAAAAAATTGTGTCACTATAAAAAAAAAAGTGCAAGGAAAAGTTTTTTATGATTTAAAAAAGATTTTTTTTATTTGGTGTTTTGTTTTTTAATGTGACACTGAAAAAAAAATCATAAAAACAGCAAAAACTTTTAAAGTGTAATTCTACTTCTTGATAAAAAAAAACATTACCCTCTGAGTGATCAATGTATATTATAAGGATTTTTAAAAGGTTTGCTGCAGATTCCTACCTTTTGTTATTCTGTGTGTTTGTCTGTGTCCATAAAAGTACTGTATATCTAATGGGAGTGGTTTCATACAGTAATTATTAATCAGCTGCTGCACCTGCAGGGCTCAAATGAGGAAAATTACAGGGTGTGCATCCCTTTAGACTTGATATATTTCATGAATTTCTTTATTTTAACCACTTCAACCCCAGAGGATTTGGCTGCCCAATGATCGGGCCATTTTTTTTTTTTTAGATTCGGCACTGCGTCACTTTAACTGACAATTGCGCAATTGTGTGATGTGGCTTCCAAACAAAATTTACGTCCTTTTTTCCCCACAAATAGAGCTTTCTTTTTGTGGTATTTGATCACCTCTGTGGTTTTTATTGTTTGAGCTATAAACAAAAAAGGGCACATTTTTTGAAAAAAGCAACATTTTTTACTTTTTGCTATAATAAATATCCCTAAAAAAATATATATATAAAAAACGTTTAGGCCGATATGTATTCTTCTACATATTTTTGGTAAAAAAAAAAAATCACAATAAGCATATATTGGTTGGTTTGTGCAAAAGTTATAGCGTCTACAAAATAGGGGATACAGGTAGTTTTATGCCATGTTTAATAATATTAAAAGCTCACGGCAGGCGCGCGTGTCACCAGCCACCAGTGTCACGGCGGGTGCGCGTGACACCAGCGGTACTCGCGCGCATCAACCTGTGGGTTGCTTTGCGCACAGGAGCCATTCTGCCAACATATATCTACTGGCGGCGGTCGCAAAGTGGTTAATTTTGAAAATTATGGCTTACAGCTAGTGAAAACCCAAAATTCATTATCTCAGAAGATTAGAATATTACAGGAGACCAATAAAAAAAAAAAGATTTTTAATACAGAAAGGTTGGCTTACTTAAAAGTATGTCCATGTACAGTATAGTATGCACTCAATACTTGGTCGGGGGGCTCCTTTTGCATGGGTTACTGCTTTAATGTGGCGTGGCATGGAGGCGATCAGCCTATGGCACTGCCAGAGTGTTATGGAAGCCCAGATTGGTTTGATAGCAGCCTTCAGCTTGTCTGCATTGTTGGGTTTGGTGTCTCATCTTCCTCTTGACAATACCCCACAGATTCTCTATAGGGTTTAAGTCAGCCAAGTTTGCTGGCCAATCAAGCACAGTGATGCCATGATCATTAAACCAGATATTGGTACTTTTGGCAGTGTGGGCAGGTGCCAAGTCCTCCTGGAAAATGAAATCAGCATCTCCATAAAACTGCTCAGCAGGGAGAAGCATGAAGTGCTCTAGAATTTTCTGGTAGAGAGCTGTCCTAACTTTGGACTTGATAAAACACAGTGGACCAACACCAGCAGATGACATGGCCCCCCAAATCATCACTGACTGTGGAAACTTCACACTGGTCCTCATGCAATTTGTATTTTGTGCCTCGCCACTCTTCCTCCAGACTCTGGGACTGTGATTTCCAAATGACTTGCAAAATGTTCCACAGTCAGTGATGATTTGAGGAGCCATGTCATCTGCTGGTGTTGGTCCTCTATGTTTTATGAAGTTCAAAGTAGGCACATATATACATAAAATAGATCAGTTTCACTTTTTCATTGGAATTACTGAAGTAAATTAACTTTTTGATGATATTCAAATTTTATGAGATGCACCTGTATAGTTTGATATGATATGCATTGCTGATACCGAAAAATTCTATGCTAACAGATTTAAAGGGATACTATCACATTAGCATTTGGGAGTGCAACAAGCGCAAATTGTGTTTCTAGGGGGATTTCCACACACACTCTGTATACAGAACACCTCCATGTAACCATATTGCATTTTACAGAAAATTGCAGAGCTGCAGATTGAAAAGGAAAGGTGATTTTTAATAACATTAAATTAAAATATGACTTGTGTCACAATCGTACATTGTAAATACATTCTTTTATTTTTTTTGCCATTTCATCCCCCCACAAATGTGGAGTTATTCTTTAAATAATAATGGATACAAAAATAGAATAAAAAAAATCAGGAAAATAATTGTCAAGAGTAAAAGAATAAGTTAATCACAGCTGATTAAGGTAAACTATGGGTTAATTAGGGGTTAAATAAATACTGTATTTATTGGTGTATAACACTCTTTTACCCTGAAAATAGAGGGTAAACTGTGCAGGGGGCTGTGAAAAGTTTTTTTCCTGAAACTCCCCTCTTAGGCCCAGTACACACGATCAGACCAGACTGATGAGACTTGTCCGACGGACCATTTTCATCAGACAACTCTGAACTTGTCTGATGGTCTCATGTGCGTACACACCATCGGACCAAAATCTGATCAGACCAGAATGCGGTGACGTAGAACAC
This sequence comes from Rana kukunoris, assembly GCA_029574335.1. Classification (NCBI taxonomy): domain Eukaryota; kingdom Metazoa; phylum Chordata; class Amphibia; order Anura; family Ranidae; genus Rana; species Rana kukunoris. The sequence continues at coordinate 142,946,957 of CM056056.1, forward strand.
AACGACGTGATGAAAAAATGAAGTTCAATGCTTCCAAGCATGCGTCGACTTGATTATGAGCATGCGCAGGTTTTTGGTCTGATGCTTTTGTGTACTAACCATCAAACCTGTCCGACGGACAGGTGTTCATCAGACAGGTTTTAAAGCATGTTTTAAACTTTGGTCCGACGGACAATGATCTGATGGCCCGTACACACCATCGAACTGGTCCGATGAAACTGGTCTGCAGACCAGTTTCATCGGACCTGTCTGATCGTGTGTATGCAACTTTAAAGTTAGGGTGCATGTTATATGCCTGTGCATGTTATACGCCAATAAATACGGTCAGTGGTGGCCCGTCCATAGGGGGCGCCTGGGTGCCGCCCCCCCTCCTGTAGTAAAAAATAAAAAAATGGGCCCTTTAAGACATTTTATTTTGCTTAAAATGTCATTTTTACTTTTACCTGCCGTCAATAGAGGGTGCTGCAGCGCCACCCCCTATCGCAAATAACACACATTCATTGCATTGCATGAATGTGTGTTATTATTGTTGACAGCTGCCGCTGGTCTATTCATATAACTGGACATTTGGGCACCGGTTACCTGAATAGCGGCAGCTGATTGGCTATGAGAAAGGCTTTTCAAGTACAGCCCTCCGGCTCTCAGATGTCTATCCTCAGAACGCAGCCCCCTGCGTTCCTTGCATAAGACTGATGGCCGTTTCAGCCAATCAGGTTCCCGGATTCTGGTTATCAGGAACCTGATTGCCTGAAGCATCACCAAGGCGGCAGAAAAAAAATCGAGGGAGGACATGGAAGCTTCAGGTAAGTGCATTTTATAGGGAAAGGGGCAACACTGGGCACAGAGGCGACAATGGGAACAGTGGCATCATGGGGCACAGTGGTGACAAAGGGCACAGAGGCCACAATGGTCACAGTGGCATGGGGCACAGAAGAGACAATGGGCACAGAGGCACCATGGGGCACAGAGGTGACAATGGGCACAGTGGCATCATGGGGCACAGTAGTGACAATGGGCACAGTGGCATCATGGGGCACAGTAGTGACAATGGGCACAGTGGCATCATGGGGCACAGTGGTGACAATGGGTACAGTGGCATCATGGGGCACAGTGGTGACAATGGGTACAGTGGCATCAATGAGCACAGTGGTGACAATTAAAGGGCACAGTGGTGACAATTGGCACAGTGGCGACAATTGAGGGGCACAGTGGCTGCGTTTGATGGCATGGCACAGTGGTGACAATTGATGGCACAGTGGCTGCATTTAATGGCATGGCACAGTGGTGACAATTGATGGCACAGTGGCCCTGTTTGATGGCATGGCACAGTGGCCCTGTTTGATGGCATGGCACAGTGGTGACAATTCATGGCACAGTGGCTGCTGTGTTTGATGGCACAGTGGCTGTGTTTGATGGCCTGGCACAGTGATGACAATTGATGGCACAGTTGCTGTGTTGCATGGCACGGTGGTGACAATTGATGGCACCGTTGCTGTGTTGCATGGCACGGTGGTGACAATTGATGGCACTGTTGCTGTGTTTGAATGGCATGGCACAGTGGTGACAATTGATGGCACAGTGACTGCATTTTATGGCATGGCACAGTGGTGACAATTGATGGCACAGTTGCTGTGTTGCATGGCACAGTGGTGACAATTGATGGCACAGTGGCCCTGTTTGATGGCATGGCACAGTGGTGAAAATTCATGGCACAGTGGCTGCTGTGTTTGATGGCACAGTGGCTGCGTTTGATGGCCTGGCACAGTGATGACAATTGATGGCACAGTTGCTGTGTTGCATGGCACAGTGGTGACAATTGATGGCACCGTTGCTGTGTTGCATGGCACGGTGGTGACAATTGATGGCACTGTTGCTGTGTTTGAATGGCATGGCACAGTGGTGACAATTGGTGGCACAGTTGCTGTGTTGCATGGCACAGTGGTGACAATTGATGGCATCGTTGCTGTGTTGCATGGCACAGTGGTGACAATTGATGGCACAGTTGCTGTGTTTGATGGCATGGCGCAGTGGTGACAATTGATGGCACAGTGGCTGCGTTTGATGGCATGGCACAGTGTTGAAAATTGATGGCACAGTTGCTGTGTTGCATGACACAGTGGTGAGAATTGATGGCACAGTTGCTGTGTTTGATGGCATGGCACAGTGGTGACAATTGATGGCACAGTTGCTGTGTTGCATGGCACAGTGGTGACAATTGATGGCACAGTGGCTGTGTTTGATGGCATGGCACAGTGGTGACAATTGATGGCACAGCGACTACATTTGATGGCATGGCGCAGTTTTGACAATTGATGGCACAGTGGCTGTGTTGCATGACACAGTGGTGAGAATTGATGGCACAGTTGCTGTGTTTGATGGCATGGCACAGTGGTGACAATTGATGGCACAGTTGCTGTGTTGCATGGCACAGTGGTGACAATTGATGGCACAGTGGCGGTGTTTGATGGCATGGCACAGTGGTGACAATTGATGGCACAGTTGCTGTGTTGCATGGCACAGTGGTGACAATTGATGGCACAGTGGCTGTGTTTGATGGCATGGCACAGTGGTGACAATTGATGGCACAGTGACTACATTTGATGGCATGGCACAGTGGTGACAATTGATGGCACAGTGACTGCATTTGATGGCATGGCACAGTGGCTGCATTTGATGGCACAGTGGCTGCATTTGATGGGCACAGTGAGGCTGCAATTTTTTTTTCGTTTGCGTCCCCCCAAAAATTTGGAGCACCAGTCGCCACTGAATACGGTCAATTTTATGTAAAAAATCTTGCTTTAACTGAGGTCATATGCAGATGGAAGCTCATCTCTCCATCTACAGATAAATTAAACAGTAGTAATGTTACTTTGTATCTATCGCAAGTCTGAACAGTGTTTATAAACATGCGTCAGTCTGTTTTTGACAGCAGCAGCTATTACAGCTACTGCAATTACACAGCAACTCCCTGCTGTCATTTACATAAAACCACTGGACATTAACCATGTAATGGCAATAGTCTAAAGCTCTTACTAAACCCTGCCATACAACAGCATAGCTATTTGGGAGGAGCACAGTCAGTGTTGTTGGTTGGAATGAAAATGATGGCATGGCACAGTGGTGACAATTGATGGCACAGTTGCTGTGTTGCATGGCACAGTGGTGACAATTGATGGCACAGTGACTGCATTTGATGGCATGGCACAGTGGTGACAATTGATGGCACAGTGACTGCATTTGATGGCATGGTACAGTGGTGACAATTGTTGGCACAGTTGCTGTGTTGCATGGCATAGTGATGACAATTGATGGCACAGTTGCTGTGTTTGATGGCATGGCACAGTGGTGACAATTGATGGCACAGTGACTGCATTTGATGGCATGGCACAGTGGTGACAATTGATGGCACCGTTGCTGTGTTGCATGGCACAGTGGTGACAATTGATGGCACAGTTGCTGTGTTTGATGGCATGGCACAGTGGTGACAATTGATGGCACAGTTGCTGTGTTGCATGGCACAGTGGTGACAATTGATGGCACAGTGGCTGTGTTTGATGGCATGGCACAGTGGTGACAATTGATGGCACAGTTGCTGTGTTGCATGGCACAGTGGTGACAATTGATGGCACAGTGACTGCATTTGATGGCATGGCACAGTGGCTGCATTTGATGGCACAGTGGCTGCATTTGATGGGCACAGTGAGGCTGCAATTTTTTTTTCGTTTGCGTCCCCCCAAAAATTTGGAGCACCAGTCGCCACTGAATACGGTCAATTTTATGTAAAAAATCTTGCTTTAACTGAGGTCATATGCAGATGGAAGCTCATCTCTCCATCTACAGATAAATTAAACAGTAGTAATGTTACTTTGTATCTATCGCAAGTCTGAACAGTGTTTATAAACATGCGTCAGTCTGTTTTTGACAGCAGCAGCTATTACAGCTACTGCAATTACACAGCAACTCCATGCTGTCATTTACATAAAACCACTGGACATTAACCATTTAATGGCAATAGTCTAAAGCTCTTACTAAACCCTGCCATACAACAGCATAGCTATTTGGGAAGAGCACAGTCAGTGTTGGTAGGAATGAAAATGCATATATATTTTTTGAACTGTTTAATGTTTCTGCTTTCCAGCAGATCCAAGGAGGATCCCGTCCCCATAATCTTTAACAGCAGCTGCTTTCCTCTGTTTTGCTGCTAATTAAATCCCATAATAAAATATATTTTTTTTTCTTTTGCTATGAGCTAGGTTATCATTTGTCTTATGTCAGTGCTAAATGCTACTGTCAGGTCATCTATTTATTGGATTACTGATATCTAGGGTAAAAAATGAATCAAAACAACAAGCACATTTACCATTTCAGTATAAGTAAAATCTGATGTTTTACTTAATTAGCTCCGATATTATTTTGTTGTTGTGTTAAATAATGTGTGTAGTGATGTGACAGGTCCTTCCTAAATGCATAGCCAGTGTGATGACTGATACATGGGTGTACTGCACAGTCTTTGTCAGGTCTTGGTGGTTTCAAGGCAACATTAAAATAAGCTAGCCTATTTGCTTGCTTTTCTAGAAATGTCAACATTTTTAAGCAGCTGTCAATCCAATCACTTAGGCCCTATTCACATTTGTGCGACTTGTCTTGCAACTGCAAAGTCACATGACAAGTTCTTCCCCATGATTTCCAATGATAAACATTCATATCTGTGCGACTTCAAGTCGTGCCTACTTCAAAGTAGTCTCTGTACTACCTTGGTTTGACTTTCATGCGACTTGAGGTCCATAGACCTCTAGTTTACACTGGCATTTCCTGAAAATGCGTCAAAATCGGGGTAGAATCATGCGCCTTTTAAGTTGCGGCAGTGTGAAAGGGGCCTTTTAGTGATTAAACAAAAGCAATATCAGTAGCATGATTGGCCTACTGAAAAATCTCAGGAGTAGTTCTTTCCTAACGTCTTTCTCTTCACTATAAAAAATGCTATAATATGAACTATATCTAGTTAAAGTGGTTGTAAACCTCTTACATGAAATATGAACAAATCCTATTCTTTTATAGTGTGTATTTGCCTCAGTCCAAAATAGTGCATGCTATTTCTGACAGTCTGTGGCAGGGGGTTTAGGAGGGGAGCTCCAGCACACAGGCTGTGATTGACAGCTTTATGTATGCATTATTCCCTATGAGATTGTGTAGAGGGGTGTGTCCCTTCTCTCCATTCGGTTCTCAGATTACACCTGGCTCTCCTTTCTGAGCTGCGCAGGATATGTGAAATATAATCCATTCCCCCTCTGGAAGCTCAGAAAGTTGTGTAAATTCTGGACTTTAAACAAATGTAGAGAAGAGATATACTGTACATGTACAACTTATTCAGGAGGATTTTTTAAATCTCTGTGTATCACCTGAGGCCGCTCACTTTAGTGGCTATATGTAAACCACTTTGACTTCCTACTATATGTAGCACCTGTGTACTTTATGGTACCGGTGCTAGTTAAATTTAAAGGTAGATCAGAGTGTAGTTAAACTCTGATCAAGATTGTTAAAGCGGAGCTCCACCCAGGAAAACAACATTTTCCCATATTGTTTAAAAAAATTAAAAAAAACCTGAATAAAATAAAATAAATACTCACCCGAAATACCTGTTGCTATGCGGAAGTCCGTAATCTGCCTCTTCCACTCCGCGGTGCCTTTTCTTCTTGTCCTTCTCCTTGTGAATGGGGCGCCCTGCTTTCTGGGAACTGTGTGTGTTCTCAGACAGCAACACGTCCATTCACAAGCCAGCGTGAGACTCACGCAGGCGCAGTAGGAAATGGGCTGTGAAGCCGTACGGCTTCACTGCCTGTTTCCCATAGTGTGAATGGCGGCGCAGGACCCGGAGCGATCGTGGGACCGGCGTCGGGGGGCCCATCAGCGTGGGCAAGTAGGACAAGGTAAGTGTCCTTATTTAAAGTCAGCAGTTACACTGTTAGTAGCTGCTGACTTTAAAAAAAAAAATTGCGGCTGGAGCTCTCTGTCTCAGTGGAGTCAAGGTTTGGGTGTTCTTTCCCAGCAGCCAATCAGGAGAGTTTGTCCTCGTTGTGCATGCTGGGGAGGGGTATTTATGAGGCAGACACCATTGGTTCTGGGTCTTCTTCATCCAGTGTGGCACCCACCTTTAGCATGGCCATATCACGGCGCCCCGGCATTATGGCCTACCTGGCCGGGGCGCGCGCACTAAGCGGTGTTACTGGTTCTGGGACCATGTTGGCCCAGAGCATCTGAACAGCGACGGGAATCCAGTGAGTGACTGGGTTCCCACTTTTGAGGATCCCAAGCTGTACTTCTGTTTGGTGGGGAGTCAGTATGAGGAGCGCCATTGAGAGACTGACGGTCCAAAAGGGCCTGGACAAACCACAGGGTATCGAGGTAGCCGGACACTGAGGGATTGTTCACCTGTCAGTCGGCACCTGGGCGACAACTTGAAGGAGATACAGGTGTAACTCATCTAAGGAGGTATATCTCCAAGAATTCAATCCAGAGAGGGCCTGTGGCAGAGGTATCTTCTGAGGCTCACAGAGGAGGGTCTGTGGCAGAGACTTTCTCCTCAAGTTCAAGTCCACCAAGGAGGGTCTGTGGCAGAGACCTTTTCTTTATCGTACATCACGGGACACAGAGCGGCAATCCATTACTATGTGGGTTATAGAGTCTACCTTCAGGTGTGGACACTGGTGTAATTAACTACACAGGAAGTTCCCTCCCTATAAAACCCCTCCCATACTGGGAGCATCTCAGTTTTTTCATCAGTGTCTAAGGTGTTGGTCACGAATGAACATGTGCTCTTAGGAGCTCCACTGGAGGGATCCATGCTGGATGTAAAAAACCTCCATAAATCCGGATCCGTCCAAGGTGCTTCATAGCCAAAGTGGACGGTACTTGGGCCTCGGTATGAAGAACGAGGTTTAGCCTATAATGCCTCTCTGCGGAGGGCTGGATCCTGGGTTCCAGAACTTTGTGCCTTCTAAGGACCAAATGTTTTTTTCTGCTGCCAGGATGCTATATAGGTCCAGGGGAGTTGGTGTTCCTGCCATGGACCCCGGTCCCTGAAGGTCTAGGACAATACCCACGGTGAAGGGGGAAGATTGGGCCTCTTGCTTGGCAATACCCTGCAGCGTGGAGAAGGCAAGAGGAGGGCCTACGGGACTTGGTTCGACAGTAGGTCCTCCGTGGGGGACTTGGGTCTCGCCTATATTATGCTTCTATGCATGGGCAATGTAAACCACTATGTCTTCTGAGACAGGATGGCTCAGGGCACCCATATACCTCCCCTAGCCGGCATGCAGCCTGGCCCACCATGTCTGTTAGACAGGATGGCTGCAGTACCTATATATCTCCCCTTGAAGGGGCCGGTACATAAAAAAAAAAATATGCCCTTAATCCTATACAAAGGATTGTCTTCCGTGAGTAGCTGCAAGTCTTATCTGTGTTTCCACTACTATGGGCAGTAGAAGACATGCCTGATGTTTTTGCTTACCATGCTTTCCAAAAACGGAAGCTTAAGTGTTAGCTGATCTATTGTGTCCCACTTCCTCCGCTTCAGGCTCTACCATGTTGCACGTGCTCACCGGCTCAGTGCAGTCACAGAGAAGGCTCTTCAAAGGGCCCGGACGTCAGAGCTCTGTAAAGCTAGGGGGACAAACGTAAGCACCTTGTGTGAGTTGGATACAGATTCATCTAAGACGCCTACTCGCATCTAGCTGTGCAGATTAGCAGGCATTGTGTCAGACTAAATTCAGCTATTTTATGCACCTGGGTTAAGTGCCTCTGCTTTAGCTTAGGACTTGGTCTCCCCATTGAATAAGGTCAGGGGTAGGAATATAAAAGAAGGATCGCCACCTGAACCTGGTGGACCCTTATTCTCCTCTGAAGAGACTTAAACAGCTCATAGATTGAGCCATCAGACCTGTCAGGCAATGCAGCCTTCCCCCAACATTGCAATCACTCTGCATGTGTTTTGTGTTTTGCAAGAAAAAAAAAAGGGGGGTGTCCCCCTTTTCCTGCTTTAATCCTGAAACAAAGGGATTAGAAGGCTTGGGGATAAAAGTTTCACTGTCAGAGGACAGGAGACAGGAGCTGCAGCCTAACAAGGAGAAGCTATCAAAAGCCCTACACGGTTCTGATTACACCTCTATCTTCTCCTTAGAGTGTAAAGAGAGGTTTTCCTATAGGTGGCTAGTAAGACCTCCATATAATCCTCAGCCTGGTGTCGGCTTCAGGCTAATCAAATGCATCGGAGGGATGCACAGTTGCGGGCACACATTGCTAATGTCTCTTAATTGAGGAAACACACATCTGCAGAGGATAATTTCCTCTTTACCAGTCCGCATGTTGCATAACAAACATGAGTTTGGAATGCATGTGGGATAAAAACAAGTAACAGAGCAGATTCTATGGTGGATCGCATAAACATACATGTTTCTGTCTATGCATAAAAATGCTGAATCGCATAAAGACGTTTGTAGGCATAAAAATGCTGAATCACACATGATTACCTGATCACCCAAGTCCTTGTTTCCCCCAAGGATGTTTGGTTACACAGAAGAGGTTTGTTTCCACAGAAAGGCCTAAAATCGCATAAAGTTGCTTGGATACAAAAAAGATGCTGGATCACACATGGTTAACTGATCATCAGCGTCCTGGATTACCCAAGGATGTTTGGTCACACAAATAGGCTTGTTTCCACAAAGGTACCTAAAGTTGCATAAAGATGCTTGTATGCATAAAAATGCTGAATCACACATGATTACCTGATCACCCAAGTCCTTGTTTCCCCCAAGGATGTTTGGTTACACAGAAGAGGTTTGTTTCCACAGAAAGGCCTAAAATCGCATAAAGTTGCTTGCATGCAAAAAAGATGCTGGATCAAACATGGTTACCTGATCATCAGCGTCCTGGATTACCCAAGGATGTTTGGTCACACAAATAGGCTTGTTTCCACAAAAGTACCTAAAGTCGCATAAAGATGCTTGTATGCTTAAAAATGCTGAATCGCATAAAGGATGCTTGTATGCATAAAAGGGTTGAATCACACAGGATTACATGATCACCCAAGTCCTTGATTCCCCAAGGATATTTGGTCACGCAAAGAGGCTTGTTCCCACAGAAATGCCTAGAATCGCATAAAGAGGCCTGAAGGCATAAAAATGCTGAATCACACAGGATTACCCGATCACCCAAGTCCTGGATTACTCAAGGCCTAAAGGGATCGCTTAAAGATGCTTGAATGCAAAAAGAAGCTGGATCACACATGGTTGTTGGATCAACAGAGTCCTGGATTACCCAGGGATACTTGATCACATAGAGAGGCTTGTTTCACAGAAATGCCTAAAGTCGCATTAAGATGCTTGGGTGCATAAGGATGCTGGAACGCACAGGGGTGCTTGGTCACACAAGGGTTCTTGTCCGCACAGTAGTGCTTAAAATACTTAAGATGTTGATCGCATGGAAGATGCTGAATCGCATGCATGGTTACTTTAAAGTTGCACATGGTGGCTTAATTAAGCAATACAGGATGCCTTGTGTTTGCATAGAGATACGTGTCTGCATGGGTTCATGTTGCACATTGTTGCATAACACGTTTATAGCACATGCTTGCTTGCTTGCAAGGATGCTCGTTCCAGAGCACACATGCTATATGCATGTTTGGCGTGAGACATATTTATATGATTTCATGCTTCCATGAACACACACTGCCATGTACACACGCCTCCATTGAGGCATATGGCTTTAACACTTGCCACATACAAATATGGGGAGCCAGTTGCATATGTGTTTATTTACTTGGGACTGCAGAGGTTGTCTGCGTTGTGCAGGGGAACAGCACTATCTCCAGTTGGTGGTCTTGCCCTCTTGGGTTAGCCTCCGTGTCTGGGTTGTCAGGGTGCTAGGGCCCGCCTCTAGCAGGTCTGTAGGCCCAGGGTATAGCAGTAATGGCATACGGAAGCAGACTTCTGCTGATGGATCAGTCAGCAGCATGGCTGGACCTAAGGGTGTCCACAGGGCCGATGTTAGAAATCAGTACAGCATAACCTGACAGGGGCCTCTTTAACCCCACCCCAGGCTCCTCCCCTGACCAACCTCTGCAGAATTGTCACTGTTTACATATGCACGCATACTGTGTCCCAGAAACTAGATACTGCTGCTCACATCTTTAATGGGACCCCTGATTGCATGGGAGAGCTTAGTAAAGGTGACGGAGGGACGGAGGTGGAACCCCCTTCCACTGCCTGTAAAAGTAATGCAGGGACTTCTTAGCCACTCTGTGCAGACTAGTTGGGGCTAAAAAATTATATTTTGGTCATTTCTGCAGCGATGACCAAGATATCACCCTTCTAATCCAGCAATGTACCAGTAAGTTGCTGGACAGGAAGCTGTTAAAGTGGGTGGTTGGGGGGGACATGTTTACTGCCCCCCCTCCCAAACACAAGTGTAGAGTAGCATCTCACTGCGTCTTACAATTATTAGCATTATGAAAATTGCACAGTCAGCATGTGCTCTGTCACAGATCTCAGTGTCACTTGGCTTGTGGGTACTGACTTTGTTAACTTATGTATTGTGTGTTACAAACTATAACCCAGTACAGACATAACAAGTCAGCACTAAACAGCAATAGGACACACTGTAACAGATCCATGACAAAACACATGCCGACTGTGCTGCCTACGTGAGTATTACAATGCTGATGATCATGACCTGCCATGCTGTGTGTAGCCTAAGTGAGACAAAGTGAAGGATTCTATCTTGTGTGCAACACTCACTGTGTGCAGTGCATGTGCAGCCACGCGTCGCTGTTCTCCATGTTCTTGCTCTCTCTCATCCACCGAGCCGCCTGTCGTCTCGCCTGAGTCTCGGCATTCGACACCTGAAAACGGGAGGCGGAGCTAAGCAGAGCATCGTAGTATCACTCCGCCTGGGAAGGCAGTGGGCAGCGGCAGCCGGGACTAATTAACTAGCAGAGCAAAGTGTGGCGGGGCTTTATGTAAATGCGCCCGAAAAAGGAGAAATAGTCCAAACACTGCGCTCCACTCCTGGGCCCCTCTGTAGACCAGATGGGGCCCAGGAAAAAGTATTTACAACCCCCCCTTCACTAAGCAAGTAGTAGCGGGGTATGGTTTCAAAATTTTAATATATGCATAAATTAACTGTTGCCCGGGCCCCCCTGTGGAGCTGATGGGGGCCGGGCCCGGTACAACAGGGCTGACTGTACTGCCCTATCAGCGGCCCTGGGTGTCCAGCATGGTCAGGTATCTGGATCTCCTGGGTTAGGATTCCAGTCTAAAGATACATTCTTCATTGACAAGAAGCTGGGTATGTTTTGCACCAGGAGAGTCCTTTTGGCCTAAGACAAGACCATCGCTATAAGAAAGCTGGTCTAGGTGGTTACGGCAAGGAACAGTTCCTTACTTTTGGCCTTCTGCTTAAGGCACTAGGGAAGATGCTGGCTTCATTCAAGACAGTTCCCTATACTTTTATTCAGGACTGTTATAAACAGTATTGTGTTGGCCTAGAAGGAGTGGATTTTGACCTAGCATTATCCAAAGAACCCGGTCCCAGAGATGCTGGAATTCCTCTTGGTGGTTCTTAACTAAAGGGTTTGCCAGGTCAGGAAGAGACCTTGGCCCAGGGGAAGTAGTCGAGCTCCAAGGGAGCCTTATCTGTCAGCTAGAGCTACCGATGGAGCATCTGGCTTAGGGGCCTGAACGTTCAGGTGGCTGGTTGGTTCGGTCAGAGTTCAATCAGACTATACCATATTAAGTGATTTACTTAATTTACCAAGGAGGAGCTTGTGCCTTGCCTATTGACATTCGTCATTTCATGAAATGCAGAATTGGCAGGCGATTCGCTGTAGCCGTCAACAAGTGTCTCCAGGAGAAGGACCTCTACACCCCGACTGTTTTCCTGACCAAGGGCCACAGAAATAGTACCCTGTACATAAGATGTATTGGCGTCCAGGCTCAACAAGAAATTGAACAGCTTGAGGTCAAGGACAAGGGATCCACCCGCATGCGGGGCAGATGTGTTAGTAATCTGGTGGGACCAGTGGTCACTGGTTATGTCTCTCCCCCCAGTGCTGCGGCGTTTGTGGCTTCCATGCAACATTAGAGGATGGCGGAAGCTGGCCTGATTACTCCGGCATAGCCCTGATGACCTTTTCTGTGCAGGGACAGTAGGGGTGGTAGTAGAGGACCCACGGTCCCTTACATCTTGTCCAGGCCTACTTCGAAGGGGGTATTACATCCTGTCGTGCAACAGGTGAATTAATGGTCTGGCTATTTTAGCCCACATTCTTCAGGATCAGGGTTTTTAGAATCAACGGCACTTCCTTGATTCATACAGGAAGGCTGGCCTCCAGGTCCAGATATCCCAGGATCGGGAGAGCCCATGTTCCTGATATGAAACAGATGGTGGCATCCTTGGAAGTTTGTCAAAGATAAAATTCCTGCCTTTTTTTGCATTTGGAAAGGAGACGGAGCTAGCCTTAAGTTACATCAAGGATCCGATCTCGGCCTTGCCTCCAAAGGTCGCTTGCTTCACACTCTTTGTTCCGAGCCATTATACAAGGGCGTCACGCGCATAAGTCCTCCAGTTTAGTCGCCCTTGTGCTTGGAGGATTGGCTCTAGTTTTGTCGGCTTACAGGGTCAGCTCTGTGGGCCGATGCACCATATTTCCCTTCAGCCTTTAACAAGGGAATTGGTGTTCTTGGTTGTGGTAGCCTCCAATAGTGTTGCTCACGAATATTCGCATTGCGAATATTCGCTACGAATATTGCATATTCGAGTATTCGCGAATAACTTGAATATCGCGGTGAATATTCGCAATTTCGAATATTCGTATTTTTCAAATTTCGCAATAAATTTTGCAATAAATTTTGCAATCAATTTCGCAATTTTTTTTATTTTTTTATAAAATATAGCGAATATTCGTAAATATCGAATATTCGTGAAATTTTATCAAAAAAAATAGCGAAATTTCGCAATCATTTTCGCTTTCGCATATGCGAAATTTCGCTATTTTTTTTTAATAAAATATAGCGAATATTCGTAAATATCGAATATTCGTGATATTTTATAAAAAAAAAAAAAAAATCGCGAAATTTCGCATTGGTGAAAATTCGCATTGCCGAAAATTCGCAATTTTTTTTTTTTTATAAAATATCACGAATATTCGATATTAACGAATATTCGCGAATATTCTTCGAAATATTTGCAAAATATCGCGAAATCAAATATGGCGTATTCCGCTCATCACTAGCCTCCAAGAGCGTTTCAGTATTGGCAACCTCTTGGTATAAAACCATACTTATTCTTACAAGTAGGGTGATGTTAATCCTCACCCAGCCTTATTTACTAGAAGGATCTAGTGTTCATTTGAATCTAGATATTCTTACCTTCCCCTTTTTCAAAACCTTGTTTTCGGAAGGAAAGGTTATTGCTTTCTCTCAGTAGAGATGAGAGCAGTTAAATATCTATCTGAAGGTTCAGATATAGAAAGCTGAAGTTTTTATTGTGCTGCCAGACGACCCTAGATGTGGGCAGGCAGTGTTCAGTTCAGCTATTAAAATGGTTACACTCTCTCTCCTTTGGAGTAGAAGGGTCAAGGCCTATCTGAAGCGGCTGCTCGGATACGGAAAGCTGATGTTGTTATTGCGCTACCAGGAGGCCCCAGGAAGGGTCAGGCAGCGTCTAAAATCAACTGTTTTCAAGATTGATTCATCAGGGTATTATTCAGGCTTGTGGTTCGGAGAGTGGCACTCCCCCTGTTTCTTGGGGGGGGGGTGCTCCGTACCAGGATAGTAAGCGCATTATGCGCGATGCTTTACCGAGCCTTTATGACGCAGATTTTCAGGGCCGCAACTTGGCGTCTGTGCTTAGGTTCACTGATTCTTGTCAGATGTACATAGGAGGGTAAAAGGATGCAGCTTTTTGGCGCAGTATGCATCTGGCAGCATTATAGATCCTCACATCTGATGGCGGCCTGCGTTGTTTGTGTCTCCCTCCCCTCAGTAAGCATTGCTTTCGGACATCCCACATAGTAATGGATTGCCGCTCTGTGTCCCGTGATGTACGATAAAGAAAATGGGATTTTTTATGACAGCTTACCTGTAAAATCCTTTTCTTGGAGTACATCACGGGACACAGAGCTCCCGCCCCTCTTGTTTGGGGATATTGGGACACTTATTGCTTTGCTACAAAAACTGAGGAGCTCCCAGTATGGGAGGGGTTATATAGGGAGAGAACTTCCTGTGTAGTTAATTACACCAGTGTCCACACCTGAAGGTAGACTCTATAACCCACATAGTAATGGATTGCCGCTCTGTGTCCCGTGATGTACTCCAAGAAAAGGATTTTACAGGTAAGCCGTCATAAAAAATCCTATTATCAATTGTCCGAGTGATACTCCGGCTGCCAGGTCAGTGAGAGAGGCCTGTCCGGGTACGCTAAGCCCACTCCGGCGGGAGTGGCGCAGAGAAGTGTTATGCTTGAAAGCAAAACTGTTTCCTATTATCATCACGCCTGAATCTGCTATTCTCCATTTTTCTTCAACTTTAATTTCCTAATCATAAGTTTACTGTTTTTACCCGGCTGGGTAATAAAGAGCACAGCAAAAAGCACCTGTTGCGGACATTACTTTTACTTCTACTATATGCAATACGCATCATTCACCCCTAGGAATTCGGAGGAGCCGAGAGGTAATATGCCGCCCAAAAATCCAGCAGCCCCTCCGGGGGTAGTGCAACACATAATACTATAAATGTTAAAAATAAAAGTGAAATATCTGCACTCAGATGAATCTATGCATATATTATCTGCTAACACTATGCCCAGATACTTGGCACAACAGATATAGGTATATACCAAGTGCAGAGCTCACAAACTCAAAACTAGAACAATAAATACTGTGTATACTCGAGTATAAGCCGAGTTACCGTTTTGCAACTGATCTTCGGGAATTTGGGGACCCGGTACTGGCCGGCCGTAGGTCCCCTGAACCCCAAACTTGGCAAACATCAACGGCGGATCCAGGGGGAGCAACAGGGCAATTGCACCCCCCAAGGCAATCATGTCACATTGGTTTTTTTTTTGTTATATATATTTTTTTAAACTGCTTTGCAGTGCCTGCAGCTGCCACTGCCGAGTCTCTCTCTCTCTCTCATCACCAGGACCGGTAGGCTGCATGTCCTGAGGCTGCTTTGAGCTGTAGCTGACTGCAGCGCTCCCCTCTCTCCTGCGTGTATGACATCGGGCATCTCTGGCTGTGTGTAAGAGCTGGATCTGTGTTCGGCTGTGCTGCCTGTGCTAGACCTGCCTGTGTGATAGTAGATGGAGGTGGAACACTGATTGAATCTGTACATGTGTATCCGCTTGCTCAGCGTGTATGTTCTGTTTATCCCCCTTGAGCCGGCAGATGACGGGGCGGTCCCGGCACTCTATGCAGGGACTGCCTTGTCAGATCTCTTCTCTCCCCTCTGGGGGGGATCGGATGAACATGGTGAAAAAAAATATATACAAGTGCATATATAACACCGCGCTACCTAACTAAACACAAATAAAGCTGCCAACACAACAGAATTGGATCAATTCTGTAGGAGAAAACAAATGGAACACAAAAAGTGTAGCGCTAAAAATGTGAGGAATAAGCATATAACACTGTAAAGCATCATACAAAACATGAAGTGAAATAACATATGTAATAAGTGAACCGTCACATAAATTAATCACCAAGTTTTCAAACAGTCATATCAATAGATATGAATATAATGATTGACTCAAAGTGTCCAAACAAACGAAATGATGAGTGAAGGAGATTTTTGATAGCAGATCCACCACCAAAGAGTAAATGGGAGGCTTACCAGAAAGCGTGCCCATAACTGTGGCATCTGAGCATTTTGGATCCCTTGCAAAGAATTGAAGAGTCTTATGTACCAGCCTTGGTACTACTGCAATTTTTTGGTCCCTTATTTATTATATGAAGATCTGGTTTCTATTCAAAAACCCATCTCTGTTTCTCAACGGAAGGTTGATGTCCGGATACCATTACATTAAGCCCTAGCGACTCATTAGGTGTAAACTTAGTTGAGTCCACGCTTTCTGGTAAGCCTCCCATTTACTCTTTGGTGGTGGATCTGCTATCAAAAATCTCCTTCACTCATCATTTCGTTTGTTTGGACACTTTGAGTCAATCATTATATTCATATCTATTGATATGACTGTTTGAACACTTGGGGCCAGATTCAGGAACACTTGCGCTGGAGTATTTCGATATGCGCCACGTAACTGTGATGATGCGCCGTCGTTTCTATGTGCCCGTACCCACCAAACTAGATGCGCCCAATAACGGGTCATTTGCGATCGGCGGAACGTTCCAACGCCAGAGTATCGTCAGCGCTTATTTTCGCTGGGCGCATCAGTCGCGCCCATTGATTTCCCCTGCAAATATGCAAATGAGGGAGATTTCCCAATTCGCGAACGGATTAGCACCATACGCTGGCTACATGCGCCGCGCGTATCTGGTCCGTCCGGCGCAAAGTTATTTCTACAAAAGGCTGCTTTATCTTTACTCCAGACGGTCACAGGTCAGCAGGAGAGCAGCTACAGCAGCGTTACCGACGATAGGAGCTTGCTGAACAACAACACTTGCAAGGACAACACCTCTGTGTGCCAACATGCCAGGGGCAATTGTGGTCCTAGAACTACTGATGGGTCCCCTGGAACCAAGAAGGCGGCCACGTGAGAGGATATACCGCACTCGTATGAACCTCTTTGGCATGGGGGATGAGGAGGTGTATCGCCTCTTCAGATTCAGCCCTGATGCAATACTTGAACTAACCACAACCCTGCAGGATGACATCACCAGCAAGACACACCGCTCACAAGCAGTGCAGCCTCTGGTGAAGGTCCTGGCAACACTCCATTTCCTTGCAAGTGGATCATTTCAGCGTACAAGTGGAGTGGTGGCTGGGATGTCACAGTCCTCCGTGAGCAGATGTGTGCACCAGGTTGTCCCTGCAATCCTCAGACGCATGTCCAACCAGTTCATCAGACCAACCACTGAGGACCTGCGGCAGAAGGCAATGACAGATTTCTACAACATTGCCAGATTCCCACGCACTGTGGGGGCCATTGATTGCACACATGTGGCACTCCAGCCCCCCAGTGCCACAGAGCACATATACCGCAATCGGAAGCATTGGCACTCCATCAACGTACAGGTGATAGCCGATGCCCAACGCCTCATATGGCACGTCCGTGCCAAACACCCCGGGTCCAGCCATGACAGCTACATATACAATCAGAGCCCCATCCCAGCAGAATTTAACCAGAACATGTATGGGGACAGCTGGCTGGTTGGTGAGTGACAAGGGAGTCAGGCATGACTATCCCCTCCCGTGATGCACAACAGAAGTGGCACATGCATGACTAACATTCTCCTGTCTTTTACCTTACAGGTGACTCTGCATATGCACTGGGACCCCATCTAATGACTCCTTTCCGGAACCCCCAAACCAGAGGAGAGAGAAAATACAATGAAGCACACATCAAAACCCGTGCAGTGGTGGAGCAAACATTCGGGCTCCTGAAGTCCCGTTTCCGCTGCCTGGATAAGTCTGGGGGGACCCTATTGTATTCCCCTACCTTTGTGTGTCAGATCATCGGTGCATGTTGCATACTACATAACTTTGCTATGAAAAAAGGCCTGCATATTGACATACGTGATGACCTGACCCCCGACCCACACAGTCCCCACCTGCCAGAGGACACCCAGTCTGCTGATGGAAGAGCAGTCAGGAGGGTCCTCGCCGTAGGCATCTTTGGACACTAAACCAAAACATTAATCACACAGACAGTGCACGCGTGTACACCACTGATGTCCCTAGATCACACACACCACATGCACATCGCATTGGATTAGCCCAAGTCCAGCATGTAGGAGTTGGGAGCAGCAACGCCAGCGTCAAGGCCCCAATGATGTCACTGTCCATTCACACACCTTTCACACGTCATTCATTCAGCCGTGGGGTTAACTTCACCACCACGGCCGAGGGTGACACCCCTTACTGTCAGGAGTGCCACCCCCTCACATTCACACACCATTCACACTGTCCCCTGCACTCCTGACCGTGTGCAGTACAAAAAGAAATTAAAAATATCATATCCTGAGAAAAAGAAAAAAAAAAAACTCATGACCTGAGTATGTCCAAACAAAAAATATAAAACAAGAAAAATAAAAAAAAGGCCTCATCGGGGATGCCGGGGGCTTCTTCTGAGGGCCCCTCTCTGCCTCCTCAGCTGCCTGGATGGAGTGGGTGGGGGTGGGGGGGCATCTGGAGGTGGCTGATCCCCAGGTGGGCCACTCCTGGCAGGTGTGGCCTGCATGCCCTCCAAGGCCATGGCTATCCGGCCAAGGTAGCAGTTGGTCTGGGCCTGCATCCGGAGCTGACGGGTGACCTGATAATGCTGGGCCCGCCGTCTCAGCCTCCCCTGGTCCCGGATGGCAGCACTGTTGCCCTGGATGGCAGCAGTGTTGGCCTGGACGGCTGCAGTAAGGTGCCGAATATCCCCCTGCACCTCCCCCAAAGTGGTGACCACTGCAGCGCAGTTGCAGCTTACATCCTGCACTGCGTTGCTGAGGTTGGCAACGGAGCCCAGGCTGTCAGACACTTTCTCCAAGTGCCCAGCTATGGCCCCCATCTGTTCCGTCTGCCTGGCGTGATCCCTCGCCAACTGGCCCTGGACACCATCAGACACCCCCCTGGTCTTCTGGGTCGCCTTCCTGGGGCCAGAAGATGGTTGTCCTCGGGGGGAAGGAGTCGCCCTTGAGGGGCTTCCAAGGATGGGGGAGGGGACGACAGACAGCCCAGGAGAAGGGGAGGAGACCTCCAAAACTAAGGTAAAGTCCTGCTCTGCCACAGCAGGATCCTCTACAACCACCTCGGCAGGTGTGGTGTGGCCACTCTCCTCCTCCACAACCTCTTCACCACCCAGTGGCTCAGGCACACGATGGCGTGGGGGGGATGGGGTGGAATGCACGCTGACAGATGATGGCCCAGCTCCGTCATCTGTGGATGACACAAAGCAGACACATGTTGGTGGTCCCCCCCCCCCAAATGCAAAACAACAAATAGGGGATTATAAAACACTTATCTGTCCTTGAGCCTTCCTCCACGGAGTCATAGCCTGGGACCCCCTCCACCTGCTCCCTCTCCAGGAGTCCCCAGCAGTCCGGGTGGAGTACCCCAGGACATTCACCCTGGCAGCAATGGACTCCAGGATGCCCTGCTTCCTCTCCCGGCTGGTCTTCCGGCTTTTTTTGCCATGGAGAAAAGCATTATCAGTCTCCATTGCCGAAATGATGAGCGAGACCTCCTGGGCATTGAAATTGAGGTTCCTCCTCTCTCTGTGGGTAGCGGGAGCAGCCATGACCAAACAAAAGTATCTTCCCTGGGGTGGGGGAAATGGAAATACTTTTGCGCCGGAATGGCGTTTCCGCCAGCGCTTTTAAGCGCCCAGCGGAACGCATTGCGCTGACGTTTCCCAGGAAGTGGCGCCGACGGAAGTTGTGAGCATGCGCACAAGGGGGCGAGTGGAGCCGCACTCACTGCGCATGCTCCGTGGATGATGCGCTGAACGTAAGCCTCTGCGCTGGGCTCCGCCCATCATTTACATATGATCACACCCACTTCCACTTGCGTCGGGTTACGCCAGCGCATTATCGTTACTCTGGCGCAAGTTTACGCGCAACTGCTATGTGAATTACAGGACTTGCGCTGAAAGGGTCTTCAGAGTAACGTAAATGAGAAGCGTTACTCCAGAGGAAAGATACTCTCATCTACCTGAATCTGGCCCTTGGTGATTAATTTATGTGACGGTTCACTTATTACATATGTTATTTCACTTCATGTTTTGTATGATGCTTTACAGTGTTATATGCTTATTCCTCACATTTTTAGCGCTACACTTTTTGTGTTCGATCGGATGAACATGGACCGTCTGTCCGTGTTCACCCGATCCACTCTGCAGACGGATGGAAAAAAGGGATTTTTAAATACAGCTTACCTGTAAAATCCTTTTCTTGGAGTACATCACGGGACACAGAGCGGCATATTCATTACTATATGGGTTATATGGAGTACCTTCAGGTGTGGACACTGGCAATCTCAAACAGGAAGTCCCCTCCCTATATAACCCCCTCCCCTAGAGGGAGTCCCTCAGTTTTGTAGCAAGCAGTATGCCTCCCAAAATGGTCACCCAAAAGAGGGGTGGGAGCTCTGTGTCCCGTGATGTACTCCAAGAAAAGGATTTTACAGGTAAGCTGTATTTAAAAATCCCTTTTTCTTTCTCGTACATCACGGGACACAGAGCGGCATATTCATTACTATATGGGATGTCCGAAAGCAATGCTTTAATGAGGGGAGGGAGACATCTTCCAAAGAAGGATTCAATTTAGAGGTAAACTCAAATAATAATAATAATTCCAACTTAGTCAAGAAAAAAAACTTTTTTTTTTTTTTTTTCTCTTTTTACAACCAAGGGTGCTTCTGATCCCGAGGATCTCAAACTGCAGCCTGTAGTACTGCCTGTCCAAAGGCAGAATCTGCATTCCTTCTCACGTCTAGTTAATAAAACTTTGTAAACGTGTGGACTGATGACCACGTCGCTGCCTTGCATATATGAGCCATAGAGATCTGATGGTGTGCTGCCCAGGAGGCGCCCATGGCCCTGGTAGAATGGGCCTTTACCGACAAAGGAGGAGGCAACCTCTTCAAACCGTAGGCTTGAATGATTAATTGTCTAATCCATCTTGAGATGGTGGATTTTGCAGCTGCCTGCCCCTTCTTGGGGCCATCTGGTAGAACGAATAACACATCTGTCTTCCGGATCTTTTCTGTAGCTTTAAGATAGGCCTTCATGGCCCGGACAATATCCAAGGTATGCAGCAACCCCTCCTTTCTAGATGTGGGTTTTGGAAAGAAGGATGGAAGTACCAAATCCTGGTTCAAGTGAAATTTGGATATAACCTTTGGTAGAAAGGAAGGATGGGGCCGGAGAACTGCCCTGTCCTTATGCAGAACGAGATATGGTTCCTTACACGATAAGGCTGCTAATTCTGACACTCTCCTGGCCGAAACTATGGCGACCAAGAAAACCAACTTTCTTGTCAGTAAGACTAAAGGAATCTCAGCCAACGGCTCAAAGGGTTGTTTCTGTAAAGTGGACAGGACAAGATTTAAGTCCCATGGACAAATTGGTGACTTGACAGGAGGATTAATACGCAAGACCCCCTGTAAGAAGGTCTTTACCAGCGAGTGGGTGGCCAGCGGCCTCTGAAACCACACTGACAGAGCTGAGATCTGTCCCTTGATTGTGCTTAGTGCCAGGCTTTTATCCACTCCTAGCTGGAGAAAACTTAACACCCTATCAATAGTATATTTGCGGGAATTCCATCTTTTGGATTCACACCAGCCTACGTAGTTCCTCCACACCCTGTAATAAATTACCCTGGAGACCGGCTTTCTAGCCCTAATCAGGGTAGGAATTACCTGCCTAGACAGACCTCTACCCCTGAGAATCAGGGATTCAGCCTCCAGGCCGTCAAATTTAGACGCTGTAATGTAGGGTGGAGGATCGGGCCTTGTGAGAGTAGGTCTGGTTGTAGAGGAAGAGTCCAAGGGTCTCCCACTGCCATCTTTAGGACTAGTGAGTACCAAGTCCTCCGGGGCCAAGCCGGAGCTACTAGAATGACTGGCTTGTGCTCCACTCTGATCCTGCGCAACAGGCGAGGGAGTAACTGTAGCGGAGGGAATGCATATAGAAGTTTGAATTGATGCCAAGGGCAAACCAACGCATCGGTTCCGCAGGCCATAGGTTTCCTCGCTCGAGACACGAACCTGTCTAGTTTCTTGTTGAACCTGGATGCCATTATATCTACGTCTGGCATTCCCCACCTCTGGCAGATTGTCTGAAAGACCTGGGGATGCAGAGACCACTCCCCTGGCAACAGACTCTGGCGACTTAAGAAGTCTGCCTGCAGGTTGTCCACTCCGGGAATGAATATCGCCGAAATGCAGGGTACATGAACCTCTGCCCACTGAAAAATCAAGCTCACCTCCCTCTGAGCGGCCCGACTCCTGGTTCCCCCTTGGTGGTTTATGTATGCCACCGCCGTGGCATTGTCTGATTGGATTCTCACCGGGAACCCCTTTAATCTGGAGGTCCATGCCAGAAGGGCTAGGCGAGCAGCTCTGATCTCCAAGATATTGATGGGGAGCTGCCTCTCTGCTTTCACCCAAGTTCCCTGGCGAGAGAACCCCTCGAAGACCGCCCCCCAGCCTGCCAGGCTGGCGTCTGTGGTAACTACCTTCCAGACAACAGGGCTGAAGGATTTTCCCTTTAGAAGATTCTGGGGGTTCAACCACCAGGCCAGGCTTTGTCGGACCCTTGATGATAGCGTCAAAGGGGACTCTAAGGCATGTGCCCTCTTGCCCCAGGCTGCTAGAATGGCTGCCTGTAGGACGCGAGTGTGGATCTGTGCGTATGGTACTGCCTCGAACGTGGCCACTAGCTTGCCTAGTACTCGCATACACAGGCGAATAGTTGTTTTTTTCTCTGAAATCAGCCTCAGACTGAGCACTGACAATGCCTGCTGATCTATAACAGCACAAGGCGCGCCCCTGTATGACGCCGCAGGCACGCCCCCCCCCGCCCTCCTGTCTGAACGGCGCGAAAAACGTCTATAAGACGTGCGCGCGCACCCGCGCGCGCGTATGCCGGAACAGGAGGAACATGGAGGAGCCGCGCTGCTGGAGACCCAGGACTGCAGAAACAGGCGGCAGATTCAAACCCCCGGCCAGGTAGGACTCTCCAAAAGGCCCCTAGGGATCCTTACTAGTCCTAGGAAGAAAGCAGCAGGTTAGCTAGCAACACATTTTTAGACAGGGGAACCTAGTGATGGGGGAAACAAGGTGTCATCCTGTCTCTCTCAGACATAGTGAGCAAGGTTGCCCATGCAGAGCATACTTAGGCTATCCCCCTTTTTAGGTTACCCCGGAGAGCCTGCTGTCGAACCAAGTCCCGCAGGCTCCCCCTTACCTGCTCCATGCTGCAGGATGTTTGTCCAGCAAACTGATCCAATCTTCTCCCATCTCCGTGGGTAGCGTAGTAGACCTTCAGGCCCTGGGGTCCTATGAAGGTACCCAACTGTCCTGGACCTATATAGCACCCTGGCAAACAGGAACTTATGGTTTTTACAAACTCTAAGTCCTGGGCCCAGGGTCCAGCCCTCCAAAGAGGAGCATTATAGGCAAAACCCCACGGTTTGGGGCCCGGGTACTGTCCACTTTGGCACTGAGGCTCCTTGGACAGATCCGGTTAGCCCGCCCTTAATCCCAAGGATGTGGAGCAAAGCTATTCCGTGACCAACACCTAAGACACTGGCGAAAAAACTGAGGGACTCCCTCTAGGGGAGGGGGTTATATAGGGAGGGGACTTCCTGTTTGAGATTGCCAGTGTCCACACCTGAAGGTACTCCATATAACCCATATAGTAATGAATATGCCGCTCTGTGTCCCGTGATGTATGAGAAAGAAAATAGGATTTCCCCTCCTACTGCAGAATAGGAGCTTTGAGGACACCGTTCAGATCGGGTGTCAGCAGATGTTCACCCACTGACACCCGCTATCTCATAGGGATTACTGTATGTCCCTTTTTCATCTGTAAACGGATGGATGAAAAAGCGGACATGTGTGAAAGGGGCCTAACTCAAGATGAACTTTTTTTTAAACAAATAGATGCTTGTATAAATCCATGATTTAAATTTGGATCCACTGAAGCCCTGCCAGATGTAGGTTCACGGCTGTAGGGCCAGATAATGCATATCTGCCATCTTTCTCACTTATTAATGAGGGACACAATTCATCGCCAAAGTTTTCACAGATAATGTGCACCTAATGTCTATTCCTGGACATGCCATTTAATATCCTCAAGACAGAAATTAAATTAGACTTTGGAAAAAGAAAACCGCAAGTAAGCGTGAGGACATATATCTGTGTTCTTAAAGGCATAGCCCTGGCTGGCAGCATGCATCTTCTCCCCATCATAATAGGACACTGCGGCAGGTTGTATGAGGACCCTGATTGTATGTTAGGAAATTCTAGACCTTGTCCACTGAATTTGGAAGAGGGTTTTGAGGGGCAAGCTCAGGAAGAACGGAAAGGCAGCACCTGCAGGAGCAGGTAGGAGTGTTGTGTGCAGTGGGGGGGATCAAGCAGCAAGGAGGAGGAGAGTGTGCTGATACACAACGACGTGCTAAAAAAATGAAGTTCAATGCTTCCAAGCATGCGTCGACTTGATTCTGAGCATGCATAATTTTTAACCGATGGTTGTGCCTACTAAGGATCGTTTTTTTTTTTGCTATCGGTTAGGAATCCAACGGTTAAATTTAAAACAAGTTGGCTTTTTTTTAACCGATGGTTAAATAACCGATGGCACCCACTAGAGCTGCACGATTAATCGTGAAGAGAAACGCGATTTCGATTCTCCTCGTCCGCGATCTTCCCTCGGGATGACCGGTGATTCTCTAACATGTCACCGCCGTCCACGTAACCAGCGTGGAATGCAAATGGCGGACCTGACGTCAGCAGCGCGTTGTCAGTTCAAATCGGCATGCGGCGCGCTGGGTATGGGCGGTACAAATACACGACGTGTGACGTGCCTCAGTCTTTTGGCCCGGGAATCGAAGCGAGTACATGCAGCTCGGAGGCACGCCACAGCCACACACAGTGACTGCACAGTCAGTCAGGTAGGACAGGACTATATCTATCTAATCTATAACTATAATAGTAGTGAGTGACGTACTAAAGTTTAAAACAGCCATGCCATGCTACGCTACTGGTCTGCTACAGTATAATATCAGCTATCGCTCCTGTGTTTTTTTTTTTATGCCCTCGTCCTCTCCTCCTCCTGTAAGTGTGACTGTAGTTTCTTTGTAATATATATTAACGTTTTAAGGTGGTTCAAAACATCCATGATGCTATTGCTAGGCCTATGCCTAGCAGTAGCTAACTAGCCTAGTAGTATTATATCAGCTCTAATTAACGCTGCTGTGGTTTTTTTGAAGCCCCGGGCTCGGGCCCTCGGCCTCCTCCTGACTGTATTAACCAGGTTTTAGAGTATTATTTGGCTTTTGCTGTAGAACAGCCTATTACTTTCACAATGCATGAAATAAACTGTCTGCAGTCAGTGCCAGACAGACAGTGCCACCCCCAATAGTGTGTATTGTATGGACCTTTTTCTTTATTTATTTTATTTCATTTTTTAATGCCACTGCACGCCTGCACCAAAATGCATGGTGCTTTTGTTAGCAAATAAATAAATAGCATGCATTTTTATGATATTTTTTAGTTAAAAAAAAAAAAAACACCAGCTAATAAAAAAAAAAATGCATGCTAACAAACAAAAGCACCATGCATTTTGGTGCAATAGCATTATGAATATTACCACAGTCATTCAGCCAGCTAGTGACAGTGTGCGCTCTCAATTTGTTTTCCCTAGGTACAAACATCTGTCTGCTTCAGTCCACCACCACAGTCAGGCACAGTGACCCAGTTGAATTTATTAACGGAAAGAGAGCTACAGCAGCACCTTACTTTAGAAATTGGAGAATACACAGTGTCACACAGGACTTTTGCCCAGCTGGGTTCTTTTGTATTGGCACAACCACTAGTGCTACTGCCTGCCCGCAGTGCCAGCCTAGTCACGGACGGTCACTGTGTTTGTTGGATTTTCTAATTCAAGTTCAGAATCAGTCCGATTCCAGACAGTCAATTATATTTTCAAGGACAGGAGGACACTCAGAAGAACTGAGTGAGAACTTAGCATACATCTCATCTGTTCACGATCGCAAGATAAAAACACAAACACTCACTAGTGTCTCCTTGACGAAGTCACATCGGTCGGTATTAGCCGAGCCCCCTAGCGCAAGGCCGCAAGCCAGATGTGCTGCCTTTGCCTAATGTTAACTGCATCAGAACAGCAGAAGTCACGCTACATTCGAGAAGTCAGAAACAAACTAAACCGAGTGTCTGCTTCAGTCCACCATGATGATCACCACACCCAGTTGAATATTAACGGAAACTCGGAAAGAGAGCTGCAGCAGCACTTTGAGAATACTGAATAGTCACACACAGGACTCTTTTGCCCAGCTTGGGTCTTTTGTATCGGCACAATCACTGCTGCCTGCCTGCAGTGCCAGCCTGGTTCACGGTCATTGTGTTTGTTGGATTTTCCAATTGAAGAAGTTCAGTCCAGACAATTATATTTTCAAGGACACTCAGAAGAACTGAGAGGCATACATACATAATATCGTCTGTTTACGATCGCAAGATAAAACAGTCACAAACACTCCTTGACAAAGTCACATTGGGTATACCGAGCGCAAGCCAGATGTGCTGCCAGTGCCTTTCAGTGCCTTATTATGTTAACTGCATCAGAACAGCAGAAGTTACACTACAGTCGAGAAGTCATAAACAAAGTAAACCAAGTAGAATGAGTGAAGCAGAGGCCGGTGGTGCAGCAGAGGCTACCGGTGCAGACAGCACAGCCACAGCCGCAGAAGAGGCAGAGCAGGAGCAATGCGCAAGTGAGTCTGATAAAAACACAGATGTTTTTGTTCCAAAAAGGGGAGCTTATTCCGAAGTGTGGGCTTATTTCGGATTCAAACCAGATGATGACACTCAGCAAACCATCTACTGCAAGCAATGTTTAGCCGTTGTTTGTGCACCAAAGGGTAACACCACCAATCTGTACAATCACCTGAAACGTAATCACATCCAACAATATGAGACGGTACGGAAAAACCAAGCTGACGCTCACGCTAAATCACAAAGTAACTACAACAACAACTTGACAAAACAAACGTCAATTAAAGCAACATTATTTAATGCAACACCGTACCCAACACACTCTCTCAGGCGCAAAGAAATAACAGAAGCAATCACATTTCACCTGGCTAAAGACATGGCTCCCGTGACCACTGTTGAAAAAGAGGGGTTTAAAAAACTCATTCAAACCCTTGATAAGCACTTTCAAGTGCCCTCTCGTACTTATTTTTCCCATGTTGCAATCCCTGGTCTGTACGTCAAATGTCGTGAAACCGTTGCAACAGAATTGCGAGATGTACATTATTTTGCAGCAACTTTGGATTTATGGTTCATCTCATCTCGCTTCATCTCGCAATAGAGAATGCAATGAAGGACCCACGAATTGAGCGTGCTATGGGATTGTGCAAAAAGCTTGTCGGTGTTTTAGCTACAGTTGTTGGAGGAAGAGGGAGCTTTCTTCAGCACAAAAACAACTCTGTTTACCAGACCACAAGCTCAAGACAGAGTGCCCAACAAGGTGGGGCTCTAGGCAGGCTATGGTGAGGAGGATACTTGAGCAGCAAGCTGCCATCACCCATGTCCTCTCTTCTGACCGCAAGGCTAGGCACCTCTTGCCAACATGGCAAGACCTAGAGGCCCTGGAGGCTGTGGACAAGACCCTCACCCCACTGGCAGACTTCACAGATGCTCTTTCAGGAGAGAAGTATGTCAGTATCTCTTCTGTGAAACCTGCTCTGCACCTATTTCAGTCTTCTGTTTTGGCTGTTAAGGAAGATGACTCTGATCTTATTTGCACAATGAAATCAAAGATCATGGCGTATCTGGAAGAAAAATATCAGGACCAAAAAACACAAGACCTTCTCGACACAACCCTTGATCCCAGGTTTAAGATGGCTTACGTTAATGAAGATAACAAAAATGCTGTCCAGAAAACACTAAAAGAGGAGATGTCAAAGCTAACAGTGAAGGAAAGCCTCCTGGCTTCTACTAGTACAACTAGTGCCACTGGCAGTGTTCATTCAAAGAAGGCTCGAAAGAGCTTGGGTAGCTTTTTTAAATCTTCACAAAGTGAAGGGGCACCAGATCCAGCCTCAGGCTCACAGCAACAATCCGAAAGCTTGTCCTTGGAGCTACACTCTTATCTGTTCTTGGGCAACACTGACAGTGAAGATGATCCGTTAGTCTGGTGGAAGGTTCACAAGGAGCAGTATCCATAATTGTCTGCACTGGCCAGAAAATATCTTTGCATTCCTGCAACCAGTTCCCCTTCTGAAAGGGTTTTTAGCACAGGGGGCAACATTGTCACTTGTCGCCGTTCTGCACTGAAGCAACAAAAGGTGGATAGGCTTGTGTTTCTAGGTAAAAATCTTTAAATCTGATACCGGATTGTTTTTTGAATGTAATTTTAATTTCTTTATTTCACAATTGTTTTTCATATTTGTTTGAACTTAAGCCAGCCAGAGTTCAGTATTATGGCTTATTTTAGAACAACTGCACTGTTCCCCAATCCCCCCTTGCTTGGGTGGGACTTTTAAGGCCAAAACACTGAAGTGCGTTAAAAATTGATTTATTTCTTTATACATAAAAAGATAGATCACACAACAATGATCAATGGTAAAGGCAATAACCACTATATTATGTGGTATAAAAATACATGTCACAAAAAAGGCAAAACAAATTATGCTTAACCATTTGATCATTGTTGTGTGATCTATCTTCATGTAAATAAATCAATTTTCTCTGTGTGTGGCCTTAAAAGTCCCATCCAAGGGGGAAGGAACAGTTCAAGTTTGTTCTATACAATCCAGGGATGTGGCCAGTAGTAGTACAGCTGCCAGAGTTCAGTATTATGGCTTATTTTAGAACAACTGCACTGTTCTCCAAACCCCCCCTTGCTTGGATGGGACTTTTAAGGTCAAAACACTGAAGTGCGTTTACTCTGCGTTAGAAAATGTATTTATTTTTTTCTACATAAAAAGATAGATCACACAAGAATGATCAATGGTTAAGGCACTAGTGTGACAAAAAAGGCAAAAACAAATTATGATTTTTAACCATTGATCATTGTATATGTGATGATCTATCTTTATGTAAAAATAAACCATTTTTCTGTGGCCTTAAATGTCCCATCCAAGGGGGAAGGAACAGTCCAAGTTTGTTCTATACAATAATCCAGGGATGTGGCCAGTAGTACAACTCTACATTCACAATCACCTTGGGTACATTTTTAAAGCAGCAGCACTAAGTGAAGGGGCACCAGTTCCAGCCTCTCAGGCTCAGCCTCACTCACAGCAACAACAATCCGAAAGCTTGTCCTTGTATTTTCTTATCTGTTCTTCTTGGGCAACACTGACAGTAAAGATGACCCATTACCTGAATGTTTGTTGAAGTAATTATAATTTCTTTATTTCACATTGTTTTTCATTACATTGTAATTTCTTTAAAATGTGTTTGCTTTTAAGCCAGAGTTCAGCATTATGGCTTATTTTAGAACAAAGGACTGTTCCCCAATCCCCCTTGGATGGGACTTTTATTATGGCCACAAACACTGAAGTGTGTTAGAAAATTGATTTATTTATAAAAAGATGGATCACAACAATGATCAATGGTTAACCACTAGATGTGTCATGTGTGGTTATGGTATAATACATGTGACAAACAAAGCAAAACAAATTATGCTTTTTAACCATTGATCATTGTATTGTGGTGATCTATCTTCTTTATGTAAAAATAAATACATTTTCGAACACACTTCAGTGTTTGTGGCCTTAAAAGTCCCATCCAAGGGGGAACAGTCCTTTGTTTGTTCTATACAATCCAGGGATGTGGCCACTACATTCACATATGTGTTATCCAGTGTCATATTTATGATCTCCCTTTTATATATGGCTTATTTTATTGCCATTTGGTTTGATAACCTAATGTTCAGAGAGATTGTACATTTTTCTAATAAAAACGTTTTTTGAGAATCATGAGAGAATTGTGATCTTCATTTTAAGCAAAAGAATCGCGATTCTCATTTTTGCCAGAATCGTGCAGTACTAGCACCCACACAAAATTGGTTTGGACCAATGAAAACAGTCCATCAGACCGCTCTCTTCGGTTTAACCGATCATGTGTACGCGGCATAAGAGAAAAGCAGCAGGGACATCTGAGCATTGCCTTCACCTGCTAGCCTGGCACTACATGTTGCATGTTAGCCTGACCCTCTTGTGCATTATGTTCCTAGTTAAGAATACATGTCTGGAGCCCAGTGCTTGGTAGAGAGTTGGATGCTTTACCAGGGACAGTCCCTTTCACAGACCCTTTCCACTGCACCAAAGAGGCTATGAGGTCTACATCTCATCTGTTGACTTTTGACAGAGATAGTGCAACCTGCCTCCTCCACCTCCATAAAGTAGGGTCCATGGGAGGATGGACTGTTGACCGGAGGAGACTTATGTAACAAAGGCAGTGAGAGGCCTTTTAGCCAACCTTATTTGTTGCTGAACTTTGATTCTGCCCAGTAAACCCAGGCTGAAGTCACTATTATAAGCCTGGGTTCACACAGGTGAGTATGTGTACCGATACTTTTGGTCAATAACTCGCTGATACCGAGTAACGATACCTTTGCGGTGTGATTTGAGCCCATACAAAAACAATGGGCTCAAATCACACTGCAAAGAATTGCATGCAATTTGAACAGGAATGCGGTGTGATCCCTGTTTAAATCAGATGTGCATGCTCATGAGTAAACTCAGGTTGAAGTCACTATGAACAGCCTGGGTTCACACAGGAGAGGTGCAGGAATTTGACTATGATTCAGACAGGAAACAGACCTCATTCCTGTTCCAATCACATGCGATTCTTTGCAGTGCGATTTGAGCCCATTCATTTTGTATGTTCTCAAATCACACCGCAAAGGTATTGGTTTGGGTGTCAGAGCATTTGCACGCGTACAAGTATAGACACTAATACCGGTATCAGTACAACAGTAATTTGGAAGCTAAATAGTGGACTTTTATTCACTCCATGTATTGATCAATAATGTGTAGATTGTATATATAGCACACATTTATTTAACATATTTTCTGTTTGTTGTGTCTGTTAGCACTACACATACAGTGAGGGAAAAAATATTTGATCCCCTGCTGATTTTGTATGTTTGCCCACTGACAAAGAAATTATCAATCTATCATTTTAATGGTAGGTTTATCCAGAAAAAACACATTTTATACCCAATAGGCTGCCTATCACCACATGCACCAATCCATACACACTGGCTCCAATAACTAAGTCTGAAGGATGTCTTTTTGAAATAAAATACTAAATAAACCTAATCAGGAGAAGGGTTAGGTCATGTGATACTCCAAAACGCTACACAGTCAATAGGAGGCCACTCTGCACTAGGCTCACTCTCCAGGATTCCGCTGAGGACAGGGGAATTCTGAGACCATATGAGAGATGTTGCAGTCCAAGCTACCTCTGGCACTTATATCCAAAAACACACCTGAATCAAATCGGGCTCAGTGCTCACAAGTCCCCAGGACAGCTGCACATCTTCCTGCTTCCTCCGGATATGGTCCAGTGAGGAACACAATTATTGCAGACCCGATTCCTAAGTGCCACAGCCAGTTCACTTTAGACACCAAGAACAACTTCACAGTCCACAGGATACCTCAGAGGTGCAGCATCCTCCCTTCTCCAAAGGCCTGGAGCCCTACTGGGGAGACAGAAGAATCTCTCCAGGGCTTCAGACTATTTATCACCTCCCCATTCACCTTCTGGATACCCCTGTCAAGTAATTGGCTAAGCTATGATAAATATTCATTCTGAATATTTGAGTCTCCCTATGGTACTGTATGGAAGCTTATTCCAGAGGCAGGGTTAACCAACAAAACTCCCAGCCTGTGAAACCATGAACAGGGCAGGAAAAACAATTGCTGTGCCCTTGACTACAGAAGGAGCCAAAAATGAATGTGTCTTGTATCCTTCGCTAGGAGGGTGCTACATATTAACAACAGTGTGAATGTTATGTTGGTAAAAGCTGAAGCTACTCTTTAATACTCCTAGAAAACAGTTGACATGGCTAAGCAAAATGGGGGCATCGCTTCTAAAAGTACTTTTTGAACTTTCAGTTTTCATAACAAGACAGAGAATATGCAATACGTTATAAGGCACCTGTCATTAAAAAATGTTTATAAAATTAATGTGTGGGTTTCTTAACTACAGATATTATATAGTAGTTTTTTAAGGATATCGTATATTCATAAAAAAAAAAAAAAATCCAAAGTTAAAAAATAAAATAAAAAATACAAACATGTGTTTTAACCCACTTCATAACTAGAAGGATTTTTCCTACTGGGTCGGATTATAGCTATAATTACATTGTTTTTTAGTTTTGGATAGAACAGATCCTTTGTTGGAGTTTACTGTTGTCCAAATCCCACTCGGAAGAGATTTCATTTGTTTCCAATCTTAGGAACGTCATAGGAAGTACAAAGAGATGCAGTGCTTACCCTCAGAGGAGCCACCAATGTATGGGTCTTTTGATTCCGATGAGAATGACGCTTTCAGCAATTCTGCACCCTCTGACACATCAAGGCTGAGAAGGAGGATTTATTTGGCTACATGCCCAACAAGGCAATTATAACGAAATGCCAACTGCAATAAACAATGATAAAATACAAATCTGTACAGTAGAACAAGCAATGAGAGAATCAATTATTTCTGAACCCTAGATCTAGGGAAAGGTGTCCTAACTAAAGATGGTACTAGATGCTACAGCATCATTGAGTCTCTCCAAAATCCCTCCCACTGACCAGTATAATAATTAACATTGGGAGCCATGGTCCTGCATTGGAGTATATTTGTAACCCATGGACCCAGAGTAGAAAAGAAAAATTGCTCTTGTCCATAAGGGCTATACAGGTATGAGAACTGAATTGGTTAAAATATGGAAACTTTATTAACTACTCATAGGGGTTGTTTTACAAAAACTGAAGCGTGCAAATTTGGATGCACCTGTGCATGGTAGCCAATCAGCTTCTAACTTAAGATTGTTCAATTAAATGTTAAAAAAAAAATGGAAGCAGATTGGTTTGTATGCAGAGCTGCACCAGACTTTGCACTCTCCACTTTTAGTAAATCAACTCCATAGTTAACAAGTGATGTCAAAATGTGAATGCCATACAACATGGTTAATAGGACTAAGATCACTAAAATATTTTCTTGCTCAGAAATAGAAAAAATTCCCATTTCAAAAATGGAACTATTATGATTAGTCACGACTCCGCATGAGTAACCTTAGGCTTTGTTTACGTTACATTCTTATATAGATATTACATTCTATGCTTGCTGATTTATATTGGATATTATACTTGCCAATGATGGGGTTTGCACTTTTCCATGTTGCTATAACTGCCTTTAACTACTACAAGGTGTTGAACAGAGAGACCAGCAGCCTCACGTAGAGATAAACACAGTGGACTGAAGATCAATCTTTTGCTCCATGCTGTGAACGATTCACTTTAAGTATAATCTGACTGACAATAGAAACATGGAAGCAAAGCAGAAATGGCTTACTGCATTGCTTCTAAAATCAAGCCCACAAAACAGCTATACATTAATATCAACAACAAGCTTATATAATAAGACACACAGAAGTTTTCTAAGTGCTGTAACCAATAGTGACCCATCAGAATTTACATTACACTTTTAGTTATGTTTAAAACCTTATTAGTTGCTTGAAATAAATGTATATTTTATTAGTTGCAATGGGTTACTATTCTTTGGACATCAACCCAACCCTGACCCCAACCCTACTGATTACCTTGGGAATGAATTGGAATGTCAATAGCTGTAAAGATACGCCAATCTGGGTTATATATGTGGATTGCAACTGCGGTGGCTTCTCAGGTTTGAACCCAGGTTTCACTCTCTTTTATGCAGAGAGTTTGGGTTCTGACATCACAGCCTCAGATAAGTAGTTGGCGCGTATTCCTTCATAGGCGCCAGCGAGGTAGGCGTAACTAAAGACTATGAGCTGGGGAAATGATGAGACCGTGCAGGACCGGAGCCCAGGGGCCAGCACGATACTTAGATATGAATATGACAGTTCATAGGGATGGTAATAGATAAGAGTATCTTGCTGTAATGGTTTGTCACAGTGATACAGTCCTAATGGTATATAGCACTACTTGGTAGACATGAGAGGTTACGGCAACAATTAGGGAAGGATACTGGCGTTTGAATAGACCTGAACAGGCATGAGAGGGTTCCAGTAGTACATGGTAAGTATGAGAGGTTACAGAGTGTACAGGGCAACATTAGCAGAGGGCTCTGGCAATTGAGTAGAGCTGAACAGGCATGAGAGGTTTTCAGTAATACTTGGTAAATATGAGAGGTTACAGAGTGTACAGGGCAACATTAGCAGAGGACTCTGGGAATTGAGTAGAGCTGAGCAGGCATGAGAGGTTTCCAGTAATACTTGGTAACAACAGCACAGTACAATGGTAGTGAAGTAAACCTGGGCAGGGATGAGAGGCTTCCACTAATATTTGGTAACATCAGCACAGAACAATGACATAGCAGAGTAAGACATCAGACATCAGTATAGCAGCTATGCTTTAACATAGCACAGGGTACTTGCGGTACAGTGGACGCTGAGCTGTGATGAAGTGCTGCGGATCCAACCCAGGCAGAAGAGGCTTGTAGGCAAGGCTGTGGGGTGCTCTAGGTCCAGGTCCAGGCTGAGGCAGTTAGTAGGAGCAGGTGTGGAACCCCAGATGACAGTAGGCGTCCTGCCAAAATAGAGGAACACCATACTGTCAGAGCTGGGCATTTAAATAGGCCGCGCTGGAGCGCAGCGGAGGCGCACAGGAAGTGACGGTGAAAGTAAACAGAACAGAGCGCAGCTGCTAGGGAAGAAGCAGCTGCGCCCGTTCTACTAAAAGGTAACGCCAGTGGCGTTACAATAGCAAGCCAGGTGTTCTTCTCCTCAGTTTATGACCTCACAAATTCGCTTTGGTTTATTGGGCACAAATCTTGGGAAAAGCCTTCGCATTGAAGTGTAGGGATGTCACAAGTGACATTACCACACTTCCTATCAGTACAAAGCTTAGAAGAAGCTGGGTGCCAAATTGTCAGATTAAAAGCAGCTGTATCCAATCAGATGCAGCCACTGTTTGGGTATTTTGACAGCTGGTGGGGCTTGTTGGTCCTCCTGTAATTTTTTAGTCTCTTAGGCATAGCGGGACCTGTTGATCCCGTTGTTATTTTTTATTTATTTTTATTTATAATCGAGAGACGGGTCCAAAGTGACCACAGCAACAAAATAAACAAACAAAACAACTGTGATACAGACAAAAGGTACATGCGCTGAGATTACAAAGCTTGTGTAAACATGGTAGTATCCACAGTAGTACGTGTTTTGAGACCTAGGAGGTGCGATGATGTTCTAGGTTAGATCAACCTGTGGGGTCGCTCCTACCATGTATTGTTACAGATCCCTATACCAATTTGATTAAACCGTGTGTCTGATTATTGCATGATGGGGAGCCATAGCCCTGTGGGTCCAGCCATCATTTTTTCCAAATATTTAATCAGTAATAGAAGTAAGAAATAGTAGGAAAGAGGGCGTAGCTCTAAAAGTGTGGAGAGAAAGAAGGGAATTGGTGCAAATAAAAATACAGATGTGGGGGGATTCACGGACATGGAGCTATGCACCCTTCCATCAGATGCTGAGACACCGAACTGTCAAGCCAGCGGGTCTCCTCCTCTGAGGGCCTGGCCTTCCTCTGAATATTTGAACACATTTCACAACTGCCAGGTTGTGGAATACGTTTCCCCCCTGTCTTGGCTTGTGAGGATCAGATCTTCGATGCAATTAATATCATCTACCTTTTTGAGCCACAGGCCAATGGTTGGTGGATGTGGATATTTCCAATTAAGTGGGATACAGGCTTTGGCTGCGTCTAGTAAATGGTGTACAACTGACTTCTTATAGACACAGACTGAGGTGTCAGTGGCATGTAGAAGGAAGTACACTGGATCATCTGGGACCGTCTGGTCTGTGAATTTCTGTACTATTCGCCCCAGAACGGCAGTATCTTGGGGCAGGGCCAGAAGATGTGCAACAGGGTGCCTTTATCCTGTTGACAGCGCCAGCACAAGTCAGATATTGTGGGAAAATTTTGTGTCCTGCTGTTATTTTTCAACTTCTTTTATCAGACCAAGCTGTGCAGCAAAAGTGGAAGTAAGAAGGTTGAGAAAAATAATTTTGGCTCGCTGCGTTCAGTGGATTCTCATGTTTTTGTTAAATTTAGCTTGTACTCTGAGTCTCAGGTGATCGTGCTAAGGAAAGGTCTGAGGGGAAAACAGGGAAATTGATCTGAGGTGGGAAAGTGACCTGAGGTGTGCCGGGGTCACGTGGTCAGTATGCCTAAAAGGGGGCATACCCAAGTAGAAGTAAAAGAAGAAATAGCAATAAAAAACGGGATGGGTGGGTGGGACACAAGAAAACCGACGCCCAGAAGGAGGATGGAGGGCGGGTTTAAATACCTCCCGACTCCTCCTACAAACCCAGGCTGACCTTCGGTCAGCCTTTCACTTGTACTCGGAGTCTCAGGTGATCGCGCTATGGAAAGGTCTG
The DNA here is from genome assembly GCA_029574335.1 of Rana kukunoris. NCBI lineage: Eukaryota > Metazoa > Chordata > Amphibia > Anura > Ranidae > Rana > Rana kukunoris. The sequence continues at coordinate 142,983,497 of CM056056.1, forward strand.
AGGGGAAAACAGGGAAATTGATCTGAGGTGGGAAAGTGACCTGAGGTGTGCCGGGGTCACGTGGTCAGTATGCCTAAAAGGGGGCAAAAAATAAAACAGTAGGATGAGCTAGCCAAGGGATTCAAAATGAAAGTAACTGTATGCAACCACAAGCCCCCAACATAAGAATGCCTGTGACAGACATGTGGAGCTGACATATGTCCGGAAAAGAAAGCCGACTACCGCCAATCTAACTTCTCAACAACGAGAATACAGACCCCTTGACGAATGGCAGCAGAAACTGCACCTGTACTGCAAGCAAGGCCCAGAGAGGATATTGAAGTTCTACCCTGGTTAAGCAGCAGGGAATGGCTATGAGTCATGCCCTGTGCTAGCAGAGAAGGGAGTACTAGGGAAAGTAAAGTGGCCTATCCCCGAGTACATCTGCAAAAGTCTAGTGCCCAGACTGTCCTGGGCCCAGCTTGAAAACCTGTTTGAGCTGAAAGTGGCAAAAGAAGCAAAAAGGCAAGTAGGAACTGAATGTCAGTGAGAAAAAGAACCCAGGATTTGAAGATCAAGCTCCGTCTGTAAAAAAGAAGGCTGTATCAGGAGTTTCAAGGAGAGCGTGCTACCATGCATATAATTTGTAACCGGAGAAAGACAGATGGCGGCAAACTCTGCGATATCCGCTGCCCGTGACATAAATCTGCAAAGAAGAACAACATCGTTAAAAACATAATCAACGAGCCCCAACTCACCTTAGGAAAAGGAAAAATCCCTACCTCCCTTACCCCTACCTACGTAGGTGTCCGTGACTAACACACGCAGTAACGTAGAGCAGGAACGAAAATGTAGCGGAAGACTGAAATGTGTCAGTCTCAAGAAATTAGCAAGGCTGAGCAACCTGAGGCAAATCAGGCCAATTAAAAATGTAACACTCAAGCCTATGAACCTGAAGATGTGTCAGGCAAGTGATGTAAGTAGTGAGATAATGTGACGTATGAACTTGATGAAAGCCGTGAGAAGCGGATGAGGGGACTTGCCACCGCACAAGCCAATTAGAAACGAACATCTCAATCCGACAGTACCCGTAGACGTGACAGGTAACCAGCAGTGGAGAGTGGCCATGCACTAACATGAATGCGCAGACTATGAAAATAAAATGTAGGTAAGTGTGGACTAATGCAGCTGGACTGAGAATGAGACAAACCCATGAATTGCTAAGGCCGAGCAACCTGAGGCGTAGCAGGCAAATTAAAAAAGTACACTCAGGCCCGATGAACCTGAAGACGTGTCAGGTCATAGTATGTCGAGATGCATGAAACGTATGAGAAACGGATGAGGAGACTTGCCACCGTACAAGCCGATTAAAAACGATCATCTCAATCCGTAAGCACCCATAGACGTGATAGGTGACCCCCCCAGCGGTGAAACGCCATGAATCTACAATGATGATATCAAACTACCAACTAGAAACCATCACGACTGAAACCTATATGATAGACCTGAAGTTGCATGAGCGACAGGAAGTAGCATGAGAGACATAAGCACCCGAGCACACGAATAGCACGAGAAGTAAAAAAGCATGAGAAGTGAATAGAACGAGAAAACGTGAACAGAACGAGAAAACGTGAACAGAACGAGAAAACGTGAACAGAACGAGAAAACGTGAACAGAACGAGAAAACGTGAACAGAACGAGAAAACGTGAACAGAACGAGAAAACGTGAACAGAACGAGAAAACGTGAACAGAACGAGAAAACGTGAACAGAACGAGAAAACGTGAACAGAACGAGAAAACGTGAACAGAACGAGAAAACGTGAACAGAACGAGAAAACGTGAACAGTACGAGAAAACGTGAACAGTACGAGAAAACGTGAACAGTACGAGAAACGTGAACAGTACGAGAAACGTGAACAGTACGAGAAACGTGAACAGTACGAGAAACGTGAACAGTACGAGAAACGTGAACAGTACGAGAAACGTGAACAGTACGAGAACCGTGAATAATACGAGAAACCAAAATAGAACGAGAAACCTAAATAGAACGAGAAACCTAAATAGAACGAGAAACCTAAATAGAACGAGAAACCTAAATAGAACGAGAAACACGAATAGCATGAGAAGCGTAATACACTTGAGAACATAATACCCAGAACAGCGTAAACGTATGAGAAGCGTAATCGTGTGAGAAGCGTAATCGTGTGAGAAGCGTAAACCTATATGATAGACCTGAAGTTGCATGAGCGACGTGAAGTAGCATGAGAGACATAAGCACCCGAGCACACGAATAGCATGAAAAGTAAAAAAAACATGAGAAGTGAATAGTACGAGAAACGTGAATAGTACGAGAAACGTGAATAGTACGAGAAACGTGAATAGTACGAGAAACGTGAATAGTACGAGAAACGTGAATAGTACGAGAAACGAAAAAACATGAGAAACACGAATAGCACAAGAAGCGTAATACACTTGAGAACATAATACCCAGAACAGCGTAAACGTATGAGAAGCGTAATCGTATGAGAAGTGTAATCGTATGAGAAGTGTAATCGTATGAGAAGTGTAATCGTATGAGAAGCGTAAAACGTATGAGAAGCATAAAACGCATTAGAAGCGTAATCGTACATACAAACATTAATAACCAATAATTGCATCAAAATTAAAACCTGCAAGAGAAACGCAAATACGAGAAAACATGAATAGCATGAGAAACGCAACGTAAAACGCACCGTAGAAACGTAAAATTGTCTGAGGAACGAAAAAACATGAGACATAACTGCATGAAACAATGTAAAAAGCATGAGAACATAACTAGCCTGAGAAACGCGACACATGAAAGTGCAACGCACAAGAACATGACTAGCGTTAGAAACGTAATTGCAAGGGAACATGACCAGCATGAGAAACGTGATCGCCTGGGAACCGTAACTAGCTTGAGAAATGTGCTCATGAGAAATTTAACCGCATGGACATGAGAAATGAAAACACACGAGTAAACCATAAGAAACGTAATCACATGAGAACATGACATCCTGAGAAACGTCACGCAATCACATGAGAACGTAACCGCATGAGAAACGTAACGCATGAAAAACGTGATCGCCTGAGAACCATGAGAAATGTGATACCATGAGAAACGTAATTGCATCAGTAACAAACACATGAGCTGTAATCGCATGACAAACTTAATCACATGAGGAACCATGAGAACGCAATTGCATGATAAACTATGAGAAACGTAATTGCATGAAAAACGTAGTCGCATGAAAAAAACGTAAACACATCCGAAACAAACTCACATTAGAACATAAAACCATAATCGCATGAGAAACAAACCCGCATGAAAACTGCAATCGCACCAGAAACGTAATCGCATGATAACATAATACCATGGGAAACGTAATTGCATGGAAACGTAATTGCATGGAAACATAGTCGCATGAAAAACAGTCGCCTGAAAAAATGTAATCGCATCAGAAACATAATACCATGGGAAACGTAGTCGCATGGGAAACGTAGTCACATGAAAAAACGTAATCGAGTCAGAAACATACCATGGGAAAAATAGTCGCATGGGAAATGTAACCGCATGAGAAGACACCATGAGAAACGTAATCGCATGAAAAACATAGTTGCATGAAAAAAAAAAAAAAAAAAGTAATCGCATCAGAATACCATGGGAAACGTAATCGTATCAGAAACATAATACCATGGGAAACGTAGTTGCATGAAAATGTAATCGAGTCAGAAACATACCATGGGAAACAAAGTTGCATAGGAAGCGTAGTCGCCGCATGGGAAACGTAGTCGAATTAGAAACATATACCATGGGAAACGTAGTCGCATGGAAAACGTAGTCGCATGAAAAACATAATCGAGTCAGAAACATATGATGGGAAACAAAGTCGCATGGGAAGCGTAGTCGCCGCATGGGAAACGTAGTCGAATTAGAAACATATACCATGGGAAACGTAGTCGCATGGAAAACGTAGTCACATGAAAAACGTAATCGAGTCAGAAACACACCATGGGAAACGTAGTCACATGGGAAACATGATACCATGGGAAACAGTCGCATGGGAAACATAGTCGCATGCAAAACATAGTCGCATGAGAAGACACCATGAGAAACGTAATCGCATGAGAACGTGATCGCATGAGAACGTGATCGCATGAGAAACGTAACACACGAGGACTGTGATCGCACATGAACATGATCGCATGAGAAACCATGGGAAACAATCGCATGAGAACTACCATGCGAAACGTAATCGCATTAGAACCAGCATGCGAACCGTGATTGCATGAGAAATGTAACACGATGACCACGATCGCACGCGAACGTGATCGCATGAGAACGTGACCGCACGTGAAACATAATCGCATGAGGACATCACTAGCAAAAGAAACACATTGCAGGAGGACATTACTAGCATAAGAACACATAGCATGAGGACATAACTAGCATGAAAAACGTAATCGCCTGACATGAATCGCCTGACATGAATCGCCTGACATGAATCGCCTGACATGAATCGCCTGACATGAATCGCATAACATAAGAGAAACGTAACCATCAGAAGAATCTTAACTAGCAGGAGAAACTCAGAAAATTTGACGGGGAGCCCTCAGCACCCACTGGGCTGTCACTGGGAGACATGTGTCACAGGGGAGGAAACAGACCGCCCTGGGGAAGATGCTCCTTCAGCCAAACAGCACTCAGCTACATGACACAGAGTGCGGACAGGGAAAGCACATGCCCACACACCCGACCCCCCCCTGCACCGGGATGCGACCTCCGATGCTGACTGAGCCCACCAAACTACCGCACCTGACCCAACCAACATCCCCCATGTGAGGTACTAGACTAGCTTGAGGAGCCATGGAGCAGGTGACGTCATTGGAGCAAACGGGGGGCGGGAGGAACAGGCGGGCGGTCTCCATGGAGCCCTGTACCATGTGGACGTGGGTGCCCGGAGGAGTGAGAGGGAGAATGGAGGGACCCCCCACAGCGTGAGCCCGAGTGGAGAAGCAGGTGGCCCCTATGATGCTGACAAGGGCCTGGCTGACATGGTGGACAGCCCCCCCAATGGTGCCTGCCACAACTACAGACCTGCACCCCCCCTGCAAGCATCGGGAGAAGCAGGGGGGCGGTTGGGGTGAGCGGTGCTCAGCTGACAGAGGAGGATGGGGTACAGACAGTCCGGTCCGCTGGGAATCCTGAGGAGAGCACGATGGACACCTGCAGCAGCTGCCTCCATTGCTCTGGACAGAAACAGGAAGTGACGTGCAATACCCAGAAACCCCACACACAAGAAAACCGACGCCCAGGAGGAAGATGGAGGGCGGGTTTAAATACATCCCGACTCCTCCTACAAACCCAGGCTGACCTTCAGTCAGCCTTTCACTTGCCTCAATGTACCCACTGTGGCTGCAATTATTGCATTTGGTACATTTAGTTGTGCTCACTATAACCTGTGCAGCTAATTAGTGTTTTCAGTTGCTGCCAGCTGCTGGTCTGACTGCTCCCTCTGCCTTCCAGAGAGCTGTAGAAATCTCAGAAACATAGGTGAGGAGCTATGCAGATGTCAGTTAGTGATGAGCGGAATACGCCATATTCGATTTTGCGATATTTTGCGAATATTTCGAAGAATATTCGCGAATATTCATTAATATCGAATATTCGTGATATTTTATATAAAAAAAAAAATGCGAAATGTCGCTTTTTTTTTTTTTATAAATAATCACGAATATTCGCTATATTTTATATATTAAAAAAAATAGCGAAATTTCGCATATGCGAAAGCGAAAATGATTGCGAAATTTCGCTATTTTTTTTTTGGATAAAATATCACGAATATTCGATATTTACGAATATTCGCTATATTTTATAAAAAAAAAAAAAAAAAAAAAGTGTGAAATTTCGCTATTGCGAAATTTCGCTAATGTGAAATTTCGCTAGTGCGAAATTGATTGCGAAATTTATTGCGAAATTTGAAAAATACGAATATTCTAAATAGCGAATATTCGCCGCGATATTTGAGTTATTCGCGAATACTCGAATATGCAATATTCGTAGCCAATATTCGCAATGCGAATATTCGTGAGCAACACTAATGGCAGTGTGGAAATATATGCAGCCTTAGCCAAAACCAGAGAGCAGGGTCCTAAAGGCTACTGATAGTCTACATAAATACTCAAAAACACTGAGCTCCTGGGGCTTTTCCTGCAGAGGATCAGTCCAGCCTGGAGGGCTTAAGCCCTCCAGGGCAACACTGCCATGTGCATTCTGGTCATGAGGTCTCAGGAGAGCTGACTGAGGAGCTGTCTGCTGAAGATCTAGTCTGGTATCACAGGAGAAAGGTGTTACTTGGAAGCTGTAAGGAGGCAACTAACTGTCGCTGGACCTTCTGTGATTAAAGACAGATGTGAGAGATCTTAGAGACTTTTGGGCTGCTACCACCCCTTTTACGCTAGATAGTCAGCTGTGTGTTTGTCTAAAGGGAACATCAGCTGGTGTCCTAAAGAGCTCAGTCTATCTGATTCTATGTGAAGGGACTCTGCTCTTCTTGCTCTACAGAAGGAAGTCTGCATTTACCTGTTTCCACTACATAGTCAAGTCCACAGTTTGTTATAAGCAAGGACTTCAATTTTAGCTTTACAGAAATTAGTTTTATTGTCCTCAATCTGTACATAGCTCTGTTTTTGGAGTATTCCGCTCAATTCCCTTAAACCTATTCGAGGTACTCCAAAATAAAATAAAATAAAAAAACAACAAAAAGAACAAACGTAGACTGGTCTTTGAAGAGAAGAGTGACTGTATTTCCTCATTGTTCAATGACAAAATTTGGCTCGACAAGCTTTTTCGACCGCTCATCGGGAACCTCGTCGGGTGGAACGATGAGTTTAGCCTGACGAGTAACTCGGTCGTGTGTACGGGGCCTGAGCGTGTGTCTGGCTGGAGGGGCATTTAATGCGAAAGACCTGTGCAAATTTCCAGTGGCTTCTCCAGGAGTAGAGCTACACTTACAATAGACAGTGCTTATTCATATAGTAAAAACTAGGGATGAGTAAACCACCCCCGGTTTGGTTCGCACCAGAACCTGCGAACGGACCGAAAGTTCGCACAAACTTTAGACCCACATTAAAGTCTATGGGACGCTAATTTTAAAGGCTAAAATGCAAGTTATTGTCCTAAAAATAACCCGGGACCTGCCCCAGGGGACATGTATCAATGCAAAAAAAAGATTTTAAAACTGCAGTTTTTTTTTCGGAAGCAGTGATTTTAATGAAGCTTGAAGTGAAAAAATAGTGAAATATTCATTTAAATATCGTACCTGCTGGGTGTCTATAGTATGCCTGTGAAGTAGCACGTATTTCCCGTGTTTAGAACTGTCCCTGCACAACATGACATTTCTATAGGAAAAAAAGTAATTTAAAACTGCTTGCGGCTTTAATGTAATGTCTGGTCCCGGCAATATGGATGAAAATCATTGAGAAACCCTGCACCCAAAATAAAATGAAAGGTGTGGGGCCCCCAGGCCCTATATACTCTGAACAGCAGTATACAGGCGGTGTAAACAAGACAGGGACTGTAGGTTTGTTGTTAAGTATAATCTGTTTGTAATTTTGAACTGATACATTTTTGCAAAGGACACAGTACACTAACTGACGATGCAGATCCCTGCCTGTGGTATTAGTATGAGAAAAACAGCAATTGTATTCAGATAGCTTTAGGTGAACTCTGTGCAAAGGGCACAGTACACTAAGTGAAAATACTGCAGCTAGCACAATCACCTGCCTGCCTATGAGGCCGCGTACACACGATCGAACATATCTGCTGAAACTGGTCCACAGACCAGTTTCAGTGGACATAGCCGATCGTGTCTATGGCCTAGCAGACAGGTTTGCAGCAGACAAAAGTTTTAAAACATGCTTGTTAACTTATCTGCTGGAAAGCTGTCTGTTAGTACGCATAACCAGCGGACCGAAATCCCCCGCATGCGTCGAATGGATTCGACACATGCGTGGAAGCATTTTACTTCCTGGTTTGTGGACGTCGCGGCGTCAACGTCACCGCGCTGTCTGTCCGCTGGGATTTTGGTTTGATCGTGTGTACACACATCAGACCAAAATATCCCAGGAGACATGTCCGATGAAAACGGTCCGTCGGACCGTTTTGACTGGACATGTCTCCTCGTGTGTACGCGGCCTCAGTATATTAGGAAGAGAATACAGGAACGGATCTAGCTAAACTGAATACAGTGTATCAATATATATACAACACCTGGGATCCATATATATCCTCTACACACTGTAACTGCAGCTAACTGACCCGCCTGCCTGCTCTATCTAACTTAATTGAAATGGCACTGTCTCTCTCTGTCTGTCTTTCACCACTGCCACAACACACTACACAAGGCTGCTACGCAGGCGACCTTATATAGTGTGGGGCGTGTACTAAACCCCCAGAGACATAATTGGCCAAAGCCACCCTAACTTTGGCCAATTATGGCTCTCTTTGCTTATGGCGCTGCGATTGGCCAAGCATGTGGGTCATAGAGCATGCTTAGCCAATCATCAGCCAGCAATTCACTGCGATGCCGCTGTAAATTATGGGCCGTGACGCGCCACTCGAATTTGGCGCGAACGGCCCATAATGTTCTAAATTCAGCGAACGGCCGAACAGGCGATGTTCAAGTCGAACATGGGTTCAACTCAAACCAAAGCTCATCCCTAGTTAAAACCTTTATACCAAAAGGAAAAGAAAAACTTTTCTGTAAGCTTTTAAAAAGTATTTGCTTTAATTTTTTAGTGTCTTATGTAAAGTCCATTTAAATATACTACTCCATCTAACACTACCCTTTTCAGACAATGCTGCTACCCAGGGGTGTCTCCATTGCTCCTCATTAGATAAAGGAGCCTCCCTTGGACAAAAAGCATGCTGTTGAGTGGATCACCAGGTAAATATAAAGATGAAAAAAAACTAAAGTTCAGTCACCACATTTCAGGATTGGTAGGCTACAATATTTAAAACATTTTAACTAACTGAAAAAAACACTTTAAAGTGTTACTAAACCCAGGAGCCTACATTCACTATGCTCTCCAACAGTACACAGAATATAAATGCAATAGTTTTAGTAAATATAAACTACACAATGCAGATGATTAACACCCTAGATTCCACAGTCAGTAGTTCAAGCACACAAGCTTACTGTTGTGGGTTAAGTAACACGTTAGGCTCAAACTTGTGACCACTAATGTGTGATCCAATAATAAATAAGTGCAAGCATTACAACTTTTTTTTATTCTTTAGCCAAACAAAATTCTTTTAAAGATGTAGTCTTTTGACCTGTTGATCTGGTCAGTAATAAACCTCTTGTATTAACCACTTAAGACCCGGACCAATACGCTGGTAAATGACCCAAGGTGTTTTTGCGATTCGGCACTGCGTCGCTTTAACAGACAATTGCGCGGTCGTGCGACGTGGCTCCCAAACAAAATTTGCGTCCTTTTCTTCCCACAAATAGAGCTTTCTTTTGGTGGTATTTGATCACCTCTGCGATTTTTATTTTTTGCGCTATATACAAAAATAGAGCGACATTTTTGAAAAAAAAACACTATTTTTTACTTTTTGTTAAAAAAAAATCAAATAAACTAAATTTTAGTCAAACATTTAGGCCAACATTTATTTAGCCACATGTCTTTAGTAAAAAAAAAAAATCGCAATAAAAAAAAATAGCTACCTAGCGGGAACAGCGACACTAATACAGCGATCAGAAAAATGATCGCTTAGTGACGCTGGCAATAGGGAGTGAAAGGGTTAACTAGGGCGGTGATCAGGGGGTTAAAACTTTATTAGGGGGGGTGGGGGGGCTATCCTGAACCTAACACTAACTGTTTTTTACAGTGCCTGTCACACTGACACTAAATGCAGTGATTAAATCACTGCATTCAGTAACACTGTGACAGGGGGGTGGGGGGGGGCGATCACAAGGGGTTAATATGCCTATGTGAGTGTGTGTCAGTGTTGTGTTGGTGCACACTTACTTGTGATGTCTTCTCTCATCAGCAGCGCTGGGAAACAGCGCTGCGATGAGAGAATACATCATTTCCTCCTTCCTGTGTAAACACAGGAGGAGGAAGTGACAGGCTGGGAGCGCGCTCCCATTGGCTGGGAGCGATCGCGGGGGGGGGGGCGGATATCACGGACATCCGCCCACAGGTCTCCCGGATCGCTCCCGGAGGTAGGGAGACCCCCGCACGCCGCGGAGGGGGTCCCGATGGGACCCCCGAACCGCACTCAGGCGGGGACGTAAATTTACGCCCTTGTGCCTGTACGAGCCATGTTGTGGCCGTATATGTGCGTGCGGGGGTCTAAGTGGTTAAAGTGCATCTATACTGCATGAAGAAGTAATATTGTCAATCTAACGGGGGGAGGGGAGGTCTTAAATGTACTAGCATCGGTTTAACCTTAAACTGCGTAGTGGGTTCTTCACTGTTAGGGCTATAAGGTTGTGGAACTCTCTCCCACAATTGGTGGTGACTGCAGGGAGTATGGCTATTTTTAAGAGACTCTTAGGCCGGGTACACACGATCGGTCAAAACCGATGAAAACGGACTGAAGGTCTGTTTTCATTGGTCCAAACCGATCTTGTGTGGGCCCCATTGGTCAGTTATCCTTCGGTCAAAAAAAGAGAACTTGCTTTAAAATTTAACCGATGAACGCCTAACCGATAGGTCAAAACCGATCGTTAGTATGCAAAAGCATCAGTTAAAAAGCGGTGCATGATCAGAATCAAGTAGACGCATGCTTGGAAGCATTGAACTTCATTTTTTTCAGCACGCCGTTGTGTTTTTCGTCACCACGTTCTGACACAATAGTTTTTTTAACCGATGATGTGTAGGCACATCAGACCATCAGTCAGCTTCATCGGTTCACTGATAAAAAATGGTCCTTAGGACCGTTCTCATCGGATGGACTGATCGTGTGTACGCAGCCTCAGATGTACATCTTAAAGGACACAACATACAGGGATATGGGAAATCATTATAAACACTGATACATATACACCTACACAGGTAGAACTGGATGGACAATTGTCTTTTTTTGGCCTTACCGACTATGTAAAATACACTAACACATTTAAGCCAATTCCAGCTAACACTGTATAAGCAGTTATAGCAAACCATTTTTTCCTTTTTGAGATATAGGTTTTACATATATAAATAAAAACTGATCATTGTAAGCAGCCTTGTCAGTGGTAACTGGTTTAGCTCATCCCTCTACCTGCTACATCTGCGAGAGAGCTCCGATAAGGGCTCTTTACCACATGATTAACGATGTCCAATCACAATGTAAACAGGAAGAGCCGTTGATGGCTCTTCCTCACTCGTGTCTCATAGACGCGAGTAGAGGAGAGCCGATCGGCGGTTCTCCTGACAGGGGGGGTTCGCGTTGATTGTTTATCAGCGTAGCCCCCCCTCGGATGCCCACACTAAACCAAAGGGAAGCCACCAGGACCACCAGGGAAGATGGCATCATGTGGATGGCCAGGAACATCCCCCATGGCCATGCACATATAAAAACATAGGCACAATAGATGCCAATTAGTGCCCACAAATGGGAACTGACTGGCAACGGGCACTGATTGGCAAAATAGTAAACAAGTGCCACCCCTCAGTGTTCATCAGTGCCACCCCTCAGTGCCCATCCATGCCCAGTGCCCATCTGTGCCACCCATCAGTACCACCCATATGTACCCATCAGTGCCACCCATACTTACCTATCAGTGCCGCCTATGAGTGCCCATCAGTGCCGCCTATGAGTGCCCATCAGTGCCGCCTATGAGTGCCCATCAGTGCCGCCTATGAGTGCCCATCAGTGCCGCCTATGAGTGCCCATCAGTGCCGCCTATGAGTGCCCATCAGTGACGCATACCAGTGACGCCTATCAGTGTCCATCAGTGCCACCTCATTGGTGCCCATCAGAGCCACCTCATTGGTGCTTGTAATTGAAAAAGAAAACAAACTTATTTACAACATTTTCAGTCTTTTTTTAGTTGTTGCGCAAAAAATAAAAATCACAGAGGTGATCAATTATCACCAAATGAAAGCTCTATTTGTGGGAACAAAATGATAAAAAAAATTGTTTGGGTACAGTGTAGTGCGCAAATGTCGTTCAAAGTGCGACGGCGCTGAAAGCTGAAAATTGGCTTGGGCAGGAAGGTGCGTAAGTGCCTGGTATGGAAGTGGTTAAATGTAATACTGTCTCTTACACATACAGTATTAAACTGACACAAGCTAAATATACAAAATGCACTTCTGAGTTCATGCATTTCACTTTGCAGTAGATATTTATTGACCTGGTTTATTGTGACGGGGTAAAACATTTGTGTCCACCGTGGCTTGACCCTTATGCCGTGTACACACGATCGTTTTTCGGCATTAAAAAAACGTTGTTTTAAAAAAAAATCATTTAAAATGATCGTGTATCACATCATTTTTCGGGTTCTGAAAAACGACAATTTTTTTTCCCCGAACATGCTGCATTCTTAAACAATGTCGTTTTTCAGGTTGTAAAAAATCGTGTGTGGGCTAAAACGACTTGAAAAACCTGCGCATGCTCAGAAGCAAGTTATGAGATGGGAGCGCTCGTTCTGGTACAACTACCGTTCGTAATGGAAATAGCACATTCATCACGCTGTAACAGACTGAAAAGCGCAAATCGTCTTTTACTAACACTAAATCAGCTAAAGCAGCCCAAAGGGTGGCGCCATCCGCATGGAACTTCCCCTTTGTAGTGCCGTCGTACATGTTGTACATCACCGCGCTTTGCTAGAGCATTTTTTTAAAACGAGCGTCTGTGGTCGACGTCGTTTTAATAATGAAGTTGGAAAAAAAACGTTGTTTTTCTACATGCTGAAAAACATTGTTTTTTTTTTTCATGCCGAAAAACGATTGTGTGTACGAGGCATTAGGGTCCTTTCGTAAGGGCGGTCCATTTAGGTCCGCCTGTCAGTTTTATTAGGTGGACCTGAACGGGTGCTCAATGCTCCTCTATAGAACCACGGATGTCAGCGGGGACATGTCTGCTGACATCCGACCTGCTGCGATCCGCCAAAGTGTGACAGAGGAAAACCCTACTTTTCCATCCGTCTGGCGGATCAGGTGACAATGAACTCTGTGGTCCGTCGTCATCCGATCCCCCATAGGGGAGAGCGGCGCTTTGACAGGTCAATCTCTGCACAGTGTGCAGACCTGTCATCTGCCTGCTCAGCAGGGATCGACGGAGAGACAGCCCCGTTTGAAAGGGCCCTGAGGCGGCGTACACACAACCGAGGTTCTCGCTAGAAACCAGCGAGAACCTCGCTGGGAGCTGCATTCCAGCGAGAACCTTGGCCGTGTGTACGCTCCTGGCTCGCCCCGCCCGTCGGGAATCCCGTCGAGCGAATAGAGAGCAGGCTCTCTATTTGCTCGACGGCCCGTCGGGATGAATGGCTGTTTGCCATTCCCGACGGGCGGGTCGCCGATTTCGACGGCCGGCCGAGAACCTCGACGGGCGGAACGATGTGTTCCGCCCGTTGAGGTTCTCGTACGTGTGTACGCCGCCTAAGACTATGAAATAGCAAATTCATTTTTTGAATGGTGTCCTCCAAAGTATGTAAATACTCTGTACAAAAATTCTCCTTGATCCGGTGTGTCAGAACTAAAGTCATTTCTAATGCATTGGCCACACAGTTTAAAGAGCTTAGCGTTGGGATTTATGTTTTCCAATTAATCCACTTCTTAGCAGTAATCAAAACCCAGCTTTCCTGCTTCTTCATGCTTGAAAACAAATCACAAAAGCCATGGTTCTGTTCATCTTGAGTTTGCTGCCATTCAGTATTACCAATCATTGTCCTCCATCATTTGGATTATCTCTTATATATCATCGTTTCATGCTTTGTGATCCTTGATATTCCTTCTAGAAAATCAGCAATTGTAATGCAATTCGTATGCGTTGGTTATTGGAAACATTACCATATTGCCATCATCCTGACCAACCCTTTCATAGGCATTGTAAATCCATGATAGGATTGTCACTTGACTGATCACTGACAATCAGCAGGGAATGCCTATTTTTACAATGACAGTAGATAAAAAAAAAACACAAAGCAGTACGTATGTATGTATACTATTCACTTAACAAAAAAGCTGGTCAATGCATAAAAAAAGTTGGTTAATAAATTTCCCCAAAAATATATAAGAAAAAAATGTTTTCCTCAGTTTAGACCGATACGTATTCTTCTACATATTTTTTTGTAAAAAAAAAAAAAAAATCGCAATAAGCGTTTATTGATTGGTTTGCGGAAAAGTTACAGTGTTTACAAAATAGGGGATAGTTTATGGCATTTTTATTTTGTTTTTTTTATAGTAATGGTGGCGATCAGCAATCTTTTTCGGTACTGCGACATTATGGCAGACACTTCAGACACTTTTGACACATTTTTGGGACCATTGTCATTTTTATAGCGATCAGTAGGGATGAGCTCCGCGTTCAATTCGAACGTATGCTTGACTCGAACATTGTCTGTTCGTACGTTCGCCGAAATTCGAACAAAACTGGTCGTTCGTGCCAAATTCGAGTGATGCGTCATGGCCCATAATCCACTGCGGCATTGTGCGCTGTTGATTGGCCAAGCATGCTGATGACTCGCATGCTTGGCCAATCACAGCGCGCAAAAAACAGAGAGCCATAATTGGCAAAAGCCAGGGTGGCTTTGGCCAATTATGGCTCAGGGGGTTTAATACACGCCCCACACTATAAAAGGCTGCCTGTAAGGCGGCCTTGTGTAGTGTGTTGCAGCGTTGTTAAAAAGATCAGTCCTATAGAGAGAGAGAGAGAGAGAGAGAGAGAGAGAGAGAGAGAGAGAGTGTCTTTATTACTAGATAAAGTCAGAGCAGGCAGGCTAGTCAGTTTAGTTAAATTTACACTGTGTAGAGCAGGGGTGGCCAACCATATGGCCCGCGGAGCCCTCTGATGTGGCCCGCGACCTCATGCTCTGGAATGGTGGGTTTGAAAGCCCAGATCGCAGGTTGCCGACCCGCCATACCACAGCATCAGTGTTGTGAATGAAGCTGGTGGTAGAGGAAGATAGCGGCTGCGAAGCAGAGCCCCATAAGCCGATGCTTCCTCTACAGTGCCAGCTTTTGCCACAGGTGGAGTCTATGGAAAAGTTCAGCTAACCCGCAGGATAGACACAGGTGCACTACGCTGCACCCGCGGTGTGAGTAAACCACAGAACATCAGTGTGCAAGCAGTCTTAGGCCCTTTTCACAAGATCACCCCGACCAAATGGGACCCTCAATTCACCTGTATAGAGCGACAGATGTCTGTTTACGCCCGCCTACCTCCTATCTGAAAAACAGAAGGGAGTTCATACCCTTTCATCTTGGTGGATCGGAGGGTCATAGCGTAGCCGTGACCTGTCATCCACCCGCTCCGCTCATTGTGGCCCTCGACTGGTCACCACGTTAGTTAAGTGGCCCTTGCTCTTGAAAAGGTTGGGCACCCCTGGTGTAGAGGATATATATACATCCCAGGAGTTGTATATATATTTATACGCTGTATAGCTTAGATAGATCAGTTCTTCCTAATTTACTGGCAGGCAGGTGATTGTGCTATTTAAAGACGTTATCACAGGTATAGACACCGAGCAGGTACAATATTTAAAGGATTTTTTTTTTTTTTTTTTTTTAATGTCAGCATCATTAAAATCACTGCTTCTGGAGCAGTGATTTTAATGATGCTTAAATAAATAATAATAAAAAAAATTCCTTTAAATATTGTACCTGCTGGGTGTCTATAGTTTTCCTGTAAAAACGTCTTTGAGAACCCGGGTCTTGCCCGAGTTAACATGTATCAATGGAAAAAAAGTTTTAAAAACGGTCGTTTTTTCAGGAGTCCTGCTCCTAAAAAAAAAATACAGTTTTTAAAACTTTTTTTTATTGATACATGTTCCCTCGGGTGAGACCCGGGTTCTCAAAGACGTTTTACGACAATGACTTGCATATTAGGCTTTAAAATGAGCACTTTTGAATTCGAACGTTCGAGTCCCATAGACGTGAATGTCCGCGCAAACGCTTGGTTCGTTCGACGGTTCTGGTGCAAACCGAACGCGGGGGTGTTCGGCTCATCCCTAGCGATCAGTGCTATAAAAATGCATTGATTACTATAAAAATGCCACTGGCAGGGAAGGGGTTAACACTAGGGGGTGAGGAAGGGGTTAAGTATGTTCCCTGGGTGTGTTCTAACTGAAGGGGGGGTGGACTGACTGGGGGAAATGACTGATCACTGTTCATATATTGTATGAACAGAAGATCAGGCATTTCTCCCCCTGACAGGACCGGCAGCTGTGTGTTTACACATACAGCTCCCGGTTCTCGCTCTGTAACGAGCGATCGTGGGTGCCCTGCTGGGCATGCGTGCCAGGATCAGGGACGAGCGGGGGCGGCGCGTGCGAACCCCCATTGGCTGCTGGGAGAGATGACGTATAGCTACATGATCTCGCCCAGCAGAGCCGACCTGCCGCCGTAGAACTGCGGCGGCTGGTCGGCAAGCAGTTAATACCTTTAATGTTAGCAATATGTCTGTAATGTCCGTCTCTAATTGTTGCCTTTCAGAATGAATGAAACATTTCCTTATTATTCGATCCTATGAGAAAATAGCCATAATAATATTCGACCATAAGATTTAAAAAACATTCCACCAATAGAGAAAAAAGCCTTATGCCGCGTACACACCCATGACATGAAAAATGCAGTTTGTTAAAATGGTCATTAAAAACGATCGTGTGTAGGCTCCAAGCATTTTTCTCTATGTGAAAAATGGCCATTAAAAATTTAGAACATTCTCTAATTTTTCTTGTCGTGTGTAGGCTTTGACGGGAAAAAAACACACATGCTCAGAAGAAAGTTATGAGATGGGAGCGCTCGTTCTGGTAAAACTAGCATTTGTAATGGAGATAGCACATTCATCACGCTGTAACAGACTGAAAAGCACGAAGACTGAAAAGCGCGAATCGTCTCTCACCAAACTTTTACTAACACAAAATCAGCAAAAGCAGCCCAAAGGGTGGCGCCATCAGAATGGAACTTCCCCTTTATAGTGCCGTCGTACGTGTTGTACATCACCGCGCTTTGCTCAAGCATTTTTTTTCACGATAGCGTGTATGCATGGCACGCTTGACAAGAATCACGTCAAGAAAAACATTGTTTTTTTAGGACATATAAAATGGTCGTGTGTACGCGGCTTTACACTTTAGGTTAAGAATATTCGACTACGAGGGACAATATTAGGAAGGAGACCTCTGCACCAGAGTTGCCTTAATGAATAGGTACACCTGGGCACTGCCCAGATGCCCCAGGTGCATAGGGGGGCCATGATCAGAGCCAGGACAAGTGGGGTGATTTCTGTGTTGGGGTGTGTGCACTGGCGATTTGGCCCCTCCATCTGCTTCTCTTTGACAGAAGTAACAGCAATGTCACTCCTGTCAGAAGAAGCAGCTCTGGCTTCTGCCGGAGAGAGGATTTAGCTTTCTACTCCCTTGTGCAGAGAGACGAAGAGCCAGCACTGAGACAGATCACTCACCTCAGTATCAGAATAGGAGAGGAAAAAGAAACTGCTTTAATTGCAGATAGGAACAGCATCTGTGACCTGTGAATAAAAGGATGAAGGGTTGGGGGGGCACGACTCTGATGTATGGGAGTACTGTGATAGGGAAACCTGATCTATATGGGTACTATGATGGGAGAACCTGATGTATGGGGACACGGTTATGGGAGAATAGGATGTTTAGAGGTTTACTATGATGTAGTAACCTGATGTACGGGGACACTTTGATGGGGACACCTGATGTATGGGTACACTGTTATGGGTAAACTTGATGGAAATGAGCATTGGGATGGGGGCACCTGATGTAAGGGGGCACTGTGATGGGAGAACCTGATGCAAAGGGACACTGTTATGGGGACACCTGATGCAGGCTGGTAGGAGCCCCAGTACATTACTTTGCCCAGGGTCCCAGGATTCTATTAAGATGGCACTGCTCTCCACTATGTAGACAGTCTATGAAAATTCCTTTGTGAATGGCTGAAAGAATAGTTGTCTATTTGGCTGAGCGCACCTCCAGATGCAGTATTAAGGTGGATGTTAACCCAATCTCATCCATTCTAAACTACTGCCATAGTGGTATCTATAAGGATATACATGGCTCCTGCATGTATCCTTACCTATCAATTGTCTCCCCTCTGTCTGTTAAGAGACTCGAAAAAACTGCAGATTCTGTGGGTGGGTCTGTTGTCCAGAGCTCGGTGGGTGGAGTCGTGATGTCAGTAGACTCCCCGCCCACCTCTACACTCAACATGCATTTTCTCCTGTGTATTTCTTACACTGAACTTCTGCTTTGATCACTAACATCCAGTCAAAACCCAGAAAAGTCACTACATGACTTCAGCATGTCCAATCATGCTGAGGTGTGGATCAGGCAATCCTGGGAGAGCTGGAGAAGAAAGGAGGAGAGGATCTGAAGTACACAAAATGCCTATCTCAGACTTGTGCATGAGATATTGAAATTATCTGTCACTCACAGCAAGGGGGAAGAACTGACTCCTATTTCTCTGTGTGTCATTTTTTTTTTCACTGAAAAAATACAAGAGGATTGCTCAATGCTGGATTAACTCTTTGAGGCAAGACTGGGCACAGATGACATTAACCTCCTTAGCGGTATTCCCGAATGCGGCTCGGAGGGAATTTTCAGTACCAAAATTGGTATCCCCGAGCCACACTTGGGATCGCATCACAGGATCCAAGTACAGATTACTTACCTTGTCCTCTGGATCCTTCCGATGTCTCCCCGCTGTGTCTGCAAGCCGTGTCTTTGCTCGAAACACAGTGCCGAGCTCCGTTTCCCTGCGAGCGTTGCGTCACACGGGGACGGTGCTCGGTGTCAAATTCGAAAAGTGAAAAACACACAATACATACAGTACTGAATTATTTCAGATTACAGTGCTGTATCAAAAAGTTTCACATCCTTTTTGTCCCTAGTCGTCTGCCCAGTGTCCTACATGCAGTTTTATATTATAAATACAGTTTTTGCTTGGAAACTGGAGATTGTCCATACCAACCAAAAAGTGTCCCTTTACATCAAAAGTGGTTTTAGACCAGATAGAAAACAGCAATAATAAATTAGAATCACTTGCAGAATTGAGCGATAGCGATTTGTGGGGAAATTCGTCATCAAACACTGAAAGTAATGACAGCGACAATTCTGCAACTGAGCAAATTTCAGTGTGTTTGATTTGAATGCATTATTGCAGTCAGTCAGTGAGGTAGAGGATTAGCTACAGGAGCTCACACGGCACACGTTCTCCTAGGAGTAGGAGCGTGCGAGCTATAGCTCCAGGCAGGTGTAGCTAGCAGGTAGTCAGGGTTCCCCTGTCCAGCCAGCCGCATCTTACCTGGATCCCGGATCTCCTCCACCTCTAGCCGCCTCCAGCACTCCTTCCCCCCCTCTTTGGAGCATCTGAACCTTCTGAGCCGTCACACAGCCTTCACACAGGTAATCCAGCCTGTCCCCCCCAGGATCAAGGTCGGCCGTCCTTTTCAGGATAACCGCCCAAACCAGACTGGAAATTTAGCTCTTCTCACCCAGGCCGCAATCGAGGCCCCCCTGCCCATACCCACATCCCCCCAGCTGTTTCCCTTGCCGTTTTTCGCCGGTCCGCGCCAGCCACGCTAGGTCCACGGGAGCCGCGGCTTAGGAAAGTCCGGGGCTTCAACTGCGGCCTAGCGGCGCTCGGCCTCAGCTTGTTGCATCACCCCGGTGCTTTGGCCCTAGACCGCACTCAAGGTACCCCCAACCCATCCCCACATCCCTCCCACTGTACCCTGGCTGTTCTCGCCGGTCCGCGCCAGCCACGCTAGGTCCGCGGGAGCCGCGGCTTAGGAAAGTCCGCGGCTTCAACTGCGGCCTAGCGGCGCACGGCTACAGCAAGCTGTTTCTGCCCTAGTGCTTTCACCCAACTCACCCCCCCTACCCACAGGGGTCCCCATCCACCTCCCCAGCAGCCAACTACCCCCTCTCTGGGGTTATTTGCACCAGATTGGTGGCCCAGCTTGGTGCACCCCCCAAGCAGGAACTACTCCCTTCACATCACTCCCTCACCAGTTCATTAGATTTGATCCAGGGTCTCAACCGATCGCCTCTGAGGGATCAGGAAGGAATTTTTTTCCCTGCCCAGCAGATTGGCTTAGCTGAACCAGGGTTTTTTTGCCTTCCTCTGGACCAAATAAAAATATCCAGGAGAAAGGATTTAAGGAATCTACTCCCCATCGCCACCCGACCACACTCCCCCGCCCCCCCCGGCGGAATATGGCCGTCTGGCAATATTCGGCAGAAATCATCAGGGGCCTGAGGCAATTTGCCACGAAGCTACCAGCCGTCACGAAAAAGGCCCTGAGTTTTGAGCAACTCTTGAGGATCGATCGTCGATCATCAGGAAAAAAAATTAGCGTCCCACCCCAAGCGAACGAAGCACATATCATGTGCTTTGATCAATACAAGATCGGCAGTTAGGCACCGATTAGAAATCCATGATTTCATTCTACAGAACAACTTAGACTGTCTTTTTATTACAGAAAGCTGGCTTACAGCCGACTGTAACACCATTCTTGGAGAACTGGTGCCAGAACACTACCGGATTATCACTGAAAACAGAATAGGGCAAAGAGGTGGAGGACTGGCGGTGATTCATAAGACGCATCTTGTGATCTCTAAACCAGCCCTTCAGCACTCGCTTCCATTTATGGAAACCCTTACTCTCCAACTGCAAACAAACCCCCAGGAGACCGTCCGTATTCTGCTCTGCTATAGGCCACCGGGGCCTAAATCGCAGTTTTTACCTCCATGGTCAGAGTTCATCTCCACTTATGCCATAACCAGCAAACACCTTTTGCTGCTCGGAGATTTCAATCTCTGGGCCAACTCCTCACAAGACCCTGTGGCCGACGCCTGTATCGACCATCTGGAAGGATTAGGCCTTCAGCAACTAGTACATGAGCCCACACATACTTCAGGTCACACACTCGATCTTATCTTCAGACAAAATCTGAAAGTAAGTATTTTGGAAAATGAACCATTGCCATGGACAGATCACCATGCAATTAAATTCATAATTTCCAATACGGCCCTATTGATAAAAACACCCAAGCCAGTGACAACACACTGGTCTAGATCTCAGAAGAAGCTCCATTCGGAACTCTTCAAATCTACCTTGGAAAATAAAATTAAAACAATGCAACCAAGACAAACGGCCGCAGATATTCTGGATGCCATAAATGCAGCCCTACTACAGTCAGCCGACGTAGTAGCGCCTGAACACAAAGTCCTTACCCGTAAAAACAAGGCAGGCTGGTTCAACAACCAGCTATCGCAACTGAAGCAAGAGTGTAGAAGGGCAGAAGCCGCCTGGAAAAGAAACGCTTCCGAGACGAACCACGCCTTCTACAAAGCAGCAACTAGAAGATACCACATAGAAATCTTCAAAGCCAAGAAAAACTATTTTTCCATGGCTATCAACAGCGCTTTAAACCGCCCCCGGGATCTCTTCAAGCTGGTCTCACAGACCATGAATCCACACTGTCTTGAAGCCCCCAACACAGACACCCAAGAATTTTGCGATGAATTGTCGGATTTCTTCATCAATAAAAATGAGGGAATCCGGGAAAGCATTTCGCAAAACAATGCCCCTGAGCTACCACACAGCACCCAGAGGAACACACTACAACCAACAAAGTTCACTTTGGAACCCGTTTCCATCGAGAACACAGAAAATATCATCGGCGCATTGCGGAACAGCACTTCGCCTAATGATATTAACTAGTGATGAGCGGAATACGCCATATTCGATTTCGCGATATTTCGCGAATATTTCGAAGAATATTCGCGAATATTCGTTAATATCGAATATTCGTGATATTTAAAAAAAAAAAAAAAAAAAAAAATTGCGAATTTTCGCCAATGCGAATTTTCGCTAATGCGAATTTTCGCTAATGCAAAATTTCGCGATTTTTTTTTTTTTTATATAAAATATCACGAATATTCGATATTTACGAATATTCGGTATATTTTATAAAAAAAAAAAGCGAAATTTCACATATGCGGTCGCGAATATTCGTAAATATCGAATATTCGTGATATTTTATAAAAAAAAAATTGCGAAATTTCGCTATTGCGAAATTTCGCCATTGCGAAATTTGCGAATGCGAAATTGATTGCGAATTTTTTGCGAAAATTTATTGCGAAATTTGAAAAATACGAATATTCGAAATAGCGAATATTCGCCGCGATATTCGCGATATTCGCGAATACTCGAATATGCAATATTCGTAGCGAATATTCGCAATGCGAATATTCGTGAGCAACACTAATATTAACCCCACTAAGCTGCTAAAGGAATGTGCCGATATCCTGGCGCCTCCCATTACGCAGCTTATAAACCAGTCATTTAAGGAAGGCATAGTGCCCTCCCTGCTGAAAGAGGGCACAATCCAGCCCATCTTGAAGAAACCTACCCTGGATCCCAAGGACCCAAATCACCGCCGTCCCATAACAATGTTAAACGTTTTCTCTAAGGTAATGGAGAAAGTGGTGGTACAACAGCTGCAACAGCATCTAGATACCCACAACTTACACGATCCACTGCAATCGGGATTCCGTCCCGGACACGGGACGGAAACTGCACTGCTCAAAATATGGGACGACGTTCTGGAGGCCGCAGACGAAGGAGAATCTTCTCTCCTGGTTCTGCTGGACCTAAGCGCAGCCTTTGACACCGTAGATCACAAACTGCTACTGACTCGGCTGACTGAGGTAGCCGGAGTCACAGAGAGTGATTTACCATGGTTTTCCTCTTTTTTGGGAAACTGATCTCAAACGGTGAAATTAGGACCGTTCATTTCTAGAAAACGCACGGTGTCATGTGGAGTCCCCCAAGGCTCACCTCTATCACCGGTGCTTTTCAACATCTATCTTCGACCTCTCTTTGAAGTCATCAGTAGTCAACAACTACTTTATCACTCATATGCAGACGATACGCAACTGTATTTTCGCATCTGCAATAGAAAGGATCGTCATCTCAGCTTAGAGAATTGTCTCTCTTCAATAGAAAAGTGGATGACGAGGAGTTATCTCAAACTCAACAATTCTAAAACAGAACTTCTTCTGTTTCAGGCCAGTCGCAAGAGTCAACTCACAACAACCTGGACACCTCCGCCCATTCTGGGCCAGATCATCTCCCCTAGCGCCAAAGTCAAAAGTCTTGGGATCATTTTTGACACCCACATGACTATGGACGCACAAATAGGGTCAGTAGTCAGCGGATCTCACCATCTGCTGCGCCTACTCCGCAGACTGATCCCATTTATTCCCAAAGAAGATGTGCCAGTCGTGGTGGGAACAATTGTGAACTCCAGACTGGACTATGCAAACGCTCTCTACCTCGGACTCCCAAAGTACCAAATCGCTCGTCTGCAAGTCGTACAAAATACGGCCGCCAGACTGGTGACTGGGAAAAAACCCTGGGAATCAATCTCACCGTCGCTGAGATCCATTCACTGGTTGCCGGTAAAAGACAGAATTGCTTTAAAAGCACTCTGTCTGACCCATAAATGCATCCATGGAAAAGCCCCGCAATATCTTTGCGATAAAATAGAACCCCACAACCCCAATCGCGCTCTGCGATCCAGTGACCAAAATTTGGTCAAAGTACCCAAAGCCAGATTCAAGTCCAAAGGAGAAAGAAGGTTTGCTGTCCAGGGTCCCAGACTCTGGAACGCTTTACCAACCAGCATTCGGTTGGAGGAAAACCACCTGACCTTCAGAAGACGGATTAAAACTCTGCTCTTTTAATGTCAAGAGAGACAGATACAACTAGCGCCCAGAGGCGATTTGGTTTGCATGTGCCGCGCTATATACGTTTTTCATTCATTCATTCATTCATTCATTGAATAATTTTTATTATTATTATTATTATTATTATTGTTCTATTATTATTTGTTATAATTATTTATAGTTATTTTATTATAATTTATGATTTTGTGTTTCAAACTTTATCATACCAGGGATGTCTACTAGACTCTTGTTTTGACACATTTAAAGGAGTTATTTCTAAGAATTACAGGCCTATAATGTAAAATGACAAATTTCCATGCAAAACATTGTACCGCTTTCAGCATAAAAAATCTGACATAATCATACCGCCAGGGAGGTTAAATCCTATACTGTACAAGGTGCAAGCCTTAATTAAAAAAAATAATTTGGTTTACATCCCTTTTAAGTAAAACATTTAACAGTTGTGTTAATGTTCTAGCTAAATGTAACAGCATCCTGCGATAGGCTCCTTTTCTTTTAGGGAGGCAGCACCCACCCCCAACAACCAGTGACTCACATTCAGTTGTCAGCAGGGCCGCCATCAGGAATTATGGGGCCCCTTACACAGCTTCAGACATGGGCCCCCTGGAGCAGAGTACCGGGGGGGGGGGGGTGCTGCTGCCTGAAAATGAGAAGCAGGGGTGGGCCCCCCCACACCTGTACACTTTTAGCCCCCCTTACACCTGTACACACACAGCCCCTCTCACACCTGTATGCACTCAGCCCCCTCACACCTGCACGATCTCAGCCCATCTCACACCTGCACGCTCTCAGCCCCTCTCACACCTGTACTCTCTCAGCCCCTCTAACACCTGCACGCTCTTAGCCCCCTCACACCTGTATGCTCTCAGCCCCCCTCACGCCTGTGTGGCTAAATACATTTTGGCCTAAATGTATGACTAAAATTGGGTTCATTCAAAAGGACGCAAATTTTGTTTGGGTACAACATTGCATGACCGCGCAATTACCAGTTAAAGCAGCGCAGTGCCTAATTGTAAAAACACCTCTGGTCTTTAACCACGTGTCCACCGCCCACCGTCAAATGACGGCGGGCGGAGGACTCCATTTTTCTGAGAGCACATCATATGACGTGCTGTCTCTTTAAAGCCGCAGGCGCGCGTCACCGGCGGCACGCGCCGCTCTGCTGGGATCCCGGTGCGAGGGCCCGGCGTCAACGATCGCCGCCGGGCACACGCGATTGCCCAGTAACTGTGTAAACCAGGGATCCTCAAACTACGGCCCTCCAGATGTTGTAGAACTACACATCCCATGAGGCATTGTAACACACTGACATTCACAGACATCACTAGGCATTATGGGAATTGTAGTTCCTGAACAACTGGAGGGCCGTAGTTTGAAGACCCATGGTGTAAACACAGAGCTCCACATCCTGTTAGGGAGAGAGGAGACCAATGCTGTGTCCCTTGTACATAGGGACACAATCGGTCACCTCCCCCAGTCACCCCCCCTCCCCCTACAGTTAGAACACTCATAGGACACACATTTAACCCCTTCCCCGCCCCCTAGTGGTTACCCCCTTCACTGCCAGTCACATTTATACAGTAATCAATGCATATTTATAGCATTGTTCACTGTATAAATGTAAATGGTCCCAAAAATGTCACAAAAGTGTCCGAAGTGTCCGCCATAACGTCGCAGTCCCAAGAAAAAAATTGCAGATCGCCGCCATTAATAGTAAGAAAATAAAATAATAAAAATGCCATAAACTATCCCCTATTTTGTAAACACTATAAGTTTTGCGCAAACTAGGGTTGTCCCGATACCGATACCAGTATCGGTATCGGGACCGATTCTGAGTATTTGCGGGAGTACTTGTACGGATCCGTCCAATCGCGAGCAAGGGGGAGTGTCTATACACGGATACATCCATAGACACTCCCCCCTTGCTCGCGATTGGACGGATCCGTCCAATCGCGTGTCTATACATGGCGCCGCGGGTATGTGTTACACAGGGATTAACCCTGCAGCAGCGGCGAAGGTATGGGGGACATGACATGGCTGCATATGTGGGGGGACATGACATGGCTACATATGTGGGGGGACATGACATGGATGCATATGTGGGGGGATACGACATGGCTGCATATGTGGGGGGACATGACATGGCTGCAATATGTGGGGGGACATGACTGCAATATGTGGGGGGACATGGCTGCAATATGTGGGGGGACATGACATGGATGCATATGTGGGGGGGACATGACATGACATGGATGCATATGTGGGGGGCAATGGCGGATCCAGGGGGGGGAAACAGGGCAATTGCCCCCCCCGAGGCAATCATGTGACATTGGCTTTAAAAAAAATATTTTTTTTTATTTATTTTTTTACCATTTTTTTTTAAACTCCTTTGCGGTGCCTGCAGCCAGGCCCGGACTGGTCATAGGGCAAACCTAGCAAATGCCTGTGGGCCGCGGGCCGGCTTCGGCCCACGAACGGCCCGCGGGCCGATTGCGGCCCGCGAACGGCCCTCGGCGGCCAGCGGGCCGTATGTCACGTCTCCCCAGGGGTGTACATCACCAA
The DNA here is from genome assembly GCA_029574335.1 of Rana kukunoris. Classification (NCBI taxonomy): domain Eukaryota; kingdom Metazoa; phylum Chordata; class Amphibia; order Anura; family Ranidae; genus Rana; species Rana kukunoris. The sequence continues at coordinate 143,009,996 of CM056056.1, forward strand.
CAGATACAGAGATATCAGCTGGGGTATCATAGCCAGCTCTGACACTTCTCCCCTTCATTCCCTTCTCTCTCGCTCTCTCTTCACCTTTTTTTCTTTCTCTCTCTCTCTCTCTCTCTCTTTTTTCTCTTTTTTTTTTTCATTTGCACCCCCCCACCAGCTGCCACTGTAGATAGATAGATAATAATCTATCTAGCTATCTATCTACAGTGAAGGCTGGTGCTCAAAATTTTTGGTGGGCGCAAATGAAAAAAAAAAAGCAATTGCAACCTCACTGTGCCCATCAAACGCAGCCACTGGGCCCATCAATTGTCACCACTGTGCAATGCCATCAAACGCAGCCACTGTGCCATCAAACGCAGCCACTGTGCCATCAATTGTCACCACTGTGCCATGCCATCAAACACAGCCACTGTGCCATCAATTGTCACCACTGTGCCATGCCATCAAACACAGCCACTGTACCATGCCATCAAACACAACCACTGTGCCATCAATTGTCACCACTGTGCCATGCCATCAAACGCAGCCACTGTGCCATCAATTGTCACCACTGTGTCATGCCATCAAACACAGCCGCTGTGCCATGGCATCAAACACAGCCACTGTGCCATCAAGTGTCACCACTGTGCCATGCCATCAAACGCAGCCACTGTGCCCTTCAATTGTCGCCACTGTGCCAATTGATGCCCCTGTGCCCTTTAATTGTCGCCACTATGCCCATTGTCGCCACTGTGCCCATCGTCGCGGCTGAGCCAGAGGGGGCGGCGCTCCAGCGCCCTCTATAGACGCACCGCCACTGTCTATCTATATTTATCTATCTATCTATTTATCTTTATCTATCTTCCTTCCTTCTCTTCTTTCTTTCTATCTTTATCTATTTTTCTTTATCTATCTTCCTTCCCTTCTTTATCTATCTTCCCTTCTTTCTTTATCTATATTTCTTTCTTTATCTTCCTTCCTTCCCTTCTTGCTTTCTATCTTTATCTATCTTTCTTGTTTATCTATCTATCTTTCTTGTTTATCTATCTATCTTTCTTGTTTATCTATCTATCTTTCTTGTTTATCTATCTATCTTTCTTGTTTATCTATCTTTCTTGTTTATCTATCTATCTATCTATCTATCTTTCTTGTTTATCTATCTTTCTTGTTTATCTATCTTTCTTGTTTATCTATCTATCTATCTATCTATCTATCTATCTATCTATCTATCTATCTATCTATCTATCTATCTATCTATCTTCCCTTATTGCTTTCTATCTATCTATCTATCTTCCCTTATTGCTTTCTATCTATCTATCAATCCATCTTCCTCCCTTCTTTCTTTTTATCTTTATCTATCTTTCTTTCTCCCCCGGGCTGCTCAGTCTAAAATGCCCAGGCCTATTTTTTTGTCCCAGTCCGGGCCTGCCTGCAGCTGCCGCTGCCGAGTCTCTCACTCTCTCTCTCTCTTATCACCAGGGCCGGTAGGCTGCCTGTCCTGAGGTTGCTTTGAGCTGTAGCTGACTGCAGCGCTCCCCTCTCTCCTGTGTGTATGACATTGGGCATCTTTGGCTGTGTGTGAGAGCTGGATCTGTGTTCGGCTGTGCTGCCTGTGCTAGACCTGCTCGTGTGATAGTAGATGGAGATGGAACACTGATTGAATCAGTGTTTTGTTTATCACACAAGCTCGTCTAGGGGGGACCTTGCTAGAGCACACTGCCCTGCCGAACACAGACCTACAGCTCCTGTTTGTTCCATGACACACGTCAGGAGAGGAGATACCTGCTGTGTGTGATCGAGGTAATGCCATGGTGAGTGCCATGCACAGTGTGGCTGCATTAATAGACAAAAGTGGGACTGGATTCATAGACAAAAGTGGGACTGGATTCATAGACAAAAGTGGGACTGCATTCATATACAAAGGTTGGACTGGATTCATATACAAAGGTTGGACTGCATTCATATACAAAGGTGGGACTGCATTCATATACAAAGGTGGGACTGCATTCATATACAAAGGTGGGACTGCATTCATATACAAAGGTGGGACTGCATTCATATACAAAGGTGGGGATGCATTCATATACAAAAGTGGGACTGCATTAATATACAAAAGTGGTTGTGCATTAATAAACAAAAGTGGGACTGCATTAATAAACAAAAGTGGGACTGCATTTATATACAAAAGTGGGACTGATTTTTTATACAAAGGTGGGGCTGCGTTCATATGCACAGTGAGGCTGCAATGATGGGCACTGATGAGGCTGCATTGATCTCTTGTACGATGTCTTCAGTCTCTAAACATCCCTTGTACGATGTCTGCAGTCTCTGACCATCCCTTGTACCATGCCTGCAGTCTCTGACCATCCCTTGTACCATGCCTGCAGTCTCTAACCATCCCTTGTACCACGTCTGCAGTCTCTGACCATCTACTGTACCACGTTTACAGTCTCTGACCATCCGTTGTACCACGTCTGCAGTCTCTGACCATCTCTTGTACCATGTCTGCAGTCTCTGACCATCTCTTGTACCATGTCTGCAGTCTCTTACCATCTCTTGTACCATGTCTGCAGTCTCTGACCATCTCTTGCACCATGTCTGCATTCTCTAACCATCTATTGTACCATGTCTGCATTCTCTGACCATCTCTTGTACCATGTCTGCAGTCTCTGACCATCTCTTGTACCATGTCTGCATTCTCTGACCATCTCTTGTACCATGTCTGCATTCTCTGATCTTCTCTTGTACTATATCTGCAGTCTCTGACCATCTCTTGTACCATGTCTGCAGTCCCTGACAATCGTCTAGAAACTATGGGATAGATTTATGGCATTTATATTTAAATATTTTTTACTAGTAATGGCGGAAATCATTGATTTTTTAGCGGTACTGCAACATTGCAGCGGACACATCGGACACCTAATTGAGTTCTGTAAGCAACACCTTATTTTCTGGCAGTGCCCCCCCGAGACTAGACTCTGGATCCGCCCTTGGTGGGGGGTCATGACATGGCTGCAATATGTGGGGGGACATGACATGGCTGCAATATGTGGGGGGACATGTCATGGCTGCAATATGTGGGGGGACATGACATGGATGCATATGTGGGGGGAACATGACATGACATGGATGCATATGTGGAGGGACATGACATGGATGCATATGTGGAGGGACATGACATGGATGCATATGTGGGGGGGACATGACATGACATGGATGCATATGTGGAGGGACATGACATGGCTGCAATATGTGGGGGAACATGACATGGCTGCAATATGTGGGGGGACATGACATGGATGCAATATGTGGGGGGACATGACATGGCTGCAATATGTGGGGGGACATGAAATTGCTGCAATATGTGGGGGACATACATGGCTGCAATATGTGGGGGGACATGGCTGCAATATGTGGGGGGACATGGCTGCATTTGGGGACACGTTTAAAAAAGTATCGGTATTCGGTATCGGCGACTACTTGAAAAAAAGTATCTGTACTTGTACTCGGTCCTAAAAAAGTGGTATCGGGACAACCCTAGCGCAAACCAATCGATAAACGTTTATTGCATTTTTTTTTTACCAAAAATATGTAGAAGAATACGTATCGGCCTAAACTGAGGAAAAATATATATTTTTTTATATATTTTTGGGGATATTTATTATAGCAAAAAGTAAAAAATATTGCATTTTTTTTCAAAATTGACGCTCTATTTTTGTTTATAGCGCAAAAAATAAAAACCGCAGAGGTGATCAAATACCACTAAAAGAAAGCTCTATTTGTGGGAAAAAAAGGACGCCAATTTTGTTTGGGAGCCGCGTCGCACGACCGCACAATTTTCAAAGCGACGCAGTGCCGGAAGCTTAAATTTCCTCTGGGCAGGAAGGGGGTGTAGGTGCACAGTAGGCAAGTGGTTAACCTGCATAATGGTTCGGGTCTTACAGTAAGTGGTTAGATGGATAAGAGATCACATTAAACTCATTGGGAAGAAAAAGATGAATTCTGCCATTAGTAGACATGTTGGCATCTACCATGACTTCAATCCCAATGTAATCAGGTTTTTGGCACTGAACATGTCCCTTTGGACCCAAGGGGATGCAGTGCCGATAAGACACTGCTTAGCTTGAAGCCCGCTGGATCTATGATCTCAGAGCCACAATTTTTCCAGGATTCAATGAAAGTCTGAGTTACAAGTCCTTTTTATGAACTGTCATATCTGAAGCCTCGTACACACGATCAGTCCATCCGATGAGAACGGTCCGAAGGACCGTTGTCATCAGATAACCGAAGAAGCTGACTGATGGATCGTCGCGCCCACACACCATCGGTTAATTAACCGATCGTATCAGAACGTGGTGACTTAAAACACAACGACGTGCTGAAAAAAATGAACTTTAATGCTTCCAACTGATGGTGGTGCCTACTAACGATCGTTTTTGACCTACCGTTTAGGTATTCATTGGTTAAATTTTAAAGCAAGTTGAAGGTTATATAACCTATGGGGCCCACACACGATATCACGATATTTAAGGATAAACTCACCAAGGCCGAGATGCTGAGGGCGGCTCCCTTTGCGACCTAGCGCGATCCGCCCCCTGGAGTGGGTACAGGGGGACGGACGCACCCGGAGGCACCGGTACCGACAGGTGGACGTAGACTGGATCCGTGGAGCAGAGACTGATCAGGAAGCAGGTCACTGAGGTCGGCTGAGGAAGCACACAGAGATGGTCCGGAAGTCCAGATAGCTGGAGCTGGGAGCAAGCAGAAGATTAATCCGGGAAACAGGCCGTGGTCAGGAGGGTTGGAGAAATCAGGAAGTCCGATAGTTCAAGCCAAAGGTCAAGGAGCTGGAGAAAAGCAGCAGTCCGGTAAACAATAGCCAAAGGTCAAAGGATCAGGATCAAAAGGTAGTAAGTATCAGATTCACTTTAGAAGCTGTGACAAGCCAGCAACCAGACAGAAGGAAGAGGCTGGCTTAAATAGCCCGCCTAAGCCACTGATTGGTCGGATGTGGAGTGTGTCCGTGCGCGCCCGCAACGCGCCCGCAACGCGCGCCTATACCGCGCACGCGCGCGCCTAATACATGCACGCGCGCGCCCGAGCCGCGCATGCGCGCGCTCGCGGTAAACGGCCGCGAACGGGCAGTTCTAATGCCCTGACAGTGCCCCCCCCCAAGGGGCGGGCTCCGGACGCCCAAACTGTTCATCAACTCCGGATGGTCCCGATGGAACGTTCGGATCAGCCAAGGGGCATGTAAATTTCTGGAGGGCTCCCAGGAATTGTCCTCAGGAGGGTAACCCTTCCACTTGATTAAGTACTGAAGTTGCCTCCCCCTCTTTCGACAGCTCAGAATGGATTCCACCTCGAATTCCTTTTCACCTTCGATCACCACCGGAGGCGGTGGGAGTTTTTCTCTTCCAGGGAAGGTGTCTGGTATGAAAGGTTTGAGCAGGGATGCGTGAAAGACAGGATGGATCCTATAAGAGTCCGGTAATTCTAGTTCGAAAGCCACAGGGTTGATCTTCCGCTTGATTTTAAATGGGCCGATGAACCTAGGGCCAAGTTTCCGGGAAGGGATTGGTAATTTAAGGTTTGTGGCCGATAACCAGACCTTTTCGCCAGCTTCGAAATTCGGGCAGTCCTTCCTCCCCCTGTCGAAAAATTTCTTGTAGCTCTTTTGGGCTTGGTGCATGGTCTCCTGGAGTTTCTGGAAGTTTTGTTGCATGGCAACTATACGTTCCTGGACAGCTGGGACCGAAATTTCAGGAATGGAGTCCGGAAGGAAGGTAGGATGGTATCCGAGGTTGGCCCAAAACGGGGTCTGGTTAGTAGATGAGTGAACCAAATTGTTGTAGGCAAACTCTGCCGCTGGTAGCAGAGAGGCCCAGTCGTCTTGAGATGATGAACAGAAACAACGGAGGTATTGCTCCAACGTTTGGTTGGTCCTCTCTGTCTGGCCATTGGACTGCGGATGGTAGGCAGACGAGAGGCAGATCTTAATTTCAAGCGACTTGCAGAGCTCCCTCCAGAATTTAGAAGTAAATTGCACACCCCTATCTGACACGATGCTCTTGGGTGTCCCATGGAGTCTTATGATTTCCTTAAAAAAAAAATTTGCTGTCTCAGATGCGGAGGGTGTACCAATCATAGGCAGGAAGTGTGCTAATTTAGACAATCGGTCAATTACCACTAGAATCGTAGTAAAGCCTTCGGAGGGAGGCAGGTCTACGATGAAATCCATTGACACATCTGTCCAGGGGCGTTCCGGAACAGGAAGGGGTTTGAGAAGGCCCCAGGACTTGATGTTCGGACCCTTACAACGTTGGCAGCGGGTACAAGAAGATACGTAGGTCTTACAGTCTGATTTCCATTTTGGCCACCAGAAAGAGCGTCCGATCAACTCCGCGGTCTTCCGTGTTCCGAAGTGGCCTGCCAGCTTGTGATCGTGGAATGTGCTTAACACCAATTGCCTTGTTTCTGTAGGTACAAAGACTTTGCCCCGTGACCACAGCAGACCGTCTTGTTTCTCCAGAGAGAGTGCCAGTTCATCGGTGCATTGATCTGAGGCCCTTTTAAGAGAGGTCAGTAGGTCAATTGGAGAAATTAATAAAAAGTTCTTAGGGGTTAGAATGGTACTAGGCTCCAGCGGATCGGGTGTTTCGGTGAACATTCTGGAAAGGGCGTCTGCTTTCCCATTCTTAGACCCCGGTCTGAAGGTGATGTGGAACTGAAAACGAGTGAAGAATAAGGCCCAGCGAGCTTGTCTTGGTCTCAGACGTTTGGCGGATCGCAAGTACTCTAGGTTTTTATGGTCCGTAAAAATCAGAATGGGGTGAAGGGCACCTTCCAGGAGATACCTCCATTCCTCCAAGGCAAACTTAATGGCCAGTAATTCCCTGTCACCGACGTCATAGTTTCTTTCCGGGGAGCTTAGTTTCCGTGACGCATAAGCTACAGGATGTAGCAGAGATTTAGGTCCCTGTCTCTGCGATAGGATTGCTCCGATGGCTATTTCCGAAGCGTCCACCTCCAAGATTAAGGGCAAGGTTGGGTCTGGGTGTTTTAGAACAGGCGCGGAAGAAAACAAGGTTTTGAGCTTTGTGAATGCCTCCTGTGCTTCCTGGGACCAGTGAAAACGACATCCCTGCTGGGTTAGTTTGGTAATAGGAGACACAGTGGATGAAAAGCCGGTAATGAATCTTCGGTAAAAGTTGGCAAAGCCAATAAACCGCTGTACCCCCTTTTTGTCGGTCGGAGCTGGCCAGTCCTGGACTGCTTTAACTTTCTGCGGATCCATGGATATCCCATTGGTCGAGATGGTAAAGCCCAAGAACTGAATGGTGGTCTTTTCAAATTCGCACTTCTCAGCTTTAAGGTATAATTTATGTTGCCTGAGGATGGTTAGGACTTGTTTAACGTGGACCCGGTGCACTTCAAGGGATACTGAGAAGATGAGGATGTCATCTAGATAGACGACCAGGAAGTCATCCAGGAATTGGCGGAAAATGTCATTTACCAGGTGCTGGAAAGTGGCAGGGGCATTACAGAGCCCGAAAGGCATTACCAGATATTCAAAGTGGCCAAACCTTGACCTGAAAGCTGTCTTCCACTCGTCTCCGGGCCGGATTCGGATGAGGTTGTATGCACCCCGGAGGTCGAGTTTGGAGAAAACCCGGGCTGAACGGAATCGCTGGAATAGTTCCGGGATCAGGGGTAAGGGATACCGGTTCTTGATGGTTATTTTATTCAACTCCCGATAATCGATGCAAGGCCTGAGGGAGCCATCTTTTTTCTCGACGAAGAAGATCCCTGCCCCAGCTGGGGAAGAGGAAGGACGAATGAATTTCTTTTCTAAGTTTTCGTCGATGTAAGCTTTAAGGGCTCCTAATTCAGTCTCTGATAAAGGAAAAATTCTTCCGAAAGGGATCTTAGAACCAGGCAACAGGTCAATAGGGCAGTCGTATGACCGGTGCGGAGGAAGGCGGTCTGCCTGTTGTTTGTCAAACACGTCTCTATATTCTGAGTAAACCGCGGGAACGTGTTGAAGGTCTTCTGACGCTGTCATTAAGGTAGCACAAGCGGGTTTAGTAGGTGTGAGGCAGTGTTGGGCACAATAGACTGAGGGGAATTTGATCTCCTTTTCGCCCCAGTCTATACTGGGTTGGTGGACTTGTAGCCATGGAAGACCCAAGATGATGGGGGCTAAAGGAGACGGGATAAGGTCTAGGCATAGGTATTCTTGGTGTCCGGTATCCGAGACGGCAGGAATAGGTAGGGTTTCGTGGGTCACAAGTCCTGAGCGGGGAAGTGAGCCGTCTGCCAGATGGATCGGTAAGGGGAGGTCCTTAGGACGACAAGGGATCTGCAGCTTCTGGGCCAGGGCGGAGTCTATGAAGCAGCTGCAGGCCCCAGAGTTAACGATGGCCGGTAGCCGGGTCGCCCCCTCCGGGAGCTGTAGGGAGAGAAAGAGGACAACATAAGTCTGAGGTAAGTTGGTAATGTGGTAATTGAAGGTGGATGATGGTCTAGACTTACTGGGTCTAATGGGACAAGTGCGGAGGAAGTGGCCTGCTCCACCGCAATACAGGCACAGGTTTGACTGGCGTCTACGCTGCCTCTCTTCAGGCGTGAGGGGAGCCCGGATCATCCCGAGTTGCATGGGCTCAGGGTCCTGAAGCGGGAAAGCGGGCGGAACCGGGAGAGGCGGAGGAGCTGGAGGGAACCTTGGTGGGGTCCAGCTGGGACGAGTGGTTTGACAGCGTTCTGAACGTCGCTCACGTAGGCGTCTGTCAAGTTGGGTAGCTGATTGAATCAAAGCTTCCAAAGTAGCAGGTGGATCAATTCTAGCCAATTCGTCCTTGAGGGACTCCGAGAGACCTTGGCGGAATTGATATTTTAGAGCGGCCTCATTCCACCCTGTGTCAGCAGACCACTTTCGGAATTCTGCAATAAAGTCCTCCACTGGTCTCCTCCCTTGGTTTAGCTGGTGGAGAGTAGCTTCGGCCGTAGCTGAACGGAGGGGGTCATCATATAGTTCAGACATGTTTTTAAAAAAGGTGTCTAAAGTGTCCAGTATTGGGCTCTTCTGTTCCAGTAGGCTGTGTGCCCAAGCCTGTGGCTCATCCGTGAGTAAAGAAATTTACAAAGCCTACTTTCACGGCTTCCGAACAGAAAGTTCTAGGTTGCAGGGCCAGGTACAGTGAGCATGCGTTTTTGAATGCCCGGAATTTCTTGCGGTCGCCAGAGAATCGCTCAGGTGTTGGAACGCGAGGTTCTGGGTGAGAAACAACCACTGCTGGTCCTGGAGAAGACTGGGAGGTGGATGCTCCCATAGCTGGAGCCGCGGGAGGGGCCGTGGATCCAGGCGTGACAGCCATTTGTTGGAGGCGACCATCCATTTGTACGTATCCGTCCTGCAACTTCTGTACTGCATCGGTTAGTGCTGAGACTTGTAGGCACAGGGTCTCGAAGGGGGAGCGCGCCCTGTCGGCCTCGGACATCTGGCTGGCTTGTACTATCACGATATTTAAGGATAAACTCACCAAGGCCGAGATGCTGAGGGCGGCTCCCTTTGCGACCTAGCGCGATCCGCCCCCTGGAGTGGGTACAGGGGGACGGACGCACCCGGAGGCACCGGTACCGACAGGTGGACGTAGACTGGATCCGTGGAGCAGAGACTGATCAGGAAGCAGGTCACTGAGGTCGGCTGAGGAAGCACACAGAGATGGTCCGGAAGTCCAGATAGCTGGAGCTGGGAGCAAGCAGAAGATTAATCCGGGAAACAGGCCGTGGTCAGGAGGGTTGGAGAAATCAGGAAGTCCGATAGTTCAAGCCAAAGGTCAAGGAGCTGGAGAAAAGCAGCAGTCCGGTAAACAATAGCCAAAGGTCAAAGGATCAGGATCAAAAGGTAGTAAGTATCAGATTCACTTTAGAAGCTGTGACAAGCCAGCAACCAGACAGGAGGAAGAGGCTGGCTTAAATAGCCCGCCTAAGCCACTGATTGGTCGGATGTGGAGTGTGTCCGTGTGCGCCCGTGCGCGCGCCCGCAACGCGCGCCTATACCGCGCACGCGCGCGCCTAATACATGCACGCGCGCGCCCGAGCCACGCATGCGCGCGCTCGCGGTAAACGGCCGCGAACGGGCAGTTCTAATGCCCTGACACACGATCGGTTTTGACCGATGAAAATGGTCCATCAGACCGTTGTCCTCTGGCTATCCTATCGTGTGTATGCGGCCTGAGTTGTTCCTCCCCTTCCCCCCTCAACCTCTATCTCTTCACCAGGAGCTTCAAATGTCCCTTCCTATTTTTTGTCCCTTGCCTCCTTCCCTATTTCTGTTTCCCCTTTATATTTTTCCCTCCCTGATCATGTTACGGTTATTTTAGCTTATTTGCTCTGCTAACATTATTGCATGTTATGAGGTTTACCCTTGGCTTGCTGTCCAGCCGCAGCCTCCTCTCTTTTGTGCCATTGCCTCCTGATCATGGTTGCTGTAGTTCTACGGACTGTCTAGGTTTTCTGGGCATGTGCACTGGTGCCCACACGTCCGCATCAAGTCTGTGACATCAGATGCTGACTCGATGGAGGGCATTACAAAGCTGGCCACTTTGGCACATCCATCACCAGAGCTGGAAGGTCAGACCACGCTTCTCTGTTGCAATCTTTTTGGTAAGCTTAATCTTATCCAGTCACTAGCATTATTCTTTCATCTTCTTTTGGAGTCCTTTTCAATCTATCCATATACCCCTCTCTTACATCTATCTAGCTAATCAATACTCTTCAATAAGGTATCAACCATTACTACTATATTCAAAAAGACATTTGTCTGTGACATTTTTTCCATTATACATACATAGTTACATAGTTAATCTGGTTGAAAAAAGACACAAGTCCATCCAGTTCAACCATACAAAAAATAAACAAACAAAATAATAAAACACAGTACATCACATATACCCAACTACATACCCACAGTTGATCCAGAGGATGGCAAAAAACCCCAGCAGTGCATGATCCAATTTGCTACAGGAGGGGAAAAAAATTCCTTCCTGATTCCCCGAGAGGTAATCGGATTTACCCTGGATCAACTTACTTACACATCTTAGTACTCAGTTATATTATGTACATTTAGGAAAGAATCCAGGCCTTTTTAAAAAGCAATCTAATGAGCTGGCCAGAACCATGTCTGGAGGGAGTCTGTTCCACATTTTTAACAGCTCTTACTGTGAAGAAACCCTTCCGTATTTGGAGGTGAAATCTCTTTTCCTCTAGACGTAAAGAGTGCCCCCTTGTCCTCAGTGTTGACCGTAAAGTGAATAACTCAACACCAAGTTCACTATATGGACCTCTTATATATTTGTACATGTTGATCATATCCCCCCTTATTCTCCTCTTCTCAAGAGAGAATACATTCAGTTCTTCTAATCTTTACTCATAGCTGAGCTCCTGCATTCCTCTTATCAATTCGGTTGCCCTTCTCTACACTTTCTCCAGTTCTCCGATATCCTTTTTGAGAACTGGTGCCCAAAACTGGACTGCATATTCCAGATGAGGTCTTACTAATGATTGGTACAGGGGCAAAATGATATCTCTCTCTCTGGAGTCCATACCTCTCTTAATACAAGAAAGCACTTTGCTCGCTTTGGAAACCGCAGCTTGGCATTGCATGCCATTATTGAGCTTATGATCAACTAAAACCCCCAGATCCTTCTCCACTACAGATCCCCCAGTTGTACTCCCCCTAGCATGTATGATGTATGCATATTCTTAGCCCCTAAGTTCATAACTTTACATTTATCAACATTAAACCTCATCTGCCACATAGTCGCCCAATTAGAAAGAGCATTGAGGTCGGCTTGTAAATTGGCAACATTCTGTACGGACGTTATTCCACTGCATAACTTGGTGTCATCTGCAAAGACAGAAATGTTACTTTTGATCTCAGACCCAATATCATTTATAAATATATTAAAAAGTAAGGGTCCCAACACTGAACCTTGGGGTACACCACTGATAACCTTGGACCATTCAGAGTAAGAATCATTAACCACAACTCTCTGAATCCTGTCTTTCAGCCAGTTTTCTATTAATTTACAAACTAATATATCCAATCCTGTAAACCTTACCTTACACATGAGCCGTGTGTGGAAAAGTATCGAACGCTTTTGCAAAATCCAAGTATACCATGTCCACAGCCACAACTCTGTCCAGGGTTTTACTTACCTCTTCATAAAAGGAAATCAGGTTTGTCTGGCAACTTCTGTCTTTCATGAATCCATGCTGTCTGTTGCTTAAATAGTTTGTTTCCAGCAAGAACTCATCCATGTGGTCTTTTATTAAACTTTCCAGTATCTTCCCAACTATAGAAGTTAAACTAACAGGTCTATAGTTACTTGGTAAAGACTTTGTTCCCTTTTTAAATATAGGCACCACATTGGCTCTACGCCAATCCAGTGGTACTATTCCTGTCCCTAAATATTAGATACAGTGGCTTTGAAATTACAGAGCTCAATTCTTTTAGGATCTGTGGGTGGATGCCATCTGATCCAGGTGCTTTATCCACCTTTTTTCTGTCTAAATATTTCTGGACCATATCACTTTTGAGCCATTGTGGATATGGGGCTGTGTCACTCCCACCCCCATTATGGACTGGAGCTCCCCCATGTTCCATTGTATACACAGAGCTGAAGAAAGCATTTGATACATTTGCCTTCTCTTTGTCCTCAGTCACCCACTCTAGATTATTTTGTAAAGGGCCTACATGCTTAGGACTTCACCTTTTTACTATTAATATATTTAAATAATTTTTGGGGGTGTGTCCTACTATCTTTTGCAATCTGTCGTTTATTTTGAATTTTTGCATTCTTGATTTCCATTTTACATATTCTATTATATTCTTTGTAACATTTAAACGACACTAGTGTTCCTTCATTTTTATATTTTTTAAAAGCCATTTTCTTATTGAATTATTAGCAACCTTTTACGGCTACCCTATTGTGCTAGACCCCACTTAAACCCTGTTACCTTTTTTTTCTCTTTCTTACTATCCCTCTATTCAGATATACAACCATTATTGTAATATATGTCCTCCAAGTTTCTTTCCCTATTTATTTCTTACAGATTGACATCCTGATAATTTCATTTGGCAGACTGCCTAAAAGCCGCCCTCCAAACCATGTTTACTTACCTAAACACAAATTTCACTGCTGTTTCTTTACAGTATTAATCCTCTTCTGTGCTCATCAGTAGCACAGTTGGTTTTTCTTTTTTTTCCCTCTTTTTTCATTATATATTTTTCTTTACCTGTTTAGACTGGTTCCTGTATGTTCTCTGTGTCCACACAGAAACATCCTTTATGGTGATCTTTGCTAGTCCTGGTACTTAGCAGTGGTTGCTCTTGGTGGAGTCTGTTGCGGGGTAAGAGATGCCAGAGAGAGATATATCATTGTGCCCCTGTACAAATCATTAGCAAGACCTCATCTGGAATATGCAGTCCAGTTTTGGGCACCAGTTCACAAAAAGGATATTGGAGAACAGGAGAAAGTGCAGAGAAGGTCAACCAAACTGATAAGAGGCATGGAGGAGCTCAGCTATGAGGAACATTTTTGGAGGACCTGCATTTATTCTCTCGAGAAGAGGAGGTTAAGGTGGGATCTGATCAGAATGTATAAATACATAAGGGGTCCATATAGTGATATAAAAGTGTAATGATGAGCGCAAAACTTAAACTAAACTAAATAATCAATCCCAAACAAACAAGTGAGCATCGCTATAGAAATAGTGATATTGATACAAATAAATAAATAATCCAAATAAGTGCAATAAAGTGCAGCAGCAAATGTCCCAAATTAGTGAAATCCAGTGGGGAGACGAACGTAAATCAATCAGTGACAAGGCTCCATTGGATCCATGTAAACAACGAAATCATCCAGATGAGACTTCACAGATGAACGTGCTCACAGAGCGCTTACCTTCCACAAGGAAGAGAGGGGCATCAAACACATACAATGATGATCCTGTAGGCAGCCGTCTCTGATGCAATCCTTGAGCCAGTCTCAGCCACATTCGAAGTCCGGTCGAAGATATATCGGATGTTCCAAAGAAAAAATGAAGCTCACATAGTGAAGTACGTAAACTTAAAAATGGTTTAATAAGGTAAACACACTTACAGAAAGAGAAACGAATAAAAACACCAAAACAATGGCACTTCCGGTCGGACGGTCAGGGTGTCACGTCACTTCCTGACCGTCCGACCGGAAGTGCCATTGTTTTGGTGTTATTATTCGTTTCTCTTTCTGTAAGTGTGTTTACCCCACTGGATTTCACTAATTTGGGACATTTGCTGCTGCACTTTATTGCACTTATTTGGATTATTTATTTATTTGTATCAATATCACTATTTCTATAGCGATGCTCACTTGTTTGTTTGGGATTGATTATTTAGTTTAGTTTAAGTTTTGCGCTCATCATTACACTTTTATATCCTATTTTTGTTTGTTAGCACATACTATATTTGAGCTGCATTTAATTAGTTTATATATTTTTTTCTCATATTGGGTCTATTCATTGTTGGCTAGCGCTTTAGTTTTTCCTTTTTATACCATTTGGTCCATATAGTGAACTGTTTTGAGTTATTTACTTTAAAGTTTTCGCAGAGGACAAGGGGGCACTCTTTACGTCTAGAGGAAAAGAGATTTAGGGCCAGATTCAGGTAGATCGGAGCATCTTTGCTCTGGAGTAACGCTTCTCATTTACGTTACTCTGAAGACCCTTTCAGCGCAAGTACTGTTATTCACATAGCAGTTGTGCGTAAACTTGCGCCAGAGTAACGATAATGCGCTGGCGTAACCCGACGCAAGTGGAAGTGGGTGTGATCATATGTAAATGATGGGCGGAGCCCAGCGCAGAGGCTTACGTTCAGCGCATCATCCACGGAGCATGCGCAGTGAGTGCGGCTCCACTCGCCCCCCTTGTGCGCATGCTCACAACTTCCGTCGGCACCACTTCACGGGAAACGTCAGCGCAATGCGTTCCGCTGGGCGCTTAAAAGCGCTGGCGGAAACGCCATTCCGGCGCAAAAGTATTTCCGTTTCCCCCCACCCCAGGGAAGATACTTTTGCTCGGTGATGGCTGCTCCCGCTACCCCCAGAGAGAGGAGGAACCTCAATTTCAACCCCCAGGAGGTGTCGGTCATCATTTCTGCAATGGAGACTGAGAATGCTTTGCTCCATGGCCAAAAAAGCCGGAAGACCAGCCGGGAGAGGAAGCAGGGCATCCTGGAGTCCATTGCTGCCAGGGTGAATGTCTTGGGGTACTCCACCCGGAGTGCTTCTGACATTCAGAAGAAAATGAATGACCTGCGGCGCAAGGTGGCCACCATCAGGAGGCATGAGAGGGGCACAGGTGGTGGTCCCCCATGTCCTGTCACCCTGACCGCAGAGGAGGAGGTGGTCGCACGCTGCCTGGAGAGGGAGCAGGTGGAGGGGGTCCCAGGCTATGACTCCATGGAGGAAGTCTCCAGGACAGGTAAGTGTTTTTTATCCCCTATTTGGTGTGTTGCATGTGGGGGGGGGGGGTACATGTGCCAAGTGTGTGGGACCACCAACATGTGTCTGCTTTGTGTCATCCACAGATGACGGAGCTGGGACATCATCAGTCAGCGTCCATTCAACCCCATCCCCCCCACGCCATCGTGTGCCCGAGCCACTGGGTGGTGAAGAGGTTGTGGAGGAGAGTGGCCACACCACACCTGCCGAGGTGGTTGTGGAGGATCCTGCTGTGGCAGAGCAGGACTTTTCATTAGTTTTGTCGGTCTCCTCCCCTTCTCCTGGGCCGTCTGTTATCCCCTCCCCCATCCTTGGAAGCCCCTCAAGGGCGACTCCCTCCCCCCGGGGACAACCATCTTCTGGCCCCAGGAAGGCCACCCAGAAGACCAGGGGGGTGTCGGATGATGTCCAGGACCAGTTGGCGAGGGATCACGCCAGGCAGACTGAACAAATGGGGGCCATAGTAGGCCATTTGGAGAGAGTGGCTGACAGCCTGGGCTCCGTTGCCAACATCAGCAACGCAGTGCAGGATGTGAGTTGCAACTGCGCTGCAGTGGTCACCAGTTTGGGGGAGGTGCAGGGGGATATTACACAACTCACTGCAGCCGTCCAGGCCAACACTGCTGCCATCCAGGGTAACAGTGCTGCCATCCGAGACCAGGGGAGGCTGAGTCGGCGGGGCCCAGCATTACCAGGTCACCCGTCAGCTCCGGATGCAGGCCCAGACAAACTCTTACCTCGGCCGGATAGCCAGGGCCTTGGAGGGCATGCAGGCCACACCTGCCAGGAGTGGCACACCTGGGGATCAGCCACCTCCAGATGCCCCCCCACCCCCACCCACTCCATCCAGACAGCTGAGGAGCCAGAGAGGTGCGGCAAGAAGAAGCCCCCGGCATCCCCGATGAGGCTTTTATTTTTTGGGGTTTATCTGTTTTTTTTGGACATACTCAGGTCATGAGTTTTTGTTTATTTTGTATTATTATTTTTATACTCAGGTCATGAGTTTTTGTTTATTTATTTTCTCAGGTTATGAGATTTTGTATTTCTTTTTTTACTGCACACGGTCAGGAGTGCAGGGGACAGTGTGAATGGTGTGTGAATGTGAGGGGGTGGCACTCCTGACAGTAAGGGGTGTCACCCTCGGCCGTGGTGGTGAAGTTAACCCCACGGCTGTATGAATGACGTGTGAAAGGTGTATGAATGGACAGTGACATCATTGGGGCCTTGACGCTGGCGTTACTGCTCCCAACTCCTACATGCTGGACTTGGCTAATCCAATGCGATGTGGATGTGGTGTGTGTGATCTAGGGACATCAGTGGTGTACACGCGTGCACTGTCTGTGTTATTAATGTTTTGGTTTAGTGTCCAAAGATGCCTATGGCGAGGACCCTCCTGACTGCTCTTCCATCAGCAGACTGGGTGTCCTCTGGCAGGGACTGTGTGGGTCGGGGGGTCAGGTCATCACGTATGTCAATCTGCAGGCCTTTTCTCATAGCAAAGTTGTGCAGAATGCAACATGCACCGATGATCTGACACACAAAGGTAGGGGAATACAATAGGGTCCCCCCAGACTTATCCAGGCAGCGGAAACGGGACTTCAGGAGCCCAAATGTTTGCTCCACCACTGCACGGGTTTTGATGTGGGCTTCATTGTATTTTCTCTCTCCTCTGGTTTGGGGGTTCCGGAAAGGAGTCATTAGATGGGGTCCCAGTGCATATGCAGAGTCACCTGTAAGGTAAAAGACAGGAGAATGTTAGTCATGCATGTGCCACTTCTGTTGTGCATCACGGGAGGGGATAGTCATGCCAGACTCCCATGTCACTCACCAACCAGCCAGCTGCCCCCATACATGTTCTGGTTAAATTCTGCTGGGATGGGACTCTGATTGTATATGAAGCTGTCATGGCTGTACCCTGGGTGTTTGGCACGGACGTGGCATATGAGGCGTTGGACATCGGCTATCACCTGTACGTTGATGGAATGCCAATGCTTCCAATTGCGGTATATGTGCTCTGTGGCACTGGGGGGCTGGAGTGCCACATGTGTGCAATCAATGGCCCCCACAGTGCGTGGGAATCTGGCAATGTTGTAGAAATCTGTCATTGCCTTTTGCCGTAGCTCCTCAGTGGTGGGTCTGATGAAGTGGTGGGACATGCGTCTGAGGATTGCAGGGACAACCTGGTGCACACATCTGCTCACGGAGGACTGTGACATCCCAGCCACCACTCCATTTACGCTGGAATGATCCACTTGCAAGGAAATGGAGTGTTGCCAGGACCTTCACCAGTGGCTGCACTGCTTGTGAGCGGTGTGTCTTGCTGGTGATGTCATCCTGCAGGGTTGTGGTTAGTTCAAGTATTGCATCTGGGCTGAATCTGAAGAGGCGATACACCTCCTCATCCCCATGCCAAAGAGGCTCATACGTGTGCGGTATATCCTCTCACGTGCCCGCCTCCTTCGTTCCGGGGGACCCATCAGTAGTTCTAGGACCACAATTGCCCCTGGCATGTTGGCACACAGAGGTGTTGTCCTTGCAAGTGTGGTTGTTCAGCTAGCTACTATCGTCGGTAACGCTGCTGTAGCTGCTCTCCTGCTGACCTGTGGCCATCTGGAGTAAAGATAAAGCAGCCTTTTGTAGAAATAACTTTGCGCCGGACGGACGAGATACGCGCGGCGCATGTAGCCAGCGTATGGTGCTAATCTGTTCGTGAATTGGGAAAAATCCCTCATTTGCATATTTGCAGGGGAAATCAATAGGCGCGACTGATGCGCCCAGCGAAATTAAGCGCTGACGATACTCTGGCGTCGGAACGTTCCTCCGGTCGCAAATGACCCGTAATTGGGCGCATCTAGTTTGGTGGGTACGGGCACATAGAAACGACGGCGCATCATCACAGTTACGCGGCGCATATCGAAATACTCCAGCGCAAGTGTTCCTGAATCTGGCCCTTAATCTACAAATGCTGAAGGGCTTCTTATTGGATCCTAATATTTATAGGTAAAGTTGATCCAGGGAACATCCGATTGCTTCTCGAGGAATCAGAAATTAATTTTTTCCACATCACACTGTTCACTTTATTTTAAACAAACTTAATTGAAATGTCAAACAGTGACATTTAATTAAGTTCAATTGGCTCTAGTGCAGTATTTTTCTGTTTTCAGCACCTCCACCACAATGCAATGGTGTGAACCAGGCAGGTAGGAGACAAGGCATGTTGCATTCTCATGTGGAGGGATTGCTCTGGAATTGCTGCCCAACGCTGGTTTGGTGAGTCCCTCAATCTCCCCTACATTTCATTTGATGGCACAGAATTTCTTGATTTTTCAGGGATTTTATTGCATTGGACATTGATGTATCTTTATACTCCAAGCTCTGCAATTCTCTGCTACTGATATTTCCTGACGCCAACATGGCAGCATACTAGTGATAGAGCTCCGCCTCTTGACCACTCCCTCAGGACCAGTGAATAGCATAAATTAAGGCATGGTTAGCCGCCACCCCATTCTTCTTTTTCTCCTCATACCTCACGCACCAGTGAAGAGTAAGCAGTACTTTGTAACCCCTCTGCCTCAGTGCAGTAGCCGTCTGGGTTGAGCCTCTCCCAGTGCGAAGTCCCAGCGCTCAGGCTGCTAAATGCGCTATAGTCTGGGAGCCCCTACTGTGGGTCTTATTGGGGCCTCTGCAGTGTTTCCTTTTTAGGAACAAAATCTGCTTTTACAATTGATAACTGCAGCGCTTGTGGAATATGGAGGGGCCAGCTATGCTTTATCTCTCTTGGCCCCTTGTGCCATACAGGGTCACCTGTACCTTTTACCTATATCACCCTTTTTTGTCTTTCATTACCTTTCTTATTCACTGCTTCAGCAAAACAAACAGAAGAAACTACAGGCTTGTCTTCTAACACAGGTACAGAGATAGGAAAGGTTCAGTCTCTTTAGCCAACAGATTGATATATAGACAAAGTACATGGCTATAGCGAGAGCTATAGTCTCTGATATGGTTTTGCTTACCCCAGTAGGTACACAATCCAACAATGGATCCTCTCACACATCATGCTGCTGTCTGTGTCTGTCTCTCTCTCTCCATACACACAACTAATCTCTGACATGTTCAGCTCAGCTGACAATCAGGTCTTAAAGGGAAATTCTTACCCTATTCAGTTAACCCCTTCTTAACACGCCCAGACTCACCCTGTGCAGGTAGATATGTCTGTGTGTATGTATGTATGTGTGTATATATATATATATATTGTAACGTTTGGGGGATCAGCTTGATCGCAGGACACAGGCTTTTAAATCAAAACTGAGGTTTATTGAACACAAATGGCTTCACAGCAGCAAAAGCAAAACAAATAATCAGTCTCACCGACTCTTAGGGCTCAGCACTGCCATTGCAATTCACAGTCCTTGCAGGTAAAGTTCCCCAGTTGCAGGCTTTCAGGCAGGACACAAGTCCTTTTAAAGTTCTTCCCAGCTTCTCAGAGCTTTGCAGCATTCACCTGTCTAGCATCGCCATACACAGGCTCTGCTACACACTTCCACTCTCCCACCTGCAACTTCCTGTCCTCACTTAAACCATCTCCTGGACAGGTGCATTAACCCTTTTTGTCCTCTTAAAAGGACCATAGCCCAAATAGAGGGGAAACATAGCGTCCCTCCAGGACGCAGCCACGGCGACCTGTACATATCCCCCCCCTGTGCCCCAACGCCGAGGAGGTGGGGGCAACAGTGGAGCCCAAACAATGGACTCGGGAGAGGGCATCTGCATTTTGATGCAGTCTCCCGGGCCTATGCTCCACTATAAATTTAAATTCTTGGAGCGCCAGGAACCACCGGGTAATCCTGGCATTAGTCCCTTTACCTTGCCTAAGCCATGTTAAAGGGGCATGATCAGAAATGAGCCTAAATTTTCTGCCCAAAAGGTAATATCTGAGGGACTCCAGGGCCCACTTAATGGCCAGGCACTCTCTCTCAATAACAGCGTAGTTTTTCTCTGCTGGTGTCAACTTCCTACTGAGGAAGACTACTGGGTGCTCCTCACCATTAACAACCTGTGACAACACCGCTCCTAATCCTACATCGGAAGCGTCAGTTTGGACAACAAACTCTCTTGAAAATTTGGGCGCTATCAAGACAGGGTGTTGGCACAGTGCTGACTTGAGCTCCAAAAAAGCCTTTTCAGCATCCGCATTCCACTCGACCATGACCGATTTCCGACCCTTGGTCAGATCGGTCAGTGGAGCCGCTAATGTGGCAAAGTTGGGTACGAACCTTCTGTAGTATCCCACCATGCCCAGGAATGCACGTACCTGCTTTTTCGTGAGGGGGCGGGGCCAACTATTTATAGCCTCTACCTTGTTGACCTGAGGTTTCACCACCCCTCTACCCACGATATAGCCCAGGTATTTCACCTCCTCCATTCCCAAATGACATTTTTCAGGGTTTATTGTGAACCCTTCCTTCCAAAGAGAGTCCAGTACTGCCTGGACTTTGGGCAAGTGCGAGTCCCAGTCTCTGCTAAAAACGACTATGTCATCCAAGTACACTGAGGCATACTCCCGATGAGGTCGTAAAATCCTATCCATTGCTCGCTGGAATGTGGCTGGAGCAGTTTGCAGTCCAAAAGGCATTCGTTTGTACTGAAAACTCCCCTCTGGAGTAGAAAAAGCAGTTTTCTCTCTAGCCGCCTTAGTCAATGGGATTTGCCAATACCCCTTGGTAAGGTCTAATGTTGTGATGTACCTGGCTGGACCTAGTCGCTCAATAAGTTCATCCACCCGGGGCATGGGGTAGGCATCAAACCGTGAAACCTCATTAAGTTTCCGAAAATCATTGCAGAATCGCAGAGTCCCGTTGGGCTTTGGTACCAACACGATGGGGCTCGACCACTCACTCTGCGATTCCTCGATGATATCCAGGTCTAACATTTTTTTCACTTCCTCTGAAACGGCCTTTCTTTGTGCCTCTGGGATGCGGTAGGGCCGGACAAAAACTTTGACTCCAGGTTCTGTGATAATATCATGCTCTATCACACTAGTAAGCCCTGGCAAGTCTGAAAACTTTTCTTTATTTCTTTGCAAGAACTCCTTTGCTTGCTGATTTTGTATTTTAGACAGGGTATTTGCTACTTGGACACGCTCTACCCCAACCTGAGGCTCAAGCCTTGCACTAGCCAGGGAGGTCACTGTTTCCCTATCCGTCCAGGGTTTTAACAAGTTAACATGATATATCTGATACGGTTTCCTCTTGCCTGGCTGGTGCACTCTATAATTTACCTCTCCTACTTTTTCCACAACTTCAAAGGGACCTTGCCATCTGGCCAAGAATTTACTTTCCACAGTGGGGATGAGCACAGCTACTCGATCTCCCACTTGGAAGTGCCTTATTTTTGCAGCCCTGTTATAGACCCGTCGTTGAGCCTCCTGGGCCTTTTGTAAATGTTCTTTGACTAGTGGCATCACGGTTTGGATCCTTTCCTGCATTTGGGAGACATATTCCAGGACACTCTTATGCTGAACAGGTTCACTTTCCCATTCCTCTTTAATAAAATCAAGTAGTCCGCGAGGTCTCCGCCCATAAACCAATTCAAAAGGCGAAAACCCTGTGGAGGCCTGGGGCACTTCCCGGATGGCAAATAGGAGAGCTGGCAACAGGCAGTCCCAATCTTTCCCATCCCTTTGCACCACTTTCTTGAGCATAGACTTAAGGGTTTTATTAAAGCGTTCCACCAACCCGTCCGTTTGGGGATGGTAGACCGAGGTGCGCAGCTGTTTAATGCGGAACAGCTTACACACATCGGCCATAACCCTCGACATAAACGGGGTACCCTGGTCTGTGAGTATTTCCTTGGGGAAACCCGTCCGTGTAAACAATTGGAATAATTCTCGAGCAATGGCCTTTGAGGAGGTATTCCGCAGGGGTAGCGCCTCAGGATATCGGGTGGCATAGTCAAGAATCACCAAAATGTAGGAGTGACCTCGAGCTGACTTTACCAAGGGACCCACTATATCCATGGCTATCCTCTCGAATGGGACCTCAATTATGGGCAGAGGGACCAAAGGGCTCCGAAAGTGAGTCACCGGAGCGGTCAACTGGCAGGTCGGACAAGAGGCACAGTATCTCTTTACCTCTGCTTTCAGACCTGGCCAGTAAAACCGGTCGGTGATCCGTGCCTCCGTCTTCTCAACTCCCAGGTGCCCCCCTAACACATCATCATGGGCCAGTTCCAGAACCTTTCGTCTATATTGTTGGGGTACCAACAATTGTTCTACCACGTTTTCTCTCTCTTTGGTAACCCGATACAGCAATTCATTATATATTGCAAAGTGTGGCCACCTTTCATTCGCACCTGGCTCTTGGGGAACCCCATTTACTACTACAACTTGTTCCCGTGCACGGGCCAAAGTGGGGTCCTTCATCTGAGCAGTACCAAACGCCCCCTGGGGAACACCCAAATCCGGCAGGGCAGGAGTAGAGGCTACTTCCTCATCCTCTTCCCCCAGCATTACCTGAAGTGGGGAAGGCTCCTCCCCCTGAGGGTTTTGGTAGGTCTGTGTACCACATGTCTTGACATTCTCAACAGTATCAATGCTACTTTTATCACCATTAACCACATCATGAGCATTTTCCTCATCTGGATCCACATTAAACACATTTGGCAGTTCAGGGTTATTCCTCTCAGCAGCAGGAACAGGGGGGCTAGTTTCTCCCCAGTCTCTGAACTGTTCTCCTTGTTCCCACAGTTTGGTAAACAATGGACAGTCTCGTCCTATTATAACATCATGTACCAAGTTCTTTACCACCCCCACCTCTTGAGTACAAGTGCCACATGCTGAGGAGATAGACACCGTGATGATGGGGTACTCTCTAGTGTCCCCGTGTATGCACACCACCCGTAAAGTTTTGCTGACCGTACCGACCTTCCCAATTATTCTAGGATGAACAAGGGTTACCATGCTTCCAGAGTCCAACAAAGCCCAGGCAGGGAGGTTGTTCACTTGGACTTCATACTCAAACTTATCGTCATCCATGTCGAGATGTGTGGTGCATACTTTATGGGCACAGAAAGACCCCCTCCGAAGAACCCCGCATTCCATGGGCTCCTCTTGCAGTGGGCAGTGTGCCCGGGTATGACATCGCCAACATTGTACATCCACTCCTCTCCGAACAGGAACAGAACGCTGGGGAGGTACCGGGAGTGACTCTTGGCCTTCCGGGGTGTTTGTTCCCAGGCCCCTTGGAACATCCTTTCGAAGGGCAGCAGTTGGTCGAACAGGTCGTGGCAAACTGGGCCCTATGTGCTTGGTAGGTCCGAGCAGGTCCTCCACCACTGTAAATCGTTCCACCATCTCAACAAGGAGGTTTGCGGTTTTGGGATCTCCATGGCTGACCCACCGTTGAAGGTCATCTGGCAGGGACCTCAGGTATCGGTCCAGCACGACCCGCTCCACGATTTGGGGGCCAGACAACACCTCAGGCTGCAGCCATTTTTTCACTAGTTGCACCAGGTCGTGCATTTGAGATCGGGGGGGCCGATCTGGACGATATTTCCATTGGTGTACTCGTTGGGCCCGAACAGCCGTAGTCACCCCCAGACGAGCCAGAATTTCGGCTTTTAGCTTTTGATAGTCTTTAGCATCATCCGGTGGCAGGTCAAAGTAGGCTTTTTGAGGATCTCCAGTGAGAAAAGGAGCAATGAGGCCGGCCCACTGGTCCTGAAGCCACCCTTCTCTCTCTGCCGTCCTCTCAAAGGTAGCAAGAAATGCTTCTACATCATCGTTTGGGGATAATTTCTGCAGAAAATGGCTTGCCCTCACAGTCACCTGGTTGCCAGGGGCAACAGCCGCTTGTCCCTGAACCTTAGACAGCTGCTGCACTGCTTCCTTTAAAGCAGTCACCTGAGTCTGCATAACCTCTTGCTGGGTTGTTTGCTGGGCTACCAACTGAGCCACCAACAGGCGGGTATTTTCTTGCTGCAGCGTCAGCGCCTCCTCATGGCGGGTCTGCGCTTGTATGTTAGCCAGGGTCAGCTGTTTAATTAGCTCCTCCATAGCTTCGGCTTTCAATGTTTGTGCAGCTTTAACCCAGGACATAAATCCAATGCACTGTCTCTTTAAATGTCAGTTCAATATAAAGTCCAAAAAAAAAAAAAAAATCTTTCTTCTTATGCCTGTTATTATGTCCTGCCCGCATTCGAGCACCAGTGTAACGTTTGGGGGATCAGCTTGATCGCAGGACACAGGCTTTTAAATCAAAACTGAGGTTTATTGAACACAAATGGCTTCACAGCAGCAAAAGCAAAACAAATAATCAGTCTCACCGACTCTTAGGGCTCAGCACTGCCATTGCAATTCACAGTCCTTGCAGGTAAAGTTCCCCAGTTGCAGGCTTTCAGGCAGGACACAAGTCCTTTTAAAGTTCTTCCCAGCTTCTCAGAGCTTTGCAGCATTCACCTGTCTAGCATCGCCATACACAGGCTCTGCTACACACTTCCACTCTCCCACCTGCAACTTCCTGTCCTCACTTAAACCATCTCCTGGACAGGTGCATTAACCCTTTTTGTCCTCTTAAAAGGACCATAGCCCAAATAGAGGGGAAACATAGCGTCCCTCCAGGACGCAGCCACGGCGACCTGTACAATATATATATATGTATATGTGTATGTATGTGTATATATGTATATATATATGTATGTATGTGTGTGTGTATAGGTGTATGTAGATAAATCAGGAAAGAAAGTGGAATCCTTTCTCCTATGTCTACTCCTATCGCTTTTCAGCCATCCTTACCTCAGCTGGCCGTCCCATTTCTCCACAGATCAAGAGTCAGTTACTGCTCATAATACAAAGACCCTCAACAATTAGGATAGGGACCACCATATAGGTACGTTTTCAGAAAAGAGTGCCCTCTTGTGCGGATTGCTTTGATTTTCTTCAGCCCCGCATGCCCATGCCCCCAAAAGAGCCAGTCCAAGTTAACACAGACGTTCTTCAGGGGAGCATAGCCTGGATGGCGCCCCCACTCAGGAGAAATTTCCAAGGAAGACGTCTTTGCTCCTCTTCCCCAGAGCCGGTGCCCCAGCAAGAGTCCTGCAGGGCCTATGCCCAGGAAGCTGGTGAGTAGACACTGCCTGGAGGAGTATGCAGCTAACAGGTAATGCCAAATGTCTTTATTATTGATAAGAGTGGCACAAGATTCTGTTTTAAACTCACCTTAATTACCTGAAGCTACTGTTACACTTGTATTGTAAACTGTTGTAGACTGTTGCCATAGGAGACAGCGTTCCTATCAGTGCAGATGTGGCATCTTGCTGGATGTTTTTACTGCGTGGCTGTCATTCTGTAGAAGTCTTAGGCCTCGTACACACGAGGGGATATGTCCGCTGAAAACGGTCCGATGGACCGTTTCAGCAGACATCTCCGCTCGTGTGTATGGGCTAGCGGACAGATTTGTCCACCCGACAGATTTCAAAGCATGCTTTGAAATCTATCCGGTGGGGATCTGTCCGCCCGACATGTCTGCTGGTTAGTACACTTACCAGCAGACATGTCGGCCCCCACCGCCGCCGCGCCGCTGCCGAATGGATTCGGCGCATGCGCGGAAGTGTTTTACTTCCTGGTGCGGTGACGTTGCCGTGACGCGGCGGCGTCAACGTCACCGCCGCGTCACCGCCACGTCACCGCGCCTTCCGGCGGCGGGGAATTTGATCCGATGGTGTGTACACGCCATCGGATCAAACTCCCGATCGGACATATCCGATGGAAATGGTCCGCGGACCGTTTTCATCGGATATATCCGATCGTGTGTACGCCGCCTTAGAGTCTGCTGGGTTGGTGTTGCGGCTTCCTAAGTGTGTCCTGGCCCTAATCCTCTCTCCTAGAGTTCTGTTGAGGAGAGATGGAATCGCTTTGCAGACTGAGGCCCTGACATGTGATTCAAAGCCCAAATTGTCCTGGTGAATCCTGGACAGGTGGCACACCCTAGGTGTCTGACGCCCATAAAACTACTTTGCACTGCACCCATTATACCTTACAACCCACTCTATGTGAAGGGATGTCAGCGACTCGTGGTTCTCGTTATACTGAAGGTGGCCTGGGACCTTGCTACATATATTACAGATACAGCAGTCTACTACTCAGGATATGGAGGCTTCACAGGAAGTCCCACATAGTTGCTTTTTAAACCACTGGAAAAGCATCCTGGCACCTTGGTGGCTAGGGAGGCCATACGGTTGAGACCCTGGGCTGAGTATTGCTTCCTAGAAACAAAAGTGGGAAAGAATGAAAAGATGTTGGAGAAAAATGCCCATATAAACAGGCTGTCAAAACTGTATACCCTGAACAAGCTAAGGGTCAACCTGCTCCTACATACTGTAGCATCTGCAGGTGCCAGCAGACCAGCAATAACCAGCCCATGTGTTGGGCGAGTCTAATGGGGATGGTTTAATAATTATCAACCAGCTGCTGCACCAGCTGCTGCACCTGCAGGGCTCTGAGGAGAGTGGCAGGATCTGCATCCCTTTAGGCATGATTTCCTTTTGGGAGTATCTTGTCAAAAATGACATTTTTGTAGCAGTGGGTGCAAAAAACAAACACAGGATTCTGAGGAAGTATACTTCAGCTTGTTTGATGGTTTCTCAGTGCCTCAGTTATCTGGGTACAACGTCATCATGCATACAGATGATTCCTGGAGTGCATGGGCACCTGCGCAAATTTAAATTTCAAGAATTCTACAAGGGAGGAAACAGGATCAAACACTGTTAATAACCGTGTTACTCAGTATGAGTAGCGGTCCGCCACGATGGAAAGACCTTCAGCAAGTCTTGGTCCGTTAGGACCTTTACACTGGAGAATTGCTACGAATCATGTCTACAAAACACTCAGGAAGATGCACTGTGAGAGACTTTAGGTCAAGGCAGGCGGAGATTCCCAGCCAAGGAGGGTAATCTTGAACGTGCTGGAGTTCAAACAGCCCCTTTTATCACTTCGGCCTTACTACAGAGTCAAGGAAGACCAGTCTCCTTGCAGTTGAGCAACAGGGCAGTAGTTGCCTATATTCAGCTCCTGTGTGAAACTCACGTCAATATGCTAGTGAGAGAGGTAAGACCCAGAACGCCTGGGATGGAAGATCCCCAGCAAAATTCCAGATGCAGTTTACCTCCAGCGGATTTTTTTGAACAAGTACAAGCTTCCCAGAGCACAATGAGGGTCTATGTCCCAGGTCTTCTCTTACCTGGTCCACAAGTGGGGCCTACCACAGACAGACCTCCTCGTTTCCCAGAGTAATCGCAAACTTTGTGTATGTCTGACTTTGTTTCCGCACCACAAGGCGCAGGGGGCAGATGCTCTGATCTCTCCATGGGACTGCAATGAGTGAGTGAGTGAAAAACTTGTATAGCGCTACACCTGAAAACTAAATCACCTCAAGGCGCTTCTTCTATCCATTGTCTTCCTTATCCCTCACAAGAGGTGGGTCTTAAGTTTCTTCCTGAAGGCCCGATGGTTTTCTCCCATGCGGATGTCTATTAGCAGAGCGTTCCATAGCCGTGGTCCTTGGACATAGTTGTCATAGCCAGTCCTCCATATTGACCAGGAAGCCCTCGGTTTTCCCTGGCCATTCATTTCAGAATACAGAAGACATTGCTCCTCCATAACCTATGCAGACTGGGGCTGCAAGCAGGGGTACTAAAGGGGGAGGGTTGGCAACTCGGTTACTCCAGTTTCACTACAGAGTGATCTCTACTTTGTTGTGTGCGAGAAGACATTCTACTTACAACATCTAGGCTTAATTCTGGAACAAGTTTGCTTTTTCTTGGTAGAGCGAGACATTCATCCTACTGCCCTTTCAGTGCCAGCTGTTCTATACTTCCTCCACGCCTTAACCTATCCTTACATAGCTCACAAGCATCGGCTATATGGGCAAAAACACATTTAAATGGGCCATGAATCCTTCAGTTTGTACAACTTTTGAGTTTTTGGAGAGTAGGTCTCCAAGGAAAAGATATATTGGAGTTGCTGGTTCTCCTATCAGTTCAACCGTTCGTTCCAACAGAGCAGTGTCCGGTTCAGGCCATCACTTATAAGGCAGTATCAATTGCAAGAACTTTAGGCAGGAGGTTATCGGATATTCAAGCTCTTGGAGCTTCAGAGTAAAAAAAATATATATATATATATATATATATATATATATATATATATATATATTATATATTCTTTTCTTTCCAAAAGGAATAGAGTTGGTCTTGTAGATCATCTTGCCACAAACATGGCAACAGACTGCTATTTAACAGACAGCTACACATGGCCTAACTTTCCAGAACATCACACAGGAAAGTCTCACGAACTGATAATTTTCATAACTTTAAAGTAGTATTGGTCCACAATTGTCCCTTTCAGGTCATCTAAACCTTTTGTCATTCCAGCTGGGAATCAAGGGAAAGAAGTTACTGCCTGGACTCTAGCAGGCTTGGTTGTACATATATTTTGATCCTCCGTCAGCGGTGACGCAGCACTCTACCAGAGCAGTTGAAGCCTCAGAGGCAACACATTCAAAAGAATCTATGGTGCCCATCTGTAGAGGGGTATTGTGGTCTTCCCAACATTCCTACTCAAACTTGACAGAATAGACCCGGGGGTCCTGTCATCAGGGAACTTTGTAGGAAGGACTATTCAGTATCAAATACTTACCGTAATTTTCCTTTCCTGACGCCAAACCATGGCAGCATATAAGCCCACCCATGTGCGTTTGGTATGTGGCTTGTTACAAAGAATGCCTTAATTTATGCTATTCACTGGTCCTGAGGGAGTGGTCAAGAGGCGGAGCTCTATCACCAGTATGCTGCCATGGTTTGGCGTCAGGAAAGGAAAATTACGGTAAGTATTTGATACAATTTTCCATTTTCTATCCCCACTAGGCAAATTAGGTGGCTGCCAGGCCCATGTGAACACAAGGCTTAAGGAGACAGCTTAATTTGCCTAATTAAAGAGCCCTCTCTGCCGCCCCTCTCAGGCCGCGTACACACGATCAGTCCAAACTGATAAAAATGAACTGAAGTTCAGTTTTATCGGTCCAGACTGACCTGTGTATGGCCTATCAGTCTGTTGTCCTTCAGTCCAAAGTTTTAAAACTTGCTTTAAAATCAGACTGATGGACGCCTGACCATCAAGCCAAACCGATCGTTAGTAAGCAAAATCATCGGTTCAAAAACCTGTGCATGCTCGGTTTTTGAACTGATGGTGTGTACGCACATCAGACCATCAGACTATCAGTCTGTGAACTGATGAAACTGGACTTCAGTCCGTTTTCATCAGTTTGGACTGAACGTGTGTACGCGGCCTCAGAGTTCCGTCAGGGTCCAATGGCAGAGCCGGCCCTGTCCCCAGGTATTATTTCAAGGAAATCTGCAAATTTAAGATATTACCAGTTACTTACCGGTAGCTGGATTTCTACGAAGTCTTACAGGACGGCACCCTGAGAGTAGACTGGCTCACCTGACAGGAAACACAATCAAAATGAGGTTTAAAAGGCCCCACCCCTCCCGTGTGCCTCAGTTTAAGATAAGTAACCGCTCTTTAGAACACGGTATAGACAGAAACTAAGAAAAAGGAGGAATTTAGATAGAAGTAAAAGGGAGGGAAGTAGGCCTGCCGTCCTGTAAGACTTTGTAGAAATCCAGCTACCGGTAAGTAACTGGTAATTTCTCCCTCGTCTTCCAGGACGGCACCCTGAGAGAAAAGCAAGTAATCTTCAGGCCTACCTTAGGGCGGGGCCACCGTCTGTAAGACCTTCCTACCAAACATCAGGTCTTGAGGAGACAGTAGTTCGACTCTATAATGTCTAATGAACGTATTCCGGCTGGACCAGGTTGCCGCTCTACAGATCTGCTCTATGGAAGCTCCTGCCCTTTCTGCCCAGGAGGTTGCCAGAGAACGCGTGGAATGAGCCTTAATAACAGGAAGTGGTCTACCTGCCTGTGTGTATGACAAGGAGATAGCCTGCCTAATCCATCTGGAGATGGAAGCCTTAGTTGCCTGTTGACCCTTTTTCTGCCCTGAGAAATTAACTAAAAGGTGAGGGGAAGATCTGAACTCACTAACCCTCTCTAGGTAAACTAAAAGGCAGCGTCTTACATCCAGGCAATGGAAAGTGGCTTCCTTTTCATTGCTTGGATTTGCGCAAAAAGAAGGAAGTATAACTTCCTGAGTCCTATGGAACCTGGTTGCCACCTTGGGAAGGTACAGAGGATCCTGAGTCAAAATAACCCTATCTTCAAAAACCCGCAGAAAGGGTTCCTTGATAGAAAAAGCATGCAAGTCTCCAACTCTCTTGGCAGACGTGATGGCTAACAAAAAAGTAAACTTAATCGTAAGAAATTTTACAGAAATGCTGTCTATAGGCTCAAATGGTGCCTTAGTCAGCTGCTCCAGGACCAGGGAGAGGTCCCATGAGGGTACCCTGGAAACCTGCACAGGAGAAAGTCTATCCCTAGCCGTCAGGAATCTCTTGATGAGAGGGTCCGCTGAGAGGCTCTTCTCCAAAAAGTATGATAAAGCTGCCTCTTGGACTCTTAGGCCTCGTACACACAAGGAGATATGTCTGCTGAAAACGGTCCGATTGACCGTTTCAGCAGACATCTCCGCTCGTGTGTATGGGCTAGCGGACAGATTTGTCCACCCGACAGATTTCAAAGCATGCTTTGAAATCTATCCGGTGGGAATCTGTCCGCCTGACATGTCTGCTGGTTAGTACACTTACCAGCAGACATGTCGTCCCGCACCCCCGCTGCGCTGCCGCCGAATGTATTCGGCGCATGCGTGGAAGTGTTTTACTTCCTGGAGCGGTGACTTAGCGGTGACGTGGCGGCGTCAACGTCACCGCCGCGTCACCGCGCCGTCCGGCGGCGGGGAATTTGATCCGATGGTGTGTACACGCCATCGGATCAAACTCCAGATCGGACATATTCGATGGAAATGGTCCGCGGACCGTTTTCATCGGATAAGTCCGATGGTGTGTATGAGGCCTTAGAGTTCTGGTAGCTAAGCCTAGTTCCACGCCGTCCTGAAGAAACTCCAGGATGGCGGGAGTTTTGGGAGAAGAGATCTGCTTTGAGGTGCACCAACGCGAAAAGACTGTCCAGACCTTTGCGTAGATGTGTCTGGTGACCTTCTTGCGGCTGGATAGTAGGGTATCTATGACTCTATCCGAGCAGCCCTTCTGCTGCAAGTTCCGCCTCTCAATAGCCATGCCGTCAGGCTGAAGAACCCTGGGTTCGAATGAGAGATCGGCCCCTGCCGCAGGAGATCCGCCTGGAGAGGAAGGGGAAGCGGGGGAGCTATAGACCAGAGCTTCAGAATGGGAAACCAGGATCTCCGGGGCCACCAAGGAGTGATTAGGATTAATTTTGTCTCCGAGGAGGCCAGCTTTTGTAAGACCCTTGGGATCAGATTCAGCGGGGGAAAAGCGTAAACCAGACGGAAATCCCAGGTCTGGGCTAGCGCATCCACCCCCTGAGAACCCTGTCCCCGCAGAAGGGAAAATAATCTGTTCATTTTTCTGTTTTCCCTGCAGGAAAAAAGATCTATCTCCGGAAACGCCGAACCGCCGACAAACCCAGTCGAAGGTTTCCTGGCACAATTCCCACTCCCCCTGAAAAATGGGTCGACGACTCAGAAAGTCGGCCTCCATATTGGTGGCTCCCCTTATGTGGATTGCCTGAATAGAGGGTACTCTCTGTTCCGCCCAACCCAGGATTTCCAGGGAGAGTGTCAGGAGAGATTGGGACCTGGTGCCTCCCTGCCTGTTGAGAAAGGCGACTGTTGTAGCATTGTCGGAAAGGACCAGGACATCCTTGCCCTGAATTATTTCTTCGAATGCCCTCAGAGCTTCTCCCACTGCCAGAAGTTCTCGATAGTTGGAGGAGGTCCGCCTTTGATGGGGATCCCAGGATCCCTGAGCCCGTAGCTCCTGTACATGGGCTCCCCAACCCCAAGCACTGGCGTCCGTAGTGACCTTCACTGGATTGGTCTGACTCCAAGGACGGCCCTTCAGGAGGTTTTGGTGGTGAAGCCACCAATCTAGGGAGTCCCTGACCAGGATCGGGACCCTGACCCGGGAATCGAGAGTGTCTTCCTTTCCGTTCCAGGCGGAGAGGAGGAACCTCTGAAGTGGTCTTGCGTGTAGTTGAGCCCAGGGGACCGCCGGAATGCAAGCGGTCATCCGACCCAACAGCTTCATGATCTCTCTGAGGGAGGGACTTTCTGCAGCCACTAAAGACCCGATCGTCGTCACAAGCCTCTGGAACTTCTCTTGGGGAAGAAAAAGCTTCTTCTCTCGGGAATCTATGATAAGCCCCAGATACGCCTTCCGCTGTTCCGGCAGAAGGGATGACTTTTTCTTGTTGATTATCCAACCAAGCGACTCCAGAGTGGTCATGACGACGGTCAGGTCCGAAAGGAGCTGATCTTGACTTGGGCTGAAGAGCAGAAGGTCATCTAGATAGGGGACGAGGGAGACCCCCTTCAGATGTAGATGAGCCATTACCTCCGCCAGGACCTTCGTAAACACCCTTGGGCTGGAGGCCAGACCAAAGGGGAGGGCAGCAAATTGCCAGTGCTGAATTCCCTGTGCGGAGGCGAGGGCAAATCTCAGAAACCTCTGATGTCCCGAAAAAATCGGGACATGCAGGTAGGCGTCCCTCAAATCTATGGTCGCCATAAAGACGCCTTCTAACAAAAGACCCCTTAGGCTGTGAACACTCTCCATCCGGAATCTCTTGTAGAGGAGATGGGAGTTCAGGGGTCTCAGATTGATTGATTATCAATCTGAACTTGCCGTCCGGCTTGGGAACCACAAAAATGTGGGAGTATACTCCCTGACCTTGTTGATCTGGTGGGACTGGGATTATGACCCCCTGTTCTGCCAGATTTGCAATATTCTGGGAGAGGCCTACGGCCTTGCTGGAGTCCCCTGGGAGGTGAGTGAGGAGAAAGGTCGGGGGGGGAAGCTCTCTGAACTCTAAATGATACCCTTCCCTGATTATCTGCAGGACATGGGGACTCTGGGTTATGCTCTCCCAGGCGGGAAGAAACCTGGAGAGCCTGCCCCCACCTTCCCGTCACTTGGTGTCCTTACCGGATTGCTTGGGACTGGAAAAAAGGATCCCCCCTTTTGGTCTATCTTTACCAAAAGTCCAACGTCGGCTGGTGGACGGTCTTTTGTCTGGTGCCGGAATCTTTCTCTGGCTGGGACGAAAGGACCGCTTCCTACTCTGCCTAGGTTTTGAAGGGAATTTATTCCCCTTCTCAGAAGACCTGGACAAAGCCTGATCTAAGGCATCCCCAAACAGGAGGGAACCCTTGAAGGGGAGTGCACATAGGCGGCGTTTAGAGGCAAGATCACCCCTCCAGGTTTTTAGCCAGACGGCCCTCCTAGAGGCATTAATAAGGGCCCCGGTCTTGGCCGAGGCGCGAACGGTTTCCACCGCTGCGTCTGCCAAGTAGGCCACTGCCCCGCTAATAAGCTGGAGGGAGTCTCGTATCTCCTTTGTCTTGGAAGAACTGGGGAGATGGTCTAGAAGCCTGGAAGTCCAGGCGTCGGCATTTCTTGCCACGCAGGCTGAGGCCAATGCAGGACCAAGGGCGGCTGCATTGGCTTCCCATGCTCTACGGAGAGAAGTGTCGGTACACCTATCCATGGCATCCTTTAAACTGCCTGTGTCCTCAAAGGAAAGGTCTGACTGTCTGGAGACCTGTGCCAAGGGGGCATCAAGCTTAGGGACCTTAAAAAAGGTGTCTACTACCTCCGTCTTAAAGGGACAGCAGCGTTTCCAAGTTTTGAAACTTGGTAAGCTTTTTTCAGGTTCTGCCCACTCCCTGAGGATAATGTCCTTTAGTGACTGATGGACAGGAATGGTCTTGGTTTGAGGTTTTATTAAACCCATGTACATCCTGTCCTGGGCTGAGACCTGCTCTGCTGGTTCTTGAATATGCTCGGTAGCATAAACAGCTGCTAGAAGGCCCTCCATATCATCAGCAGGAAACATATATTTTCCTGTCCTGGCATCCTCCTCCTCCTCTTCTTCCTCCTCCGCCTGGCTGTCAACCAGGGTTTCACTACGCAAGGTTAACTCGGACTCCTCAGAATCCGAGGGGTACACTCTACGAGCCTGTAGTGGTACAAACGGACGAGAGGCAGAAGAGGATTCCTGGGAGGAGGGGCCCCGAACCGGAGAATCAATGTCTTTTTTATTTAGGGAAGATTGAAACTCCTTTAGGGTGGATAGCATTTCGGTCTGAACCGAGAGAAATTGCTTCATAATCTGTGAGGTCTCCTTCCCTGTTAGTTTACAGATGCACCTAGAACAGAATGGCTTGTTATGCTCAGCTGGTAATTTGTCACTACAATTGCCACATTTCCTAACACGCTTAAGAGGCTTAGCCACTCTGCTGGACTCCCTCTGGGCAACAGGGTCTTCACCTAAACATATCAGGGAGAGACATATGCCCATTAGCCCTCAACCTCTCAGGATTAGGGGAGGGGTTGTTTGGGAGACAAAAAAAACCCCCTAAGAAAAAGGAAGGACTCACCCTTGGTGGTTTCCTCTGCAGCCATAGGAAACAGACGGTCCTGTGCCAAGAAAAGGGCTTCCCTGAACACGCTCTGAGGCCGCCAGGCCCCTCTATCTCCCTGGCTGCTTTATAGTGCGCCCCGATCGCCTGCAGCGTTTGTCCGGTGGGGGCCGCCATCTTGCCGGGCGGGAGCGGAATGACGTCACGGCGCCCTGCGCGTAATCAACAGGCGCCCGGATGCTCCGCCATGCGGTCCAGCAAACCCCCGGACGGAGCCAGCAGGAAGGGGGAGGCCTTAGCCCAACCTCCAAGGTAGGGAACCAGGCGGGGGGGAGAGAGGATGTGGCCTCTTCGGAGCACTGGAGAGCCCTGCCCTCCTAGGAGGCTCTGGCGTCCAGGGGAGTCTGCGTCTTCTCCTGTTCCCCCCTGGACTAAGGCGGCGTACACACGGCAGGGAATCTCGACGGGCAGAACACATCGTTCCACCCGTCGAGGTTCCCTGCCGGCCGTCGAAATCGGCGACCCGCCTGTCGGGAATGGCAACCAGCCATTCTTCCAGGCGGGCCGTCGAGGAAATAGAGAGCGTGCTCTCTATTTCTGCTCGACGGGCTTCCCGATGGGAAGCTCGCCGAGACCGTACACACGGCCGAGGTCCTCGCTGGAATGCACATTCCAGCGAGGTTCTCGCTGGTTTTCAGCGAGAACCTCGGCCATGTGTACGCCGCCTAAGACGACGGGGGAAACCCCCCCGGGGGGGGTAGCAAGCTACACCGGACCCAACGGCACCCAGTACCTGCGGTCCGGGCTCCGGGGGGGGGACCACCAGCCCCAGGCCTTAGGTCACAAGGAAAAAAACAAACGTTTCGCTGAAAGGGAAACACAATCAGAACTGAGGCACACGGGAGGGGTGGGGCCTTTTAAACCTCATTTTGATTGTGTTTCCTGTCAGGTGAGCCAGTCTACTCTCAGGGTGCCGTCCTGGAAGACGAGGGAGAAATTAAAATAACTTTTGAGATATCATCTACAAAGGTAAAGTTTGTGAGAGTTTAATAATTGCGTTTGCATCTACTAAAAACAGGAACACAATTTTGCTTTATCCTTCTGAAAGATCTTAGAGGAAAGCTGAAAAATAAAATATAGCTAGAACAGTATATAACACAATAGCATTTAATTTTCTTTGGCTAGAAAACACAATGCCTGAAACATTTTTTATCTGATCCATTTTCTGCCCGGAAACACTAAAATAGCACAATGACTGTCAGAGCATTATTGAAAAAGGTTCCAGTAGGTTGTAATTGAGCAATAATTTCCCTGGATATGCATTTACAAGAGGATAAATAGTTTACAGCTAAAGAAAAATTGAATAAATAAAAATGTCTGGCTTTATTAGATGGAGCCATTTTTATGCATTTCAAATGCTGTTAAAATTGAACTCTCAGGGCCAGCAGAAATATTCTTGTCGGTAACCAAATGACGCAGTGAACTAGATGTACTTGTTTCTTGTTCGTCTTTCGTTGTACAGTTATCAGGTCTGACAGCTAAGCTACTTTATTTTAAAATCTTTTTAGGTTCTTTCCATCTGTCAAAATAAGGTATTCGACAGATTTGACTGCTCTGGCTTCCTTGCAGTTTGTAACATGTTGTACTGCATTATTTACAGTTTATTTGCTTTTATGCTCAGTATTAACCACTTAATACCCGGACCTTTAGGCAGGTAAAGGACCTGGGCAGTTTTTGCGATTCGGCACTGCGTCGCTTTAACTGACAAATGCATGGTCGTGCGATGTGGCTCCCAAACAAAATTGGCGTCTTTTTTTTCCCACATATAGAGATTTCATTTGGTGGTATTTGATCACCTCTGTGTGTTTTATTTTTTGCACTATAAACAAAAATAGAGCAACAATTTAAAAAAAAAAATATTTTTTAATCTTTGCTATAACAAATATCCCCCAAAAACATATATTTTTTTTTTTCCCTCAGTTTAGGCCCATACCTATTTTTGGTAAAATAAACATTTATCGATTGGTTTGCGCTAAATTTATAGCGTTTACAAAATAGGGGATAGTTTTATTGCATTTTTATTAATATTTTTTTTTTTTACTACTAATGGCGGTGATCAGCGATTTTTTTCGTGACTGCGACATTATGGCGGACACTTCGGACAATTGTTATTTTCACAGCAAAAAATGCATTAAAAATGCATTGTTTATTGTGAAAATGCCAAATGCAGTTTGAGAACTAACCACAAGGGGGCGCTGAAGGGGTTAAGTGTGACCTCATCTGTGTTTCTAACTGTAGGGGGGTGTGGCTGTAGGTGTGATGTCATTAATGTCATTGATTGTGTTTCCCTATATTAGGGAACACACAATCAATGACAGTGCCACAGTGAAGAACTGGGAAGCTGTGTTTACACACAGCTCTCCCCGTTCTTCAGTTTTGGGGACCGATCACGGGACTCTAGCGGCGATTGGGTTCCGCGGTTGCGGTCACAAAGCTTCGGACCTGGTCGTGGGCGTGCGCCCGTGACCCACAGCTGGGCACTTAAAGAGGATGTACCTGTACGTGCTTGTGCCCAGCCATGCCATTCTGCCAACATATATGTGCAGGAGGCGGTCCTTAAGTGGTTAAAAGGAAGGCATGTATATACATTAATATGTAAAAGAAAAAAACTTATATTTGAACATAATTAGTAATCCAGCATTTGTATGGGTGGAATGGTCAAGCCGAAACTAATATTTTACACATAAATGGATCTTGGTTGGTGTTATCAATCATTTTTACACCAGTCACACCAATAAAACCTATTGTTAAGCATTTACCATAAAGCCTAGCACACACTGGCCGAATGTCGGTTGGCATCGGCCAGTTCAATAGAAACTGGATGAGATTTGGTCGGCCGTTCGACTGGCTTCTGTTGAAAAGTCATGACCAAAAAACGTCTGCCAATCTGCATCCAATTAGCGCTCTCAGCTAATGGCTGTAATTGTAAGCGCTGACTGGAGAGTTCTGGTGTAGGTGGGGGGCTGTCCTCCTGTCAGAACACAATAAAATAGCAGGGGAGATCACTGTAACCCAGGGGTGCCCAACCTTTTGAAGAGCGAGGGCCACTTAAGCAACTTGGTAACCAGCCTCGGGCCACAATGAGCGAAGCGTACGGGTCACACGTCACGTCTACTTTATAGGCCCTCCGACCCGCCCAGATGGAAGGGGAAAAATGTTTTTCGGATTGGAGGTAGGTGGGCGTAAACAGACATCTGTCGCTCTGTAGAGGTGGATTGAGGGTCCCTTTTGGTCGGGCTGATCGTGTGAAAAGGGCCTAAGACTGCTTTCACACTGATGTGAGTGCAGCTATGTCTATCCTGTGGGTTAGCCAACCTTTGCCATAGACTCCGCCTGTGGCAAAAGCCGGCGCTGTAGAAGAAACATTGGCTTATGGGGCTCTCCTCTTCCTCTACCACCAGCTTCCTATCAAAACACTGATGCTGTGGTATGGCGGGTCGGCAACCTGCAATCTTTGCTTGTCAACCCGCCATTCCAGAGCAGGAGGTCGCGGGCCACTTTATAGGGCTCCGCGGGCCACATGTGGCCCCCGGGCCACTGGTTGGCCACACCTGCTGTAACCCACTGGGTTGAACAGAAAAAACACTAGTGGTATGTAATAAGCCTTAAAATATCATCATTATCTAGTTCTTTCCTCCCCAGCCTTGGCTCCATTCACATGGCTGAACAGGGGCAGGCAGGGGTACCAGATTCTAATTTCTGCCTGCACACACTGGGGTTGATTTACTAAAAATAGAGAGTGCCAAACCTGGTGCAGCTGGGCATGGTAGCCAATCAGCTTCTAACTTCAGCTTGTTCAACCTTGAAATTGATTGGTTTCTATGCAGAGCTGCACAAGATTTTCCATTCTTCAGTTTTAGTAAATCAACCCTACTGTGTGTAGACAACAGCAGCTGTCAGTGGTGGCTGCCATATTTGTACTCTGTGCAAATCAATGGTCAGCACTGCCACTGTTTGTTTGCATGCAACCGCTCAATTGAGCAGTTACATTTAAATAGAGATTCCAAACAACCTGAGATGCAGCCAGTTTGCTTCCAGGGTAGGCATTTCTGCAGAGTTTTGGCTACACACAAACTGACTGCAGCTAATTAGCTAATTTATATGTGCCCAGAAGCAGTGTTTAGACACCTCTAAATGCAGATAACTATCTGCACCCACCTGGCTTTTTGAATGTAGCCTTACTTCCCCAGCCTCCCCCATCCCCTTTCATTCATATATTTAATTATGTAATCCTGGAGGCTCAGGATAACATGTAGAAATTGCAACCTGCCTAGGAAAGCCCTCTATACCAGACTGACATTGATCTATCAAGGCATTTTGATATTTGCATAGCTGCTTGTAAGAGCAAGTCCATTGCTGGCTTCATTGCTGACTGCTATAGAGTGCAGTACTGAGGCTGCTATGTTTTCAGGAAAAATACAGCAATCTGCCAGTCAGCAACAACACTGGGGGATTCAGGGGACATATAGGCCCAGATTCACAAAGCCTTATGCTGACGTATCTTGAGATACGCCGTCTTAAGTACAAATGTGCGCCATCGTATCTATGCGCCGATTCCCAAAGCTAGATACGTAGAAAAATAGGCTTTAGCCGCCCGACGTAACTTGCCTACGCCGGCGTATGGTGGGCGCATAGTTACGCTGGACACATCTGGCGTTCCCATTTTAAATATGCAACTGAGTAAGATACGCCGATTCACGAACGTACTTGTGCCCGGCGCATGTTTTAAGCGATTTGCGTAAGGGTTACATCCGGCGTAAAGTTATTCCACCATATAGGTGGCGCAACCCATTCAAAGGTATGGACCAGGGAACAGCCGTCGTATGTTACGTCGTTTATGTAGTACTACATGAGTAGGGCTGTGCGTAGGTTACGTTCACGTCGTAGGCAGTGTATTGACGTATCTTAGGCAGCTATTTAGACGTGACTGTGAGCATGCACACTGGGATGCATCCAAGAGACGACGCATGCGCAGTTTGTTTTTTGAAGCTCAGCCCATCATTTGCATGGGGTCACGCTTCATTTTAATATAGCATGCCCACTTCCACCTACTTTGACTTACGTCGGCTTACGCCGACAACTATACGCTATGCCGGCGCAACGTTGAGCGCATATTATTTGTGAATAGCATGCTTGCCTCTCAACATTGCGCCAGCATAAAGACCGGGCCATAGTGTCTTGCAAAAGTATTCAACCCCTTGGCTTTTTAACTATTTTGTTACATTACAGCCTTTAGTTCAATGTTTTTTTAATCTGAATTATAAGTGATGGATCAGAACACAATAGTCTAAGTTAGTAAAGTAAAATTAGAAAAATATATACATAAAACTATTTTTCAGAAATAAAAACATGATAATTGACATGTGAGTATGTATTCACCCCCTTTTTTATGAAGCCCATAAAAAGCTCTACCTTCAGAAGTCACATAATTAGTGAAATTATGTCCACCTGTGTGCAATCTAAGTGTTACATGAACTGTCGTTACATATACACACCTTTTTGAAAGGCCCCAGAGGCTGCAACACCTAAGCAAGAGGCACCACTAACCAAACACTGCCATGAAGACCAAGCAACACTCCAAACAAGTAAGGGACAATGTTGTTGAGAAGTACAAGTCAGTGTTAGGTTATAAAAAAATCCAAATATTTGATGATCCTTAGGTGCACCATCAAATCTATCATATCATGAAAAAAACATAGCACAACAGCAAACCTGCCAAGAGACTGCCACACACCAAAACTCACGGACCGGGCAAGGAGGGCAATAATCAGAGAAGCAGCACAGAAACCTAAGGTAACCCTGGAGGAGCAGCAGAGTTCTACAGCAGAGACTGGAGTATCTGTACATAGGATGACAGTAAGCCGTACGCTCCATAGCAGAGTGGCCAGAAGAAAGCCATTACTTTCAGCAAAAAACAAAATGGCACATTTTGAGTTTGAAAAAAGGCATGTGGGAGACTCCCAAAATGTATGGAGGAAGGTTTATCATAGTACAGAATACTGGACCAGGATATCATTAGCAGCTTTTCTAACTAATGCTAGTTTGTCTGATAATACTATTTTAGTGTGGGCAGACATTGATTTGTAGGCATTAATAACTTTATCAAGTGTGTGCCTTGGCTAAAAATAAAAATAAAAATTCTGATTAAAAAACGGTGCTTTTTCAGAGTGCAGGCTCTGTTTTGCCTCTGGAGTATGCAAATTCTGTTCAATGCACTGACAAACTAGGTCAGTGCTACGTAAGGATTAATGCTGTAATATTTCTCTTCTCTAGTCCCAAAGAGAAGGAACAGAGCTGTATCTTTAACCAGCAATGTAATCCCTCAAAAAATAAAAATAAATAAAGAACCTGTGCTAATATGTTGGTGGGAGGAAGAGATGACATATGCATAGGAAAATGTCCTAATTGCAATACATTTTTTACTGGGGTGTGCACATATACACAAAAGAGATCAGTTTT
The DNA here is from genome assembly GCA_029574335.1 of Rana kukunoris. Lineage (NCBI taxonomy): Eukaryota > Metazoa > Chordata > Amphibia > Anura > Ranidae > Rana > Rana kukunoris. The sequence continues at coordinate 143,051,606 of CM056056.1, forward strand.
CAAGCCAAAGAGAAGAATGAGCTATATCATAATGTGCTAATTCAGCTAACCAATAAAGCAAAATTGTGTTCAGATATTGTGTCAGACATATTACAACAGCATATTTGAGATTCTAAATACTAAAATTCTAAATGTGTCAAATGTTAGTACTAGACAACCAAACTTTTTGCCCTATAAGAACCCTTGAAATCACTTCATGGTCTGTGAATATTATTATTGTAGCGCCCCCTTGCTTTCAGCATGGGCATTACGCTAAAGTGAGAGAGTTACATTGCTCCCAGTCATGATTTACCTAAATTGTGACCTCTGTCATTCCAGAAAGGTCCACTGGGTTGGTCTGCATTCTAGGGATGCGGTATCATCTCTGGTCGGCAGTTGGCGCTAGAGCTGTTTCTGGCAGACCAAGTCTTCCCCAGCACCCAATTGGAGGAGTTATTCCCTCGCGGGGCATGCTGGGGAGGGGTATATCTGTGACAGGGGTCATGTGTTCCAAATTCTTCGTGGGGTCCAGGTTCCAGGTGCGGCATCCACCTTCAGGGTGCGCACATCCATGGACCCCGCCGGCGTGGTTCACCTGGCCAAGCTTACAGGCTTCACAGAGCCTCAACTGGAGGCGAAAGGGGACCTGCTGGGTTCCCAGTTCTATTAAAAAGGATCTCAGGCTGAGTGCCATGCGATTGGGGGATCGGCCTGAGGAGGACCCGGAGGCAGGCTGTCTGGCAAGGCTTGAACGAACCAATTGGGGATTTGGTGACCGGGATGCTACAGGTATGCTTTACTGTCTCCCGGTGACCTGGGCTAGAGTCTACTGGAAGGATTCGCCCTGTTCACCCATTAAACAGAAGTGGCGACGAGTTTACAAATTGCTACTACTAAGGGCAGGCTTGCCTGTTCATATCCAGGCCTGACACCGCAGTTCTCCTCTTCTTTCATCAACCTTTCCTTCCTAACTGAAGTTGATGTTGGCTGTGTTGGCCTGGATTTAAAGCATTGGAAAAACTTTTATTGACTGTCTGGACCTTCGCTCACTGGTTTGTTCCTGCATCACACCCCTAGACAACGCTAGGGTAACTTAATTTGCCGATCCCAACAGTTAATTAGCGGCTCCTTCAGGGGTATCGCTACACTATACCTAAAGCCCACGTTACATTACTGTTGTTTACTAGAAAGCCATCCTTATATCCTTATTAGCATTCATGCAAAAGTCACCAATTGTACCCTTATAAGTGTTTTTAATATGCGCAAAATATTGTTTTATGATATTTATGTTGTTTAAGCAGGGGGATTGTAATATTTCTTTGACAAATCCCATTTAACCCTCCTCTTGTGTTAGCTTTCTGTTACTATCCATGATAATCGGTTTTGACCCGTGTCTTAAGTTTTATGTGATGAAACAAAACAACGTTTTTCAAACTTCATTTTCCAAAACGACGTTGCATACACACCATCGTTTTTCCGAAATGCTCTAGCAAAGCGTGGTGACGTACACCACATTCGACGGCACTCTGTTCCATTGAAGCTCCGTCTCATAACTTGCCTCTGAGCATGCGCGGCTTTAAAAACGTTGTTTTCAACATCAATTTGCCCACACACCATCACTTTTTTTTTTTAACAATAATTTTTATTAAAATTTTTCACATAGTAAACAATAAGATCAGCGACAACTCTTATCGATTTCACAGCTGTTATACAAAAACAAAACAAAACAGACAAAAGTTATGTTGCACTGAGACAAAGAACAAATTGTGTGACGGCAAGGCTGTCCATGAACCCCGACACCCCATTTCGGGAACTAACTGTGTCGAGAGCACATAGGCAACACGGCCAGTCACTATTCTCAAGAAACATTCAAACAGTAAAAGGAGTGATAATACTGCCTATATTACATGAAGAGTATAGACATTGTTGCTAAGCAAACTTCGCAATTAGGTATGAAACAGGTTAAGGGCGAAGGAACCAGTTATTAAAAGCCTCTGGTGAGTCAAAGTATTGCGCTTCTATGATCGTTGATCCAGAGTTCCCAGTTTTTGTAAAAAGAGGGGACGGACATTTTGGCTTTAGCAAAGGAGAATTCCATACGAAAGTGATTATTTAGCAAGATGATCAGGTCCGACAGTGTGGGTGAAAGCAACGACTTCCACTTTTTTGCAAGAGCAAGACGTGCGGCAATTAGTATGTGGGAGACTAGTAGTCTAACATGCCCCGGCCAGTCAGGAATTGATAGCCCCAGGAGAAGATCTAATGAGTGTAGGGGGAGGGAAATATTGCAGAGATTCAAGATAAAAGTAGAGACTTCCTTCCAGTAGTCTTTGATGTTGGGGCAGTGCCACCAAATATGTTGTAAAGTTCCCACGCCTTTGCATCCTCTCCAGCATTGAGGTGAGGTTTGAGGATAGATAGCTGCCAACCTTGCAGGGGTAAAATACCATCTATGGAAGAGCTTTTGAAGTGATTCCCAATGGGAAATACAATGTGACATACGAAGGGGCAGGCGCAAGGCCCGATGCCATAAGTCGAGCGTGGGTGGATCATTCGTGAGCGAGGACCAGAAGGTAACAGAGGAAGAAGGTAGATCCGAGGGTGGTGTAGTTAATAGGTTGTATGACAGCGAGATTCCTTTGGTTGAGGGATTTGGGGTCTCGTAGAACTTCAACAGAGAAACTGGTAAAGAATCTTCATCCTGTATGGTAATTTTAGACAATATTGACCTAATTCTGAGGTACAGAAAGAAAGACCTGGAGGAGATGCCGTATTGTTGTTGCAAATGAGAAAATGAGCGCAAGCCAGAGGCTGAAAATAGATGCCCAATGTTCTTGATACCTTTATTTATCCAGGCTGTAAGGGATAGGTCAGGTGAAAGCAGTTCAATCGCTTTGATGGGCAGTCGGTGCAAGATGGATCTAGGAAGGCCAGTGGAATGTTGTGTGGCTGCTGACCAGACCCGTAAGGCTGCTGTTGTCGAGCTTAAATATTGATGAGGCGGTCTAAAGTTTAGAAGAACGGCTGTAAGAAGTAGTTTCGTGTCCATGTTGAGGGCCACAGCTTCAATTTGAGCCCACAGTTTGTCGGAAGTGGGTATCCACCACTCCCTAAGTTGATCCAAGATTACGGCTCTGTAGTATGCCTGTACCTTCGGTGCCCCCATACCCCCATGGGATACTGGGGTGAGGAGAAGTGAGGATTTGAGCCTGGGTTTCTTGTGTTGCCATATAAATGTATGTAGCACTCCTTGTAGTTCTTTCAGCTGATAGGGCAATAGAGGTAGAGGAATCGTGCGAAACATATAAAGCATATGAGGGAGCAAATACATTTTCGATTGAGCAATTCTACCTGCCCAAGAGGCAGGAAAATGGCCTAGGTCTTTGGCTATGCGCAAAAGGCTCTCACAAAGGTTTTCATAGTTCACTTTTAATAATGATTTGCTCGGAAAGGTCAGGTGGATTCCTAGATATGGGAGCGAGGAGCTAGGGGACCAGATAAAGGGTGTCTCCTCTGAAATTTTCCGTTTAATGAGTGGATCAATACCTAGGTCTAGCATGATAGATTTACTGTGATTTATCTTGTACAGGGAAATCAAGCTGAAGCGTTCTAGGATTTGTTGAACAGCTAACAGGGAGGATTCTGGATTAGTTAAAGTAATGATAACGTCATCAGCATAAAGGCCTAGTTTGTGTTCTATTTCTCCTATTTTAATACCAGTTACTGCTGGTGTCGATCTGATGGATTGTGCAAGGGGTTCCATTATCAGGGCAAAGATCAAGGGGGAGAGAGGGCATCCTTGCCTCGTGCCATTTGTAATAATAAAGGGATCCGATTTTATGCCTGAGGTCCAGACCATTGCGCTGGGGGAAGAATAAAGGTTCATGATGGCTGTTAATGATGGTCCGGCTAAGCCAAATTTGCGGAGAACTGCTTCCATGTATGCCCAGTGGACCCTGTCAAACGCCTTCTCCGCATCCAATGATAAGAAGAGAGAAGGCGTCCGACCGTGCTCCACCCATTGTATTAAGTTAATGAGACGTCTGGTGCCATCAGAAGCTTGCCTGCCAGGCACAAATCCCACCTGGTCGGGGTGGATTAATTGGGGGATAATCAGGGAGAGACGATGTGCTAAGATTTTGGCGTATATTTTAGTATCTGTATTTAAGAGTGATATTGGGCGATAATTAGCTGGGGAGTCAGGGGCTTTGCCTGGTTTAGGTATAGTAACTACTAGAGCCTCAAGGGCTTCTTTCGGGATCACACCAGTGGTTACGTAATGATTAAAAGAGTTACAAAGATGGGGGGAGATTAGGTCTTGAAAATGTTTATAGTATTCGTTAGAGAACCCGTCCGGGCCTGGGGCTTTGTGTAAGGGCAATTGTTTTATGGCTTTCGTGATTTCTGTGAGAGAGAAAGGCGACGACAGGGATTTTAGTTGGGTAGGTGAGATAGAGGGGATTTGGATAGAAGTGAGAAAAGCTTCAATGTCTTCCTGTTTAGGCAGGTCTACCGTATCTGAGTCCTTGAGGTTGTATAATTTAGTGTAAAAGGCAGCAAATTCATTTGCTATATCTAGCGGGTTGGTCAGACGTTTACCCTGGGGGTTTGTGAGGAATTGTATTTTCTTCTGGGCTAATTGTCTTAACCTGTTTGGCCATGAATGCTCCCGGTCTATTAGCTGAGGAGTAAGCTTGAAGTTTCAATCGTTTGATGTAATAATCAAATTTATTGTGAAGGTGCTCACTAAGCTGATTCCTAAGATTTTTTAAGTCAAGGGAGATTTTTAGAGAGGGGCTTTGTTTGTTCATCCTATCGAGATCACGAATCTGTTTCAGAAGGGACTCAGTGGTGGCTGAGTGTTTCCTTTTTTCTTGGGCTCCCAGTTTTATAAATAAACCTCTTAGAGTAGCCTTGTGCGCATGCCAGAGAATAGAATGATCAACCCCTGACTGCACATTCCTCTCAAAGTAGCTCTCAATCTCGGACCGAACAGCGTCTGCAATTGTAGGGTTATTGAGAAGAGAAGTATTCAATCTCCATACAGTATGTTTTGGAGAATAGGATTGTGGGAATAATTTAAGAGACACTGGCGCATGGTCAGACCATGAAATTGTGCCTATGGTTGCTTCTGAGACTGATTGGAGGAGGTATTTATCAACAAGGAACAGATCGATCCGAGAGTAAGAGTTCTGGGCATGGGAGTAGAAAGAGTAATCTCGCTCCTCACCGTGTAGGCACCTCCAAGGGTCAAATAAATCTTCATTGTGTAACAGTGAGGAGAGTGCGGAGGGCCTCCTTTTGAGAGGATTAGAGGTGTCGAGTTTTGTGTCAATAACATCATTAAAATCTCCACACAGCACCACTGGATCAGACCGGAATGGGGACAGTTTGGTGAGCAACTTGGCATAAACGGATTTTTGCCCTGTATTAGGCGCATACACATTTACCAATGTTATGCAGCGGTTTTCAATTGTCGCAGAGATGATTAAGTATCTACCATCCTGATCCGCTTCACAGTGATGCAACGTGAATGTTACCGAGGAACTGATTGCAATCATGACCCCTCTTTGTTTTTTAGATGCATTGGCAAAAAAACAGTGTGGGTACCGTGCGTGAGAGCATTTAGGGGGATTATGCTGGGAAAGGTGTGTTTCTTGTACGCAAAACACATCAGCCTTCTGCGTTAGGGCTTCCTTCCACAGCATATTACGTTTAAAAGGGGAATTCAGTCCCTTGGCATTAAGTGAGGAAATTGTAATGGCCATGATAATATGTATTACCTGAGGTGGAGGACGGACGGAGCGAGATCACAGCAGAAATAGTAAACAAGATGGTTTATCACCAGAGGCTAAATTGGATGTCGGTTTACAAGATAGGGGTAAATAAACAGTTAGTCAGAGAATCAAACGTATAACGATATATCTGAACAGAAAATGCAACACAGCAAAACAATGTAGAACTAAAAACAGTGACAGGTGTGCGTAGCACACAACAAGCTGGGGGGGGGGTGAATACAAGAATGTACAAACGTCCACGCCGGTTCCAGTATTTGCTTAAGACCAATGGCCATGACAAAAAAATCTGCTCAGTCCTTATCTGGTGGTGAAGTGTGTGAGACTGGCGGACGGGGTTGGGAACCCTTGCGCCCGGTTGTATCATTAGGGAGAGGAAGAAATCCCCAGTTAGTCAGAATTTTATATCCCTCCTTAGGGGAAAGAATGGGAATGGTTTGTTGCTTATAGGTGACCAGCAATTTGGTGGGGAAGCCCCATTTGTAGATAATTTTGCGATCCTGGAGAATGGTAGTGATCGGATTGAAAGATTTGCGCATCTCCATAGTTGCTTTCGAGAGGTCATTGAATAGTAGGATTTTGGTGTATGGCGTTGGCAAAGGTTTAGTGTTCCTGGCAGCATGGAGAATTTGGTCTTTTACATGAAAGTAATGTATCCGCGCCAAGATATCCCTCGGGGTGTCTGGGGGAAGATGTGCAGGTTTAGGGAGACGATGAGCCCGATCAATTGTGAAATCTTTGGCATTTAAGCGTGGGAGTAATGTCGCAAACAGTTGTTGCAGGTATTGGGATATCTCAGTAGGCTTAACTGACTCAGGCACCCCCCTAAATTTGATATTGTTACGTCTTGAGCGGTCTTCCAAATCTGCGAGTTTGAGTTTAATGTGACGAATTTCTGACGCATGGTGATCATGCGCGTCTAGCAGTTCGTTATGTGCTTTAGCATGGTCATGCACCGTATCCTCCAATACATCAGCCCTCTCCTCTAGACAGTCCACCCTGTCATGTAATTGAGACATTGATAATTGCAGCTCCCTGTGCAGGTCTTTTTGCAGGGTTAATAGCATTGACTTCAGTACAGCTTCTGAAGCAGGATTGTCTGAGACAGGCATGGCAGCTAGAGCTGGAGTGTGGTCAATGTCAGACACAGCATTTGGAGCGGTGCCCCTCAAGTGTCTTTTAGGCAGGGGTTCTTTCATAGGTGAAGGAAGAGGGGAGGACGCCAGTCTCTTACCTCTGTCTGCGCCGTGAAGTGAGGGAGGATTGTTGGGCAGAGGCAGCGTGTCCATGTCTTCTCTCGGTTCCCCTCCGGAGAGCACAGTGTGCGAGTCTGCCAAGGAGATGTGCTGCGTCTCATCGCTGGAGCAGGGCGGGGAGTCTCTCCTGTTGCTGCCGCCGGCGCCATCTTGGCTGGAGTGCATGGCCGCGCTGGAAAAATAATCCGTCAGACGGCGGGGAACTGGCGGCTTGTAGCGCTTCTGGGGCATGCCCGGGATGGACCTGAGCTTGAAGCCTCCTAGTGCAGGCGAAATGCGGGTCGGTATGTCGGCTTGAGTCGCTGTGGAACCGGGCAGTGGAACGGAGCTAAGGACTCAGGCTTCCATCAGAGTCCGCAGCTGGCCACGCCCCCCTTGTTTTACCATCACTTTTTATGACACAAAAAACAACGTTTTGAAAAACGACACAAAAAATTCAAGCATGTTTGAAATTTTTTTTGGTTGTTTTTTTGAAGACATAAAACAACGTTTTGCCCACACACAGTGATTTTAAATGACGTTTTTGAAAACGTAGTTTTTTTTCATCACAAAAATGATCGTGTGTACGCGGCATTAGACCTTTTTATGATAGCATACCTCTCATTTTCAAATTTAAAAAATGGTAAAATAAAGTCAGCAACTCTGAAATGTATTGGTCCTATGTTTCTTTACTTTATTTAGAGAATCAGACAAGCAGGCAAAGAGATAGGTCCCTCCCTAACTACAGCTCACAGGGTTGAGAGGTGATTGGCTGTCAGTGTTACTAAGCAGAGAGAGTGTTTATGATTTCAGTTTTGGCACTTATTAGTGTCCGATAATCCTATATTATAACTGGGTCAGAACTGACCCCAACACCAATAACGTCTTAATTTTCACCACAGTATTTTATAATTTAGTGAAAAGGATTATTTTTCTATTACATTGTTTGAATAGAGGTTCCTGACAAAGTAAAGAAATCTTGATGCAATAAACAAATTTGTGTGATACTTATAGGCATTTAAAACCTGAAAACAGATCGGTTCTTACCCTAACACAAGAGGAGGGTTAAGAAATGTAAACTTGGATGAAATTAGAATGTGCCCACCTGTGCCACCAGTACCACCTGTGCCCAGTGCCCATCTGCCACCTCAGAGCACATCTGCAATCTGTGACACCTCATCAGTGCCCACCTGTGCCACCTCATCAGTGCCCACCTGTGCCACCTCATCAGTGCCCACCTCATTAGTGCCCACCTGTGGCACAGTCAATCACTTTCCTGGCTTTTTAGGGTCTCAATAAATGAGATAGGCCTTCAATACATCAGGTGTGATCAGATGTGATCATTTTTTTATGATTTGCACTATAGTTTGTAGGCTGTAAAACTTTCACATAGAGCAAAACATTTCCAAAAACTTTGGGTTATTTTTATCAAAGACATGTAGCAGTATAAATTATGGCCAACATTTATGAAGAAAAATGTATAATTTACAAAATGTTATCACAGAAACTAAGACAAAATATTTTTTTCCCCAAATTTTCGGTCTTTTTTCATTAATAGCGCAAAAAATAAAAACCGCAGAGGTGATCAAATACCACCAAAAGAAAGCTCTATTTGTGGGAAAAAAAGGACAAAAAAATCATTTGGGTACAGTGTTGCATGACTGAGTAATTGTCATTCAAAGTGTAAGAGCGCTGAAAGCTGAAAATTGGTCTGGTCAGGAGGGTTTTTAAGTGCCCAGTATGGAAGTGGTTAATGGCAATCCTGTGTCTTATACTCCTCCACACACACATAAAACACCCATTAAGCACAAAGCATTAAAGGGGTTGTAAAGGAATTTTTTTTTTTCATAATAAGCATCCCTTTCCTGCAGACATTCCTCTTTTCACTTCCTCATTGTTCGTTTTTGCTCAGAAGTTGCTCTATATCTTTCCTGTTCTGTTCACTTCCTGCTTTACTCCTGGAAACTACATCTGTGCGGCAGGACGCTCTCTACATGTTAGAGACTTCAAGGAGGTGTGAATTACTGGGCGTGCCACAATGCATACTGGGAAATGTAGTTATTACATGAACGAGTGCCACAAACCAGGAAGTGAATGAGAGAACAGAAACTAGAACGTCAGAGGTAATATAAATGAAGGAATTTGATAGGTATTGTGACAGGAAGTCAGGTAAATCTGTGGGTGTTGTCACAGATGGGAGATACATTTCTGCCTTTTTTAGACAATTCACCAATTACTATTAGGTGTCAGATGCAGAAATAGCCAGAAAGGTTTAGGGCGTTGGAAAACTTCAGCTGTTCAGAATGAGGCAATTAAGGCCTCTATAAGTTATTCAAAGGATGACTACTGATTGCTGCATTCTGAGGCTTTTTGAGTTAAGGAGAGCAGTCAGAAAGTCTTCTGAAGAGGTGAGGTGGTTGTTGATTTTTCTGTGTGATAAAAATCAAAAAGACTATTGTTTTTCTGCTGTCTGACCAGCAATGTCTGCCCAGCAGTAGGCTGTGCCAGACTCCATAGGTAGGTTCCTGTGTTGTAAAGATAGATGCCCCAAGTGGCAAGGGTTTATTTTATGTTTTGTTTATGCTGTTTTGATGCTTGCACTTGTATCCAGCAATATGGAAGAATAAACCATATCCTTTGTTTTAAAAAATCCTCAACTGCCTTTCTGTATAGTTCAGCGTGTAGTAAACCCATCCAGGGGGTCACACACACCCGCTACCGAGCGAATCTCTCACACATGGTGGAGTGCCGCGGGCAGTTAAAGTAAACCCAAAATGGAGGAGATACTAAAACAGCTGGTTATAGCAAATGCAAATCAACAGCAGACAAATGCAGGTTTGCAGCGGAGCCTTGCAGCTCAACAACAGGCTCACGCAGCTCAACAATAGGTTTACCAAGAGAGCATGGCAGCTCAACAACAGGTTTACCAAGAGAGCATTGCAGCTCAACAACAGGCTCACCAAGAGAGCCTTGCAGCTCACCGAGAGAGCATTGCAGGCTTGGAACAGAGACACCAGCAGCAAATGGAGGCCATCGTGAAACAGCTTCAGAGACAGCAGACCGAGGCTGGGAGTCAAGCCAGTAACATATCGACTTTTTGGGTAAGCCACTTATTGCCAAAGATGACTGCAGATGATGACCCTGAGATGTTTCTGACCACATTTGAGAGAACAGCGGAAAAAGAGAGTTGGCCTAAAGAACAGTGGGCTGGACTAGTGGCCCCCCTATTATCTGGAGAACCCCAAAAGGCATATTTTGATTTGGAGTTTGCAGATACAAAAAACTATGATCAGTTAAAAGAGGAAATATTGACACATTTTGGTGTAACCTTGGATGTCCGTGCTCAGCGGGTCAACAATTCGAGTTATCAGCTGAGGAAGCCACCCCGGTCGCAGATGTATGACCTCATTCATTTGGCTAGGAAATACTGTAGCTGCAGCCAGAAACTCTGTCCGGACCAAAAATTTTGGAGTGAGTAGACATGGACAAATTTCTTAGGTCTCTTCCTAACACCCTGCCGAAATGGGTAAGCCATGGTGGTCCGGAAACCGCAGACAAACTACTAGACCTTGTCGAAAAGTACCTAGCAACAGAGAATTTGTCCTCTTCATCCAGAGACGCACAGACTTTTCACCCCAAGACCAGACCCTTCCTACCTATAGGTAAGACTGCATCAAGGGATGGGGGTGGAGAGAAGGACCAAAGAGCAACTAGAGGTATTATCGGGACTACTGCTAATGTTTGGCGAGAACGGCCTGGAAGACCCATCCCACAGGAGAGGACCAGAAGGTTCATTTGTTTCCATTGCCGGGAAGAGGGACATGTAGCAGCGGTTTGCCCAGCGTTTGATGAACCCCGCATTGTGACTTTTTGACAGAGAGGAGACAGTCCCTTTTTGCAACCACATGCACTGCAGTAAAGGGGAATGAGAAACCTTTATGTAGAATGTGCTTAGATGGTAAAGATGTTGTGATATTGTTGGATTCAGGTAGCCTGGTCACCTTAGTGAAAAGTGATCTAGTGGTGGGAAAAACCTTACATCCTAGGAAAATGGCTATAGTTTGTGTACATGGGGACACTCGAGAATATCCGGTGACTACGGTTTCCTTTGAAACCTCCCTCGGTAACTTGTGTCACCAAGTGGGTTTAGTTCCCCAACTGCCACATGATGCCATTGTGGGAAGGGAGTTCTGGGAGCTCTGGGATTGCCCAGATTCCCCAGTAAGTGGTTCTTCTCAGCCTGAAACATCTACTCCAGAATCCTCTAACTGTGAGGATTCTCCTGAGTTTCTGTTTCTCAGTCTTAGCAGGGGAAACACCAGTCCCTAGGGAGGAGCCTGCTACCTCAGAAGAGGAACAGCGGCCGATAGGGTTTGATGACCTCGAGGTGCACAGAGAAAATTTTTTCACTGAGCAATTGAGGGACCCCACATTGTTAAGAGCCCTGGAGAATGTAGTGAAGATAGATCGGGAGTTAGTTAACCCTGATGAGAGGGTTGCCCTCCCTTACTTCATTATTGAAAGAGACCTGTTATATCGAGTATCATAGAGGTTAGAGGAGACCATTGAGCAACTGGTAGTGCCTAAACCATACCGCAAGATGGTTTTGGAACTGGCCCATGGGCACTTTCTTGGGGGACATTTGGGAGCAGAAGAAACCCGGGAGAGAATCACCCAGAGGTTTTATTGGCCTGGGATCACTAAGGAAGTGGAATTGTACTGCTCTTCCTGTCCAGTGTGTAAGATTACTGCACCCATGCTACATTTCCGTAGTCCGTTGATACCCCTGACCGTTATAGAGGTCCCTTTTGAGAGGATCGCAATGGACTTGGTTGGCCCCTTACTGATGTCCACTAGAGGGCACCAGCACATCTTGGTAATAATGGACTATGCCACCCGTTACCCAGTTTGTGTTTCTAACCATAAAATGCATTAGTGAATATGTGCCAACAAATATTTGAGAGGGACAAAAGACATAGGCCCAGATTCAGGTACATCTGCGCATTATTGGACCGGCGTAGCGCACCGCCTTTACGTTAGACTTGCGCAATTTTGTCGCGTAATCACCCTATTCTCGTAGCTTTTGCGCAGAAAATTGCGCATGCGTAACGTTTTTTCAGAGGCGTAAGGAGGAGTAATACAAATTGGGAAGGACGTGGGCGTTACATTGAAATGAGCCGTGACCCCATGCAAATGAAGGGCCGGCCGGCTCGCGCATGCGCGCTTGAAGCATACCATGTCAGCTCCGCTGTGCGCATGCTCACAACTCGTGAGTGGCGCAATCAGTGAAATTGGAAATGGACTAGGGCAACGTTGTGAACTACGCAGACAGCATAAATAGACACACACAAACGCACTTGCATTGCAAAAGTACATCCCTTGTGCAGCATGCAACATGCACCGATGATCTGGCACACGAAGTTTGGGGAATACAAGAGGGTACCCCCAGACTTATCCAGGCATCGGAAACGTGACTTTAGGAGGCCAAAGGTGCGCTCCACCACTGCTCGTGTTTGGGCATGTGCTTGATTGTATCTTTCCTCTCCTGGGGTTTGGGGGTTCCGGATAGGAGTCATGAGATGGGGTCCCAGTGGATATGCAGAGTCACCTGTAAGGGAAAAGACAGGAGGATGTTAGTCATGCATGTGCCCTTGTGATGTGTGCATCATGGGAGGGGATAGTCATGCCTGACTCCCATGTCACTCACCAACCAGCCAGGTGTCCCCATACACGTTCTGATCGAATTCAATTTGGATGTGGCATTGATTGTATATGTAGCTGTCATGGCTGGACCCTGGGTGTTTGGCACGGACGTGCCATATGAGGCCTTGGGCATCGACTATCACCTGTACATTGATGGAATGCCAATGCTTCCGATTGCGGTACATGTGCTCTGTCTCCTGGGGGGGCTGGAGTGCCACATGTGTGCAATCAATGGCCCCCACAGTGCGTGGGAATCTGGCAATTCTGTAGAAATCTGTCATTGCCTTCAGCCGCAGCTCCTCAGTGGTGGGTTTGATGATTTGGTTGGCCATGCGTCTGAGAATTGCAGGGACAACCTGGTGCACACATCTGCTCATGGAGGATTGTGACATCCCAGCCACCACTCCACTTGTACGCTGAAAAGAGCCACTGGCAAGGAAATGGAGTGTTGCCTTGACCTTGACCAGTGGCTGCACTGCATGTGAGCGGTGTGTTGGGCTGGTGATGTCCTCCTGCAGGGTTGTGGTTAATTCCAGGATGGCATGAGGGGTGAATCTGAAGATGCGAAACACCTCAGAATCACTCATGCCAAACAGGTCTGTGCGGGTGCGGTATATCCTCTCCCGTGCCATCCTCCGTGCCATCCTCCGTGCCCTCATCCTTCTTTGTTCATCTAAAGTCAGTAGTATAGCTATGTGCGACGATGCCCCTGGCATGTTGGCATACAGATTGTTGTGCAACACATGTGACTGCTGAGCTGCTCACTAACAGTGTTGCTTTATCTAACAAGTAGACTTTTTTTCTCTTTTTAGACCAGCTTTTATATGCTATAATTTTAGACAGGACATTTTGCTGTTGCGCACACTGCGTCGCCTGCGCTGCCCCAACGTTGTTTTGTGGATCCCCGTAAGTCCCTCATTAGCATATTTGACTAGCAAATCAATGGTGTGTCTAGCGCACTTTTGCGCGGAAGGATGCGCCAGTCTAACGAAATTACGCGGGACAAAATTTGCGTATCTCGTTCTGGGGATGCCGCGCAACGAAACGCACGCGCATCTCCTGTTGCGCAGGCGTAATCGCTCTGTGAATCTGGGCAATAAAAAATATATATATGTTGGGCGACTGAACCGTGTGTAGACTAAATAAGGCCTGATTTGTTTTTACTTTTTAATTTACCTTTTTAAACATTTTAGGTATAAATAAAAGGATTAAATTATTAAGATGTTCCATTAAGTGTTTTAGTCATTTTTTTGCACTCTTTGAATATCGTATTATTAGTCACTGGAGTTAAAGTTGTGTTGGAGATTTTCTTCTTTTATACAGTATCTCACAGACCCTCACACTTACGCACTTCGGTACAGGCCTTTGTGCAGTAACATGACCTAGCATATTGTATTGCATCCCGTTTCAACCAGGGTTCCTCTGGAGATTGCTAGGGGGTTCCCTGATGTGGGTTCCATAACAGGCCCTTTGGGTCTGGTATGAATATTAAGGGGAACCCTGCGCCAAAATAAAAATGGCGTGGGGGTCCCTCTTAAATCCATACCAGGCCCTTCTCAGGTCTGTTATGTATAATAAGGGGGAACCTTGCACCAAAATATAAAAAAAGGCATGGGGATCCCCTCCAAAATCCATACCTGGCCCTTATCTGTGCACCCAACCTGGCAGGCTACAGGAAAAGGGGGGATGAGGGAACACCCTCCCCCTTCTGAATCATACAAGGCCACATGCCCTCAACAGGACGAGGGTGCTTTAGGGTCTTCCCCAAAACCCTTGCCTGGTAGTTGTGGGGGTCTGCGGGTGGGGGGCTAATCGGAATCTGGAAGCCCCCTTTAACATGGGGCCCCCAGATATCGTCCCCCCATGTGAATGGGCATCAGGTACATTGTACCCCTAATCATTGACAAAAAGAAGTGTCAAGAAAGTAAAAGTTTATGACAATTTGTTTATTAAAAAAAAGTGTCCCGAGATGTCCATCCATCTTCAATCACAGTGCAGGCGGATCGGAAAAAAAACAAATTACCCCGGAAAAACTCTGACTCTATGGGAGGAGTCCCCACGACTGCAGCCTTTTCGCAATGACATCTCTTATATAACCAAGGGCAGGCCACCCGGGGACGTAACCATGTCATGTGACATCCATCATGAAAACATGGAAAAAAATAATAAATGTATCCGCATCAAATCTTTTAAGATAACTAGTCACATATAGAACCTAGACAGTAACCTTAAATTGGGAATAAAATAGGCCTGACTAGGGAACCAAAATTGCATTAGAGTAATAAGAAAAGCGAGTGAAGGAAAAGCAAAGAAAGAAAACAGGGAAAGAGTGGAGGAGTGAGAATGTGCCTGTCCAGAAATCCGCCAGCTCATTAATCCAGTGCCAACCTAAAGTGTCCAGTACCTGAAAGTAAGAAAGCCAGGGGTCCATACCTTTTTCAAACAGGGATTGTTTATCCTGTAGGACACAAACTATTTTTTGTAGCACGATCTAAGTAAGCTTTCATGTGATGACGTCAGCACGTCGCTCCGCTTCTCCCTACGCGTTTCATAATATAATTAAGTCCTCCAGGGGCACAGGCGGTGCACTGCGTCACCTCCCTTTATACAATAGTAACCTAACCAAGTCTCATTCTGAGCCGCTGTCCGTTGATGGACTGACGGACTCGTGCAAGATTTGGTAGGTGATGTCATCAAATCCCGACCCAGGTAAACACTGCATATGGGCATCAACCCCTACGCGGTGTAAACCTATGGGTCTCCACAAATGCCAAGCACCCCCTAAGTGACCAAACTATTCGGGTTAGACACAAAAAGGAGATGGACATGCTTTTATCATCATCCAACCTCCTAAGTAAAACGTCGGAAGTGGGTCTATTGTCTACAAGGGCGTCACCTGCAGCATCCAAGTGACGCGACTCTTGTTGGACAAGGTGTAAATATCACCCTAACAAATTTAAAAACTAATGAGATAAAATAAAAAGATAAAAAAAATTGATAATGATCCTGAATATCAGGATCCAAAATGTCACCAAACCACCATAGTTGCAAAAGTTACAACTAGATAACCTCAGCAATTTACGCCATCTGGTTTCTATTCTCCCCATTATGATAAATTAAATTAACTTGATCATATCCTGAGTTATATGGGGGCTGGATATACAGATTAAAGACATACATCCCATTCGGCTTTAATGTCGATACAGATGTAAATGCTTTTATCAATAACTCTTGATACCTGTGAGTTAACTGTTAGTACTAATATTGTTGATGGGGGTATTTTTATGATTTCGGGGGTTCTTAATTATTTTGACTGATGATTAGTTGGTCGTAGGACAGTGGCGTTTGCTGTTACAGTATGTTACAACACTAGTGACATTATTATGGGGGAATTCAGTTGTCCTATTGATTGATGTATTTTGGTTTTAAGACCTAGTACCAGCCTCAGGTTTTGAGTCTCTGTCCGTTGGGGAATGTCAACTTCGATAATAATAAAATCTAGTCAACCCTTCATAGCTTAATCTCTTTTATAGGTAGTTATGTGTGCACTTTTTAGGTACTGTTTATCTTATTTTATGTATCATATTTTTCAATCATCTTTTAAAAAATGTATTGCCTTGGTTCATTTTATGAACGTTAAAGGGGTTGTAAAGGTAAACATTTTTTTCCTAAATAGCTTCCTTTACCTTAGTGCACTCCTCCTTCACTTACCTCATCCTTCGATTTTGCTTTTAAATGTCCTTATTTCTTCTGAGAAATCCTCACTTCCTGTTCTTCTGTCTGTAACTCCACACAGTAATGCAAGGCTTTCTTCCTGGTGTGGAGTGTTGTGCTCGCCCCCCCACTTGAGGTGGAGGGGGCGAGTAGGAGAGTCAGGACGCCCTCTAAGGCCGCCTACACACGAACAGACCGGTCTGATGAAACTGGTCTGGAGACCAGTTTCATCAGACCAATTCGATGGTGTGTACGGCCGTTGTCCATCGGACCAAAGTACGCCAAAGCATCGGACCAAAAACCCGCGCATGCTCAGAATCAAGTCGACGCATGCTTGGAAGAATTGAACTTCCTTTTTTCAGCACGTCGGTGTGTTCTACGTCACCGCGTTTTGGTCTGATCGGATTTTTGGTCCGATGGTGTGTACACACATCAGACCATCAGACCACTTCAGCCTGGTCCGATGAAAACGGTCCGTCGGACCAGTTTCATCGGACCAGTCTGATCATGTGTACGTGGCCTAACACACAGCTCCTTTCTCTATCTGTAATGTAGAGAGCGTCCTGACTCGAGAACGAGGCTTGGTTAGGTTAATATTGCATAAAGGGAGGTGACGCAGTGCACTGCCCGTGCACCTGGACGACGTAACTCTATTACGAAACGCCTAGGGAGGAGTGACACGCTGACATCATCACGTGATACTGCTCATACACTCAGACGGGCAGGACTGTCTGATTGTGCACCAGCCGGCACATCAGACTTGTAAGTGTGATACTATGTTTTACTCTTTATAAATAAATCATAAGGTTTTACACTATTGGAGCATTATGTCTCTTACATGCCACGCCATCCAGTCATGGGTCTGAACATCAGTGATTTGATTAGTGGTGCAGCAAGCCTCGGGTGCTTTTTTTTACAGTACATGCTTCTCCGGATCCTCTGTCACGGCGGATCACGGAGCTCTGGTAAGCAGCGATTCTTTCCATAACAGTGGTGTATTCCACACTGACTATGAATATCAACATTTGAATAGTCCTCACTCATGATTTTGCATGGGTGGACAGTTATTATTTATTCAACGCATATGAACTTTTGGTCTCTTTGGACACTGCATGAACTCATTAATTTATTATTTTTTGCATTCTCTTTACACAATTTTTAGCAACTATTCACTTGTATTTTGTTCACTATCTGGTGCTTGTATTTTTGAGTGTTTATGATTCATATATGCATTATTCACAGGTTGAGCATGACCATATTTTTATTTTTATATTTTGTTTACTGTACTGGTGTTTTACAGAAAGATCACTGCTTCCAACATATGACTTTAGAGCAACACTTATGACGCATACGCACGATCGGTTAAACCAATGAGAACGGTCTGATGGACCGTTTTTCCTAACCGATAGTAAAAAAATAATCGTTAAAAATTCATGCATGCTCAGAATCAAGTCAACGCATGCTTGGAAGCATTGAACTTAATTTTTTTCAGCACGTCGTCCTGTTTTACATCACCGCGTTCTAACACGACCATTTTTTACCGATGATGTGTAGGTGAGACGGACCATCAGTCAGCTTTATCGGTTAACCAATGACAATGGTCCATCAGACCGTTCTCATAGGAAGGACCAATCGTGTGTACGCGGCATTATGGTCTCATAGGTTCTTACATTTCGTAGAGCAGTTTCTTTTTCCTTTTTTCATACATTATTTCTAAACGTTCAAATGGCAAGACTTGCATTGACTACACAGGCTCCAAAATATTGTTGTTCTTTGCTACAAACATTACAATAAAATATATCACAAAAAAAATCACAACCTTAGACAGATTCTTTAAATATATCTCTGGCTAAGGCATAGGACTTGAATAGTAATAGAACCCTGTCCTTTACACAACAATGCCTTAGTACAATGCCTTGAAATTACTTTCTATTCGCTACTTCTTCATTTCCTTTGGCTCCTAAAGCATGGTTTGGAACATGAACAATATGCCCCATTCTCCTTGCTGGCAGACAACACATATTTGTGCTTCCTGTCTGAAATAAAAAGACTAATGATGCCTTTTAGTTTTATGTTGTTTGCAAAACTGGATATTTTTTTTGGTAATCAAACTCTATAAATTCAGGATATCTATTAATAAATGTAATTGTGATCATGACTGTGAGCTACAACATAAAAATCCATGTGTTATATTTAAGGCACTGCGCAAGTGTCTTGTCTGTACAGAATGATGCAAGTTATACATTTTAGGAAATATAATGGGAATAACAAACAGACATTATACAGGCTGTGCTTAGAGACATTGCCCTTTTCAAAATAAAAAAACAAACATGATATAATAATTAAATCAGTATAGATTTCAGAAGAAGCTTGCTAAATTCTGAAAAAAACGTTAATAATAAAATACAATAAAGTGATTCAAAAACATGTTTGTAAGTCTAGTTGTCTTCTCCAGAACTGACCTTGCTGTGTGTGCCTGTGATAGAGTCATTATATATTAACTTCTTTAAAGAGTAAATATTGAATTGACTGATGCAATGTTCTTAGTAAAGTGTTAGGAACATTGGACCACAAATATCTGTGGCCATATGGTGCAACAGCAATCTGACCTTTTTTAGCTTGTGTTATTTAACCACTTAATCACCGCCCTATAGCCGAAATACGGCTATAGGGCGGTTCCTGTACTCTAACAGGACGTCCATGGACGTCCTCCGTTAGAGTCAGGTGTGCGCGCCCAACCGGGCGCGCACACGCGATCACCGGTGCTCACCGGGTCCACGGGACCCGCAGCACCGATGATCGCGGTAAGGAGCCAATGGCGGCGGCTCCTTACCACGTGATCGCGCCGTCCAATGACGGCGCGACCACGTGTGTAAACAAATCTGACGTGCGTCAGATCCGCGCGCCCGAGCGGGCGCGCACACGCGGTCACGGCGCTCGGCGGGTCCACGGGACCCGCAGCGTCAGTGATCTCGGTAAGGAGCCAATGGTGGCGGCTCCTTACCACGTGATCGCGCCGTCCAATGACGGCGTGATCACATGTAAACAAACCGCGTCACTTGCTGACGCCGGTTCTTCCCTCCTCTCGCTGTACCGATCGGTACAGCGTGAGAGGAGAGCGCGGATGGCTGCAGCAGTGTGGGATGGATCTGTGACTATTGCAGTCACAGATCCATCCATCCCTGCTCAGCCATCCCTGCATTAACTCCTTCCTTCCCTGCGCAAAACTCTGCATACCCCCCCCAATACTCTGCATACCCCCCCCAATACTCTGCATACCCCCCCCCAATACTCTGCATAACCCCCCCCAATACTCTGCATAACCCCCCCCAATACTCTGCATAACCCCCCCAATACTCTGCATACCCCCAATACTCCTCAATACTCTGCATACCCCCAATACTCCTCAATACTCTGCAATACCCCGCAATACTCCGCAGTACCCCGCAATACTCCGCAGTACCCCGCAATACTCCGCAGTACCCCGCAATACTCCGCAGTACCCCGCAATACTCCGCAGTACCCCGCAATACTCCGCAATACTCCGCAGTACCCCGCAATACTCCGCAGTACCCCGCAATACTCCGCAATACTCCGCAGTACCCCGCAATACTCCGCAGTACCCCGCAATACTCCGCAGTACCCCGCAATACTCCGCAGTACCCCGCAATACCCCGCACAATACTCCCGCACAATACTCCCGCACAATACTCCCGCACAGTACCCCCGCGCAATACTCTGCAGTACCCCCGCGCAATACTCCCCCGCGCAATACTCCCCCGCGCAATACTCCCCCGCGCAATACTCCCCCGCGCAATACTCTGCAATCGTTTTTTTTTTAGGCTTCCCAGCCTAGAGGGGAGATGTGGGGTCTTATTGACCCCATATCTCACTGTAAAGAGGACCTGTCATGCTATATTCCTATTACAAGGGATGTTTACATTCCTTGTAATAGGAATAAAAGTAACCAAAACATTTATTTTTGGGGAAAAAGGTGTCAAACTAAAATAAATAAAGTAAAATGAACAATAAAAAAAAAAAAAAAAAATTACAGCGCCCCTGTACCCGTGTGCTCGTATACAGACGCGACCGCACACGTAAGTCCCGCCCACATATGAAAACGGTGTTCAAACCACACATGTGAGGTATCGCTGCGAACGTTAGAGCGAGAGCAATAATTTTGGCCCTAGACCTCCTCTCCAACTAAAAAGATGTAACCAGGAAAAACATTTAAAGCGTCGCCTATGGGGATTTTTAAGTCGCGTAGTTTGGCGCCATTCCACAAGCGTGTGCAATATTGAAGGGTGACATGTTGGGTATCTATTTACTCGGCGTAACTTCATCTTTCATATTATGCAAAAACATTGGGCTAACTTTACTGTTTTTTTTTTTTTAAGCACAAAACTGTTTTGTTTCCAAAAAAAAACGCGTTCGAAAAATTGCTGTGCAAATACAATGCGAGATAAAAAGTTGTAACGGCCGCCATTGTATTCTCTAGGGTCTTTGCTAAAAAAGCATATATAATGTTTTGGGGTTCTATGTAATTTTCTAGCAAATAAATGATGATTTTTCCATGTAGGAGAGAAATGTCAGAATTGGTCTGGGTGTTCCAGAACGCCTGATGGCGTTCCCTGCATGTTGGGCCTCTGTATGTGGCCACGCTGTGTAAAAGTCTCACACATGGGGTATCGCCATACTCGGGAGGAATAGCAGAATGTGTTTTGGGGTGTAATTTGTGGTATGTATATGCTGTGTGTGAGAAATAACCTAATAATATGAACATTTTGTGGAAAAAAAATTAAAATAAAAAAATCTTGATTTTGCAAAGAATTGTGGGGAAAAAATGACAACTTCAAAAAACTCACGATGCCTCTTTCTGAATACCTTGGAATGTCTTCTTTCCAAAAAGGGGTCATTTGGGGGGTATTTGTACTTTTCTGGCATGTTAGGGTCTCAAGAAATGAGAGAGGCTGTCAGTACATCAGATGTGATCAAATTGATCAATTTTCAGTAATTGGTACCATAGCTTGTAGACCCCATAACTTTCACCCAGACTAAATATTATCCAATTTTTTTTTTTTTTGTTACCAAAGATATGTAGCAGTATACATTTTAGGCCAAATTTATGAAGAAAAATTACTTTTTTGCAAAATTTTATAATAGAAATGAAGAAAAATTCATTTTTTTACAAAATTTACGTTCTTTTTTCATTTATAGCGAAAAAAATAAAAAACGCAGAGGTGATCAAATACCACCAAAAGAAAGCTCTATTTGTGGGAAAAAAAGGACAAAAATTTCATTTGGTTAGAGTGTTGTATGACTGAGTTATTGCCATTCAAACTGTGAGAGCACCGAAAGCTGAAAATTGGTCTGGTTATTAAGGGGGTTTAAGTGCCCAGTGGTCAAGTGGTTAATTATGTAATTATTTAACTATTTCATCACAATAGTATGTTTTAGGATACAGGCAAGCACTTTTCATGCACAGTTCAAGTTCAAAGGGAGATGTAGCTAGCTGAAAACAAAAATGACATACAGTACTTACTGTAGATAAAGCCTAGCTCCTAGGGCTATAATTTTCTCTTCAGGAATGGCTCATGTGGACCAGGCCACCCCACATTCAAAACTCTTCTTCAATCTTGAACAGTCAGTATTCCTGTTGAGATATACAAAAGGCCCCCTAATAGCGCTGCAACATGATAAAGTAACACACAATTACATGTGAAAATAGTATAAGAAACCTAGTGCTGCTGTCAACCACTTGGAAAATGGGCAAAAAACATACAGACAAAGAATGCAGCGCACAATAGGTTAAATAAAATATCACTTTATAGTCTAAATAAAAGTGAAAATGGATGAGCACAAACAGAAAATTAATTAAATATAAACAAATATATATATGTATAAATGATAAATTTATATAGATTAAAACAGTCCACAAGAAAATCATCAATCCAATAATGTAAGGATTAAATGTAATGTCTCGTTGTAAAAAGATGGTGAAATACACATCTAGGCAAACACAAAGTCTGAAAAGTTAGTGTGGTACCTCAACAAAGAGTCCTCCAAGGTCCCTTCCAGAATGCTGGAAAACGATCATAGAGGGGAGACAACAATGCTGGAGGGGCACTGCACGGCGGGGGACAGTCCACACCGCCGCAGTGTTTGAATGTAAGGTAGGTACAGGGCTATCCAGATGGCTGTGGAGAGTCAATAATAACTGAATCGTCCTCACCATCACGTAGTGTAAACAGGAAGGGAGCTCAGGCACAGCGCTGTAGATGTTGTGAAGTAGCCGCGTCAGCTGCTGGAATAGTTGCCGCGTCAGCTGCTCAGATGGAAGGCGGACCAGCCACAACGTCACTCTAAGGGGTGGGGTGCGGTGTCCTGATACCGACCTCCTACAATCACGTCACGGCAACGGCCAATCAGGAATGCGGGCAACGGACCATGTGAGGAACACACACAGACATCCCTATACAGGATAGCTGAACGTAGATGTGAAAGTAAAAATGCAAATAAATGCTCTAATGGACATCAGTGGACAAAAATGAAGTTAAAAGGGAAGAGCCGTAACTGACATGTTTTGCGTCACTGACGCTTTGTCAAAGTCCTTTCTTTGTGAGTATTTCTGTTGAACCTCCTCTTGGCAATCTTTTTGTTTATTCCCACAATTTCTTAAGCTGCTCTTGTCCATATTGCTCCACATTCTCCCTTATTGTTTCTAGATACATTCATTACCACAGGCCAGGGACGCATGGCTTAAGGTGGGGATTGTGTTGGAAGCTGACTTTTAGGAATTAAGTTATAGTGGGACTTTTAAGGAGTGCAGCTCTGCGTATCTCTGACCTCCTGCCCTTGCCACTCTGTCATCCCACCTAGGAGCAGCTGTGTGATAACAATCAGGAATCTCCAGAAAATATTCTCCATGTATCACACCTGCAATTTTTCCAGGTAGAGTTAGCAATAAACTAGTTTAATTTATTCTTAATTGCTTTTATTTTTTATGTTCATAACTAATTTTTAGACTTACTCGATATACCTGTGCATAAGTTAGTAAATAAACCCTACAAAGTCTGATTACTAGTATGAATATGATTATTTATGATGTAATCATAATAGTGAGTTAAAAGTAATAGGGCTGCCAGTCTCTAAGATTTTCTATTGTTTCTGCCTTGCAGATAGATGCCCAAAAAAAATTCAATAACTTGCAAGGCAGCACAGTTTCTAACTAATTTTCTGTCTGTCTTCCTAGACTTACATTAGCAATTTCTCTAGCTGAAGATCCTTTCCATCTTTAATTTCCCCACTGCATTCTATTAACATACAGTAAATAACGCATGACTGTTTCCAGCGCTTTTTTCATTCAATACATTTTTATTCATTTTCAGAAGTTTTAAAAATTAAGTTTGACAAAGCTGATATTACAAGAGGTAAGAGATGAGCATGAACAATTATGTCAATGAAAAGTGAAGTAATACATACCATTTACAGTTACCTGTATTTGAGCCAAAGGAGGCGCATGCGCGAGGCTGACTAGGCAGGTAATGTCCACCTAGTGCGCAACACCTATTGAGACTTAGAAACCGAAATAATACAAGTTGAAGACGCTTTGTACATTGAAACGGTAACTGGCAGATAGACATTACTCTCAGGCACATAATAATATGATGTACGGTGTAAAAAAATCAAAACTTAAACTAGCAAAAGTCCCTGAAGCGCTGACGAGAGCTGCAAGTAAAATGGCTGCAGCATCTTCCCCCTTCTCATCATTACCTCGCTCACAGAAACTGAGTAAAACTCAGACAACTTAAGATATTGAGCCTGAACCTGAATTTGACCACAGTTTGAACCCGAATATTCTACAGGGTACTTCACCCAATTCAGACCTTATCTCTCAATTTGAAAGAGTCCTACAAAGGGCACTGCAAAACACCTCAGATACCATTACAGAAAAACTGACACAAGAAATCCGTGAGGTGGGAAGACGAACATCTGTACTGGAACAAAGAATGGAAAAAAATAGATGAAATAACTGCAAATTATAATGATAAATTGGAACTACTTAAGGAAGACAATATTTCCCTTAATCGCTTGGAAAAATATGAAAACAGAGCTAGAAGGTCTAATCTGTGAATCTGTGGTGTACCAGAATCTATAACAGATCTCCTTCCCACCATCACTGCACTATTCCATGAACTAGCTCCTGCAATTCCTGAGGAACGCTTGGAAATGGATAGGATCCACAGGTCACTAGCTCCCAGAAAAGAAGATAGCCCCCCAAGAGACATTATCATTAAACTTCATTATTTCAAAACTAAAGAACAACTTCTGGAAGCAGCCCGCAATAAAGATGCTTTGATCTTCCAGGGACACAGATATCAGGTGTTCCAAGACCTTTCACAGCAAATCCTAACCAAAAGAAAGATGATGAAACCACAAATACAAATCCTTCAATACAACCACATTTCTTTGCACTTAGTTTTTCATAAAAAAGGCACCTCCTAAACCTGCAAATCTGCTGAAGACCTTAATTCCACAATTCATGAACTTCATCTTTCCGTTCCTGAAAATACATCAGAAGGCTCCAAACGAAGAGCAGCCTCAGGATCTCTCTCAGAGCAACATGCCATATTAACTCTTCAAACTCATCCCAGCACTCATAAGAGGAGCCACTTAAATGCCCCCCAGCAAGCTACTGCAGAACAAATGGACCGAATCTCATCTGATTGGTGATTATAAATTGTACAATCATATATAATTGACTCTATGTCTGTTATAAAGACCTCTGAGATAGAATAGTTATTTGTCTCAGTAGATCTCCTCATTAGTAGATTCCCCTAAAAGTTCTAGTTCTATACAAAATTAATCCCCTTAGACAAATTGTTACAAAAATTAACTTATAGTTATGCTGTACAGATTGATGAGTCTGGGCTCCATGTGGTACACAACTATAGGGATCTTATGACTCTCTCTCTCTCTCTCTCTCTGTATTTTCTTCAAATGTATGACCTAACGCATGAGTTTTTTTTTCTATAAATCCCCTATGTTATTATAAGACTCCCAATTAGTTCAACATGATTTGTACGTGTTATTTAAATAACCCTGACTCAGATAAGGGATACTAACTTTCTAATATCCTATTGATCTTAAGGAATATCTAAATACTTTATTGTTTCATTTACTTTTATCCCTTTAAAACTTGTTCAGTTCTATGTGTTTTTTTTACATTTTATATGTTGCTAGGTTCTCATAGACAGTCCACTGCACATCACAATTGATTTTTACGTGCCTGGTATAATATACCAGACATCCTTTGGATGTCACAGTACCCATTGTGTGGTAATTGATACCACACATTGGATACTAGCTCCATTTCGGAGCAAAATTTTAATACTTTCTATATTAAAACTTCTCTCCTTCATAAAACGTATGTTTTAATTAGTACCACCACCCACGTGAATCTCTATCAGACCTATATTTAATACTCATCTCCAGAGTATTTATATAATCTCCTAACATACTGTATATTCTCTTGAACCACTTTGATTTTTGAACATGACCTCACTACACTTAATGTGCAGGGTCTCAACTCCCCCCCAAAAGAACGAAAGTCTTTCAATTATTCTCCTCTATTTCAACACATGTTGTGTGCTTACAAGATACCCATTTTACTACTCACTCCTCCCCTAAATTCTGCCACCGTCGATATCCCCAAAAATGTTAAGCCTTAGCCTCTACAAAACAAAGAGGTGTCATGATAGTGTTCCATCACACTACTCCATTTACCCTTCATGCTGAGATAGCAGACCCAGAGGGTCAATACTTGCTACTTAAAGGTTTACTGCTGGATTCTGAAATAACCATTGTAACTTATTATGCACCAAACAAAAATCCTCTTTCTTTTCTTTCACATCTGTTTACTGTTGTAGACACACATAAAAAGGGATGCTTATAATGTGTGGTGACTCAAATCAAGTGATTTATCCTTTCTTGGATAAATCCCCTACACCTTCTTCTAACCTTCGTCCCACATACCAACACGTTCTCAACCAACATTCACTTTTAGATACCTGGCGTGAACAACACCCTAGGAAGAGACAATATACCTACTATTCTAACCCCCACAAACAATTCTCTCAAATTGATCATTTATTTACCAATATTAATTCCGCACAACTTATTCTTCACTCACTAATCACCCCATGTACCTGGTCAGACCATGATGCAATTGTTACCACCTTCTCCTCCCTTGTCCCTAAACCCAACTATCGCACTTGGAATATAAATGACAATCTTTTAGCTTCCTCTACCTATAGACAAACTATTGAAAATGCCATTCAAGATTATACTACAATCAATTCTTTGCCTGAAATAAACCCACTGACACTCTGGGAAGCCCACAAACCTACAATAAGAGGAGTTTGCCTTAGCCAATCAACCTATCTAAAAAACAAAACAAAATTACCCAAACACAATTAGAAGAGACATTCTACAAAGCCTTGGAGGTCTTTCAAACATCCCTTTCCCTAAGTAACAAATTGACATATGACAAAGCTAAGTTGGAATTTGATGTCTTTTTAACGGATTTGGCAGAAAAAATCCTTATGAAATCTAGACATACACTATACATGAAAGCGAACAAACCTACAACTTTTTTTTAGCCTTGACTCTACGTAAAGAAGATCACATCAGGAAACCAATTCGGTCTCAACTCTCATCAACATGACTCTCTTGAAAAGTCCATTACAACAGAAGAAGTACTATCAGCTATAAAAATCTTGAAAATACATAAACGCCCAGGCCCAGATGGCTTTTCATCCACTTATTACAAAAGACTCTCTACATTAATTTCTCCCCTTCTAACAGAAGCTTTTAATTCTCTCCTCTCAGGGCATTCTTTTCATCCAGAATCCCTGCTAGCTTCTATATCAATGATACCAAAACCAAACTCTGATGACACATCCTGGTCCAATTATAGACCTATTTCTGTACTAAATTTAGACATTAAAATACTAGCTAAAGTTCTGTCAAATAGACTTAATCCAATAATAGGAAAACTTATAAATAAATACCAAACAGGCGTCATTCATTCTAGACACACAGGAGATAATATAAGGAGAGCAACCCTCCTTGCACATATGGCGTGTACCCGCCGCATCCCTGCTTGTTTACTCTCTATTGATATACAAAAAGCATTTGACAGTCTATTTTGGGATCTATTCTCCAAAAATGGGGCTTTGGAACACATTTTTTTTACAATGGATATTATCACTATATGATAATCCAAAAGCGTATGTTTTATATTCAGGATTCCGCTCTGAATCCTTAAAAATAGAAAAA
This sequence comes from Rana kukunoris, assembly GCA_029574335.1. Lineage (NCBI taxonomy): Eukaryota > Metazoa > Chordata > Amphibia > Anura > Ranidae > Rana > Rana kukunoris. The sequence goes on from CM056056.1 coordinate 143,079,372, forward strand.
GGAACCAGGCAGGGCTGCCCTTTATCCCCACTCCTTTTCGCCCTTGCGATCAAACCCCTTGCACAAATGATACGTACAAACATCAACATTAAAGGTCTCGAATTGGGCAGATATCAACATAAATTATGCATGTTCGCTGATGACATCTTGATCTTTCTCACATCTCCCTTAATATCAGCACCAAACCTAATTGACACATTTAGTAAATTCTGCACGATTTCAGGGCTGAAAATAAACCCACAAAATACCAAAGCTTTGAATATTTCTCTTGCTTCAGAATCACTGACAGAACTACAAGGCTCTCTTCCCTTTAATTGTCAAATACACATATTACTTACCTAGGTATCTGACTCACAGCTGATCCGGTCTGATCTATATCAGGCAAACTACCCACATTTGCTGAAACAACTTACCTTGTTAATAAAGAACTGGTCCTCACTACCATTAGTCTGGTTGGGTAGGATAACTGTCACTAAAATTACTATTTTGCCAACAATCATATATCTTTTTAGAAATCTCCAAGTCCCAGCATACTTTTTTCATATTTTGCAACGCAAAGTAAATCAATTCGTATGGGGTAAAATCAAACCACGCCTGTCACAAAATACCCTATTCACTCCCCGAACACACGGTGGATTGAGTATGCCTAATTTTAGAAAATATTACTACACTGCTCAACTGACCCAACTCCCTAAATATCACGCCTGCAAAAGAAATACCACTGTGGGTGTCGATTGAATCGGCTGAGTGTGACCCTCTTTCTTTGGCAAATATCTTATGGCTTTCTCCTTCCCTTCGCCAAAAAATTTAAAATCCAATCACTAAACATAGCTTGGCTATATGGGACAGACTTAAATCCCGTTTTGGACTACAATCCCTACACAATCCTCTTCTCTCTTTTCTACATAACCCTGATTTTTATCCTGCCTGGACTTCCCCATCCTTCTTTTCAACTTGGTCTAACAAAGGGATAACACAAATGCACCAATTTATCAAATCCATTGCTATTATCCCCTCCCCCAAACTTAGTGAAACCCAATATACCCAATACAGAAACCTTCAGATATCTACAAATAAAGAACTTTATACAACTAAACAATCCCCAGAACATATTCACTGACAGCTACACACTCTTTGAACAAACCTGTATTTCTGACACACACAGACGAGGCTTAATCTCAGACTTATACAAACAACTGTCTCCCATCTCTAAGGCCTCGTACACACGATCAAATCTGTCTGCTGGAAACGGTCTGCTAGACCGTTTCAGCAGACAGATTCGATCGTGTGTACGGGCAAACAGATGGATTTGGCCACCCGACAGATTTCAAAGCATGCTTTGAAATCTGTCGGCTGGGAACCCGTCCGCCCGACATGTCTGCTGGTTAGTACGCTAACCAGCAGACATGTCTTCTCGCACACGCGCCGAATGGTTTTGACGCATGCGCGGAAGTTTTTTACTTCCTGGTGCGGTGACGTGGCGGCGTCAACGTCACCGACACGTCAGCGCGCTGTCTGCTGGTGGGGATTTTGGTTTGCTCGTGTGTACACGCGAACAAACCAAAATCCCAGCAGACAGATCTGTTCAAATCGGTCGGTCCGACCGATTTGAACAGACACATTTAATCGTGTGTACGAGGCCTTAGAATGCTCCATCATATACATCAAAATGGGAATCTGACTTGAATCTCCAACCTGGAGACTTGGATTGGCCTCAAATATGGAAAGCAACAAACTCTGCTACACCCAACATTGCCTCTCTAGAAACTAATTACAAGGTTCTAACAAGATGGTACTTAGTTCCAGCTAGGATTGCTAAATTTCACCCACAATATCCTGCTCAATGCTTTAGAGGTTGCACAGATATAGGTACACACCTTCATATTTGGTGGACCTGCCCTATTGTTCTCATTTTCTGGAAAAAAATATTTGATCTACTATCCACCATGTTTAACACTACCCTATTACCAGATCCAACAGTAGCCCTGTTAAACAGTAAACCTCAAAACATTACTATTCGACAAGTTAAACTTCTGTTATATGTAACAACAGCTGCAAAGCAATCAATTGCTGCAGCATGGAAAACTTCCACTTTATGTATTCTAGCGGCCAAACATAGAATTAACCAGGCAATGATTCACGCCAAAACAGAAGCGATTTTTCTGGACAAAATTTCTAAATTCGAAATATTATGGAACCCATGGATATATCATCACTTACCACAAGGCTTTGCGCTTACATTAATTTTGACTTAGGTTCCCCAGGACCCCAAAATTATTTTTATTGGGGGTGTCGTCTCTGCGGATCCCAAAGTGCTCCAAAACATTACTCAGATATGTCTTGACGGCTGTGAGGTGCCTGGTTGCTCTCCACTGGAAGAGACAATCCTCTCCTTCACAGGAGGATCTGTACTCACGGGTAAAGGATATAGAGCTGATGGAAAAAAATGACAGCCAGGTTGCAGGATAGACCGGAGATGCATGATCAGGTCTGGGAAGAGTGGCATCGTCGTGAAGACCCCCCTGAGCTTACGGCCGATTCTCCCCTCCTATATCCCCCCTCCACTTCTCTCCTATCTGCAGGTTCCTCTCTACTCTTCTCCCCTTTCTTCCTCGCTGCCCCCCCTTTTTTCTTTTTTTTCCTCTTCCTCTCTCTCTCCTTCCGTTTTACAAATTTTTACTGCGATTTTGATTGTAGATTTCAGCAGACTCTTTTTACGTTCTAGAGATCTATATGCGGAGTCAGTGAGCTCTTCCTGCAGTCTGCTTTGTGAAGTACTGTACCTTGTTGTGCACTGTTGTTGTTGCTGCTATGCTGAAGTTTTATTTTTTTGCATCTGTTGTACCACCATGCAGACCTGAGTTTAATAAAAAATGTAATAAAAAAAAAATGTGGACGTAGATACAAACCTTAGATCACCTCCTATTCCAATATAATCACATCATTTTCATCACCCTCTGGAGTATTCCCCATTTCTACCCCCCATTTTTTATTTCTTTTTTAACCCCTATGAATTAAGCAAATATCATACAGATTTACATAATCCATTACTATTTACTTAATTAGATATTCTCACACCAAAAACAATACAAGTTCTTATGATTCTACCACTTGTGGATTCTGTTTGCTTTTCATATCTGCATTCTAGATAGTTGATGACCTTTCTCTTCACTTCAGGACGCGCCAAGCCACCTAGCCGGATCCCTGTTATTCTGTAAGCTGATCTCGACTGTCCCCTGACAGTTTGTTTATTTAATCTGATTTATCTTACCCTTTGCATGTTTAAAATTATACTATTTATGACAAAAAGTTCTTGTCTTATACTTGTGACCCGGTCCGAAGCTGTGGGACTGGGAACGCAGAACTCGCGGACCCGATTGCCGCTGGAGTCCAGCGATCGGTCCCCGGAGCTGAAGAACGCGGAGAGCCGTGTGTAAACACGGCTTCCCCGCGCTTCACTGTGGCAGCAGCATCGATCGCGTCATACCTTTTATAGGGGGGACGTGATCAATGATGTCACACCTACAGCCACACCCCCCTACAGTTGTAAAACCTACAGCCACACCCCCCTACAGTTGTAAACACACACAGGGAACACAACCCCTACAGCGCCCCGTGTGGTTAACTCCCAAACTGCAACTGTCATTTCCACAATAAACAATGCAATTTAAATGCATTTTTTGCTGTGAAAATGACAATTGTCCCAAAAATGTGTTAAAATTGTCTGAAGTGTCCGCCATTATGTCGTAATCACGAAAAAAATCGCTGACCGCCGCCATTAGTAGTAAAAAAAATGCAATAAAACTATCCCCTATTTTGTAAACGCTATAAATTTTGCGCAAACCAACCGATAAACGCTTATCGCAATTTTTTACCAAAAATAGGTAGCAGAATACGTATTGGCCTAAACTGAGGAAAAAATATATATTTTTTATATATTTTGGGGGATATTTATTATAGCAAAAAGTAAAAAACATTGAATTTTTTTCAAAATTGTCTGTATTTTTGTTTATAGCGCAAAAAATAAAAACCGCAGAGGTGATCAAATACTACCAAAATAAAGCTCTATTTGTGGGAAAAAAAGGACGCCAATTTTGTTTGGGAGTCACGTCGTACGACCGCGCAATTGTCAGTTAAAGCGACACAGTGCCAATTTGCAAAAAGGGGCCTGGTCCTTTAGCTGCATTTTGGTCGGGGGCTCAAGTGGTTAAAGTGGATGTAAACCCACTCTCATCCTTTCTAAACTACTGCCATGGTGCTGATCTATAAGGATATACATGCCTCCTTCATGTACCTTCATCTGTTAAATGTCTCCCCTCTGTCTGTTATAAGAACTGAAAAACTGCAGATTTTGTGGGTGGATTTGTTGTCTGGAGCTCAATGGATGGAGTCGTGATGTCAGTAGACTGCCTGCCCACCTCTACACTCTCCTTACACTGAATTCTGCTATGATCACTAACATCCAGTCAAAATCCAGAAAAGTAATGATTCCAGAAAAGGGGTGGGGTTGGGAATTAAAAAATAATGCCTGTCTCAGGCTAGTGCATGAGATATGTAAATAACCTGTCATTCACAGCAAGGGGGAAGAACGGACAAAAGTTTTCTCCCGTTTGTCCGTTTATCTCACTGAAAAAAGAAAAGAGCATGTCTCAGAGCTGGATTAACTCTTTGTGGCAAGACTGGGCCACAGATTATAGGAAATCTTATACTCTACATCGTGACAACAAAAATAATAATAATAATTTGGGTTTACATCAACTTTAAGGTGAAAAAATATGAACCTTTACAACCCCTTTAATGTGGGCCAAGCATGTCAATGCTGTAAAAAGTTGGGAATTCTGGTGTCATCTGCCTGCCACTCAAGTCTTGTTTTCATTGACAAAAATACAAGGCTAACTGTGAATGGCTGAGCAGCGCATAGCCTGACTCAATTTTTCTCAGGCAGCAAATGGTAAGTCTCTGAACCACTGCTCAAACACAGTGCTGTTTATACAGTTCTACACAATGCTGACAGCGGGTGCATATATTTGTAAAGGAATTTGGGCAAGCTTGCCCCACACAAACCATTTAAAGTGAAGGTAAGCATGGAGTTATGCTTTAAGGGTTAGGTGTTAAGTCAAGCAATAGAAAAACTGTACAAAATTACAGCTATCCTTTAACAATGTTACAAAAAAATAACCCCTGGAGGAATAACAAAAAAACAAATTTGTATTATTCTTCCTCCATACATGAACATCATACAAAGCATGCATGCATGTTAGAAAACATGTTACTCTTGACTATCAGCATGAAAAACACTTTTATTAATGCAACCTCAAGGCGTGTTATATCCACTGCGGCTGTCTTAGGTCTTTGGGTAGTTAAAAGAGGTGAGTGGCCATGATCTCTGACAAGGTACTGATCCATGCAAGAGAGAGGAGCAGTTGGTAGGGTTTAGGGATGAGCTTTGCATTGGATACGAACGTATGTTCGACTCGAACATTGTCTGTTCGTACGTTCGACGAAATTCGAACAAAAGTGGTCGTTCGCGCCAAATTCGAGTGACGCAAACCGGCCCATAATTCACTGCTACATTGCGCGCTGATGATTGGCCAAGCATGCTGAATGTCCCGAATGCTTGGCCAATCACAGCGCGCAAAAAACGAAGAGCCATAATTGACCAAAGCCTGGGTGGCTTTGGCCAATTATGGCTCAGGGCTTTAGCACACGCCCCACACTATATAAGGACGCCTGCTGGGCGGCCTCATGTAGTGTGTTCCGGGCCGGCTTGTTAATGAGAGCAGTCAGAGAGACAGAGAGATTGTCTTTTTATATAGCTAGATAGAGCAGGCAGGCAGGCAGGCTAGTCAGTTTAGCTTAATTTACAGTGTGTAGAGAATGTATATACATCCCTAGGAGTTGTACATATATGTATACACTGTATAGCTTAGATAGATCAGTTCTTCCTAATTTACTAGCAGGCAGGTGATTGTGCTATTTAAAGACGTTATCACACATATAGACACCCAGCAGCCACAATATTTAAAGGAATTTTATTTTAATTTTTTTAATTTAAGCATCATTAAAATCACTGCTCCTGGAGCAGTGATTTTAATAATGTTTAAATTAAAAAAAAAAGAAAGATTCCTTTAAATATTGTACCTGCTGGGTGTCTATAGTTTGCCTGTGAAAACGTCTTTGAGAACCCGGGTCTTGCCCGAGGGAACATGCATCACTGGAAAAAAGTTTTAAAAACGGTCACTTTTTCAGGAGTCCTGCTCCTGAAAAAACAACTGTTTTTTAAACTTTTTTCCATTGATACCTGTTCCCTGGGCAAGACCCAGGTTCTCAAAGACGTTTTCCAACAATAACTTGAATATTGGTCTTTAAAATTAGCGTTTTTGAATTTGAACGTTCGAGTCCCATAGACTTCAATGGGGTTCTAAATGTTTGCGCGAACGGTCGGTCTGTTTGACGGTTCTGGTGCGAACCGAAAGCGGGTATGTTCGGCTCATCCCTAGTAGGGTTCACTTAGGGCGAGTGGATATATGAAAATCTGAATCCTGAAGAACTTTCATCTTTTCAGAATCAAAGTGTTTCAAAACTGAATACATCTCTAGACTAAAGAAAACTCCCAGTGGTACTATGTTATTTATTTTTTCCCGGGAAGAATCTCCTTATTACATTGTAGAAGAAAGTAGCTGCCCAACTACTTATTCTAAATGAATATTTTCATGTTTGGAGTGGTTTGTGGCCATTACAGTTGAATGCATTTAATTACAGTCTGAAAAGATTTTGAAATACCTTGCAAATGCTGAACGACCTTGCATTAAACTTTCGTGACAGTGTCTCTGTGATGATAATTACTTAATTCAGTGGGTGGGCAAAAGAGCACGCTGGCCTCAATTTGAAATAAAGTAAAACATTTTTCTAGTATACGGCATAGTAAAAAAAATGTAGTAACTTCCTGACCGACCGCCATCATTATATGTCGGTACTTTGAAGTTGAGTACCATTTTTATGACAGCAGATAGCTGCCATAACCCTGGTTTTCTTAAACGGTGGGCGGTCCACTTTCAGGTAAAACTGGATTCCTGCAAAATCACTTTTATCGGTGGGGGTAAAGGTGCCCCCCCCCCTGCATTCTGGTCATCTCTTTTGGAGCCGTCAGTAATGGTGGAGACAATTCGATCCTTTCCCCTCGGAGGCACTAAGTCGAGTGAGGCAATGATGGTTCCCACTCGACTCAATGGCATTGGATGATGGAAGTGACGTCAAATGGCTTTAAATGGACATTTTGTGTTATTTGTAGAGCTTGGTTGCTACTAGTAACACACATCCACCATATCACCCTGCTGCCAGACCTTCATCTACTACCTTTGAGACAATGAACAGTCATTTGCTTTTTTTTATTTTTGTTTATTAGGGGATATAACTTGGTTGGGGTAAGGAGGATATGGGGCATCTCCCTGTTCTGCCTAGTGACAGGACACTGATCGTCTGCTCCCTCTCAACGGGAGCAGTGATCAGTGTCGTGTCACAGTAAGCCCTGCCCCTACAGTTAGAATCACTCCCTAGGACGCACTTAATCCCTTCTTAGGCCCATAGTGGTTAACTCCTTCCCTGCCAGTCACATTTATACATTAATCAGTGCATTGTTATAGCACTAATCGCTGTATACATTTGAATGGTCCTAAAAATAGTGTCAAAAGTGTCCGCCATAATGTCGCAGTCACAAAAAAAAACAATGATCGCCGCCATTACTAATAAAAAAAATAACAATAAAAATGCCATAAAACGCCTATTTTGTAGACACTATAACTTTTGTGAAAACCAATTAATAAACGTTTATTCTGATTTTTTTTTTGCCAAAAATATGTAGAAGAATACGTATTGGCCTAAGCTGAGGAATTTTTTTTTATATAGATTTAGCACTACCCCCGAAGGAGCTGCTGGATATTTTTGGGCGGCATGTTAACTCTATTTCCTCGCTGTCCAGGGTACTAGATGAGAGCTGAAAAAGTTCAATGTCCACACTTTGCACTTCTTTTTCTAAGATTTATTTGCTGAACTTGGTAAAATGAAGAGGTTGAAGGGTAACAGGTAAATAGGTTCAGGTGCTTAGTTTCAATCCGGAAACACTCCTGCTTCCAGTGACACAGCTTTTGTTGCCACTTCTAGCCAGAGTGGGTTTTGCGCACCCGGATAGGTTTCTCTCACTAGCCTAGCAGCCGGAATGACACACGGAAAATGGTACAGTCTCTGCCACAGACCTTCCCACAGATGGAGACACTTTTCGGTCCAGAATCCTCACAGTACAGCATTCATTACACGGATCTCTCCAGAGTAACTTCTTGTAGAACTTGAAACTGACAGGCGATCACCATCCAGCCTTTCAGTAAACGGTGCATCCTTCGATGAAGTTCAAGGCCTCTCTTGAGACACCAGCCTCGTGCTTGGTCCTCTCCAAGATAGGTCCTTCATCAAATGGCTTCCTCCCTCAGGACGGACAGTACAGGATCACCTTTCAATGCATAGACCCAATCTGCCTACTGGGCCTTCTCAGAAGATCACAACCCTGAACCAACGTGGTCCTGGAGCCAGAAACAGGAACACGCACCCCCGGCCAGGAGGACCACACATGGGGGGTGGTGGGATGACAGACTCAGGATCAACGACCCCATTCCAGTGATGTCTGTCACTTAAGTACCCCTCCCCAGCATGCACAGCGGGACGATCAACCCCACTGATTTGCTGCCGAGGGAAAATACTCAAATCACCTTGACCTACCTGCTGCCACCCTTGGCCTGGAGTAACAACTACACCCCAGGCGAACAATAGTGGTCACTCACAGCACAGACATGGCTGGAACAGAAGCCAAATTTGCTCACACATGTCTGAGTAAACTAACTCTTAGACTTCCCACTAAATTTACAGCAGCGCCAGCTCGAAAAGGAGCGAGCCTCTACATATATTTTTTGGAGATATTTATTATAGCAAATTGTAAAAAATATAGCTTTTTTGTCAAAATTGTCGCTCTATTTTTGTTTAAAGCACAAAAATAAAAAAAACGCAGAGGTGATCAAATACCACTAAAAGGAAGCTCTATTTGTGGGATAAAAAAAAGGTTGATTTTGTTTGGGAGCACGACCGTGCAATTGTCAGTTAAATCGACGCAGTGGCGAATCGCAAATGTGGCCCGGTCCTTTGGCAGCCAAATCCTCATGGGGGCTGAAGTAGTTAAATGTTGGGAAATATAAGTAATCTTTTTTTCACAATTCTTCTTTATTGCTGTTTTGTTTTGACATGCAACTCAGGGTTACAGTTCTGGCCACATAGATAAACAGATTTTGGTAAGCCTGCTCACATGCAAATGAGTTAAGAAATATTTAACCAGCAAAGCAACTTAAAAAAATAAAAAAAAAATAAAAAAATATGTGACTGTAAAGTATAACAGGTTTTGTAGTTTCCTCAGGACATTGTTCTTTATTATCTTGTCTTCATGGCTGCTGTGTGCCCAGCAAAGTTGCTAAGTTCTGCTTACAGAATCATGTTTGAATTCATGACTAAGTGAATCTAACAAGTAAAATGTATGTAGTTAGTATTCAGTTAGTTTGTCATTATTTGTGCCTCTCCAAGTCTTTTGAGTTATTAAATCAGGTCATTCCTGATCACACAGAGGTCAGGGAACCTATTGCCTGCTAATGGTATAACAGTGTCAGCTCCAATTATTGTAGGTCATAAAACATAGGTTCTTTACAGCTCACAAGCAATAAATTAGAGCAGACATAGCTCAGAATGCTGCTGACAGAGATATTTCTATACTATTAACGATTGATGAGAAAGTTCATGTCCTTTCCTCGAGCTGCAGCAGGCGAAGCAATGCTGCCTTTTCATCATTTGCTATTAGCATCCTTTTTTTTTTTTGATGGATAATGTATCAAATAATTGGCAGATTTTACAGTTTAATTTTAAGGAATGAAAAAAATAAAGTTGGCTGCCTCTCTTATTAGGCTTGCATCGCTTTAGCTGCTGGGGAAAGAAAATCTATTTTTGTAAGTCTGTTTCCAATATTTCAGATCTTTTAAAAACCTCATCCGATGCTTGAAATCATCAGAAATTCTTATTACTTCTAGTTCAGTGGGGAGTAAAGATGGCTCATAAGCAGCTACCTGTTTAGCGGATTAAAATATTACATTGATTTGCTACATGCAAGTGGAACTGTAGCCTGTAGAGTGGTGTCAGTCCTTGCCATAAAATAAAGGGTACATTGTGGTAGATTTATCAGTGGGTTTGCCCTCCTTTAACAATTACAGCTCCATGCTCCGAGATCTGCCATCATTATTGATATATTCCCAGCCCTTTCTTCTGGTTCTGAATATTTTTTATATATTTTTTTGGTTAAATACTTTATTTCTACCACCAAGGGCGAGTCCAGATTCTTATAACAATCATATATAAACAGTTACATAACAGATATATCAAAATACTAAATCAAAGAATAATAATCATATCCTTCATAGCATCCTCCCTGCACCCCTGGGGAGGATATCCTGCAGATTTTGCAGAGAGTAAGTGGACCAGCTCCACTTGCAGTATCTGGGATCGCCCTGTCCATTTTCCATTTTCTCAGTATAAACAAAAACCCAAAGAGGACAAAGGAGAAAAAAAAATCTTAAAGAGGGGGGGGGGGGGGGACAGGGTAACTATTGTCTCGGATAGTGTGGGGAAGGGTAAAAATAACCACTGATGATCTAACGCCTGTGCATGCCCACTAGAGTTGTTTTATTATTTTCTTCTTTACAGATTTCAAGAGTGGTCTGAGAATGTACACTGCACCGCCCATGAGCAGCAGACAGTATAAACAAAAAAGAAAAGAAATTTACTAGGAGCCCTACGTGGCTCTTAAAAATAATTTGCTCTATCAATTGGGAAAGCAAAGGGAGGATGAGGTAGAGCAGCTAGTAGTTCCCAAACCCTATTGCCGAGTGGTATTAGATTTAGCCCATGGTCATATAATGAGTGGACACCTGGGTATAGAGGAAACTAAGGACAAAATAATCCAGAGATTCTTTTGGCCTGGGTTACATGCAGATGTCAAGGAATATTGTGAGTCATGCCCAGAATGTGATTATTCTGCTTCATTTCTCCATTTTCACAGCCCGCTGGTACTGTAACCGATAATTGAAGTGCCTTTTGAAAGAAGTGGCATGGATCTGGTGGGACCAGTAGTAAAGTCTTGTCCAGGTATTTTGTCGCGTGGGTATTCCAAAAGACATATTAATGGATCAAGGCACACCATTTATGTCCAGAGTCCCTAAAGAATTGTATAAGTTATTCCAAATCTCCAATCTCCGTACCTCTGCCTACCATCCCTAAATTGATGGTCTTGTGGAGAGATACAGTGCAGAAAATAAGTATTTGAACACCCTGCTATTTTGCAAGTTCTCCCACTTGGAAATCATGGAGGGGTCTGAAATTGTTATCGTAGGTGCATGTCCACTGTGAGAGACATAATCAAAAAAAAAAATCCAGAAATCACAATGTATGATTTTTTAAACTATTTATTTGTATGATACAGCTGCAAAGAAGTACTTGAACACCTGAGAAAATCAATGTTAATATTTGGTACAGTAGCCTTTGTTTGCAATTACAGAGGTCAAACGTTTCTTGTAGTTTTTCACCAGGTTTGCACACACTGGAGGAGGGATTTTGGCCCACTCCTCCACACAGATCTTCTCTAGATCAGTCAGGTTTCTGGGCTGTCGCTGAGAAACACGGAGTTTGAGCTCCCTCCAAAGATTCTCTATTGGGTTTAGGTCTGGAGACTGGCTAGGCCACGCCAGAACCTTGATATGCTTCTTACAGAGCCACTCCTTGGTTATCCTGGCTGTGTGCTTTGGGTCATTGTCATGTTGGAAGACCCAGCCTCGACCCATCTTCAAAGCTCTAACTGAGGGAAGGAGGTTGTTGCCCAAAATCTCGCAATACATGGCCCCGGTCATCCTCTCCTTAATACAGTGCAGTCGCCCTGTCCCATGTGCAGAAATACACCCCCAAAGCATGATGCTACCACCCCCATGCTTCACAGTAGGGATGGTGTTCTTGGGATGGTACTCATCATTCTTCTTCCTCCAAACATGGTTAGTAGAATTATGACCAAAAAGTACTATTTTGGTCTCATCTGACCACATGACTTTCTCCCATGACTCCTCTGGATCATCCAAATGGTCATTGGCAAACTTAAGACGGGCCTTGACATGTGCTGGTTTAAGCAGGGGAACCTTCCGTGCCATGCATGATTTCAAACCATGACGTCTTAGGGCCAGATTCAGGAAAGGTTACGCTGGCGGATCGAATGATCCGCCAGCCTAACTGTGGCTTTGAGCCGGCGTTTCTGTTTTCTGTAACCAGAAAACAAGAAACGCCGGGTTGAAGTTCCGATGCGAGCAGCGTAACTGAGTTTCGCCATCGCATCGTTACTTCAACTTAAAAATGGCGCCGGGGGCGTTCCCGCCGATTTACGCTCAAAAAATATGTTAATGAGCGGAAATCGGCAATTCACGATCGAAATCCGGCGCGACGCAATGACGATACGACGTTTCCGGACGGGATACGCGGCGCATAGATATACCTACATGGGGTTGGAGTATCCTATGTTAGGTATAGGCGTCGTCATCGCGTCGGGAAAAAAAAAAAAAACGTCGCTTGCGTAAAACGGTCATGAATGGGAATGTGACGTCATTGACGTTCATTCACAGATTTTGGAGCATGCGCACGGGGATGTTTTGACACTCGACGCATGCGCAGTACGTTGGCGGCGGGATCGCGCGTAGTTAGCATACTACACGCCCCGTACCCGCTACATTTGAATTCCGCCGGCTCATTTGTGATGCGCTGCCGCAACTTTAGGAGCAAGTGCTTCGTGAATGACAGCACTTGCTCCTAAAATTTCGGTAGCGCAACGCAAATGAGAAGCGTTACTCCAGAGCAAAGATGCTCTGGACTACGTGAATCTGGCCCTTAGTGTATTACCAACAGTAACCTTGGAAACGGTGGTCCCAGCTCTTTTCAGGTCATTGACCAGCTCCTCCCGTGTAGTCCTGGGCTGATTTCTCACCTTTCTTAGGATCATTGAGACCCCACGAGGTGAGATTTTGCATGGAGCCCCAGTCCGCGGGAGATTGACAGTCATGTTTAGCTTCTTCCATTTTCTAATGATTGCTCCAACAGTGGACCTTTTTTTCACCAAGCTGCTTGGCAATTTTCCTGTAGCCCTTTCCAGCCTTGTGGAGGTGTACAATTTTGTCTCTAGTGTCTTTGGACAGCTCTTTGGTCTTGGCCATGTTAGTAGTTGGATTCTTACAGATTGTATGGGGTGGACAGGTGTCTTTATGCAGCTAATGACCTCAAACAGGTGCATCTAATTTAGGATAATAAATGGAGTGGAGGTGGACATTTTAAAGGCAGACTAACAGGTCTTTGAGGGTCAGAATTCTAGCTGATAGACAGGTGTTCAAATACTTCTTTGCAGCTGTATCATACAAATAAATAGGTAAAAAAATCATACATTGTGATTTCTGGAATTTTTTTTTGATTATGTCTCTCACAGTGGACATGCACCTACGATGACAATTTCAGACCCCTCCATGATTTCCAAGTGGGAGAACTTGCAAAATAGCAGGGTGTTCAAATACTTATTTTCTGCACTGTATAACAAGATTCTCAAAAACGTGTTAAAAAAGTTATTGGACAAAGATGGGAGAAATTTGGATTTTTTGCTGCCATACCTAATTTTTGCTATATGCGAGGTACCTCAGGTATCAACAGGTTACTCTCCTTTTGAGCTTCTGTATGGTAGACATCCCGGGGTATGGCTATATGTCGCAAAAGAAACTTGGGAGGAAGAGACCACGCTTTATAGAAGCGTGATCCAGCATATATCACTGATGCAAGATGCAATCACATGCCGCTTATACGAGAACATATCTAGCAACCCCAGGAGGCCCAGAGAAGGGTTTATAATTGGGGTGCCAAGACCAAGACCTTCAACCCTGGGGATAGAGTACTGGTACTAGTCCCTACAGTTGAGAGTCAATTCCTAGCTAAGAGGCAATGTCCCTTCAAAGTCAAAAGTAGGGGAAGTAAACTTCAAAGTTTACCAGTCAGGGAAAAGGAAACCACAGCAAATATATCACGTTAATCTCCTAAAACCTTGGAAGAACAGATAGACTTTGTTGGCAGTGCCAACCCCCCAAAAGCCCAGGTCACACCTGAGATACCCATAACTGAATGCTTGTAAATGGAACCAACAGAAGGAGGTTAAACAGTTTGGGCCAGATTCTCATAGAATTCCGGAGGCGTAGCGTAAGCCATTTACACTATTCCAACGCATCGTACTAGAGCAAGTGCTTTAATCTCAAAGCACTTGCTCCGTAGTTTTCGCCGGTGTCGCGTAAATCGCCCAGCGTAAACCCACGCAATTCAAATGGGGCGGCTTGTATTTAAATTAAGCGCGCCCCCCGTCGAATGAACTGCGCATGCGCCGGCCGTGGAATAAGGCCAGTGCGCATGCTCCAGCTCACGTCGGAAAGCGTCGTTGAAACCGACGTCAAAACGAAGTGAGCATCATTTACGCAACTCCCTATTCGCGAACGAGTTAGTAAAACGACGTAAGCGACAGAAAAAGCCGACGCTGACCCGACGCCATACTTAACATGGCATCCGACGGCACCCGACGGCACCCGACGGTACTTCGTAAGGTTACTCCACATAGAAGCTGGGGTAACCTTACGCGGACGAAAACGACGTACGCGACGACGGGGCGGCGTAAAAGCGATCGGGAATCGGCCTACTAGCCTAATTTGCATATGCAAATGAGAAAACAACGTAAAGGCCTCCTAGTGGCCGGAGTTGTCATTACAACTACGATCCGCAAGTGTAATGGTTTTACACTTGTCGGATGTTGAAGTGTATCTATGCAAAAGTGATGCTAAGCATCACGCGCATAGATACGAGGCAAAAAAACGGCGATACAACGGGGTATCTGAGATACTCCGTCGTATCGCCGCTGAGAATCTGGCCCTTTGTTAGTAAAAATAAACACTTTTTCTCTCACTTACCTGGACTAACCACAGTTATACATCATGACATAATTGCAGAACCAGGTGTGTCCTCATAAATCTAAAGCCCTATAGAATACCCAAGGCTAAGAGGGAAGTGGTTGCAAATGAAATAAAGAGCATGTTAGAGTTGGATGTGATAGAGGAGTCCCACAGTGACTGGAAGTTGAACAGCGAGTCCAAATTCCATGCGTACCCAATGCCTCGGTTCAACGAGCTTGTTGACAGATTGGGAAGTGCAAGGTACATAATTACTTTAGATCTGATTTAAAAGGTATTGGAAAATACCCCTAATGGAATCTGCAAAAGAGAAGATGGCACTTTCTACGCCTGAGGGGTAATTTCTATATAAGTGAATGTCTTTTAGTTTGCATGGTGCGCCTGCCTCATTTCAGAGAATGATGGACAAGACATTAAGACCACATCCCGATACGCAGACGCATATTTGGGCGGATGTAGTCATCCACAGCTTAGATTCAGAATCTCAGAATCTCATGTCCCAGGTGCAAGTAGTAGTAGATTCTCTTAGGAAAGCAGGACTTACTGCCAACCCCACAAAGTGTGCCATAGGATTGGAGGAGGTCATTACCTTGGTTACATTATTGGTCGAGTGCTGAGCAGGCCTCAGACCAATAAGATTGAGATGGCCCCAACCTATAAGTAAAAATCTAATTTGGAAATTTTTTGGGATCACAGGTTACTACTACATTTACCCAATTTTGCCACCATTGCAGCCCCACTGACAGATCTGATGAAGTGTAGAGGGTCAGTCATGATTAAGTGGAATCCTGAGGTAGAGAAGGCATTTCAAATGTTGAAGCAATCTCTTTGCGCACAGCCTGTGCTCATGACCCCAGATTTCACAAACTCCTTTGTGGTACAGATGAACGCCTCTCATGTGGGACTATGTGACACTATGAAAGGCGAGGTAATTGATGGATGTTATGTGTCACCTCACATGCGCTCCTATGCAGGGAACTAAGGTGGAATCTGGTACAGGATTTACAAGCCACTTTGGCAGGGTTTGTTCCGGACCAGATTTTGCAGTCCACTTGTGACTACCAGTAGGTGCTATAAATAAAGCAGGACTGCAGACAGAGATTTCTCATGGCCTGGGACTCAGGAAACCCAAGGGAGCTACAGATGTGTAGTTTGCTTTGTGAGACAGAAAAGGTTTGCAGCATCTTTGTTTTGTGGGTGACTGGGGTCACCCACAAAACCTAACCTGTAAGTTAGGAACCTGAAAATGTTTAGTAAGTGCCTGGATGGCAAGGATTTATTTTCTGTTTTGTTTAATTTACATGCAACCTTTTAAAAACCAAACCGACTACAAGTCAGATTTTCAAAAAACCTACTGTCTGCACTACCTTTTTCCCCAGGGAAGGTGATCCCCATTTGAACTAACCCCCACAATGTGCATAGGCGTTTTTTGCCATGCACTTCAATGTCCCACTGCACGTGCCAACTGCAGCTTGTGAGATGTGGGTGGGGCTTAGGTGTGGCTATGATGCAAAGTAAAAAAATGTCATTCAAATATTCTGTTACTGTGCTGAGTAATCGGCAATGGGAAATAATATTAAACATTTCTCCAGAATCAGCTTTATCAACTAGACACTTAATAATATCAAACCTGAGGAAGTTTCAACAGTGCAGTTTCGTACATAGATGCAGTAGGTAACCAAAGGCTTGCCCCATTAATTTGCTGTTTACTGTAACCTGCTAAGAGGAATGCTTTACTGTCCCACTGGTGCGCAGGCTCACGCCATACTGATTACATGCTGAGAAGTTCCTTCTTCCCATCACTGGTACAAGTAGATGTTTTCTGTGCAGACATCATGATTCCTTCCTCTTCTCCTGCGGTGACGGTAATAGACAATCCTTACTGCAAAACAAAATAGTGCTCAAACAAGACATGTGAATTCCATTTAATTAGGTATTACTCCGAGCCCAGGCCAGTGGGATATGTCCATGAGAGCCTAGGTTCAGAATCGGGTTGAATGATGCTAACCCTCATTTAACTATTTTTTCATGAACTGGGCTATTCATTTTTTCTTTATACAGTATTTCTAATTAAAACTTTAGGGCCAATTTGCAGCTGATTCCTATGCATCCCTTATGCCGCCTACACACGATCGGCCAAACCGATGAGAACGGTCTGATGGACCGTTTTCATCAGACCAAACCGATCGTGTGTGGGCCCCATCGTTTTTTTTATCTAACCTATCTTTACCGAACTGATATAAAAAAAAAAACGATCGTTAGTAGGCACGGCCATCGGTTAAAAATCCATGCATGCTCAGAATCAAGTCGACCCATGCTTGGAAGCATTGAACTTCATTTTTTTCTGCACATCGTTGTGTTTTACGTCACAGCATTCTGAACGATCGTTTTTTTAACTGATGGTGTGTATGCACGTCTGACCATTAGTCAGCTTCATCGCTTAACTGATGGAAAAATCCTTTATACCGTTCTCATCGGTTTGACCAATCGTGTGTACAGGGCATTATTGTTTTTACCACACTCAAAGCTGCAAAATGTCTGTATAGCTGGCACCATTTATACCGACTAACTAGCAGACAGAAGATCCAAATTTATTGCTATTTGATTGCTTTGGATTTATGGTAAATTCAAAGCTAGCGTAGTAGGTAACCCTAATTGT
The DNA here is from genome assembly GCA_029574335.1 of Rana kukunoris. NCBI lineage: Eukaryota > Metazoa > Chordata > Amphibia > Anura > Ranidae > Rana > Rana kukunoris. The sequence goes on from CM056056.1 coordinate 143,097,132, forward strand.
TTTACATATTAAAGATCAGTTGAAGAATGGTTGCTTAGTGATCATGCTGGGTTAATTTATGCTTACTGAAAACAAATGTGTATTGCTTTGCAAGTCATTATTGTTTTACAACAGTTTAACTCTGTTCTTTCCTGAAGGGCTGGTAAACATGAAAAGCAATAATTCACTTAGAAACTCTCAGTGCTGTTGTTTCTTCTGTCAGTTATCTAAATAAAAAAAGCTAATTGAAAGAGTGGTAACATTCCTACAAAATGACAGTGATATTATTGTGTTTTTGTGGCTTCTCTAATATTAAGGGGACTTGTACAGGAACCTTTTTTTTGTCAAGCAATGTAGCAGAGTTATCTAACACCTGCCATAACTGGGTAATGTGTGAGATAAGTTGAGTGCGATAATGGGGTCTTGTTTAAAAGAGTGAAAGTTTCTCCTTGACATGACTAGTAGGATGTGGGCTGGTCTTCCCTGTGTGCAGAAATCAAGCTTAAGCTGCAAATGGCTAGGGGGGTCTTCAGAAGAGGTACGACATGCTATGTAGTATGGATGTGGCAAGTGTTTGAGTCTGTGCTACATAGTTATGAGTTGGTCATCTGAGCAGTTGAGTGTGTACACAGTAGACAGTCCAGAAGTGTTGGATACAGTAACAAGCAGTGCTATAGGTTATTCTTTAAAATGACTGTGGTTGTGACAACCTACAGCTTCCAGTGTCAGACATATAAGGTAGCTTTGTGCAGTATAAGTTCAGTGAGTTGCAATCCTAATTTAAGGGGTTTCTGTGGCTAAGATCCAGTGTACTTTTGCTGCATTGATGAGTGGTCAAGAGGTGCCCGGGGTACCCGACGGTCGGCCTTGGGGGGATCGTTCCTCTTCGGAGGGCCCCCCCTTGCTGCTATTGGCCTTAGGATTAGTCCCCAGGCAACGGGAAGCGATCGCCTTCCTCAAGGCGCAGTTGGTCGGTTGGCGGTGCTGGGGGGTTCTACTTGTGGGGCCCCTTAGGTGGGCGACCAGACCTCTTTCAGGATGGCGGGCCGCGGGCTGAAAGACTCGCTGCGTTTTCTTTTTATGCCAGGATTTAAAGACCAAGTGACGCTGAAGACTATCGTGGTGGACGTGTTGATGGATACTTTCCTTGTGGCGGTGAGGGATATTATGTGTTTGCAGGATTTTCCCAACCAGGGAATTTACGATGTGACTTTTTCCTCCACAGCGTTGTGCTGGAATATCTTTGAAGAAGCAGAGAAGAGGAAAGGAGGAGGAGCATTGAAACCTCTACAGGTAATCCCCTTATTCATGGAAGAGGAGAAAGTCATAATTGTTCATATGTACAACCCGTTTGCGGATCCAGTGCTAGTAAGAGCGTTTTTAGACAATGATTGTGAAGTGTTAAGAGGGGGTGAGCCTGTCCTGAACAGGTATAAGATTTGGACCGGTAAATATAGGTTTATGGGCAGGTTCAAGTTGGACCCTACTTGTATTGGGGGTGTGAGGCGGCCGCCTCCCGTTTTTACAGTTGGGGGAGAGAGATGTTTTTTGTTTTATCAGGGCCAGCCAAAGTACTGCAGGAAGTGTTTGTCATATGGTCATACGAGCAACGAGTGTGACTCTTCGGAGAGGTGCAGATTGTGCCAGCAAGTAGGACATAAGGCAAAAGATTGCAAAGCAGGGAGAATGTGCGATATTTGCAAACGTGCAGGACATTTGGCCAGACAATGCCCGGAATACGAAAAAGAAAGGAAGAAGTACCAGAGCACCAGGTTGGGAGGGGAAGAGGCATAACAGAGGGGCAGACGGAGAGGGGGGGCTGAGCAGGAGGTGCCTAAGGAAGGGCCTCATGCTAGCGAAACCTCGAGGGCTGCGCCCAATGACGTTCCACCCAATGACGCAGCAGGGGCGAGTGGCGGAGCGTGAGGGTCAGGCACTGACGCTGCGGCGGACGCGGCCGGCTACGGCTCTGCGACCCCCGAGATGGCAGAGGGTGGTGGAGGGGACCACGCGGGTGGTCTTAAAGTGGATGCCAATTCCCCCCGGGAAGAGGAGTTGGAAGTAGGCGATGCAGCTGAACAACCCCAGGACTTTCCGGAAGGGGTAGAAATTATTATCGAGGGTGCGGAACAGATTGTCAGTCCTGCATCTAGTCCTTTTGTGGCGCCTGTGCTGGTTGGGGATATCTCGACCAGTGAAGAGGAGGAGCAGGAGGACATGGATGATGAGGATGAAGAGGATGAGGATGGTGATAGTGAGGAAAGTTTGGAGTGTGGGCAACGTATGGCCTATACCCCTGGATCCGAGACTCAGGTGTCGGGAAAACGGAAGGGTGGGGTGGAAAGCGGGGAGGAGGGTTCCCTGCACATTGCCTCTCCTGGGGCTTCCGAACAGGAAGTCGCCAGTTCCCCCGGACTAAGGAGAAGCCGGAGAGTAAGGAATGAAAAGACTGGACAGAAGTCAGAACAATGTTAAGAACTATGATGGCTGTTTTCTTTTACTGCTTTGTTATGGCTTTAATTGTGGCCACACTGAATGTGAGGAGTCTAAAGTCGGGTGGTAGGAGGGCTTTGGTTCTAGACTATTTGGAATCTGTGAAAGCAGATATTATTTGTGTGCAGGAATGTGGCGCAGAGGATCTGTATGGGGTCACTAAGTGGAGGAAAGGGGTGGCTGTGTGGACACCATGTTATGAGTCAAGATCGGAAGGTGTTGGAGTTCTAATTAAAAATGAGGAGGTTAAAGTGTTAGCACATGAGGAGGTGGTACCTGGGAGATGTTTGGCCGTGACTCTAGAATATGAAAACAAAAAATTGAGAGGACATAAGGCAAAAGATTGCAAAGCAGGGAGAATGTGCGATATTTGCAAACGTGCAGGACATTTGGCCAGACAATGCCCGGAATACGAAAAAGAAAGGAAGAAGTACCAGAGCACCAGGTTGGGAGGGGAAGAGGCATAACAGAGGGGCAGACGGAGAGGGGGGGCTGAGCAGGAGGTGCCTAAGGAAGGGCCTCATGCTAGCGAAACCTCGAGGGCTGCGCCCAATGACGTTCCACCCAATGACGCAGCAGGGGCGAGTGGCGGAGCGTGAGGGTCAGGCACTGACGCTGCGGCGGACGCGGCCGGCTACGGCTCTGCGACCCCCGAGATGGCAGAGGGTGGTGGAGGGGACCACGCGGGTGGTCTTAAAGTGGATGCCAATTCCCCCCGGGAAGAGGAGTTGGAAGTAGGCGATGCAGCTGAACAACCCCAGGACTTTCCGGAAGGGGTAGAAATTATTATCGAGGGTGCGGAACAGATTGTCAGTCCTGCATCTAGTCCTTTTGTGGCGCCTGTGCTGGTTGGGGATATCTCGACCAGTGAAGAGGAGGAGCAGGAGGACATGGATGATGAGGATGAAGAGGATGAGGATGGTGATAGTGAGGAAAGTTTGGAGTGTGGGCAACGTATGGCCTATACCCCTGGATCCGAGACTCAGGTGTCGGGAAAACGGAAGGGTGGGGTGGAAAGCGGGGAGGAGGGTTCCCTGCACATTGCCTCTCCTGGGGCTTCCGAACAGGAAGTCGCCAGTTCCCCCGGACTAAGGAGAAGCCGGAGAGTAAGGAATGAAAAGACTGGACAGAAGTCAGAACAATGTTAAGAACTATGATGGCTGTTTTCTTTTACTGCTTTGTTATGGCTTTAATTGTGGCCACACTGAATGTGAGGAGTCTAAAGTCGGGTGGTAGGAGGGCTTTGGTTCTAGACTATTTGGAATCTGTGAAAGCAGATATTATTTGTGTGCAGGAATGTGGCGCAGAGGATCTGTATGGGGTCACTAAGTGGAGGAAAGGGGTGGCTGTGTGGACACCATGTTATGAGTCAAGATCGGAAGGTGTTGGAGTTCTAATTAAAAATGAGGAGGTTAAAGTGTTAGCACATGAGGAGGTGGTACCTGGGAGATGTTTGGCCGTGACTCTAGAATATGAAAACAAAAAATTGAGAGTGTTCAATTGCTATGCTCCGGCAGACAAAAGAGGGCGGAAGGAGTTTCTCAGCACCCTAAAGTTGCAACTGCCGGGAAGGGTTGCAACTATCATTACTGGTGATTTTAATTGTGTGCGGAAGGGGAGTGATAGACATGGAGTGGGGGAGGGAGGAGGTGTGGATGTGAACTCCCATTTGTTGAAGGAATTGGTGGATGATTTTAAACTCCAAGATGCAGCGGTGGTGGTGGAAGGGGAATACCTTTTGGTCGGATAAGGGGACTGTATCATCCCGGATTGATTTAGTTTTTGCCTCGGAGTTTGTGGAGGTGAAGGAGTATAAAGTAGTTCCTGTTCTTTTCTCGGATCATAAATTGTTGTGCTGTAAATTGGAGTTGGGCACAGGAGTAACGTTTGGCAGTGGATTATGGAAGTTAAATACGTCTATATTGGAAGATGAGGAGGTGTACGGGAAAGTGTGTACTTACCTGGAGGAGTTGGTGGAGTTTAAAAAAGATTTTGCAGATCTCCTGGGATGGTGGGATTGGGTGAAGGAATCCCTGGCAAAATTCTTGAGGAAGATGTGTGGTATGAAGGATAAGGAGAAAATAGATAAAGAAATGGCATTAGTAAGAAAGCTACACTTTTTATATAAATGTAAAAAGATAGGGGTGGAGGTGGATGAAGATTTAAAGGAGGTGAGAAGTGAGTAGTGTTGAGCGGAATAGGCCATATTCGATTTCGCGATATTGCGCGAATATATAGAAGAATATTCGCTAATATCGAATATTCGTGATATTTTATCCAAAAAAAAATTTGCAAAATTTCGCTAATGCGAAAATTATTGCGAAATTCTCATAAACGGAGATCATTTCCTGTATTACTAAACTAATATGCACTAAACACTAACTCTACACTAACTCTACTTAAAAGAAAGGAGAATAAGGGGGCAAAAGAAGGGCGGAGAAGATAATCGCGCAATATTCCTATTGTGCGATTATCTTCTCCGCCCTTCTTTTGCATCAGAGCCAATCAGAATAACTTGAATATTCGGCAAAAGGAATATCGCGGAATATTCGAGTTATTCTGATTGGCTCTGATGCAAAAGAAGGGCGGAGAAGATAATCGCGCAATATTCCATTTGCCGAATATTCGAGTTATTCTGATTGGCTCTGATGCAAAAAAGGGCGCATCAGAGCCAATCAGAATAACTCGAATATTCGGCAAAAGGAATATTGCGCGATTATCTTCTCCGCCCTTCTTTTGCATCAGAGCCAATCAGAATAACTTGAATATTCGGCAAAAGGAATATCGTGCAATATTCCTTTTGCAGAATATTCTAGTTATTCTGATTGGCTCTGATGCAAAAGAAGGCCGGAGAAGATAATCGTGCAATATTCCGTTTGTCGAATATTCGAGTTATTCTGATTGGCTCTGATGCAAAAGAAGGGCCGAGTAGCTGATGCGATTCTTTTATGTTGCCGAAAATTCGCATCGCATAAAAGAATCGCATCAGCTACTCGGCCCAGGGTCCCTCTCTAATCATACCAGCAAGGCTTTTAGAAGTCGATGGAGATCACTAGGATGTGATCTGTTTTAAAAATAAATTTGAAAAAATACGAATATTCGCCATAGCGAATATTCGCCGCAATATTCAAGTTATTCGCGAATACTCGAATATGCAATATTCGTAGCGAATATTCGCAATGTGAATATTCGTGAGCAACACTGGAAGTGAGAGGGAGAAAACCCTGAAGGATAAAGGGAAAAAAATTATTTTCAATGCTAAGATAAAAGAAATGGAATAAGGGGAGCGTTGCTCGAGGTACTTCTTTAACAAAGCATATTCAGGGAAGAAAGTGATGGCTTCCGTGTTGGTAGGAGAGAAGGAGGTGACCGGTGAAAGGATGGTGGAGGAGGTTTTCTCTTTCTATAGAAAGTTATATGCGGTGCAGGAGGGAGTGGTGGAGGAGGAACAAACCGATTACTGTAGTGTTCTTGGAAAGTGTTTGGGAAAGGAGGAGGTTGAAGGGTTACTAAATACAGTAACCGAGCTGGAGGTGGAAAGCATATTGAATAGTATGCAGAAGAATAAGACCCCAGGGAGGGATGGGTTCCCAGTAGAACTCTATTTGAAGTTTTGGCCAGTTTTTAAAAGCCACCTGATTGAAATTGTTCAGCATTGTGTGTCAACTGGAGAATTATCCTCGACAATGAAGGAAGGGGCAATTGCCTTATTGTTTAAGAAAGGTGACCGGCGAGACATTAAGAACTGGCGCCCTATTACTCTGTTAAATGTCGATTTTAAATTGGTGACCAAGTTATTGGCAAGGAGGATGAGCCGAGTGGCTAGTAAGCTGGTAGGGGAGGGGCAGGTGTGCGCAGTGCCCGGTAGAAGGATGACCGACATTCAAATTCTTTTACGAGATTTGATTTCATATGCGCAAGCTAATAACATGTCCTTGGCGTTAATGGGGATTGACTTAGAAAAGGCCTACGACCGTGTGGCCCACTCCTTTTTATTTAAGGTATTGGAACAAATGGGGATTCTGCCTCCCTTTTTGAGAACTTTGCGAAGATTATATACAGGGATCGGGAGCCAAGCGATGGTTAATGGTAACCTGTTGGATTTCTTTCCGGTTTTAGCTGGGGTGAGACAGGGCTGTTCGCTCTCGCCTATAATGGTCATATGTGCGATTGAGCCACTCCTTCGGCATGTTCAGAAGGACAAGAGAATTAAAGGGATTTTTCTGCCAGGGGGCGGAGGGGAGAACGTAAAAGCGGTTTGTTATATGGATGACGTCACCTTCGCCTGCTCTGCACAAGTTAACCGCTTGCCGACCAGCCGCCGCAGTAATACGGCGGCAGGTCGGCACGGGTGCGCGAGAGCCCGTAGCTCTACGTCGCGCCTTTCGCGGCCACTAGGGGGCGCGTGCGCGCCGCCGGCGGCCCGCGCGCGCGCGCCCCCCGCTCGCCCCCGAGTCCCGTGCGTGTGCCCGGCGGGCGCGATCGCCGCCGGGCACACGCGATCGCTCGTTACAGAGCGGGGAACGGGAGCTGTGTGTGAAAACACACAGCGCTCGTTCCTGTCAGCGGGGGAAACGCTGATTTTCTGTTCATACAATGTATGAACAGAAGATCAGTGATTCCCCTAGTGAGTCCACCCCCCCCCCCCATACAGTTAGAACACACTAGGAACACACTTAACCCCTTCCCTGCCCCCTAGTGTTAACCCCTTCACTGCCAATGGCATTTTTATAGTAATCCAATGCATTTTTATAGCATTGATCGCTAAAAAAATGCCAATGGTCCCAAAAATGTGTCAAAAGTGTCCGAAGTGCCCGCCATAATATCGCAGTACCGAAAAAAAACGCTGATCGCCGCCATTACTAGTAAAAAAATAATAATAATAAAAATGCCATAAAACTACCCCCTATTTTGTAAACGCTATAACTTTTGCGCAAACCAATCAATAAACGCTAATTGCGATTTTTTTTTTTACGAAAAATATGTAGAAGAATACGTATCGGCCTAAACTGAGGGAAAAATATTTTTTTTTAATATATTTTTGGGGATATTTATTATAGAAAAATGTAAAAAATATTGCATTTTTTTCAAAATAGTCGCTCTGTTTTTGTTTATAGCGCAAAAAATAAAAACCGCAGAGATGATCAAATACCACCAAAAGAAAGCTCTATTTGTGGGAAAAAAAGGACGCCAATTTTGTTTGGGAGCCACGTCGCACGACCGCGCAATTGTCAGTTAAAGCGACGCAGCGCCGAATCTCAAAAAGTGCTCTGGTCTTTGGACAGCAATATGGTCCGGGGCTGAAGTGGTTAAAGTTGTAGACTCCTTAGTGATATTGGGGAGGCATTTTACAAGAAATCAACTGAGCTCTGTTAATGCAGAGAAAGCTTTGGACAAGATTAAGAAGAAGGTGGACTTCTGGAGGATGAGGCGGTTGACATTAACAGGGAAAGTTCTAGTGACCAAAGCAGTGATTTTGCTGCTACTGCTGTATTTTAGTTTGGTTTTTCCCCCCAATACTAGGTGAGTGCAGAAAATTGTGAGGATCTTGTTTATTTTCTTTTGGGGAAGTAAGATGGAGCGAATAGAACGGAAGTCTATTGTAAAGAGTGTGGAAAGAGGGGGGTGTGGCTTTCCGGATATACCAGTCTTATCAAGTATGCACTATTGGCTTGTACATTTTAAAGCCTTTAGTGGAGGAGGTAAAACAGCTGCACTGATGAGGTATCTGGCTGGATGGGTTTTAATAAAATGGGGCTGGTGTAGTAAGGATCTGTCGAGACCAGTGGCCTTGGTGACCCCCTTCTACCAGAGACTGGTGACTTTTGTTAGGGTCAACAGGCTGGTGGAGTTAGGGGAGGGTGCGGTGAACAAAAAAGTTTTGGCGAAATGGATCAGGGGAGAGGAGCTAAAGGACAATATTCTTGGCCTTGGTTCCAAGATGGTGGAAGTGTGCTGGAAGAGGTTATTTCTAAAGGGAGTCTCGAATAGACAAAAAGAGATATCTTGGCTTGCCTTTCACGAGGCCCTGCTGACTAAGTCCTTCCTGAGAAGAAGGGATTTGGCCAGAGATGAGGTATGCCCGAGAGAAGGAGGGGTTTGTATATTGTGTTTTTAATGTATATGATGTGATCTTTTAAATTGTTTTTTTTTTGTGTGAAGAAAGTAAAGTAAGACCAGATGATGATGAAAGCAAAGTACCTTGAAAGACCGTGTGCGACTGGCTCTTGGTGAATAATTTTGCTGAAGCTTGGTTTTGCTGGTGATCTGATGGTTAAAAAAACAATAATCAATTCCGACTCGGCCTATCAGAGTCCCTCAAGGACGAACTAGCTAGAATTGATCCACCTGCCACCTTGGAAGCATTAATTCAATCAGCTACCCAACTTGACAGACGCCTACAAGAATGACGATCCGAACGCTTCCAAGTAACTCGGTCCAGCTGGACCCCACCAAGGTTCCCTCCAGCTCCGCCGCCTCTCCCGGTTCCGCCCACCTCCTCGCTTCAGGATCCGGAGCCCATGCAACTCGGTCAGGTCCAGGCTCCCCTCACGTCTGAAGAAAGGCAGCGTAGACGCCAGTCAACGCTGTGCCTGTATTGTAGTGGAGCAGGCCACTTCCTCCGCACTTGTCCCATTAGACCCAGTAAGTCTAGATCTCCATCCTCCTTCAATTACCACATTACCAACTTACCTCAGACTTATGTTGTCCTCTTTCTCTCCCTACAGCTCCCGGAGGGGCGACCCGGCTGCTGGCCATCGTTGACTCTGGGGCTTGCAGCTGCTTTCTGGACTCCACCCTGGCCCAAAAGCTGCATGTCCCCTGTCGTCCTAAGGACTCCCCCTTACAGATCCATCTGGCAGATGGCTCACTCCCCTGCTCAGGACTTGTTACCCATGAAACCCTACCTATCTTTGCCGTCTCAGATACCGGACACCAAGAATACCTGTGCCTGGACCTTATCCCATCTCCACTGGCCCCCATCATCTTGGGGCTCCCATGGCTACAAGTACACCAACCCAGTATAGACTGGTGTGAAAAGGAGGTCAAATTCCCCTCAATCTACTGTGCTCAACATTGTCTCGTACCCACTAAACCCGCTTGTTCTACCTTGATGACGGCGACAGAAGACTTCCAACACGTTCCCTCAGTCTACTCAGAATTCAAAGATGTTTTTAACAAACAGCAGGCGGACCGCCTTCCTCCACACCGGTCATACGACTGTCCCATTGACCTGTTGCCTGGTTCTAAGATTCCCTTCGGGAGAATCTTCCTTTCTCAGAGACTGAATTAGTAGCCCTCAAGGCTTATATCGACGAAAACTTAGAAAAAAAGTTTATTCGTCCTTCTTCTCCAGCCGGGGCAGGAATCTTTTTCGTCGAAAAAAAAGATGGCTCCCTCAGGCCTTGCATCAACTATTGGGAGTTGAATAAAATTACCATAAAGAATCGGTATCCGTTACCCCTGATCCCGGAACTGTTCCAGCGATTCCGTTCAGCCCGGGTCTTCTCCAAACTCGACCTCCGGGGGGCTTACAACCTTGTCTGAATCCAGCCCGGGGACGAGTGGAAAACAGCTTTCAGGTCAAGGTTTGGCCACTTTGAGTACTTGGTGATGCCCTTCGGTCTCTGCAATGCCCCTGCCACATTCCAGCACCTGGTAAACAACATCTTCCGCCAGTTCCTGGACGACTTCCTGGTCATCTATCTAGATGACATCCTCATCTTCTCAGTGTCCCTTGAAGTGCACCGGGTCCACGTTAAACAAGTCCTGGCCATCCTTAGACAACACAAATTATACCTCAAAGCTGAGAAATGTGAATTTGAAGACCACAATTCAGTTTTTGGGCTTTATCATCTCAACCAATGGGATATCTGTGGATCCACAAAAAGTCAAAGCAGTCCAGGACTGGCCAGCACCGGCCAACAAGAAGGGGGTACAGCGGTTTATTGGCTTTGCCAACTTCTACCGAAGATTCATTGCCGGCTTTTCATCCACTGTGTCCCCTATTACCAAACTAACCCAACAGGGGTGCCATTTCCACTGGTCTCAGGAAGCACAGGAGGCATTCACAAGACTCAAGACCTTGTTTTCTTCCGCACCTGTTCTAAAACATCCAGACCAAACCTTGCCTTTTCTCCTGGAGGTGAACACCTCGGAAATTGAAATCGGAGCTATCTTATCGCAGAGACAGGGACCTAAGTCCCTGCTACAACCTGTAGCTTATGCTTCACGAAAACTAAGCGCTCCAGAAAGAAATTATGACGTTGGAGACCGGGAACTATTGGCCATTAAGTTTGCCCTGGAAGAATGGAGATATCTCCTGGAAGGGGCTCTTCACCCCATTCTGATCTTTACGGACCATAAAAACCTGCAATACTTACAATCCGCCAAACGCCTAAGACCAAGACAGGCTCGCTGGGCCCTGTTCTTCACTCGTTTTCATTTTCACATCACCTTCAGACCGGGGTCAAAGAATGGGAAAGCAGACACCCATTCCAGAATGTTCACCGAAACTCCCGATCCACTGGAACCTAGTACCATCTTAACCCCCAGGAACTTTCTATTAATCTCTCCAGTTGACCTTCTGACCTCTCTTAAAAGGGCCTCCGACCAATGCACCGACCAACTGGCACTCTCTCTGGAGAAACAAGACGGCTTACTATGGTCACGGGGCAAAATCTTTGTACCTACGGAAACAAGGCAGTTAGTGCTAAGCACGTTCCACGATCACAAGTTGGCGGGCCACTTTGGAGCACGGAAGACCTCGGAGCTGATCGGATGCTCCTTCTGGTGGCCAAAGTGGAAATTAGACTGTAAAACCTATGTGTCCTCTTGTACCCGCTGCCAGTGCTGTAAGGGTCCGAACACTAAGTCCTGGGGCCTACTCAAACCTCTTCCTGTTCCGGAACGCCCTTGGACAGATATTTCAATGGATTTCATTGTGGATCTGCCTCCCTCCGAAGGTTTTACTACGATTCTAGTGGTAATTGACCGACTGTCCAAATTAGCACACTTCCTGCCCACGATTGTAAAACCCTCTGCGGCTGAGACAGCCAACATTTTTTTTAAGGAAATCATAAGACTCCATGGGGCACCCAAGAGCATCGTGTCAGACAGGGGTGTGCAGTTTACTTCCAAGTTCTGGAAGGAGCTCTGCAAGTCGCTTGAAAATAAGATCTGCCTCTCGTCTGCCTACCACCCGCAGTCCAATGGCCAGACAGAGAGGACCAACCAAACGTTGGAGCAATACCTCCGTTGTTTTTGTTCATCATCTCAAAACGACTGGGCATCTTTGCTGCCATCGGCAGAGTTTGCCTACAACAATTCCGTTCACTCGTCTACTAACCAAACCCCGTTTTGGGCCAACCTCGGATACAATCCCTCCTTCCTTCCGCACTCTATTCCTGAAATATCGGTTCCAGCTGTCCAGCAACGCATAGTTGCTATGCAACAACACTTCCAGAAACTCCAGGAGACCATGGAGCAAGCCCAAAAAAGTTACAAGAAATTTTACGACAGGGGGAGGAAGGAGTGCCCGGACTTCGAAGTTGGGGAAAAGGTCTGGTTATCGGCCGCAAACCTCAAACTACCAATTCCTTCCCGGAAACTCGGCCCTAGATTCATCGGCCCGTTTAAAATCAAGCGGAAAATCAACCCCGTGGCTTTTGAACTAGAATTACCAGACTCCTACAGGATCCACCCTGTCTTTCATGCATCCCTGCTCAAGCCTGTCATACCAGACACTTTCCCTGAGTCTTGGGTGCGCGCGTGCGCGGTATAGGCGCGCGGCACAGGTGCGCACGGACACGCTCCCCATCCAGCCAATCAGTGGCTTAGGCGGGCTATTTAAGCCATCCTCTTCCCCCTGTCTGGTTGCTGGCTTGTCACAGCTTCTGAGTGTATCTGATACCTACGACCTTTTGAGCCTGACCCTTCTGACCTTTGGCTATTGTTACCGGACTGCTGCTGCCTCCTGCTCTTGACCTTTGGCTTTGAACTATCAGACTTCCTGATCTCTCCAACCCTCCTGACCACGGCCTGTTTCCCGGATTAATCTTCTGCTTGTTCCCAGCTCCAGCTACCTGGACTTCCAGGCTACCTCCGTGTGCTTCCTCGGCTGACCTCAGCAACCTGCTTCCGGATCAATCTCTGCTCCACGGATCCAATCTTCGTCCGCCTGTCGGTACCGGTGCCTCCTGGTGCGTCTGTCCCGACTCCAGGGGCGGATCGCGCTAGGTCGCAAAGGGAGCCGCCCTCAGCATCTTGGCCTTGGTGAGTTTATCCTTAAATAACCGTGATACCCGGCCTACATGGGCACAGCTGGAAAAATTGTATGGGACCTGGCTTACTCACTCCTGAGAAAAGGATATCATCTTTACCTTGATAACTTTTATACCAGCCTGCCCCTTTTCCGACACTTATATATTGAAAAAACCCTGGCCTGCGGAACCTCCAGAAAAAATAGGAAGGGCTTCCCACAATCCATTGTGAACAAAAAGCTGCAAAGGTGGCAAAGAGCAACAGTGAGGTGCAACAAAGTGCTGGCCTTGAGGTGGAAGGATAACAGAGACGTGCACATGATATCCACCATTCACAATGACACTGTAGTTGTTGTTCAACGAAGACGAGGTCCCATTGAAAAGCCGACACGTGTCCAAGATTACAATCTGTACATGAGGGGGGTGGATTTCAATGACCAAATGATTCAGCCCTATTTATCAATAAGGAGGTCCCGATTCTGGTACAAGAAGGTAGCAATTTATCTTATCCATTTGACCATTTATAATTCTTACGTAATCTACTCCAAATCCACTGAAAACCCTGTCCCCTTCCTACACTTCACAGAAGTAATAGTCACGACCCTCATCTATCCACAAAGACCCCCCTCAGAAACCCTTTGCTCTTATGCCGTTAGCCGACTTCATGGACGCCACTACCAGTACAACATCCCACTATCAAAAGGAGGCCGAAGACGGAAAAAAAGATGTCGCGTGTGCAGCAAAAGAGGAAGTCAAAAAGATACCAGCTACCATTGTCTCCGGTGTCCCTCCCAACCTGGCCTTTGCATTGGAGAATGCTTTGAATCTTATCATGAATCCCTAAAATATTAGCCTATATTTTTAACCATTTCCCCCATCTTACCATTTTCTGACCATTTTCATGCTATTGCCTTCCACGTGAACTGACCCTGGGCATCTTTTTCACTATGCCTCTGCCTACTGTTTAGACTGCTTCTACATAAACTGACCCTGGCCTGTTTTTTGACTATGCCTCTGTCTACCGTTTGGACTGCTTCCACGTAAATTGACCCTGGCCTGTTTTATGGACTATGCTTTTGCCTGCTGCTTGTACTGATCTGTTGCCCTGCTATTGTAGTACACAGGGGTCTCACATATGTGAGGGGATGGAGAAAACTTTTTTTTGTTTTTTCCGGGTTTCGTAATTTCCGGATTAGGAGTCAGGAGGCTTCATAGAGATTTTGGTGGGTCAAAGCCTCTACCCTTGTGCCCCTCTGCACAGGTCTTACCCGATTGCGGCCCTCAGCTTGCTGCTGACTTACTGCCAGCATGCCTGCCATCATCTTTGCCTGCCGCATGAACGGACAAACCACTGCTACCTGGACTATGCAAATATGCTGCCTGGAGAATTACTATTCCTGTCGCCTGTTGCCTGGACCAGTGCTCTCTTCTGTGAACACTACTAAAAAGGTAATACTTTTTTTTACCCTTTCCGCAATATAATTTATTTTGGATTGTAATTCTTGGTATGTACATGCTATGTGTTAGAAATATGAAGAGCGGGGGGGCGTGTCCGGATGGCTATGGGAGCAGACGTCTAGTGTCTGAGCTCCTGCAGATCGGCTCTAAATCCGGCTTTTATAGGGTGCAGGGCTGAACAAAAGGACCCCCTTGTGCACCCCCGGCCTCTGTGGTACTCCTGGGGTATGAGAAGAGGCAGCTCCCAGAAGAAAGCAGGCAAAAAGGCCGCGAAAACGGACGTCGCGAGCAAGGCCGCAGCCGCGGCCTCGCCTAAACATCCTGCCCAGATGGAGAACCAGGCCGACGATCCGGAACGGCTGCCGGCCACGGCGGCCGATTTTAAAGCTGTGATGCTGGCACTTACCACCCTAACAGGCAAGGTAGACCACATTCAGACCCATGTGGAGTTTATCCGGAAGGACTTTGATACACTCCGGGGTCGCATGGCTGAAGTGGAGCAGAGGGTCTCTCAAGCTGAGGACACGGTACGTGATCAGGGGGATGATGTGCATGTGTTAAAGACTAAAGTTAAGGCACTGGAAGCCCGGGCTGAGGACGCCGAAAACCGTAACAGACGCAATAATTTGCGGGTGCTGGGTCTTCCGGAGGGGGCTGAGGGTACGGACCCCACCGCCTTTGCTGAGCGTTTGCTGCAACTTATCCTCCCCTCTGCACGTTTTTCCCCATTCTTTACAGTGGAAAGAGCCCATCGTATACCATCCACTAGGGGGCCACAGGGAGCGCCACCCCGCACTTTTATTTTCAAGTTGCTTCACTTCCGTGATCGCGATATGGTGATGAGAGAGGCGAGATCCCAAGGTGAACTGCGATTTGAGAACGCCAAACTTCTGATCTTCCCAGACTACTCGCTGGAAACGCAGAAGCAACGGAAATCATATGATGCGGTGAGGGCCAGACTTCGAGCCAAACATGTCAAGTACAGCATGCTGTTCCCAGCCAGGTTGCGGGTGGAAGATGGCGAATCGGTTAGATTCTTTACATCTCCTGAGGAAGCTTCCATGTGGATCGACACACTACCTCGCAGATAAGTACCGTTACTACTGAAGGGCCACATTGTTTTTTCTCATGAGCCGTTGCCATTTGCTGCCTTCTAGACATGCCTCCTTTATTTGCTGGCCTGCACATGTTGCGCCCCCCCCCCCCCTGGACTACCCCATGTGTTCACTGATATTCTACTTTATGTGCTGTAGGGGTTGGGGGGCCGACATTCCCTGGTTCTTCCCGTGGGTGGATGGGATACCCTGATTGGAGGGTCGAGTGACTGCTGATCCTTTATTGTATCCCCCCCCTTTTTTTTTATTTTTTTTTATCTCCTCTACTTTGGCCAGGGCTGGCACCTATGGCTGCTCATGCAACGTTACAGTTCAAGTTTTACTGCCCCCGGCGGCTGCCGGGAGACTGCACCCACATGTATGATCCGGTCTCCGGCTAGAGACTTAATGTACACCATCTGACTGCTGGACTGTGGATGCCATTCCGTGAGCGTTTCCCCATTGCAGGCGTGTTCGCCTGGGTTCTGAGTTGGGATCCTAAGCCTCCCCAAAGTTGGGGCTGGGGTTGGCGGGGTGGGGGGTGGGGGGGGGTGTGGGAATGTTTTGGTGCACTTTGTTTTTGTACTGTTTTTTCACAAGCGATGTTTTTATGTATGTCATGGAATATTTGAGATGCTCTGTCCTGACCTGCGCAGTGGCCTGGACCCTGCATCCAACTCTGGAGACTGTATTTAGGTCTAAAAATGTGCCTCTAGGTGATTATGGCTGACTGCAATATAATATCATGGAACATCAGGGGGCTGAATTCCTCTGTGAAGAGGTCACTGGTGTTCCAATTTCTTAAAACGTATCGCCCCCAAATCTGCATATTGCAGGAGACTCACCTAACGGGCGGCAAGCTGTTGAGTCTTCGGAAACCTTGGGTGGGACATCTATACCACTCCACACACACCAATTACTCCAGGGGAGTCAGCATTCTTGTGCATAAATCCTTGCCGTTCCGACTGCTGGCACTGGACATAGATCCGGACGGCCGCTTTGTTATCTTACATGCTGTAGTGGATAGGTTGGAGCTGGTGGTGGTGGGACTGTACCTGCCCCCTCCGGCCTCCATGCGCCTACTTAACCAGCTGATCTCTAGGGTAGCCGCTTTTGCCACTGACAATGTGGTCATAATGGGGGACTTTAATCTAGTTCCGGACTCTGGGATGGACAGACTTTCACCCGTAGCGGGCTCATCTTCAGAGCTGCTCTCTTGGGCGGAGGCCTCCAACCTGACTGATGTGTGGAGGTGGCGCAACCCTTCCCAGCGGGCCTACACTTGTCACTCAGCCTCACATAAGACCCTTTCGCGTATTGACCTTGCCTATGCTGGGGGGTCTGTTCTTTCTAGAGTTCGGGATGTCTCTATTCTCCCCCGTGGCATATCTGACCACGCGCCACTCGCGTTGAAACTATCTGTTTCCAATGCACCGGGGGAGAGCCTGTGGAGGTTGTCTAGGTTTTGGCTGTCGGATTTGAGGATCCTAGAGCCGTATAGATCGGAGGCAATACGTTATTGGCGGGACCTGGACCACTCTATAGCCCTGACCACGTCTTGGGATGCATTTAAAGCTTTTACTAGAGGCAGTTTGCAGTCCCACATCCGCAGGATCCGAGGGGACCTGAGAGAGGACACCCTAAGAGCTGAGGGAAGGGTGGCTGCTCTCGAACTTGAATACGCCGCTACTGGGTCCCCCAGGGTCTATTCAGATTTTCAGGCAGCATTGAGGGATGTTCTCTTGCTCCGTACAGCGGCCACAAAAACTCAGTTTCTACACCAGTCCCAAAGAATATTTGAGCATGGGGAGAAGACGGGTGGCATGTTGGCATGGCTGGCACGGGAAAGCTCCTCTCCGGTGACTATTTCGGCGATATGCGACTCTGATGGGACGACCTTGACCGACCCTACCGCTATCAATGCAAGATTTGCATCTTTCTATCAGGAGCTCTACAGCTCTCGGGTGGTATGCACAGATGCCGAGCTTGCGGCCTACCTCGATGAGACGGAGCTCCCGTGCCTGACTTCCACGTACAGGGAGGCGCTGGATAGCCCTATCACATTAGAGGAACTTCGGCGGGCGGTAGCATCCTTGCAAAATGGCAAAACGCCGGGCCCGGATGGCATCCCTGCCGAATTCTTTAAAACATATGCAGAGGAAATTCTCCCATCATTTAAACTCATGCTCCAAGAAGCCGCGGAAGGGGACTCTCTTCCCCCGACGATGGCTGAGGCGGTAATTGTTGTCATTCTTAAACCGGGTAAGGCCCCTCAACAGTGTTCCTCGTACCGACCGATATCTCTCCTCAATGTAGATGCCAAACTCTTGGCCAAGGTGTTGGCTGGTCGACTGAACACTGTGATCACCGCATTAGTCCATGCAGATCAATCTGGCTTTATGCCAGGCAGGGGAACCGATATTAATATTCGCCGCCTCCTCACCCATCTCTCCAGGGCAAGTGGGGACGGTGCAGAGGTGGTGGCCTCCTTAGACGCCGAGAAGGCTTTCGACTCGGTTGAGTGGCGCTACCTCTGGGCCGTCCTCCACAAATTTGGGTTTGGTCCCCGTTTTATTGGGTGGGTTCAGGTGCTATACCGCGATCCTACTGCTCGGATACGCACCAATAACTCACTGTCATCGTCCTTTCCCCTGTCTAGGGGCACCAGGCAGGGCTGCCCGCTTTCCCCTGGTCTGTTTGCGCTAGCCATGGAGCCCATGGCGGCCCGCATCAGATCTGACCCCTTGGTGGAGGGGATTCGGATAGGTGTAGTTGTGGATAAAATATCCCTCTATGCCGATGACACCCTCCTTTTCCTCAAGGATACTTCCTCCCTCCCACCTGCGCTCCATATAGTGGACATTTTCGGCTCCTTCTCGGGTATCAAGGTTAATTGGGGGAAGTCACTTCTTTTCTCACTACATGCGTCGGGCACACACCAGCCGACGGGCACCCCCCTAAACTGGACACCTGAATTTAAATATCTGGGAGTGAGGGTTGGGACTCCGCTGTCCTCATATTATGAGCTCAACCTCCAACCCCTGCTGAAAAACTTTTCGCAGAAATGTGCAGTCTGGAAGACTCTCCCCCTTTCACCGGTGGGTAGAGTAAATCTGATTAAGATGGTATATTTGCCTAAATTCCTCTACCTCTTTCGAAATTCCCCTATGATTCCCCCCGCCTCATTTTTTGCTAAACTAAAAAGTATAATATCCTCCTTTATCTGGAATGGGGGGCCCCCACGGCTGGCTGTTTCCACCCTTCAGCTTCCCATTGATCGGGGGGGACTGTCCCTACCGGACTTCCAGGTCTACTTCTGGGCGGCTGTCCTGGTGACGGTCAGATGGTGGTTCTCCCAGCCCTGCGATAACCCGGCAGTGACTCTGGAAGCGGCTATAATGGGTTCATATTCCTCCCTTAGCAATGTAGTGTTCAGGGGGGCGGGATCCCACCCTGGCATCACAGACCTGATGCGTACAACCATTACGGTGTGGCACAGGGCTAGGACCCGTTTTGCCTCCCCCGGGACATTCTCACCTCACATCCCCCTCTGGGGTAATCCTAAGCTGCCACACATGAACTTGGTTCCGGATCCTCAGGTCTGGGCGAAGAGGGGTATAGTAAAACTGAGGCACATTGTTAGGGGGGGTAGGCTGCGTTCCTTCTCCGATCTCCGGGACGCCTACTCACTACCGGGATGGATGCTGTTTCGATATTATCAGCTACGGCATGCCTATGGGAAACAGTTCCCACAACTTCCCACGTTGGAATCAGACTCTGTGGAGGGGCTTCTTAATGCTAAGGTCATAGACAGGCCCCTGTCCTCCTTGTATCTCCGTTTGTCCATAACTCCCACAAAGAAACTTGAAAAAACTCTGGATAAATGGAAGGTGGACATTCCTGATCTGCTAGAGGACGAATGGGAGGCATGTGTTTCTTCCTTCGTTACGACTATGATTTCGGCCAGAGATCGATTTATGCAGGTTAAGTTCCTCCACAGGGCCTACTTCACCCCGAAACGGTTAACAATTATGAGTCCTAACGTCCCGGTGGCTTGCCCCAGATGTGGTCTAGAGGCTGCCTCCTTTTTCCACATGGTCTGGTCCTGCCCCCGCCTCGGAGATTACTGGTCCGGGGTGGCTGATGCCCTCGACCAGATTACCTCTCTGGACCTGGGAGCTAGCCCTAAATCAATGCTGTTGAATGTCTTTGGCCCTGGGGTGCGGGGTAAATACACTACATTATTCCTCAGGTACGCTACTTTTTATGCCCGTAGGGAGATATTCCTCCACTGGAAGAGTGCTGCCCCTCCCACAGTGTCCTCATGGCGCTCTGTACTGAACTCGGTGCTGCCACTATACAAGATCACCTTTGCTAATCGAAACTGTCCTAGTAAATTTGATAAGATATGGTCGGGGTGGATAGATGCCTGGGGCACAGAGTTTGCAGGTGACAATGACGACGATGACCCTATGTTCTGATTTCCTGAAAGTAATACGCTGTATGTTCAAGATGTGTTTGATTGTTTGGATGTGGTCCCTCCCTCCCCCCTTCCCTCCCCCCCCTTTCTCCTTCCCCTCTGTTCTACACTCCTCCTGTTCCCCCCCCCTCCCCTGGACCTCCTTTACGTAACCTTGCTATGACTTCTTGTTCCCGAATTGGTATCCCATGAACTAATGTATGCTAGCCTTTCAACGTCTTTCTCCTGTTCCTACCAGCAACATATCTAATTGGTGAGATTCTGTGTAATGCTTTCTCTGTGACTTACTGTGTATATGCATCGCTTGTATTGTAAAAATTTGAATAAACATTTTTCTTGTGAAAAAAAAAAGAAATATGAAGAGCCTTCAAAAATGATAGGTTGCCAGTAAATTATATATGTAATGTATGCTCCTAGAATGCCTGATGGTGCTACTTGGATGTTGGGCATCTGTATGTGGCCAAGCTGTGTAAAAGTCTCACACATGTGGTATCCCCATACTCAGGAGAAGCAGTAGAATGTATTTTGGGGTGTCATTTTTGCTATGCATTTGCTATGTGTTCGAAATATCTTATAAATGGACAACTTTGTGTAAATAAAATGCGTTTTCATTTTTTTCCACGTTTTCCAAAAACTTCTGGAAAAAAAATAAGCGCTCAAAAGACTCATTATGCCTCATAGATTATACGTTGGGGTGTTTGCTTTCCAAAATGGGGTCATTTTGTGGGCAATTCCATTGTCCTGGTGTTCCAGGGCCTTCAAAAATGTAACAGGTGTTTGAGAAATGAGCTGTGCAATTTATGCTTGTAGATCGCCTGATGGTGCTACTTCAATGTTGGGCCTTTGTATGTGGCCAGGCTGTGTAAAAGTCCCACACATTTTGTATCCTCATACTCAGGAGGAGTAGCAGAATGTATTTTGGGCTGTAATTTTTGCTATGCATTTGCTATGTGTTTGAAATATCTTATAAATGGACGACTTTGTGTAAATAAAATGCGTTTTAATTTTCCATGTTTTCCAAAAACTTCTGGAAAAAAAATAACCACTCAAAAGACTCATTATGCCTCATAGATTATAATTGGACAACTTTGTGTAGTGAAAATGCATTTTAATTTTTTTTCCACATTTTCCAAAAATGTATGCTCGTAGATCGCCTGATGGTCTACTTCAATGTTGGGCTTTTGTATGTGGCCAGGCTGTGTAAAAGTCCCACACATTTGGTACTCAGGAGGAGCAGCAGAATGTATTTTGGGGTGCAATTTGTTGTAAGCATATGCTCTGTGAGAGAAATAACCAGTTTATATGACAATTTTGTAAAAAAATAAATAAAAAAAAATCTTAATTTTGCAAAGAATTGTGGGAAAAAATTACAACTTTAAAAAACTTGCCATGCTACTTATTTAATACCTTGGAATGTCTACTTTCTAAAAAGGGGTCATTTGGGGGGTATTTGTACTTTTCTGACTTGTTAGTATCTCAAGAAATTACTGTATTTATCGGCGTATCCGCGCACTTTTTTGCCCTGAAAATCAGGGCAAAATCATGGGTGCGCGGTATACGCCGATAGCCGCTTTCCCGCGCCGAGTTTCAAATACTGCGCCGGCATATACCGAGCGCAGTACACTCGGGTATAGTCGGGCAGGCTCGGCTCCTTTCGCGCTCACGTCCTGTACGTCAGAGCGAGAGGAGCCGAGTCTGCCCGACTATACCCGAGTGTACTGCGCTCGGTATATGCCGGCGGAGTATTTGAAACTCGGCGCGGGAAAGCGAGGACGCCGCGAGGACGCCGCGAGGACGCCGGACCGGACGAAGAGGACACCCGAAGCCGCCGCGCAAGACACCAAAACTGTAAGTACAAAAAACTTTTTTTCCACAGGAATGGCGGCAACTTTAGGGGTGCGCGCTATACGCGAGAGCGCGCTATACCCCGATAAATACGGTAGATAGGCCGTCAGTACTTCAAGTGTGATCAGATTGATCAATTTTAAGGGATTGGCACCATAGTTTGTAGACTCTATAACCTTCACAAAGACCAAATAATATACACCAATTTGGGTTATTTTTACCTAAGATATGTAGCAATATACATTTTGGCCAAAATTTATAAAGAAAAATGACTAATTTGCAAAATGTTATGACAAAAACTAAGAAAAAGGCAATTTTTTACTAAATGTACGGTCTTTTTTTGTTTATAGCGCAAAAAATAAAAAACCCACGAGTGATTAAATATCACCAAAAGAAAGCTCTATTTGTGTGAAAAAAAGGACGCAATTTTTATTTGGGTACAGTGTTGCATGACTGAGTAATTGTCATTCAAAGTGTGAGAGCACCGAAAGCTGAAAATTGGTTTGGGTAAGAAGGTGGTTTAAAAGCACTGTATTGAAGTGGTTAAAGAAGATGAGTTTTCTTAAGAAAACTTATATAGACTGACTATCCCTTACCATAGGGGCTGGAGTTTTAGCGATAAAATATAATTTACTCCTTATCCTGTACTTTCAGTAGCCATCGGCTTTGATATATGATACTCTGACAAATAGCTGCTTTAGAAAATGACAAATTGCCTTCTTAAATCTCTTGTGATTGGACACTCATCTAAAACAGATATTAACTGTAAACCTTTTCATGTAATCTGTAACAGAATGGCCCGTGACACCCAGAGACGTTGGAAGGATGAGAGATACTCCTGTGCCAGCAGCAACAATAACTCTTGGGTCGAAATCCACCCTGTGCCCTTTTGGGTGTAGGGTGGCTAATAGTGAATCATAATTCATATATTACATGTGATGGGACATTATTAATACTTAATATTTCTGGACTGAGATATCACAAGGAGTCATGATGACATGACCAGGTCAGCCAGTGAGTCATACCTTTTGTATAATAGGCTATTGAAATATCTGAAGGTGTGGATTGCACCCACTCTCACAAGCCTCTGCCATTGTGTGATAAAGCTGTATAGATAACTTATTCAACTAGATGTCTGTGTTATTATTCAAGGTTAATTGAACCCTATTGAAGATGCGGTGCCGACCGGTCTACATGGTTAGCTTACCTGAATGCCTTTTAGAGTGTGATTGAAGCCCCCCATGGTGTGAAGGGGGGTGGAGATTGCATTGTCCTGTGATAAACTGCATTATGCTTGAGACTGTATAAGAAGCTGAGAAAAATACTAATAAATTGTCATATCTTTGGAAGCAAGAACGGAGCTCTGTCTCGTCTTATTCTGGGAAAGGATATGGATCGTGTATGCAATATTGTCGGAGTGTGTCAGATAAGCTTGTCGTGACTGGATGGAAGGTTGTAAGCGGTGGTGACCGTTACATAATCTAATTCAGTTCTCCTGATGATAACTTGGCATTAGGGATGAGCTTCGCGTTCGATACGAACGTATGTTCGACTCGAACATTGTCTGTTCCTACGTTCGACAAAATTCGAACAAAAGCGGTCTGGGTGGCTTTGGCCAATTATGGCTCAGGCCTTTAGCACACGCCCCACACTATATAAGGCCGCCTGCTGGGTGGCCTCGTGTAGTGTGTTCCGGCTTGTTAATGAAAGCAGTCAGAGAGATTGTCTTTTTTAATTTAATTTACAGTGGGTAGAGGATATATATACATCCCTAGGAGTTGTACATATATTTATACACTGTATAGCTTAGCTAGATCAGTTCTTCCTAATTTACTGGCAGGCAGGTGATTGTGCTATTTAACCACTTGACCACCAAGCCTGTTTTTCAAACTCTGTGTTTACGAGATTAAAACAGTTTTTTTTTTGCTAGAAAATTACTTAAAACCCACAAACATTATATATATTTTTTTTCTAACACCCTAGAGAATAAAATGGCAGTCGTTGCAATACTTTTTGTCACACCATATTTGCGCAGCGGTCTTACAAGCGCACTTTTTTTGGAAAAAAAATACTTTTTTGAATTAAAAAATAAGACAACAATAAATTTGGCCCAATATATTGTGAAAGATAATGTTACGCTGAGTAAAATGATACCCAACATGTCATGCTTAAAAATTGCGCCCGCTCGTGGCATGGCGTCAAACTTTTGATGTAATTTCCGCCCAGCAGAGCTATGGGGACGGGTGGGGGCGATTTTTCCCTCACTCGTATCCCAGCAGAGGAGCCGAACAGACCGATCGCCTCCGCTGCTACCGACGGCAACGGTAAGCGGCGGAGGGCACGGGAATGACACCCATCAGGTACAATATTTAAAGGATTTTTTTTTTATTTAAGCATCAATAATCAATTTTTATGATGCTTAACTTAAAAAAAAAAAAAGAAAAATTCCTTTAAATATTGTACCTGCTGGGTGTCTATAGTTTGCCTGTGAAAATGTCTTTGAGAACCCGGGTCTTGCCCGAGGGAACATGTATCAATGGAAAAAAAGAGTCCTGCTCCTGAAAAACGTTTTTCCATTGATACATGTTCCCTGGGGCAAGACCCGGGTTCTCAAAGACGTTTTCCAACAATAACTTGAACGTTCGAATTCAAAAACTATAATTTTAACCGCTTGCCGACCAGCCGCCGCAGTAATACGGCGGCAGGTCGGCACTGCTGCGCGAGAGCCCGTAGCTCTACGTCGCGCCTCTCGCGGCCACTAGGGGGCGCGTGCGCGCCGGCGGCGGCCCGCGCCCCCCCTCGAGTCCCGTGCGTGTGCCCGGCGGGCACGATTCCCGCCGGGCACACGCGATCGCTCGTTACAGAGCGGGGAACGGGAGCTGTGTGTGAAAACACACAGCGCTCGTTCCTGTCAGCGGGGGAAATGCTGATTTTCTGTTCATACAATGTATGAACAGAAGATCAGTGATTCCCCCTAGTGAGTCCACCCCCCCATACAGTTAGAACACAAACAGGAACACACTTAACCCCTTCCCCGCCCCCTAGTGTTAACCCCTTCACTGCCAATGGCATTTTTATAGTAATCCAATGCATTTTTATAGCATTGATCGCTAAAAAAATGCCAATGGTCCCAAAAATGTAAAAGAAAAAGAGCAAGGTGGATAGCAATGTTTCCCCAATCGATTGACCAAAACTCACAATCCCGTTAATAGTATAAAAGAAAAGAGCAAAGAACATATAAGGTTGAGGAAAATCCTCTTCCAAAGCCGTTAATAGTATAAAAGAAAAGAGCAAAGAACATATAAGGTTGAGGAAAATCCTCTTCCAAAATGTGCCAAAAGTGTCAGAAGTGTCCGCCATAATATCGCAGTACTGAAAAAAAACGCTGATCGCCGCCATTACTAGTAAAAAAAAAAATAATAATAAACATGCCATAAAACTACCCCCTATTTTGTAAACGCTATAACTTTTGCGCAAACCAATCAATAAACGCTAAATATGTAGAAGAATACGTATCGGCCTAAACTGAGGAAATTTTTTTTTTTATATATATATTTTTGGGGGATATTTATTATAGAAAAAAGTAAAAAATATTGCATTTTTTTCAAAATAGTCGCTCTGTTTATGTTTATAGCGCAAAAAATAAAAACCGCAGAGATGATCAAAAACCACCAAAAGAAAGCTCTATTTGTGGGAAAAAAAGGACGCCAATTTTGTTTGGGAGCCACGTCGCATGACCGCGCAATTGTCAGTTAAAACGACGCAGTGCCGAATCGCAAAAAGTGCTCTGGTCTTTGGACAGCAATATGGACCGGGGCTGAAGTGGTTAAAGACCAATATTCAAGTCCCATAGACTTCAATGGGGTTCTAAATGTTTGCGCAAACGGTCGGTCTGTTCGACGGTTCTGGTGCGAACCGAACGCGGGGGTGTTCGGCTCATCCCTACTTGGCATTGAGTAAATACTTTTAGTTTTATTAAAAAAAGTTGTGATATTTTTAAATACTATCCCAAAGAAAATAAAAAAATAAAAAACTAATTTTATATTGCCAGGGAGTTCTACAATTATGTATTAGAACATTAATTTGCCTTGTACTGCTTGGTTTCTGGATTCGATGTTCTCAATGGACACTCTTTACATTAAGTTTACATTACCACATTTTGCTTTTGGGTGCTACTGATTCCTTCCACAATTTAACCACTTGCCTACTGTGCACCTACACCCTTCCTGCCCAGACAACATTTTAGCTTCCGGCACTGCGTCGCTTTAACTGACAATTGCGCGGTCGTGCGATGTGGCTCCCAAACAAAATTGACGTCCTTTTTTCCCCACAAATAGAGCTTTCTTTTGGTGCTATTTGATCGCCCGTGCGGTTTTAATTTTTTGCACTGTAAAAAAAAAAAAGCGACAATTTTGAAAAAGACACAATATTTTTTGCTTTTTGCTATAATAAATATCCTATTTAAAAAAATATTTTTTTTTTTTATCTCAGTTTAGGCCGATACATATTATTCTACATATTTTTGGTAAAAAAAAAATCAAAATAAAATCGCAATAACTGTATAGTGGACTGGTTTGCGCAAAAGTTATATTGCCTACAAAATAGGGGACATAATTATGTTTTTTTTTTACATTTTTTTTACTAGGAATGGCGGCGATCTGCGATTTTTTTCAGGATTGCGACATTATAGCGGACACATCGGACACTTTTGACACATTTTTGGGATCATTCACATTTATACAGTGAACAATGCTATAAAGATGCATTGATTACTGTATAATTGTGACTGGCGGGGAAGGGGTTAACAACTAGGGGGCAGGGAAGGGGTTAAATGTGTATCCTAGTTTGTGTTCTAACTGTGGGGGGAGGGGGGTGACTGGGGGAGGTGACCGATTGTGTCCCTATGTACAAGGGACACAGATCGGTCTCCTCTCTCCCTAAAGGACGTGGAGCTCTGTGTTTACACACAGAGCTCCACGTCCCTGCTCAGTGGCCACCGCGACCACCGGGTATGCGCGCGGTGTTGTCAGTAACCCGACGGGTGCCACCTAGCGGCTTAAAATGACACAACGTCATATGACGTGATGTCAGAATAATGGAGTATCCCGCCCGCCGTCTTTTGACAGCGGGCGGGTATTAAGTGGTTAAAATTCATATCAATCAATTAAAGTTAAGTTCCAAACATTCCTTGTCATTGCATTTGCAAGTGACATTCCTGATTGGCAACCTGTGCTGCACTGCTCCCCACTTCCCCCCTATTTGGGAGTTGCTGTATTGTAGACACAGAAAATTAGGTTTAGGTACCTTCACTCGTTGCAAAAAATACATTCTTTTGTAATACATTGTTCATGTATTTTTGCGCAACTACAGATATATTCTTAAACCATTGGATGGCAGTGTTTATACATTTGTGGCTGCATCTATGGTTAAATTCAACGTCTTTTATCTGTATAATAAAACTTCCTATTTCATGACTGCAGTTAAGCAGCAAAGCCCATGTGGACTGTACACTATGGGGATTATTTACTAAAGGCAAATCCACTTTGCACTGCAAGTGCACTTTGAAAGTGCACTTTCAAGTGCAGTCGATGTAGAACTGAGGGGGATATGCAAGGAAAATAAAAAACAGCACATGATTGGATAATAAATCAGCAAAGCTTCCTTTCATTTCAGATCTTCCCCTCAGATCTACAGAACTGCACTTGCAGTGCACTTGTAATGCAAAGTGGATTTGCCTTTCGTAAATAACCCCCTATGTGTCTGTTCTGTAGGGCTATAAACAGAATTTCTAACAAGTTATGGCCTCAGGCATAGCCCAGACACCCACTCAGATGCCAAGTCATAGCCAGCTACAGTAAGTGCAAGATACAGCAACAGAAAGAAGAATGGCAGTAACAAAGCTGTAATAACGCTTTCATTTGCAGGTCTGAGAAACCAGAACCACCAGTCTTGGAAATTGAAGATGAAAAAGCTGCTAAGAGAAGGTACATGGAAATGTATAAATGAAGCCAGGCCAGATGAGTGGATAGAGAAAGATTAGAAAGCTCAGAGCACAAACTCTCTTAGCATAGAAGATGATCAAATTTTACATATAAGTGTGAAACTGCTAGAGAAATGTATAAATAATTACAAAAAGTGCATGAAAGAGCTAACCTCAGCAATAAACTGTATGTGATAAGAAAGCTCTACGAAACCAAGCTGATGAAATGCCAGGATATGCAGGATTACATAAGGCACAACTTGGAAATGGTTGACGGCCTGAGAGATATAGGAGAAAAAATAAAATATTTTCATGTCGGAGCACTATTACTCAGTGGCTTAGCAGAAAGTTATGAAACGCTTGTCACAGCACCTGATGCACATCCAGATAATGAACTGACATTGGAATATGTTAAGGTAAAAAGCATTAAACAGAGAACATTAATATTGATGGTGCTTCTGTCGCAGGGACTGCTTTAACCACTTTAATACCAAGCGCGCCCCCCTCCTGCCCAGGACAATTTCAAGCTTTCAGAGCTGTTGCACTTTGAATGACAAATTGCATGGTCATACAACACTGTACCCAATCTAAATTTGTATCATTTTGTTCCCACAAATAGAGCTTTCTTTTGATCATATTTGATCACCTCTGGGGTTTTAACTTATTGCCAAACAAACTAAAAACAACCAACATTTTTGAAAAAAAAAGTTTTTCTTAGTGTCTTACTCCCTGGTGGGCACTGATGATGGGGCACTGATGAGTTTGGCACTGATAAGGTGGTACTGATGAGCACTGATGAGGAGGCACTGTAAGTGGTATGTAGACGGCATGTTATCCTGCTAGACGTCATATGATGCCTAGTCAGGATAACAGAACCACGTCCCGGCCATCAATCTGCTATAGGCCGGGCGAGAAATAAGTTAGACGTAAAATAGGAATAAATACAGTAACATGCAACGAGAAACACATGAATGTTTTGTGTGCAAAAAACAGGTCATTTAAAACTGGATTGCAGAATCTAGAAAGCTAGAATGTAAAAACAAACTAAACTCCATAATGCCAAAAGTGTGAACGAAGAAGTTGATTTTGCGTCAGATAATGAATATTTTTTTCAATCCAAATGTTGCACCTGATTTTTGTAGTCATGCTGTGTTGATTCACATGACAGAAATGTCTTTATTCACATGAATAGAAAGTGGTTTTCTTTACCGTCGTATTTCCCAGCGTGTCACCAAAAAGATACCCGTTTGCACGATGACACCCAATGGGGTTCATTTACTAAAGGCAAATCCACTTTGCACTACAAGTGCACTGCAAGTACATTTACTGTAGATTTGAGGGGGACATGCAAGAAAAATAAAAAACAGCATTTTATCTGGCACATGATTGGATGATAAAATCAGCAGAGCTTCCCCTCATTTCAGATCTTCCCCTGCATCTTTGGTTAAACTCTATGGGCCAGATTCACAAAGCCATTACGCTGGAGTATCAGGAGATGCGCGACGTAAGTCTAAATCTGCGCTTGCGTATCGATGCACCGCATCCCCAAAACGATATACGCATGAAATCTAATTTTTTTTCGACCGGCGTAATTTCGATAGACCGGCGCATCCGTGCACGCAAAACTGCGCTAGACACACAATTGATTTGCTAGTCAAATATGCAAATGAGGGAGTTACGGGGATCCACTAAAGTAAGTTTGGGCTACGCGCTGTGCACAACAGCTGCACGTCCTGTCTAAGATTAGTCCATATAAAAGGTGGTTTAAAATTAGACAATCCGTCTACATGTCAGCTAAAGCAACACTGTTAGGGACGAGCTGAGCAGCCACACTTGCAGGCCAACATGCCAGGGGCATCCATGCTCATAGCTATACTACTGACTTTAGATGAGCAAAGGAGGAGAGCACGGAGGTGGGCACGGAGGAGGGCACGGAGGTGGCCACGGGAGAGGATATACTGCACACGCATAGACATCTTTGGCATGAGTGATTCTGAGGTGTATCGCATCTTCAGATTCACCCCTCATGCCATCATGGAATTAACCACAACCCTGCAGGAGGACATCACCAGCCCAACACACTGCTCACATGCAGTGCAGCCACTGGTCAACGTCCTGGCAACACTCCATTTCCTTGCCAGTGGCTCTTTTCAAAGAACAAGTGGAGTGGTGGCTGGGATGTCACAATCCTCCATGAGCAGATGTGTGCACCAGGTTATCCCAGCAATCCTCAGACGCATGGCCAACCAAATCATCAAACCCACCCAGGAGGACCTGCGGCTGAAGGCAATGACAGATTTCTACAGAATTGCCAGATTCCCACGCACCGTGGGGGCCATTGATTGCACACATGTGGCACTCCAGCCCCCCCCGTGAGACAGAGCACATATACCGCAATCGGAAGCATTGGCACTCCATCAACGTACAGGTGATAGTCGATGCCCAAGGCCTCATATGGCACGACCGTGCCAAACACCCCGGGTCCAGCCATGACAGCTACATATACAATCAGAGCCCAATCCCAATGGAATTTGAACAGAACATGTATGGGGACACCTGGCTGGTTGGTGAGTGACATGGGAGTCAGGCATGACTGCCCCCCCCCCATGATGCACACATCACAAGGGGCACATGCACTACTAACATCCTCCTGTCTTTTCCCTTCCAGGTGACTCTGCATATGCACTGGGACCCCATCTCATAACTCCTATCTGGAACCCCCAAACCCCAGGAGAGGAAAGATACAATGAAGCACACGCCCAAACCCGCACATTTGTGGAGCGCACCTTTGGCCTCCTGAAGTCACGTTTCCGATGCCTGGATAAGTCTGGGGGTACCCTGTTGTATTCCCCAAACTTTGTGTGCCAGATCATTGGTGCATGTTGCATGCTGCACAACTTCGCAGTGAGAAAGGGCCTGCAGATTGACATACGTGATGACCTGACCCCCGAACCAGACAATCCCCCCCCTAACCGAGGCTACCCCGTCTTCTGAGGGAAGAGCAGCCAGGAGACAGCTCACATTAGGCATCTTTGCACGTTAAACCCACACATTAATCATGGCACAATGAGAATGCATGCATGCACACCACTGTGGTCCCTATATCACACACACCACATCCTCATCAAATTGGATTGGCACAAGCCCACCATGCAGGACTTGTGCGCAGCAACGCCACGCCACGGCTCCAATTATGTCACTGTACATTCATACACCATTCACACGGACCTGGGGATCACTTCTCCCTGGTCCTGGGGAACCCTTCTCCACCACAAATGAGGGTGACACCCCTTTTCCGGCAGGAATGTCACCCCCACATTAAAAAATCTGAGAAAAACAAAAACAAAAAATGTCCAGCAAAAAAAAAAAGGGGGAAACAAAATAAATGGTGCTGGCGTGACCCATGCCTGGGGCACCTACGGCCACGGCCCCGGGCTCCTTGGGGTGGACTCATTGGGGGGGGTAATCTGGGAAAGGAGGAGCAGCCCCTGGTCTCTGCCCACCTGACGGCCTGCCCTCCAAGGCCACGGCTATTCTGTTCACGCCAGCATTTAGTGTTGCCGTATTGGCCTGGGTAGCCTGGGTGAGGGCCCTCACATCCTGCCCAACATCTGCTGTAGTAGTCTGCAGTTCGTTTAGGCAGTTTGTAAGAGCCCGGGAGTGGCAGTCCAGGTCCCCAAGCGTATCCTTTATGGAGGACATGCTCTCCTCCATCCGCACCAAAGTCTGGCTGACCTGTCCCAGATGGCGGGTCTGAAGGGCCTGGTCCATTCTGAGATTGGCAGGCAGAACCTCAGCCACCCCCCTGGTCTTCAAGGGACGACTTCCTGCCTCCAGATGATGCTTGTGGCCGGGGAGAAGGGGAACCACTTGGGAGGGGAGCCCTGTTGGGGGAGGAGTGGGAGGGGATACCCCTTATGGAGGGCTGGCTGCTGCCAGCCAGAGGGGAAGAGTCCTTCAAAAATAACAAGCCACTGCCTGACATGACCTCCTGCTCCAACTCAAACTCCTCCTCCTCAGAGGACTCCGGCCTTGTCTGGGGGTCCTCATCAGGCTGTTGTCCCGGGGATGATGCAGTCAGGCCAGATGGCCCAGCACCCTCCTGCACATCTGTGGATGACACAAAACATTCACAGGTTGGAGGATCCACACACTTGCCACATATTTCACTCCCCACCCCCCCCCACACATGCTACACACCAGATAG
This sequence comes from Rana kukunoris, assembly GCA_029574335.1. Classification (NCBI taxonomy): domain Eukaryota; kingdom Metazoa; phylum Chordata; class Amphibia; order Anura; family Ranidae; genus Rana; species Rana kukunoris. The sequence goes on from CM056056.1 coordinate 143,128,930, forward strand.
AAAAAAGAAAACCTTACCTGTCCTCACAGCCTCCTCAATGGAGTCAAAGCCAGGCAGGCCCTCCACTTGCTGCCTGTTAAAGGTCTGGGCCACCGCACGCTCCTCTGCTGTCAGCCTAACAGGGCATGGTGGGCCCCCTCCAGTGCCCCTGGCATGTGCTGCCATCTGCCCCAGCTTCCCACGGACCAGACGCCGGAGATCATTGATCTTCTTGGCGATCCCCTCGCGTGTCCGGGTCTCCCCCCCCCCACCCCAATGAATTTACCTGGTCGGTATATTCTGCAATATCTCCTTCTTCCTGGCTGGGGTGGTGTTGGCACTCTCCGGGCCGTGCAGGAAACGCCCATATTGGGTAAGGGCCCGGGCAATAATTTGTTTCTCCCTCAAAGAAAAATTGGTCTTGCGCTTTCTTTTCAGTCATATTCATACAACAACTCTCTCCCAAACAATCAACAAAAATCACTCACAAAAACAAGCAGGAAAAATCAAGCAACAAAACAAACAAACAAACAAAATCTATCAACAAAAAAGTCTCAAAAACTGTCACCAAAAAACACTATCAAATATATTATACAAAACACTAGCCCAAACAGTCAACAAATATATCAAACACAAGTCACAAAGCAACAAACGCGAACAAACAACAGAACAAAAGCACCTTGCTGTATAGGAAGGGATACAAAGGGATGTACTTTTGCAAAGGAAGGGCGTTTGTGTCTGTCTATTTAAGCTCTCTGCGTAGCTCACTAAGTTGACCGGGTCCACTTCCAATTTCACTGATTGCGCCGTTCCCGAGTTGTGAGCATGCGCAGAGAGGTGCTGACCATGGTTTGCTTCATGTGCGCATGCGCGATCCGGCCGGCCCTTCATTTGCATGTTGTCACGGCTCATTTCAATGTAACACGCCCACGTCCTTCCCAATTTGAATTACTGCGCTTGGGGATCGGAAATTACGTTGCACCGGCGCAAATACGAGGATACGGTAATTGCGCCTCTACATTGCGCCGGTCTAACGTAAAGGAGGTGCGCTACTCCAGTCAAAATATGTGCCAATGTACCTGAATCTGGCCCTATGTCTTTTAAAATTTCCTGGCTGCAGTTAAGAAGCAAAGTCTGTTCTTTAGGGCTATATACAGTATTTCTAACACATTCAATATTGTTTTAATGAATTCAATACTTCATTTGTGTCTTTTAAATTTGTCTTGAGTTCAAATTTAGATGATCTTTCTGTCAAATAAGACATAGCGTATGATGGGCATGTAGCCAACTGTGCTTGGGACATTATAGTATAGATGAACAAATTAATTTGTACAAGTCAAAACTCCAGTGAACTGAAAAGTGGTCAGCTGACTTATTACCTTTTCCATTTTGGTTTGCAGAGTGGCAGTGGTTCTTCCAAACAAGAATCATGCGTATATAGCTATATCCTTATTAGTTTTATAATGTTGTAGGGGGGTACAAATTGTTGCCCTAAATGCACCTGGGACCTTAAGGCGATCATGGGGCAATTTTTGACAGTCACTGCCTTCTGGGACACACAGGACAGTGTTCCCATTCACAAATAGCCGCGCGACTCGCACATGCGCAGTAGGAAACGGGCAGCAAAGCCGTAAGTCTTCACTGCCTGTATCCCTTAGTGAGGATGACGGTGCCGGGACCCGGTCCGAGAGACAGATCTGCCTTGGGCGGCCTACATCGCGGGCAACCTGGACAGGTTAGTGTGCTTATTAAAAGTCAGCAGCTACAGTGTTTGTAGATGTTGACTTTTAATTTTTTTTTAAACTGACCTCTGTTTTAAACATAGTCATGGCTCTTCAGTAATAGAGCATGTAAACAGGAGGAAGCCAAACATAAAAAAAAGAAAAAAGGAAGCCCAGAGTTGGTCTCGAGAGCCACACATTTGCAAATAAAGCAATAAATACACATTGGAGGGGACATATAGCTTACACTGCTGTATACATCCTGACATTCAAACAGGTAAAATAAAACAAAATAAAACAAAAACAAAACCCCAACCACTCTATCCAGGCATATGCCTCTTCCTGACAGGTAAATAATCTAGTAATTTCTCTATCTTCCATCAACAATCTGTCTGGGAACAACATGCTGTATTTAAGCCCCTTGGCCTGGAGCTTGGGCCAAACTGTATCGAAGGACTTGCGATACCGTTGGGTTTCCATAGAGTAAAAAATCATAGGTTTAGTATTTTCAAAGTGGAGCTCAGCCAGCACCCTGGCCTTTCTCAAGTCTGTCTGGTCTTTAAAGTACAGTAACTTAAAGATGAAAGTGCAAGGGGGTTGCCTCAGGGCCTCTAGTGGCCAGCATGCAATGTGCCCACAATCATAAATAAGTGAGAGAAGTGGGCATTGGGAAACAATGTCAAGAGCTGTTCAGTAAATGCAGTAGAATCATTACCTTCAGCCCATTCAGGGAGGCCTATAATCCGTAGAATATTGCTGCGATTGCAATTTTCCATGTCCTCGGCACGAGTCTCCAGGGCTTTCAGCTTAGTTCTCAGTGCAAAGTCCCCACCATGATCCCTAAGGGTGTCTTCTGCAACAGAACAGGAAGGAAGGCGTGAAATCTAAGTTTCTCTGGAGGTGGTCTATTTTGTCATTGAGTGTTGTCTAGCAAGCTGTAATAGTCTGCATGACCATGGCCAGGTCAGCTGCTGTGGCTGGGGGAGAGGGGAGAAGTTAGACCCTGCATCTGAGCAGCCATATGTGTAGTAATGGCGCCAGCATCCTCATCTCCGAAGGTTCGGCCACGAGGCTGTGCGGCTTGTCTAAGGCTGCAACTTACCCCTGGTCATGTCAAGGGGGCATCTCTGAGGTAGAGGCACAAGGTCCAGACTGAAAGAGGGTCACCACATTGGATCTAGAGCAGGATAAGAGCTCTGGACTCAGGGAGCTCTGTTACAGAGCATCCTCTCCCTTCGCCATCTTGGACATGCAACCAAATTTACGTTTTTGGTTGTAACATGACAACATTTTGAAAATTTCCAAGGGGTATGAATACTTTTAATGCACTGTATTTGCATAAATGGTCTCTCCCTTAAACTAGGGACGGTGGGGAGATTGCACTATTATTGTAGGTTGTCTAAGGGTATAAGAAAAAAAGAAACAAGGGGGAAGGGGGAAGAAGGGGGCTATAAGGCAGAGAGGGGACATAGGGACAAAGGGGTTAGAGGTATTCTGGGCTAGAAAAGGTTGTATCATTTTTTCCTAAACTGATCCTTTCTGTATTGGCAGGAGAAGGTGATGTCTTCCATTTCTTCACTTTGCTTATTTTTTGTCAACCATAGTGACAAAGATGGTGGGGTTTGCAGTTCCCATAATTATGGAATGCATTGAATGCATTGCTCCATATGACTATGCACCCGGACTACATTTCCCAGGGATTTTTGCTATCATCAGAGAGAATGCTGGGAAGAGCATAAAAGAGACCAGAGACGTGCCATACACTCTCTTCCTCCTGGGCCTGATGTGTGACGGTCCTCTCTGTTCAGAGAGGGCGAGGTCAAGGCGTTGCTTCACTGGGACACTGTGCACAGACTGCTTTACCCTGGGGAAATATTTTACTGCATCCCTATTTGAACATTGTACATATACACCTGTCGCATCAACCTTTCCAAGAAATACCATTGCCTTGTTCCTACATCTTTTTGGATATAGTTAACAAGCTCCGACTGCTGGCAAAGCCCATAAGGCCTGCAACTGGGACATTACTGTCATTACTACTAAAAGGGCCCTCATACCATTCTTGTTTAATTGATCTCTCATTAGGATTAAAAGTTGAATAGGCCAGCCTGGGTTTCCACTTTAGAAGTCTTGCCAGATCTAATGCTTAACTCTTGCTTATCCTTTCAGGTCATGCTCAAGTGGTACTCCATTATAAATGTGTTATCTCCAGATTGTCTTAACTTGTATTGTTGTGGAGGAATTCTTCTTCTAAACTAGGACTGTTATCAGAAGTTCAGCTGATCTATTACCTCCTTTGTGCAACAAAATCTTCCTTGAGTTGTTCAGTAAATATTAAAAGAATATAAACTCATTGAGTGGTTTGACTTATTACTTTAAGGTGGTGCAAAGATGTCTGAACCCAGAGTATCAAGTGGGTTGGAATGTTCCCAGCGTCATGATGGTGCACATGAGCATGTAACACTGGACTGTCATATCCAGATCTCCATCAGGATGGGACCCACACAGGATTTGAAAGCACACCAGATCGTCACTAAAGCCTTCAGCTACCTATGACTATGACAAATAGTGCAAGTCTTCCTCCATTGGCTCAAACATGACAGGAAAGCAAAAAAAAAAAAAATGACTTAGTTATCAAGAGTTTAATGTAATTTGGTCATGAAAGAGTTTATCAGCATCATTTCCCTATGGTTTTCCCTTATGCAAAGAGATAAGCAAATGCCAAGCTTAATTGTGTTATATCGTTGTTTGTTGTCTTTCATTCATAATGTATGATGTGTGATAAACATTTAATTTTTTAATGTGGCAGGTCCCGTTTGGGGACCACTGTACCAATGATTAAAGAGCTCTTAGGAACTAAAGCCACCAAAGATCAATAGGTTGCTTTAATGTATAAATCCCAACTTATTGTGTGTATTTTCATTTATAGGCTTACATAGTTATCACCTCCATTCATCTGTTCTTTGCAGTACAAAAATCACAGCTATTATTTTTCATTTGTCAGTTATTACACACAACTGCATATGTGATAGCCGAGCAATGTATTGTGTAGTCAGTGATTTAATAAGGAAGACGTGTCGGCAATATTTGTGATTTTATTAGATGCTGATAGAGAGCGATAGCTTGGAATTGAATATAAAAGCACTATTAAGGTGTGAACAATGAAAAATGATACAATTTAGGCATGATTGATAGCTCCTGCATTATCTAGTGCTGTACATAAAAAGCTGCACAAGTTTTGTTTTAGACACATTTATTCCTCTATATTTTACAGTTTATTAAGTATGGTTATGTTAAAGTAAAACCCACAGAGGGCCAGATTCAGGTAGATGGGCGCATATTTTTTCCGGCGTATCGCAGCGCAGCGCATATACGTTACGCTAATGCGAACTAGTGAGTCAAGTACAGTATTCACCAAGCACTTGCTCCTTACTTTGCGCCGGCATAACGAAAATGCGATGGCGCAACCCAACGTAAGTGGAAGTGGGTGTGACCATATGTAAATGATGGGCGGAGCCCAGCACAGAGACTTACGTATGGCGCATCATCCACAGAGCATGCGCAGTGACGTCGGGCTCTACCCGCTTCTCTGTGCGCATGCTCACAACTTCCGACGGCACCACTTCCTGGGAAACGTCAAGGAATCGTCTTACGTCGCGCATATAAATGCGGCCACAGATGCGCCATTCCGGCGCAAAAGTATATCCGGTTTTCCCCCCCAGGGAAGTTACTTTTGCTCTGAGATGGCTGCTCCCATTCCCCACAGACAGAGGAGAAAGCTAAACTTTAATGGCCAGGAGCTGTCAACTGTCATCTCGGCTATGGAGACCTACAATGTCTTCCTCCATTGCAGTAAAAGTCGCCAGACAAGCCGGGACAGGAAGCAGGCCATCCTGGAGTCCATTGCTGCCAGGGTGAACAGTTTGGGATATTCGACCCGGACTGATGCTGACATATCTAAAAAAAATCAATGACGTGAGGCGCAAAGTCCGGGGCAAGGTGGCCACCATTAAGAGGCATGAGAGGGGCACGGTGGGTGGACCCCCATGTGCGGTCAGGCTGACCACAGAGGAGGAGGTGGTCGCCCGCTGCTTGGGGAGGGAGCAGTTGGAGGAGGTACAGGGCTATGATTCTATGGAGGAAGGCTCCAGGACAGGTAAGTGTTTTTTATCCCCTATTTGGTGTGTTGCATGTGGGGGGGGGGGTACATGTGCCAAGTGGGTGGGACCACCAACATGTGTATGCTTTGTGTCATCCACAGATGACGGAGCTGGGCCATCATCTGCCGGCGGCCATTCCACCCCATCCCCCCTACTGCATCCTGACCCCGACTCCCTGGACACTGAAGACACCGAGGTGGAGGGGAGTGCCCACACCTCACCTGCTGAGGTGGTTGAGGAGGCGGTCCTCTCTGAGCAGGAGTTTCTTTTATTTTTGGAGGAGTCCTCCCCTTCAGCAGGGCCCTCTCAGATCCCCTCCCCCATCATGGAAAGCCCCTCAAGGGCGACTCCATCCCCCCGGGGACTACCATCTCCTGGCCCCAGGAAGTCAGCTGCAACTGCGCTGCAGTGGTTACCAGCCTGGGGGAGGTGCAGGCTGATGTTCAGCACCTTACTGCTGCCATGCAGGCCAACACAGCTGCAATCCGGGACCAGTGGAGGCAGAGGCAGCGGGCCCACCAATATCAGGTGACCCGGCAGCTGAGGATGCAGGCCCAGACCAACTCCTTCCTCAGCCGGATAGCCGTGGCCTTGGAGGGCATGCAGGCCACACCTGCCAGGAGTGGCCCACCCGGGGATCAGCCACCTCCAGATGCCCCCCCCCACCCGAGGCTCCCTCCAGGCAGCTGAGGAGCCAGAGGGGGCCCACGAGAAAGAGCCCCCGTCAGGCCAAATGATGGCTTTTTTTGGTTGCTTTTTTTTTCTTAATTTTTTGGTTATGCTCAGGTTATAAGATTTTATTTTTATTATGCTCAGGTTATGAGCTTTTTATTTTTATTATGCTCAGGTTATGAGCTTTTTGTTTTATACAAACTGCACATGGTCAGTAGTGCAGACTACAGTGTGAATGTTGTGTGAATGTGGGGGTGGCACTCCTGCATGTAAGGGGTGTCACCCTCGGCCATTGGGGAGAAGTTATCCCCGTGTGAATGTAGTATGAATGGACAGCAACACCATTGGGGCCTTGACGCGGCGTTGCTGCTCCCAAGTCCTGCATGTTGGACTTGGGCTAATCCAATGTGATGTGGATGTGGTGTGTGTGATCTAGGGACCTCAGTGGTGTGCATGCGTGCATTGTCCGTGTGATCAATGCATTTGTTTATTGTCCAAAGATGTCTACCGCGAGGGCCCTCCTGACTGCTCTTCCATCAGCAGAATGGGTAGCCTCTGGCAGGTGGGGACTGTGTGGGTCGGGGGTCAGGTCATCACGTATGTCAATCTACAGGCCCTTTCTCATGGCGTAGTTGTGCAGAATGCAACATGCACCGATGATCTGACACACGAAGGTAGGGGAATACAACAGGGTACCCCCAGACTTATCCAGGCATCGGAAACGGGACTTCAGGAGCCCAAATGGTTTGGATATGTGCCGCATTGTATCTTCTCTCTCCTCTGGTTTGGGGGTTCCGGAAAGGAGTCATGAGATGGGGTCCCAGTGCATATGCAGAGTCACCTGGAAGGGAAAAGACAGGAGGATGTTAGTGCATGTGCCCCTTGTGATGTCAGCATCATGGGGTCGGACAGTCATGCCTGACTCCCATGTCACTCACCAACCAGCCAGCTGTCCTTGTACACATTCTGCTCGAATTCCATTGGGATGGGGCTTTGACGGTATATGAAGCTGTCATGGCTGGATCCGGGGTGTTTGGCACGGACGTGCCATATGAGGCGTTGGGCATCGGCTATCACCTGTACGTTGATGGAATGCCAATGCTTCCCATTTCGGTATATGTGCTCTGTGGCACTGGAGAGCTGTAGTGCCACATGTGTGCAATCAATGGCCCCCACTGTGCGTGGGAATCCGGCAATCCTGTAGAAATCTGACATTGCCTTCTGCCGCAGGTCCTCAGTGGTGGGTCTGATGATGTGGTGGGACATGCATCTGAGGATTGCCGGGACAACCTGGTGCACACATCTGCTCATGGTTGATTGTGACATCCCAGCCACCAATCCACTTGTACGCTGGAATGATCCACTGGCAAGGAAATGGAGTGTTGCCAGTACCTTCACCAGTGGCTGCACTGCTTGTGAGTGGTGTGTCTTGCTGGTGATGTCATCCTGCAGGATTGTGGTTAGTTCCAGGATTGCATCTGGGCTGAATCGGAAGAGGCGATACACCTCCTCATCACCCATGCCAAAGAGGCTCATGCGCGTGCGGTATATCCTCTCACGTGCCCGCCTCCTCCGTACCGGGGGACCCATCAATAGTGCTAGGACCACGGCTGCCCCTGGCATGTTGGCACACAGAGGTGTTGTCCTGCAAGTGTGGTTGCTCAGCTTGCTTTTTTCGTCTGTAACGCTGCTGCTGTAGCTGCTCTCCTGCTGACCTGTGCCCGTCAGGAGTAAAGATAAAGCAGCTATTTGTAGGAATATTTTTGCGCTGGACGTACAACTTACGCGCGGCGCACATAGCCAGCGTCTGGTGCTAATCCGTTTGCGAATCGGCATATCTCCCTCATTTGCATATTTGAATGTGAAATCAAGAGGCGCGACAGATGCACCAATGCGAAAATATGCGCATACGATACGCTGGCGTAGGAAGGTTAAGTCGGCCGGAGGAAGCTCGTTTTCTGGCGTATCTAGTTTGGTGGGTACGGCGCATAGATACTACGGCGCATCTTTACACTTACGCGGCGCATATGGATATACTCCAGCGTAAGTCTTTCTGAATCTGGCCCATAGTATTTTTAACTAAATAAATGTGTGAGTTATTATTGCGATATTACCTTAATTTTTTACATAACTTGATGCAACTTTACATGCTTGCTGTTCCCTATGTTGGTGCGTGTATTGGAATGGAAACTAAAATGAGTTTTTAATACATTTTATTTAGATTTTAGTTTTTGTACATTTTTTTATATTTTTGAATACATTATTGACCCCTTCCAAGAGTTCATTGAAGCCAGACCAAATTTTGCAGAATTAGTAGGTGTTAGTTGACCTAACAATAACACATTGGGGAAGTTTATTAAAGCATTAGAGGCTGTTCACTTGGCAAAGTCAATGTTCAATCATAAAGTGAAGCTGTACTCAATCACTAGCTAGAAAAAATGATTTTGTTTTAAAGCAGAATCTCAAAGACAAACGCAAGGGGGGTAACTTACTAAAACTGGAGAGTGCAAAATTTGAAGCAGCTGAGCATTTGACAATAAAACCTGGAGGCTGATTGGTTTCTTTGCAGAGCTACACCAGATTTTGCACACTCCAATTTTAGTAAATCAAACCCAAAGTCTTTTTTGGCAGCCCTCTGCCTCCTAATACAAACGGCTTTAAAAATCCATATCCATAGGCTTTATCCCGAGCACCCGTTAACACCATTTTGGTGCAGGGGAAGAAGGGAGAAAAGGGAAAGGGACTCTAGAATCGGCTGTAAACTTGGATAATTTGCACTGCAATCCAACGTGATCTACGATTGTACTATGTTATGTTCCTTTTGCACTTCTGCACTTATGTATATCGAGTGCCACTTAGGTTATCTTTAATAGCAGGTATACTCATGAAGGGGCACCCCAGGGGATGCGCCCCTATCTAACGCCTAAATGTCAATGCTATAATGTCTACTTACAAATATATTTAAGGGGCAGGTAAACTGCATATATATTTTTTTTTTTCCCTTTTCCTTTCTTTTCTTTCCCCTCTCCGGTGCCTCTTCCTTGTCGCACTGTTATTCTTTCCTAGTCAAAAGAGAGGGGGGAGGAAGAGGGGTAGAGAAAAGAAAAAAAAAACACTACACAAAGGCATTGAACTTCCGAGACCTGGGAGGGGAGGAGAGCAAGTGTGGGAGGGACACTTGCTGCATGGGCCAGGGGGATGAATGTGAGAGCGAGTAAAGCGGTCATTGGACTAGCCCCAAGGGGAAGCCCTAGAGGGCATGGTGGCAGGGGGAAGGGAGGTTTTTAAGGGAGGGAGTAGTGAGCATACATTCGGGGTACCACAGGCTGCGACAAGACAGGCAGGGGTGTTAGGGACCATGCGAGCAGGTCGATCGCCCGGCTGCCGTGTCCTCTACGGCGGATGGGCAAGGGAATTACATCTGTATGGCCTGAAAATTATTGTAAACCAGATCACCGCAATCACAAAAGATGCAGGATAAGTTACTGGCTATCACCTCTTGGAATGTACGAGGCCTGGGCGATCCAACCAAAAGAGTGGCAGTCATGTCACTCTTGGAGGATGGAATGCCTGGGCTAATCTGCCTCCAGGAGACACATCTGACCAAGGACTCAGTCCAGCAGTTGAATAGCCGCAAATTTCAAGCCCAATATCACTCAGTATACTCCTCCTACTCAAGAGGAGTGAGTACATTGATCGGGAGGGGAGTGACCTTTTCCTGCTCCAAGACGTGGGTGGATGATCAAGGCAGATTTATATTCCTGCTCTGTTCTATCGAGAATAGGCCATATGTCATAGCTAATTTATACATCCCCCCCCCTTTAAATTAGATGTCTTATATAATCTCATCAAATTCAGCCTTGATATCCCAGATGTCCCCATCATAGCGGTTGGTGATTATAACAAAGTCCTTGATAACAGTATTGACAGATTTCCACCAGGGACTGGCCCCAAGGGAGGTCGACTAGTCGGTTTTATTCAGGAAGCTGGGTTAAGTGACATCTGGAGAGCCTCTTTCCCTCAGGATCGTCAGTTCTCATGCTACTCCAGCTCCCATGGTACGCTATCTAGAATAGATATGGCCCTGTGTAGCGATGGAGCCATGTCCCAGGTTAAGGCGATAAGTTATGGCCTAAGGGGGGTCTCAGACCACTCCCCGCTGGTCTTAGTATTAAGGATAGGGGTCAAGTCCCCTTTCAAAGAATGGAAGATCAACCCAGGCTGGCTAGAGCTGATTGGAGAGCCGCAGACCTTGATGTCTCAGTTAGTAGAGTTCATGTCCATCAACCAAGGGACGGCACCCTCAGGAGTGGTCTGGGACTCCCTAAAAGCTTATGCTAGGGGCCTGCTAATCCAACAGGTCTCTAGGGTTAAAAAGACAGGGAGGATGGAAGAGATCAGGTTGATTAACGAGACTGCTCAAGCAGAATTGAGCTTTATCAAGGAACCAACGCCAACCAAACGGGAAGAATGGCTAGCAAAACAAGAAGAATATAGAATACATATCTTAAGAATAGCGGAGAACAAGAGAACACTTCAAAGGCAATTACAGTTCGGGGAGGGGGAGAAGGTAGGACGAATGCTAGCTCTTCTTAATAGAACCAACTCTCCCTCATCAAATGTCTCAGTAATTAGAACACCGTCGGGCGTAATAACAACAGATGGACAGGAAATCTTAAAAACATTTTCTTTATACTATAAAGAATTATACAAGTCCAAAAGGAAACCGACGAATGGCGGGATGGAAATTTTCTTCCAGAAGATAAAAGTCCCTACATTGTCTGATAATGATAAGCAAGAGCTAGACGCACCAATTACCCTAAAAGAACTCCAACAGGCAACTGGTGACATGCCAAACCAAAAATCCCCTGGCCCGAACGGGCTCCCTATAGAGATATATAAAAAATTTGGCGAGATACTGCTCCCAGAGCTCTTGAGGACCTATGAGGGGGCGATGAGAGAGGGAACACTTCCCCCCTCAATGAATGAAGCAACCATTATTGTCATCCATAAGGAGGGGAAGGACCCAACGGACCCTTCATCTTACCGCCCAATCTCTCTATTGACCTCAGATATAAAAATCTTAGCTAAAATTCTTGCTGCCAGGCTTAACAGATGTATTAGTAAACTTATCCATCCAGACCAGTCTGGTTTTATACCAGGCAGGTCAACTAGTATTAATATCAGGAGAACCTTCTTAAACATACTTACCCCGACAGAAACCGCAGGGACCAGAGCCATATTGTCGCTCGATGCTGCTAAGGCTTTTGATAGCCTTGAGTGGGCATATCTTTGGCAGGTACTAGACAGCTTTGGATTTGGCCCGCTCTATGTAAAATGGGTCAAACTGCTATATGGTGGTCCAAGAGCTAAGGTCAGAATTAACGGTGAGCTATCCAAGATTTTTCAATTGGAACGAGGGACGAGACAGGGGTGCCCGCTGTCCCCCCTTCTGTTCGCCCTGGCAATGGAACCATTAGCACTTATGGCCAGAGCGAGGGCGGACATAACGGGGTTCAGAAGACACCAGGGAGAAGAAAAAATTGCGCTTTTTGCAGATGACGTCCTTTTTTTTCTTGGGGATGTTGAAGGGTCGCTAGACAAAGTAATACAACTAATGGGGGAATTCGAACAGTTCTCAGGTCTCAAGATTAATTGGTCGAAGTCAGCCCTCCTACCACTGGACCCGGTAGCTCCACATAGGCTGTCAAGCCTCTTTCAAATAGCCATTAGCCCTAAAATTAAGTATTTGGGGATATGGATCTCAAAAGAGGTTTCTCATTTCCTCACTTTAAACTTAGACCCATTATTAATAAAGTGGAAAACTAAATGTGAAATATGGAAAAGATTGCCCCTGTCCGTAGCAGGACGTTGTAACTTAATCAAAATGATTTGGCAGCCACAATTATTATATCTGTTACACAACTCGCCATTATGGATTGGACACAAGTGGTTTAAAAAGATAAATGCCTTATTTAGAGATCTAATTTGGAAGGGTGGGCAACCTAGGATAAGCTTACAAACATTACAACTGCCGGTCAAAGAGGGGGGAATGGCGGTTCCACATCCAAAACTATATTTTCTGGCAGCACAACTGCAACATCTGGCCGGATGCGGAACCGCAGAAAGAAATGTCATTAATAACTGACTCCTACTGACAAATTACCCACATAAGCTATTAGTTGAAGCTCTAGAAGCAGATTATTTCTGCTATAACCATGTAATTATAAAATTAATTAGCAAAACATGGCACACAATAAAAATAATCATGGGGCTCGAGGGCCCGTCTGAATTCTCCCCCCTCTGGAACAACAACAATCTCCATGAGACGTTAAGCATAGAAATTTCGAGGGACTGGGCAAACAATGGCATATGCCGACTAAAGCATATATTCAAGGGCAACGTTTTGAAGTCATTCCAAGACCTAGTAAGCGAATTTAAAATTTCAAATAAATCTTTCTATACATTTCTCCAGGTTCGCCACGCCATACAAGTACAATTTGCCGCTAAAATAGTTGAGTGGACACAGATGCCTGTTCTGTCCTTTGTAGTTGAGGCAACACAAGTCAAGGGCTTAATTTCTGCAACCTATGGCAGCTTGGGAGTGAGGGCACTAAGCAGAGAAGGGCTGCGGAAGAGTAAAGTGGCCTGGGAGCGTGACCTGGGCATAATTTCCCCAGACCAGTGGGATAGGATCCTCCGGCAAGGAGCCTGGGCGTCCATCGCCCCGGCCCAAAGACTGTCCCATCTATTTTTACTACACAGGGTCTACTATACCCCCCATAAATTGTTTAAAATGGGTTGGAGACCCAATGATGCATGCCCAAGATGCAACAATAAAGGAGATCTTCTTCATATGGTCTGGAAGTGCCCCAAATTGTACAGCTTCTGGGTGGGTATTATAACGCGGATAAATGAGAAATTCAGGTCTGCCCTTGAACCAACCGCTAGGATTTGCCTCTTGGGATGCATGGACGAAAATAAGGTACCGCAAGGAACCATAGAACCTATCTTGAGATGCCTATTTCAAGCTCGCAAAATAATTGCTCAAAAATGGCAAGCTCAGGCGCCTCCAACTATAGAGAACTGGTTATCAGTTATGAAACAAACAATTTCAAACAAAAAGGTCCATTATACCACCCAAGGGAAGAACGATAAATTTGCAAAAATATGGAGAATATGGCAGAGAACAGAGGGTGATATAAAGTAAGCGGAACTCGGGCACGAGGGGGCAAGAACTGGTCCCTACAGGTCTGCACTTAGCTACGACAAATTCTAAACACCAGGCAAGTCGGCAGCCATATATAACCCAACTAACCTCTACCAAGTTAGTATGCTCACAAGGGTTGAGAAGGGGAGGGTGGGGGGTAAGGGAAGGGGAGGGGGGACTTGGGGGGGAGGGGACACACAACTAACACAACAATTATTCAACAAGGCAAGTGATATTAACCCTTAACGGGCAGAGCTTCTAGATATTGTAATATTGTTTTTTTTATATTTTGTTAACAATTAGCGGTTATATTGACGGTTATATGTATGTGTTAAGCATGGATAAAAAACAAAAACAAATAAAAAATCTATTTAAAAAAAAAAAAATCCATATGTAAACAAACCATGCACCACTGCAACCCACAAAAAAAACACCAAAAACTTGGTTCTGGCTTCTGATGGGTGATCTATGGGAATGCACTCCAGCCCATTGCATTCCCACAGGGTTTTGAGCTCCCAAAGAATCTCAAATGTTGAAGGAAAGGGCTGAAATTTTTTTTGGGGGTTTACATATGGCTTTTTAGCTTTTTAATCACTTGCCAACCATCTCACTTAGAAGTATGGTGGCAAAGCAGCCTCGCTGCGCTAGATCATGTATTGAATATGTAAATTATCAGGATTCAAAGTTATGGAAATCACACTTATTGACAACACAGTAGGGTTGATTAGCTAAAACTGCAGGATGCAAAATCTTGTGCAGCTGTGCATTCTAGTCAGCTTCTAACCTCACCCTCTTCACTTAAATGCGGATGTTAAGCAACTGCAATAAAAACATACAATCCCCTCTGTAAAATAACATTATGTGCCCCAGTGTCTGTGTTATATAAAAAGCTGCCAATATGTACCTTATATCAGAGTGTCTTCCACTGCTCACTTGACTTCTTGGCTCTCTCCTCTCTCCGGCTGACTGACTGACATCAGCTGGGGAGGAGAGAGGAGAGATAGCCGAGGAGTCACATGAGCACTGGGAGATGCTCTGACATAAGTTACAGATTGGCAGCATTTTTATATAACACAGACACAGGGGCACATAATGTTATTTTACAGAGGAGATTGTGTATTATTATTATTGTAGTTATGATAGCAGCAAGAGGGGAGGGCTGGAGAGTGAAGGGATGGGCAGGGAGGGGAGGGAGGAGACAGAGTCACGTAAACTGACCACAGTGTCAGGGCTCAGCAGCCATGATAAACCATGGTCAGTTTACTGGGAGAAGGGCATAGCCAGCCAGGTTTTTAGTTGATAGAAGGGGTCAAATTTCGCAGCGCAGGCACTGTTCTGTTATTCATGCTTTGAGGGATCTGTTTTTTATTTTTTTTAGAGTAACAAACACTTTGAGTTTTGATTAAAGTAAAACACCTGGATGCTGGTTGGCTTCCATGCAGAGCTGCACCATTTTCTGCACTTTTCAGTTTTAATAAATCTACCCCACTGGCAATCCCAGAACATTAAAATGGGTGCACATTCCTAACTCTAATTTGGAACATAAATGCATGTTCTGTCTGCAGAACTCTGCGTGAAACTATGAATGACTATATCCCAAAACAATTCTATATGTAACACTGACTGGTCTATTTTTAATAAAGCTTTTTTGAGCAAGAAAAAGACAGATTCTTAGAGTCGGTTCACACTGGGGCGACTTGGGATCAGACTTGAAGTTGTCTCAAGTCGTCCCAAGTCGTGCTGTCCAGAAAAGCAATATAAGTGAATGGGAGCGGTGTTAATACACACTACTCATGTCGCTCCGACTTCAGAAGAGGTTCCTGTACTACTTCAATCAGACTTCTAGGCGATTTGTACCCATTGATTTCAATGGAAGTCGCTTCCAAGTCTGATAACTGTTTTAATTGAAGCTACTTTCAAGCAAGATAACATACATTTCTCAGGCAAACCCCTCCCTCCCCTTCCCTCTCCCAGAGCTGATTGTTGTTTTATTGGCCACTGGAATGTCTCCTGACCTGAAAAGGACTTCAAGTCGTGTTGTAAATCGCCCCAGATCGCCCTGTGGTTCATGCTCAAGTCGTGTTGAAGTTGCTTCTGAAAGTCGTGCTGGAAGTCGTGTCGCCCCAGTGTGAACCGACTCTTACCCTCTTAATCAAAAAATAAACATTGACTGGAATTTACTAGGAGTTACTAGTGATGTTCAGGTCCGGACTGGGACAAAAAATAGGCCCGGCATTTTAGACTGACCAGCCCAGGGGGGGAGGGGGGCACAGCGGGGGTTAATGACGGGATGTGGGGTGAGATAAAGAAAGATAGATTGAACGATTAAGATAGAAAGAAAGGAAGATAGATAGATAGATAGATAGATAGATAGATAGATAGATAGATAGATAGATAGATAGATAGATAGATAGAACAAAAAGATAAATACAGATAGAAAGAAGGGAAGGAAGGAAGATAAAGAAAGATAAAAGATAGAAAGAAATAAGGGGAGGAAGGAAGATAGATAGATATAGATAAATAAAAAGGAAGGAAGGAAGGACGATAACGAAAGAAAGATAGATAGAGATAGAAAGAAAAAAGGGAAGGAAGGAAGATAGATAAATGGATATAGATAGATAGAAAGGAAGGAATATGGATAAAGAAAGAATGAATAGTATAAAAAGAAAGAAGGGAAGGAAGATAGATAGAGAAAGAAAGATATATAAAGATAGAAAGCAAGAAGGGAAGATAGATAAAGATAGATAGAAAGAAAGAAGGGAAGGAAGATCGATAAAGAAATAAAGATAGATAAATATAGAAAGAAGGAAAGGAAGGAAGGAAGATAGATAGATAGATAGATAGATAGATAGATAGATAGATAGATAGATAGATAGATAGGGAGGAAGATATATAAAGAAAGATAGATAACGATAGAAAGAAAGAAGGGAAGGAAGGAAGATAGATAAAGAAAGATAGATACAGATAGAAAGAAAAAAGGGAAGGAAGGAAGATAGATAGATAGATAGATAGATAGAGATAGAGATAGAGATAGAGATAGATAGATAGATAGATAGATAGATAGATAGATAGATAGATAGATAGATAGATAGATAGAAAGAAAGGAAGATGGATACAAAAAGAATGAATAATATAGAAAGAAAGAAGGGAAGGAAGGAAGATAGATACAGAAAGAAAGGTAGATAAAGAAAGAAAGGAAGATATATAGATAGATACAGATAGAAGATAGCAAGGAAGGAAGATAGATAAAGATAGAAAAAAAGAAGAGAAGGAAGGAAGATAGGTAGATAGATCTAGATAGATAGATAAAAATAGATAGATAGATAGAAAGGAAGAAAGATAAAGAAAGAAAGAAAGAAAGAAAGAAAGAAAGAAGATAGATAGATAGACAGTGGCAGTGCATCTATAGAGGGTGCCGGAGCGCCGCCCCCTCTGGCTCAGCCGTGACAATCGGCACAGTGGCGACAATGGGCACAGTGGCATCAATGGGCACAGTGGCAACAATGGGCACAGTGGCAACAATTAAAGGGCACAGTGGCATCAATTGGCACAGTGGCGACAATTAAAGGGCACAGTGGCTGCGTTTGATGGCATGGCACAGTGGCTGCATTTGATGGCATGGCACAGTGGTGACAATTGATGGCACAGTGGCTGTCTTTGATGGCATGGCACAGTGGTGACAATTGATGGCACTGTGGCTGTGTTTGATGGCATGGCACAGTGGCTGTGTTTGATGGCATGGCACAGTAGCTGCGTTTGATGGCATGGCACAGTGGTGACAATTGATGGCACAGTGGCTGTGTTTGATGGCATGGTACAGTGGCTGCGTTTCATGGCATGGCACAGTGGTGACAATTGATGGCCCAGTAGCAGCATTTGATGGGCCCAGTGGCTGCATTATGATGGGCACAGTGAGGCTTAATAGCCCTCGGGGCCTGTTCGTGGGCCGCGCGAGCCGCAATCGACCCCCGGGCCGTGAGGGTCGTTAGCGGGCCACAACCGGCCCGCGGGCCGCGGCGGCCCACCAGGCATTTGCCTGGTATGCCCTATGGCCAATCCGGGCCTGGTGATGTTTATCCCAGCTGTAACTCTCCTTTAACCACTTAAGGACCGCCTACTGCACATTTACGTCGGCAGAATGGCACGGCTGGGCACATCAACGTATATATACGTTGATTTTAGTACCCAGCCGTGGGTCGCGGGCACGCGCCCGCGACCTGGTCCGAAGCTTTAGGACCGGGACTGTGGGATTCGCGGACCCGATCGCCGCTGAAGTGCGGCGATCCGTCCCTGGAGCAGAAGAACGGGGAGAGCCGTGTGTACACACGGCTTCCCCATGCTTCTCTGTGGCCGTAGCATCGATCGCGTTATCCCTGTAATAGGTGGACGCGATCGATGAAGTCACACCTACAGCCACACCCCCCTACAGTTGTAAACACACACATTAGGTCACACATCCCCTACAGCGCCACCTGTGGTTAACTCCCAAACTGCAACTGTCATTTCCACAGTAAACAATGCAATTTAAATGCATTTTTTGCTGTGAAAATGACAATTGTCCCAAAAATGTGTCAAAATTGTCCAAAGTGTCCGCCATATTGTCGCAGTCACGAAAAAAATCGCTGATCGCTGCTATTAGTAGTAAAAAAAAAATAATCAAAAAAAATGCAATAAAACTATCCCTTATTTTGTAAACACTATAAATTTTGCGAAAACCAATCGATAAACGCTTATTGCGATTTTTTTTTTACCAAAAATACGTAGAAGAATACGTATCGGCCTAAACTGAGGGAAAAAAAAGTTTTTTTATATATTTTTGGGGGATATTTATTATAGAATATTGCATTTTTTTTAAAATTGTCGCTCTATTTTTGTTTATAGTGCAAAAAATAAAAACCGCAGAGGTGATCAAATACCACCAAAAGAAAGCTCTATTTGTGGGGAAAAAAGGACGCCAATTTTGTTTGGCAAGCCACGTCGCACGACCGCACAATTGTCAGTTAAAACGACGCCGTGCCGAATCGCAAAAAGGGGCAAGGTCCTTTACCTGCATTTTGGTCTGGGTCTTAAGTGGTTAAATACAATTAGTTCAAACACAAAAGGTAATTTGGTTGTCTCCAAAGAATTCTCACTGTAAATACATATGTAATAAAAAGTTCTGCCAAAAAAGTAATTATAATAATCCCTTTTGTTAAAAAAGGCAAATTCATGTCAACATTTGGTCATCCAGTTCTGCACATAATATTTTTTTCACTGTAATTTGTCCTTTTTGGTGCTTATTCTGAGCATTACCTTCTCAGTCAACTCAGGCAACTGTTCTGCCAAATTGTGATAAAAAATAAGGAGACTGGCAAGTATTAGGGATTATAGTCTTAGTGCCTGAGCAACTTGGAGCATAAGGCAGGCACATTGTGTCTGGAACATATTTTTGTGTCGTACAAGATACAGCATAAAAAGTAACATATAATTTTAAATTCTCATAGTTAGTGTAAAATATTTATTAGAAGAGTCAGACCACCCAAAACAGTAGCATTGTTGAATCAGTATACCTAGTTATCATTGGGATGCATGGAGCAGCCCTCTTGCTACTGCATCGTCTATAATGTAAACTTAATAACAAAATCCTAACAGAGTCAAAGGGACTTCATTCTAATGGCTTTGGTGGGTGGCTAGGTATGGGAACTGGATCAAGAGATCCTAGTGTCTTTGAACATTTCAGGCCCTTATACTGATCTTGGAAGTTATACGCTATGGTTAAAACATTATTAAAGTGATAGTAAACTGCTCCCTCACCAAAGAACTACCTCTCCAATGGGGTTTATACTTATCTATCCCCAAATAGAGAGCATTGGAAGGATCCCTGTTATGCATCCCATCGTAATGTTTGGACACAGAGTGGTTCTTAAAACCTTTGATGATATTACTGATATGTTCCTTTATTTTCATCAGTATCTTATGTTTAGTCCTGCCCACATATTGTAGCCCGCATGGGCACTGAATCAAATATACTACTCCCGTAGAGGTACACATGATGAACGGCTCTATCTCAAATAAGCCACAAGTGCTCGTAGAGGTAAAGTCACTCACTTTCCTGCTTTAACAGCTATTGAGACTGAACACCACATACTTCTTGCAACGATAATAACCCATCCAGTTTAGAAAAAGGCATTCATTTTCTTTAGGTGGGTCTTGAACACTTGAACCATGCCATAACCAAGGGCTCTCGCACGCTCCTGGGATAGGGTGACCACATTTCCAAACGGCCATTCAGGGACACCCTTCCCAAAAGTCAGCTTGTGCTGTAATGAATCACAGCACAGCTGGGGCAGCGGATGCAAGCTCTACCCAGAAGAACTGATCACGCCCCCAAAAGTGGCATTGCCACTTTATTCACTGACAGCACTTGTCCTGACTGGTCCAGACCCCATTAACACATGTGCTGTCAATGAGTAAAGTGACCTATCTGTGGCCTTTCTTGGGGGCAACAGATAATGGGGAGGGGGGGTGGCAGCTTCATTCCGGGACACTGTATTGTCCTGGAATGAAGGTGCCTGGGACAGACCCTGCAAAATGCGGGACTGTCCCGGGCAGTCCGGGACATGTGGTCACCCTATCCTGGGAGTGATGGCCACACTCACACAGTCGGAGTCTGTGAACCCGGAAGGAATAATGTGGGAATATGGAAACCCTTTCAGCTGTGACAGCACAGCACTGGAGGGCTTCGTTTTAAGATAATAATTTCATAATGTGATAGTATGAGATGCATACTAGCACATTATGCTATTAATTTGCAGAGATTTTTAAACTGCTCACAAAAAAAATCTCTGCAAAATAATAGCATAATGTGCTAGTAAAGTGCTTGGAAAGTGAGTGACTTTACCTCTATGAGCACTTCTCGCTTATTTAAAAAAGAGCCTGTGACGAGACCCTTGCTCGCTCGCTTCCGCTCTCCCAACACTCCTCTGCTACTATTGGATCAGATTGCCGATCGCAACGTCTGATGGTTCAGTCATCCAAGGCTCCGGGATCCGAACTACAGCTATGTGCCGTTCGGAATCCATTAGAAAAAAACACCAGGCAGGCTGTATGTAAGTTCAAACAGGACTCATTTAATGGAAGCATTCTGCTGGTTTATATACAGTTACAAGCTGTTACAGGAACAATGAAACTCTCCGCCCCCCTCACACAGGGGGACTTCAATACAGATTTTAGGTAGACACTCTGGTGCCGACCCTGACAAGACACATTTCTTTAGATAATGACATCAGTGAAGTTAATTACTAATTGTAACAGAATGCGTTATCTAGACAGCTCCGCATATAGAGGAGGTAATTACTACAGATTTATATAAGGTACAAAGAAGCAACCAGAACAATAATTAACATGAGCCAATTATCTAATCATTTAGCCAGACAAGGTGACTAGGCGCCCCGTCTGCAATTCCCCACTATACACTACACAACCTTTTAAGCGTAAACACAGATCTTCGCACACAATCTGCAACAGCCTCACACAATGGACAATGAAATGTCTAGGAGTAGATACAATTAACACCTCTCAAAAGCATGTGTAACAGATTTCAGGGAGGAACACTTCTGCATTCCAAGGTCCATGACATTACTTCCCCTGGGAAACAGTCCAACAGCCACAGTGAGACCCAAACAGGTCAACTCGAGGATGTTGGAAAAGTAGTCTTAGGCCTCGTACACACGAGTAAATAGATTTGTTCAAAACGGTCTGTCCGACCGATTTGAACAAATCTATCTGCTGGCATTTTGGTTTGCTCGCGTGTACACACGAGCAAACCAAAATCCCCGCCAGCAGACAACGCGCTGACGTGTCAGTGACGTGGCGGTGACGTTGACGCCGTCACGTCACCGCACCAGGAAGTAAAACACTTCCGCGCATGCGTCGAAACCATTCGGCGCGTGTGTGAGAAGACATGTCTGCTGGTTAGCGTACTAACCAGCAGACATGTCGGGCAGAGGGGTTCTCAGCCGACAGATTTCAAAGCATGCTTTGAAATCTGTCGGGTGGCCAAATCCGTCTGTTTGCCCGTACACACGATCAAATCTGTATGCTGAAACGGTCTAGCAGACCGTTTCCAGCAGACAGATTTGATCGTGTGTACGAGGCCTTAAGGTTTCCATTCCTGTCTGCTGGGATAACCCATCCGCCTTCCTGTTTTGAGGCCCTGGCCCATAATCGGACGGCAAGAGGCTCGCTTCAGTTCTCTCCAAAAGCCCCTGTCCCGGCTAGGTCTGTCACACTTCTCCCCTTTTGGCAGGAGACCAACACAGTAGGAGACACCAGACAGGTTGACTCTGAATTTAGTCAGTAGTTCCAGTCCCCCAATGCCGGTATCCATACATTACCCCAAATAACTTGTCCCAAAAAGAGCATTAATCACCCAGCCAACCTCCGCCTTTCTCAGAGAACATGCCTGCTGCTGTGAAGAGGCCTGGACTGGCCCTTCTCCCTGGAGTCCTTTCAGCCCCTGGAGAGAAGACGGGGTGACTGGACTCAGTTCATCATGCTGTTGGGGATCTGGGCCAACTGTCCCCCATCCCTGGGGTATACAAGTGGAGACTGAGTTCCCATCCACTTGTGGTAGGTGAAAATCCCCCGGTGCTTGCAAAGCAAAGCCGACATCCTTCTGTCTCAGGACCGCACCATTTTCTGGGGTTGTGTTAGTGGAGATCGAAGTCCCATCCACTACCACAGGAACCTCCTCTTCTGTTAGTTGAGAGCAGAGGCCCGGGGGCACTCTGCTCTGTTGCCAGCTCTTCTGCTGGGTTGCTGTGAGCGAAGACCACAGTCCCATCCACCGATATCCGCTCAAGCTGTAGTTGTGTGCAGCAGCCAGTAGCATCCTGCCCTGCTGCCAGTGATTCAGCTGGGAGTAAAAGCTTTACCACCTCAGCTTGTTGCTGGGGAGAGAGCAATCCCACTGCTGCCAACCAATGTGACGAGACCCTTGCTCGCTCGCTTCCGCTCTCCCGACTCTCCTCTGCTACTATGGGATCAGATTGCCGATCGCAACGTCTGATGGTTCAGTCATCCAAGGCTCCGGGATCCGAACTACAGCTATGTGCCGTTTGGAATCCATTAGAACAAAACACCAGGCAGGCTGTATGTAAGTTCAAACAGGACTCATTTATTATTCTGCTGGTTTATATACAGTTACAAGTTGTTACAGGAACAATTAAACTCTCCCCCCCCTTCACACAGGGGGGTTTCAATACAGATTTTAGGTAGACACTCTGGTGCTGACCCTGACAAGACACATTTCTTTAGATAATGACATCAGTGACGTTAATTACCAATTGTAACAGAATGCGTTATCTAGACAGCTTGGAACTGCATATAGAGGAGGTAATTACTACAGCTTTATATAAGGTACAAAGAAGCAACCAGAACAATAATTAACATGAGTCAATTATCAAATTATTTAGCCAGACGAGGTGACTAGGCGTCCCGTCTGCAATTCCCCACTATACACTACACAACCTTTTAAGCGTAAATACAGATCTTCGCACACACAATAGATTCAATTATCCTTTAGAATAGAGAGCTGGCTGGTGGTGGTACATTAGCATACCTAATGAGAGGTTTAGGAAACAGGCTGACTCTCAGTTCCAATCCGAAACAGCCTCACACAATGGACAATGAAATGTCTAGGAGTAGATGCAATTAACACCACTCAAAAGCATGTGTAACAGATTTCAGAGAGGAACACTTCTGCATTCCAAGGTCCATGACAGAGCTGTTCATCACGTGTACCTCTACGGAAGTGGTATATTTGATTCAGTGCCCATGCGGGCTACAATATGTGGGCAGGACTAAACATAAGCTACTGATGAGAATAAAGGAACGTGTCAGTAATATCATCAAAGGTTTTAAAAACCACTCTGTGTCCAAACATTACGATGGGATGCATAACAGGGATCCTTCCAATGGTCTCTATTTGGGGATAGATAAGTATAAACCCTATTGGAGAGGTAGTTCTTTAATTTTTTAAAGGGAGATTTTTAAACAAGAAATGGCTTGGGTGTATAGATTGAGAATGTATACCCCATAAAGAGTTGTAAAGAAAAACATTTTTCACCTTAATGCAATCTATGTATTAAGGTCAAAAAACATCTAATGCCACTGCCCCCCCAAGCCCCCATTTTACTTACTTGACCCCTCGAAAGTCCCGGGCTCGGTCCCGAGATCCTCTTCGCCCCTCAGCCTGCCTGCTGATTGGCTAGAATGGATGGATTGAGAGCAGCGCGGCCATTGGCTGGCACTGCTGTCAATCACATCCAGTGATGTGGCGCGCCAAGTGATACAGTGAGCGGCTCTGGCCGCTTACTTATCACGGGAGCATGCCCGCAAGTACTCACCACCATGCGAGCGCTCTCGCATGACTGTGGCGAGTTCTTGCAGGGAGGACTAGACACAGCCGCCGAGGGACACCAGAAGACGTGGATCGGGCCACTTTGTGCAAAACGAACTGCACAGTGGAGGTAAGTATAACATGTTTATTATTTTAAAGCAAAACCATTTTTTCCTATAGTAACCCTTTAACATGGTGGTGATGTTAATACAATTATTAACAATTCATAGGTTTTCATATTTTACAGCAGTTTTAAAATATATGTTTTGTGAACTTGAACCTGAGCCTCGGACTGCTTTCAAATTTTTTTTTTACTTTTTTGGGAGATTTTTTTTGCTAATTTTCGAATGGATACGAGTTTATCTAAAAAGTTTTTGGATGAAAGGTTTTATATGTGTGATGCCTCAGAATGAAATAGGTAGTGATTTTTGAACCATCCACTAGGTGTCACTGTTCGGAAGTAATATTTTGTTGACACCTTGCCATGAAATGTTAAAAAAAAGGATTGATCGGTGGGTATGCCCACCATTAGAATACCTCCCTTCATCCACCCACTTCTAATGATGGACATACATGCACCATTTATATATGCCGAAGCATGGGGGCATCCTCCCGCAAAATTAATGCCACATACACACGGTCTGACTTTTCCACGGGCAAGCCTCCGTCGGAATTTCGACTGTATGTACGCTGCATTAGAAGCAAATCGCTCCTCCGCCCCCGATGCCCCCATGTTTTGGGATATATGCTTTCTTTTTTAACTGTGGTGGTGAAATCACCTCCTATAGCACTGGAGTCACGGCTATATGTATCGTGGGAGCAAACGCTGTTGCTGTCAATGGAGTACCTGAAAACGTGTTCCAGCTGAATGGCGTACCTGAAAACAAAAGATGGTTAACAATAAAACGCAGTTAACAGTAAAGTATAAAAAAATTACATACCCGAAAAGCAAGCTTGATAAAACTTAACATCAATATAACATTGCAGAATAGAATACAGTAAAAAAAAGAGCAGAACAATAGAGAGAGAATAGAGAGGGAGAGAACAATAAAACAACAACTATTTTTGTTCTTTTTATTTTAGATTTTTGGGTCTCTCAAAATGTGATGGCATCTTGGGAGACCCTGTGTAAGTGTGTCCTAGTCTGTGAAATGTTGTACCCTACGCTAATACTGCACTAGTGTGTGGTAGCGTTCAAAACATTCACCAATGAAAAGACCAGTATTGTCATGACAGCATGGACAATAATAACGGGTTTCACACCTAAATCTGCGCTTTCTACAGACACAATATTTTCTTTGGGGGCTCGTTGGGTAGGGGTACTCTGGAGGGCATATGGAAAATGCCTCTCATGCACACGGCTTACTGCATTTGGTTGGTAATGGTGAGGTGCAGCACCGCCTGGAAACAGGTGGGCTAGGACATTATCTCCTTGGAATTTACAGAAAGATCCAGTCAGTCCTGAAGCTTTGTATAGCACAAAAGCATTCAGCAAAGCCAATTGAAATAAATATACAGATACTTTTTTGTACCAGTGTCTGGCCTTATGGGCAAATAGGTACAAAAACAACAACTGGTTGTTGAGGTCCACCCCTCCCATTATTTGGTTATATTTGTGGACACAGAGGGGTTTCTCCACAACATCAGTCGCCGTACGAATTTGGACTGTCGTGTCTGCGTGAAGGGAGGAAAGAACAAAAACATTCTTATTATCCCTTCACGGCAAACAAATTATTACACCTTGAGCAGGCTCTCTCCCCCAGCCTAAGATGGGATTATACAAGCCACTGGGGTAAGTCCCGTAATTAGGTCTCATAGTGCCACATGCGCCAATCTGATGATCAAACAAGTGACTAAAAAGTGGCACGTTCATGTATAATTGTCCACATATAAGTGGTACCCCTTTCCGAATAAGGGTGACACCAAGTTCCACACTATCTTGCCAGTGCTCCTTATGTAATTTGGTCAGTACTCCGGCTTTACGTGACTATATTTTCCCTCATAAACCATAAAACTAGATGTATAACCTGTGGCCCTTCACAGAGCTTATACATCTTGACCCCGTATCTGGCACGCTTACTGGGAAGGTACTGCTAAAACACAAGCGGCCAGAAAATTTAATCAGGGACTCATCAATGCAGGCAACTTGATGGGGAGTATACAAGGCTGCAAAACTTTGTTAAAGTGGTTTATGAGGGGACAAATTTTGTAGAGCTGATCAAATTCAGGGTCTCCACAAGGACGACAAAGTTCATTGTTGTTCAAATGCATGAACTGCAAGATCTGCTAATATCGTGCCCTGGTCACGGAGGCAGAGAACACGGGCACATAGACCAATATAACCGCAGCTCACTCAATTTAACTATACCCATGTCGAGGGCAAAGGCCCAGACAGGTCTTAAAATCGCAAACCGTAATTGGTTTCCATTCTTTGGCAAGGGAGGACTGGGGATTAGTGGCGATGTATTGACCAACATACAAATTAGTTTGATCCACAATAGATTTATAGAGATAGCAGTTTGCTGCCCCCCAAAAGTGCCACCTGGTACATTGGTACCATCGGGTCCCATGGTAGGGCCGGCCCTGCTTGGCACTCACTGATGCTCCACAAGCTTCACTTTTGCTGTCCCACTGGGTCCCTAAATTGGCACTTGCTGACATTTTCCCACTTTTTCACTGTCCCCGACTGGCAAGAAGTCTACTTCCGACCGCAATTGGTTCCCAGGCCGACTGAACCATTACTTCTGGCTGGACTACAAGCCTGCAGTCCCAGCCCTACACTGCTCTTCTGCTTCTGGACAGACAGCCTAGTAGCCAGATGTCCCAGGGATGGGCCTAAGGCTTACTGCCTAGCAGCTTGGAGCAACATAACACAGGTCCATCTAGACAGCCATCCAGGTGGAACAGAACCCTAATCATCTGACTTATCCCAAATAAATAAGCTCTCCCAGCAGGTCAAGGAACCCAAGAAAATCCCTGCCCATTGGCTGAGACACCCCATCCATACATATTCTGTCCTTGCCATGTCCTTGTCTTATTCCATGTCACCAGATACCCTACCACCCAGTGACATAAGAGAGAAGTGCAGCAATTCCAGAATTAGGGGGAAATCAATTGATCTCCTAACAATTGGCCAAAGCAACTATCGCCTGGCAACTAAATTTAATAGCAACTATGCCTAAAAATCAGGGTGCTACAGGTAGATTGTTCATTCAGATTAAGGCATTTACAAAAACTGCAGCAGCTGAGCTGACTGCTAAAATAGTTAACGAAAATGAGACTGCAATAAGAAATCATTTCTTGGAAAGTCTCCATTAGAGTATGAATGTGGGAGAGGGAGACTTGCCTGAACACCCTCACAGCACGTGTGTGAATTCAGAAGTATTACAAGCTATTGTGATACCACTGAGTGAATAGGAAATTATTAAAGCAGCAACCACTCTGATCAATATGCAATCAACCTGCTTCAGTTCTCACTGTGACATCTTGTTTTCCAGCAGTTTATGCTGTAATAGGTGACGCATACTAGAAAAATGAAACCTGTTGCTTACATTTCAATAACAGAGCATCTTTGGTGTCATCAATGAAATGCATATTGTATGTGCCATTTATTAAAGTGGTCATATAGGTCAGTTTTCATCAGAATGGAATTAATAAATTACTCACACAATTGACTTTGTGTAGCTGTTGAAAAGTTTAAATACAGCTAAATAACAATTTTTACCCCTCGCATGCGCAGCTCAGTGTACATTTTGTAAGGGTTTGCAGATTGGCAGGTAAATGTATTTTATTGCACAAGAGACATGCAAGAGCCTGCCTGTGCACAGTTTTAAATTGTTTGTCTATAGTTCTGCTGTAAGCGTTCATTTAGATGCATAACTGACAAAACTGCCGTATATGGGTATTACATTTTTTAAAGAAAAAAAATTGCTTGCAACAATGTGTAAAGCCTGATGTGCTGAGTGACCTTGTGATCTGCCTCCCTGCCATCAGAGCAAGAGTCTAGAAAAGTGATGGTGAACCCATGGCACGCGTGCCACAGCTGGCACGTCAAGCCAGAGAATTCCCCCATCCAGGCAGTCACTTGCACTGACAGTGCAGGCAGGGAGGAGCCATGTGTGCCATTTAGGAGGGGTGTTAAATTCTTCTTCCTCCACGGGACTCCTCTGTTGGGCAGCTTATTACCTCCCCTGGACCCAAACACTTCTGGTAAGGCATTTGGGGATTCCTTTCTGGTTCAGTCTGTCCTAGTGCAGCCTGTGAAAAAGCAGAGGGGATTGGGCGGTGCTCAGAGCTGAACTTCCATGGGGAGAGGGGCAATGGCTGCTAGCTGACATCCAGGCAGCGGGGATATCGAGGAGTGGCTGGACGGCAGGGATACCGAGGAGTGGCTGGGTGGCAGGGATTCCTTCAATACTGCCCAATGATGAGGCCATAGAAAGGTAAGGAGGTTGGATCCTTTGATCTACATTGTACTGTGTAGGGGGATGTTAGTAGTGCAGGAAGCATGTGTCATGTAGGTGAATGCATGTGTCATGGGTCAGGTAGGTCAGTGCATGTGTCATGTAGGTCAGTGCATGTGTCAGGTAGGTCACTGCAATGGTCATGTAGGTCAGTGCATGTGTCATGGGTCATGAAGGTGAGTGCATGTGTCAGGTAAGTAAGTGCAATGGTCAGGTAGGTAAGTGTAATTATCAGGTAGGTGAATGTAATGGTCAGGCAGGTGAGTGTATGTTGCACAGTGCATTCTGCATTATTTTTGGTCCCTTAGGGCTTAATCAGAGGGATGATCAGATGACGCTGGCAGGTTTAATTCTGTGTTGGCACTTTGAAAGAAATACTGTAAGTTGGTTTTGCGTCACATTTGGGCACACAGGGGTTTTAAAAAGTTTCGCCATTACTGGTCTAGAAATAGACAGACAGCTTTGTTCGAATGTGTGTTAATGCCCAGAAACCTTAAAGTGGATGTAAACCCAAAAAATTATTATTATTTTTTTTGCTGTCACAATGTAGAGTATACGATTACCTATCATCTCTGCCCAGTCTTGCCACACAGAGTTAATCCAGCTCTGAGCAATCCTCTCTTATTGTTCAGTGAGATAAAACAGACTTCCAGAAAACATGTCTAATTAAAAAGTCCTTACCGCCCCCTTGCTTCGAGTGGCAGGTTATTTACATATCTCTCCTGGATGTTATTATAAAATGAGGTAATGCATAGTTCATTCATTCGTTCGTTCATTCCCACTAATGCTTTTTTTTATGCATTTTGCAGAAATGCAGGGTAATGTTTTAACATGGTTTCCTATTCAACATGTTCACATCAATGCTTTTTTGTGCCTCTAAGAGATGAAGATGAGCAATGTCCACACATTTTTAGCTTGTCATTAGACGTTTAAATCCTATCTACTGTTAGCTTTCTACAAAGGATATGGTTTTTTAATCAAATGTTGCCCTTGAATCCGAGTCGGTGAGTGAGTGAGTGAGTGAGTGAGTGAATAACTTGTATAGTGTTACAAATGCGAATTGAATCGCCTCAAGGCGCTGGTCATCCATTTTCCTTCTATTTGTCCTTCAGAATAAGTGGGTCTTAAGTTTTTTTTCTAAAGGCCTGGTGATCCATTTCCATTTGGATATTAGTCTGTAATGCGTTCAACATTCGAGGTCCTTGGGACTGCAAATCTTCATTCTCCTTTGGTTTTGTAGCAGGCTTTGGGGATTTGCAGTAGTTTTTGGTTAGTGGATCGAAGAACGCGATTGGTGTTTGGTATTTTATTTTCTCAACCAAATATTGGGGGGGGGGCACTTCCATTTACACATTTGTGCGTCAGGCAGAGGACCCTAAATGTGACTCGGTCCTTTACGGCCAACCAATGGAGGGATCTCAGGGACGGGGTTATTGGTTCGCAGGGTTTTTTCCCTGTCACCAGTCATGCCGCCATGTTCTGGATGACTTGGAGATGGGCGATCTGGTATTTTGGGAGTCCGAGTTAGAGGGAATTTACATAATCTAGCCAGAAGTTAATATTTGTCCCTATCACTACTGCTGTATCCTCTTTCGGGATAAAAGGAACGAGTTTTCATAGTAAATGTAGAAGATGGTGAGATCCACTAACTACTGATCTTATTTGTGCATCCATTGTCATGTCAGAGTCAAAAATGACTCCCAGGCTTTTGACTTTGGTGCTTGGCGTAATGGTTTATCCCAAGATGGGAGATGGTGACCAATTAGTCCTGACAAGTCTCTTTTGGTTTGCATGGAGTAGAATTAGCTTGGTTTTAGCTCCATTAAGTTTGAGATGACTCTCTGTCGTCCAGTTGTCTATCTGGGTGAGGCATTGTTCTAATACAGGGTATTGGTCCTTTTTGTTACTGATTCGAAAATAAAGTTGCGTGTCGTCCACGTAGGAGTGATAGAGTAGATCTTGGTTACTAATAATTTTTATGAGTGGGCGGAGGCAAATGTTGAATAGTATGGGTGATAGGGGTGATCATTGGGGCACTAAACCAGTCCTCCAATACTCGCTCCCATTCATGGAAACCCTCACTCTTCAGCTGCAAACAAACCCCCAAGACACGGTCCATATTTTACTGTGCTATAGACCTCCTGGCCCAAAAACGCACCTCGCCACGTCATTAACAGAATTTATCTCCTCTTACACCCTAAGCATCAAACATCTTTTGGTGCTGGGGGACTTCAACCTCTGGGCCAACTCCTCGTTGGACCCAGTCGCTGACGCTTGCATCGACCATCTGGAAGGATTAGGTCTGCAACAATTAATTTGAGGCCCCACTCATGCCTCAGGCCATACCCTCGATCTAATTTTCAAACATGATTTGGAAATTGAGATTGGGGAAAATGAGCCACTACCCTGGACCGATCACCATGCCATTAAATTTAATATTGCCAACCACCTCAGGCCAAATAAAACAAGAAAACCGTTGATAACTTACTGGACTAGGTCTCAGAAGAAGCTCCACTCGGAACTCTTCAAAACGACCCTAGGAAAAAAAATTCCCTAATACAAAATAAACAAACAGCAGTAGAAACACTGGATGCCATCAACAAGGCGCTACTTCAGTCTGCCGACGGGGTGACACCAAAACGCAAAACTTGCATTCGGAAAAACAACGCCGGATGGTTTAACGACCAGCTGACGCTGCTAAAGCAAGAGCGTAGAAGAGCAGAAGCTGCCTGGAAAAGGAGCTCTTCAGATAGAAACTAGACATGTGCACAGAAAAAAAATTCATTTTTTTTTGTTCCGTTTCGTATGGTCCCGTCTGTTCGTTTCCGTTCGTTTTTCGTAAGACGCCCGTTTTCCCGTTCGTTCCCGTTCGTTTGTCGTACGACGCGTTTTTTTCGTATTCCGATCGTTTCGTATTTCCGTTACCGTTTTATTTTCGTACATGCGGGATGATTCGTTATTCTGTTTAATTCATGTTCGTTTCTTGTTAGACAATAATTATCGTGAATTTTCGTCAATTTGCATTCTGTGTATCTTGAATGCTTTTCTTTTGTTAGTGTCAGTTGTATGTTCATTGTTCAATGACATCTATAACAAAAGAATTTCATTATGTATATTGAATGAATTCCTTTTTCTGTTATAGGTGTCATATCAACATACGAAAATAACAAAAGAAACAGGTTCAAATGCAAATCTTTTGTTTATGTCTTTTTTGAATGGCCAGAGAGTTAGGCTGGCCATACATGATACAATTTTCTGTGCAATTTTCTTTAGATTTACCTTCAACTATGTAGTGCAAGGGCTTGCCTGATTGCATACAATTGAAAGTGTTGTTTAGTTTGACCTCATATATGGTTTTTGGTAAATCTAAAAGAAAATTGTACAAGAAAATTGAACATGTATGGCCAGCCTCAGTGACTGAAAGCAGCTTCTCTTTTGTGCAGAATAGTGAGTACACTTGTACAGTAAAGCCTAATAAACTTTTCTGTGGATTTTCATCTGAAGGGAGATCAGTTGGCCAGACTTTTGAACCCAAAAATGGTTTTCTGATGCAGTTTAAAAACGAACTAATTTTCTGAGAACGATCGGAAAACGATCGTTTTTATGTGTGTTGTTAAAATAGTCTGACCAAGTGTATGGGGCTTAACAATACTATTGTTAAGCCCCATACACTTGGTCAGACTATTTTAACAACACACATAAAAACGATCGTTTTCAGATCGTTCTCAGAAAATTCGTTCGTTTTTAAACTGCATCAGAAAACCATTTTTGGGTTCAAAAGTCTGGCCAACTGATCTCCCTTCAGATGAAAATCCACAGAAAAGTTTATTAGGCTTTACTGTACAAGTGTACTCACTATTCTGCACAAAAGAGAAGCTGCTTTCAGTCACTGAGGCTGGCCATACATGTTCAATTTTCTTGTACAATTTTCTTTTAGATTTACCAAAAACCATATATGAGGTCAAACTAAACAACACTTTCAATTGTATGCAATCAGGCAAGCCCTTGCACTACATAGTTGAAGGTAAATCTAAAGAAAATTGCACAGAAAATTGTATCATGTATGGCCAGCCTAACTCTCTGGCCATTAAAAAACCCATAAACAAAAGATTTGCATTTGAACACGTTTCTTTTGTTATTTTCGTATGTTGATATGACACCTATAACAAAAAATTTGCCTTCAGTATTTTGAATACACAGAAAAAAGAAAAAAGAATTCATTCAATATACATAATGAAATTCTTTTGTTATAGATGTCATTGAACAATGAACATACAACTGAAAACGAACACAAAACAGATTCAAACAAAATACACAATGCAAACCTCTTGATACAGATTTAATTTTCGTTATTTTGCCATTTTCGTTTTGTCGTTTTTTCCCGTCGGATCGTTCGTTCGTATTTGCGGTCGTTCGTTATGCGGCTCATCCGTTATCCCGTCGTTTTCGTATTTTGGTGCTTTACCGTTTTCGTATGTACACATTATCCTGCGGGTACGAAAATGAAAATTTTCGTACGAAAATAACATTCGTACGAACGGGAATGCACATATCTAATAGAAACCTCACTATTTATAAGACAATAACAAAGAAATATCATAAAGAAATCTTTATGGTAAAAAAAAATCATTTCGCCAACATTATCACCAAGGCCCTAAACCGCCCCCGCAAACTCTTCAAGCTGGTTTCGCAATCAATGAATCCAGTCTGTTTAGAGCCCCCCAATGCTGATTCACAAGAATTTTGCAACAAACTATCCGATTATTTCATTAATAAAATCGAAAGAATCTGGGTAAGCATTGAGAAAAATGGAATCTGCATGAATCCCGCCCCGAAGCCCAACCCCGATACCATTATATACCCGCCTCAAGCACAGAAATTCACCTTAAAACCTATCTCCATTGCTGCCACTAAAAATATCATTCCGACTTTACGCAACAGTACAGCACCCAATGACATCATTCCCACTAAACTGTTGAAGGAAAGTGCCGATATATTGGCACCTGCTATCACGCAGCTTATAAATCATTCATTCAAGGAGGGCATGGTGCCCTCCTTGTTGAAACAAGGCACCATAAAACCGATCCTGAAAAAACCCACCCTTGACCCGTAAGACCCAAACAATAGGAGACCCATAAGGGGTCTAAATGTTTTCTCCAAAATAATGGAGAAAGAAGTTGTACAACAGTTACAACAGCATTTAGAAACCCAAAAATTACTCGATACGTTTCAATCAGGCTTCCGGCCCGGGCACGGAACTGAAACGGCTCTGGTAAAAATATGGGATGACGTCCTAGAGGCCGCAGATGAAGGAGAATGAAGGAGAATCTTCTCTCCTGATCCTGCTAACCTAAGTGCGGCCTTTGACACGGTAGACCACGGACTACTACTCACTAGGCTAGCTGAAGTGGCCAAAGTCACGGAAGCAGATCTACCTTGGTTTTCTTCCTTCCTCCTTCCTCCCTTGTCGCCTTTACTATTCAATATCTATCTCCGTCCCCTCTTTGAGATCATCACCAACCAGAAGCTACTTTACCATTCCTACGCAGACGACACACAACTGTATCCTTCGCGTCAGCAATGGAGAGGATCATTCGCTGGGATTAGAGAGATCCCTCACTCTTATAGATAACTGGATAACATCCAGTTATCTAAAACTCAATGGTTCGAAAACAGAGCTTCTCCTGTTTCACACAAACAGGAAAAGTCTCTCCACCTCAACTTGGACCCCACCACCCATCCTGGGAAAAATTATCGCCCCGAGCTCCAAAGTCAAAAGTCTCTGAGTCATTTTTGACTCCCACATGACAATGGATGCACAAATAGGGGCGGTAGTCAGTGGATCCCATCATCTGTTGCGCCAGTTATGCCGACTCACCCCTTTTATTCCTAAAGAGTAGTGATGAGCGGAATACGCCATATTCGATTTCCCGATATTTCACAACTATATAGAAGAATATTCGTGAAATATTCGTTAATATCGAATATCCGTGATATTTTATCAAAAAAAATTTTTTGCGAAATTTCGCTAATGCGAATGCGAAATTTCACTAATGCGAATGCGAAATTGATTGCGAAATTCTCGTCAACATGCGAAAACGGAGATCATTTCCTGGATTACTAAACTAATATGCACTAAACACTAACTCTACTTACACAAACTTATATGACTAAACTAAAGCTAATTTTTATTTTTTTTTATACACAAAACACAGAAGGGCAGAGAAAGTATTCCCGAATATTCGTAATACGGATATTCGCATTGCGAATATTCGGCAACATAAAAGGATCACCTCGGCCCAGGGTCTCTAATCATACCAGCAATGCTTTTAGACGTCGATGGAGATCACTAGGACGCGATATTCGATTCATTCGCGAATACTCGAATATGCAATATTCATAACGAATATTCGCAATGCGAATATTCGTGAGCAACACTACTAAAGAGGACATTGCAGTCGTGGTGGGAACAATCGTTAATTCCAGACTCGACTATGCAAATGCCCTCTATTTAGGACTTCCTAAATGCCAAATCACTTGTCTACAAGTCATTCAAAATACGGCTGCTCGATTAGTGACTGGTAAAAAACCATGGGAGTCAATCTCCCTTTCGCTAAGATCTCTTCACTGGTTGCCAGTGAAAGATAGAATCACTTTCAAGGCACTCTGCCTTACACATAAGTGTATTGAAGGAAACGCCCCCCAATATGTATGCGAAAAAATAAAAGTCCATAACCCCAATCGCACTCTGCGATCCACAAATCAAAACCTACTGCACATCCCAAAGGCAAGATACAAGTCCAAAGGACCGCGACTGTGGAATGCACTACAAACCACCATCCGACTGGAGTCCGACCACTTGGCCTTCAGGAGAATGATTAAAACTCATCTCTTCGAGGCGCATGCGCGGCAGCTCCTAAGATGGCCGCCGGCTTCTAGAGCTCCGCTCCACCACGGCCCTGTAATAGCCACCGGAGCTCTCAGGACGCCCCCCCAGCGCTCTCACCGGGTCCCATGAGTAGGGGAAGATCCCGGGAACAGGCGGATGTTACCGGCGCCGGTGAGGAGGAATCTATCGCGGCAGATGGCGGCTTCTCCCGGACCCCTCAGTTATGCCAAGATGGCGGCGGCGGCGCAGCAAGGCCTACATGCCGCGGGAGACGCAGGGGACTCTATTGCTGACCAGGATCTGGTCCTACCGCCATCACCAGGTACTGACTTCCCTTCCCTGCATCAGGCTGCCTCCCCAACCTCCACAGAATCCCTGTTGGGACGAATGAGCGCGGGGCCCCCCTCCACCCCCCTGCTGGATCCCCATACAGGCATGCTGCTGACTGTGAGTGAAACAGCAGAGTCCACTCCTATCCCCACTGACTTTCCTTCCATGATGGAGGCCTTTGCACAGATGCTCTCCAAGAGCTTGGCACTCAATGCAGCCCAAATCACTTCATCCATTCATGCAGACCTGCAGCAGATCGGATTGAGAATGGACACTATAGAGAAAAAGGCTGACCAGGCCGTAACACGCATTAACCAAAACACGGCCAGGCTACAAGATGTCCAGGATCAATTAGAGACTGCCTTTGCCAAGATCGATGACCTCGAGAATAGAACCAGACGCTATAATTTTAGGATAAGGGGGCTCCCCGAATCCGAAAAGGAGGTGCAGGCGGTTGTAAAATCCTTTATTAAAAATCTCATTCCTGATATAGCGGAACACCGCCTGGAGCTGGACAGGGCACACAGGGCCCTGCAACCCCCTCGCGCTGACGGACTCCCCAGAGATATTATAGTGAAACCACACTTTTATTCGGTGAAGGAGGAGGTGATGAGGAAATCCAGGTACTCCGAAAATCTTACGCTAAACGGTCATAGAATCCAAATTTTTGCTGATCTCTCCCCCTACACAGTGCAGAGACGGCGATCGCTTAAACCACTGCTGCACCTATTGATGGAGAGGGAAATCACATACAGATGGTCTTTTCCCCTACGGCTGAACTTCTCCTTCAAGAACAAACACTATGGCTTCTCATCCTTGTCTGAAGGGGAGCGACTGTTAGCGCATCTAGGGATCCTGCCCCAAGACCCCCCTCCTATGCAGACCGGCAGGAGCAACCCGGCTTCTACAAAGAGACCCTCGCCTGCAAGCCCTTTGCAGCACACCTGGCTCAAGCAAGGCTACAAGCGGTCCAAGGACAATCTACAGACCTGAAGAATCTCCCCCTTCTGTCCCTCTTTGGGCTCGATGACTTCTCACTTCCCATGATGCCCGGATTTGGGGGTACTCCACCCGCCGCCCCTTGCTGGGGATACCTGTTGCTGAAGACTTCCAGCGGACAGCACTTATAATATTGTCTCCTTTAATGTTCTCCTTTTGTTGCAGGTTGCCCGGCAGGGCCTTACTTCCTGACTGGGACTGGGGCGGGTGGGCTCTACACGAACTGGGGCTGGGGAGCTTGAGGGGGTGGCGGACCGACTAGGGTGGCCTTTCCCCTTTTGTGTGCCGATCAGTTCCTGGTGCATTTTATGGTTAACAGCAATGTAGTTTTAAGTCTCAATGTACCTTTTTTTTTTTTCTTTCTCTCTCCCTTCCAGGATCCTGGGCCCCGCGGGGTGGGGGTCGGGGACCGGGGGGGTTCCTGGTTATCACAGTTTATTAGGCAATGACATACATGGGGGCGTTCTGCTTGTTCCTTTAGAATACGTTAGGCCCCAGTGTGGGCCTTTGGTACAACGGATGATATATTTTGGGTGGATGGGTTGTGGTGGACCCAGTGCACCTCATACTAGGACCGGGAGCGCTTATCGTGCTCCTCGGCTCTGTCTCGGAGTCCCTGTCTCTAGGGAACTCCGATCCTCTCAGGATTGAGGGTAGGGATGGATAGCCCATCTCGACCCAGGGGTGGGGTGGGGTTAGGGGACCTCAGGGTCCTTTGTTTATGTCCTATTGTTTTTTTATTATGGTTTCAGTCCTTTTGTTCAGTATATCAATTTGTAACCGGTCTCTTTTTCTTCCCTTCTTCTTTCCCTCCTGTCCTGCCTGCTCCTCATGCCACTTCCTATCTGAGTCTCTTCGGTGCCTTCGTCCGTGACGGACCTCGCCTCCCGGGACCCGAGCTCGCGCTGTGTCTGCTCCTCAGGCTGTGTAGTGAGTACCGCTTTTTAGATCAAGGAGTGCACCGATACATCACACTAGTTCTAACCACTCTGATCCATGCCTAATACACATTCCCCACCTCCATCCCTCAAGATAGTTTCTCATAATGTCCAGGGCCTTAACTCGCCAATTAAGCGTAGGAAGCTGTATCAGCTATACCACTCTATGCATGCTGACGTGTTATTGTTACAGGAGACTCATTTCCCGGTCACTTATAAGCCTACTTTCCTTCACCAGCATTATTCTCAATTTTTTCTGGCATCCGCGGACAATAAAACTAAGGGAGTGGCCATTTGTTTCGCTAAACACATTAATCTATCCCAACCGGTTGTCAAAGCCGACCCGCAGGGACGCTACATCTTGGTCTCTGGTCAAATTGATGGAGAAACCTACACCTTTGTCTCCTATTACTCCCCAAATAAGGGTCAGAAACCCTTTTTTGACTCTCTACTGCACACTCTGAGCGAACATCTCAAGGGAACGGTCTACATTTGTGGGGACTCTAACATCGCTTTCGATTGCTCGCTGGATAAGTCCAGGTCTGGGAAGCCGATACCAAAACGACCCTCCAAACAAAGTGTTAAAATTGCCGAATTATTACACTCGGCGGGGTTGATTGACGTCTGGAGAGAGGTTAACCCTCACACGAAGGACTATACGCACTTCTCTGCCCCACACAACTCATTTGCCAGGATAGACCACATCTTCACACGTTCCTCGTCGATCCCCTTAATTAGAGGCTCCAAGATTATTGAATCTTCCCTTTCGGACCACTCGATGGTTGTGTTGACCACGCTGAGACCTTCGGGAGTGCGAACGGCCCCTCGCTGGCGTCTGCAGGAGTCATTATTGAGTGACCCCATACAGTGCACCCTTTTGGAAGCAGCGATTAAGGAATACTTCCTTCTCAATGCGACGGGCGAGGTCTCGGAGGCTACCGTTTGGGCAGCACACAAATCGGTGATCCGGGGGAAGATCATACAAATGATCTCGATACGTAGGGCAGAACACAGGGCAGACACGCTGAAGCTCACTGAGGAATTCCGTGCTCTAGCGAAAGCACACAAGCGACACCCTACGGCGGACTCCCTTAGACAGTTGGAAGGGGCTCGGGCCCTTCTCAATCTGAAACTGACCACTGACGCAGAAAGGCACCTTAGATGGACTGGGGCTAAATTCTATTCTCAGAAGGATAGGATTGGATCTAAGCTGGCAGTGAAGTTGAACCCTAAGCCACGCGCTCTAGCCTTCCCTAAAATTAAGACGACCTCAGGGGACCTGACGCAAAACCCAACAAAAATTATGGACACTTTTCTACAGTTCTATTCTGACTTATATAAACCTGTTGGCCCGGCTCAGGCCTCCCTAAGCGAGACATTCTTGGACGCTCTCCCTCTTCCCACCCTCTCCCCTGAGCATAGGACTCTCATGGAGGAACCGTTTACCTCTGCCGAGATTTTGAACACCATAAAATCCCTCAAACTTGGCTCATCGCCCGGTCCCGATGGATTTTCAAATAGCTACTACAAGAAATTTGGCCCTTGCCTGGCTCCACATATGGCTAGGTTATTTAACTCCTTACGGGAGGGAAACCTCCTGGGCGCAGACCTAAACTCTGCATACATTTCTGTGATTCCCAAGCCGGACAAGGACGCTAGTGAGGTTAGCAATTACCGCCCAATCTCGCTTATCAATAACGACATCAAAATTATGACCAAGATCATGGCCAATAGGGTGGCGAGTTTTATCGCCACATACATACATGGGGACCAGGTGGGGTTCATTCCTGGGAGACAGGGTCCGGATCAGGTTAGGAGGGCCATTGACATAATTTCGCTTCTTAGATCCCACTGGGATGGGGGAACCCCGCAGAAAGGCTTTATCCTTTCTATAGACCTTCACAAGGCCTTTGACTCGATTGACTGGAATTACCTAACCGACATTTTGGGGAAGTGGGGTTTCGGCCCATACTTTTTGAACCTAATCCGAGCTCTTTATTCGAACCCCACGGCCCAAGTTCGCCTGTTGGGCAGATACTCGGAATCGTTTACCATTGGTCGGGGAACCAGACAAGGGTGCCCACTCTCCCCCCTCTTATTCGCGTTGGCCATAGAGACACTAGCAATTGCGCTTAGATCGAACCCGGACTTCAAAGGGGTGACGTGCGGACAGGGTGAGCACAAGTGCGCGCTGTATGCAGATGACCTGCTCCTTTTCATCACCTCCCCACTGACCTCTACCCCCGTGATACTTAAGACTCTACGGGCCTTTAGTGACGTTTCGGGACTGAAAGTTAATATGACCAAGTCAACAGCCTTGAACATTAATGTCCCCCCCGACATTCTCTACCAGCTCTCTAACAATTTCACCTTTAAATGGGCATCCGGGTCGATTCCTTACTTAGGCATCAAACTTACACCAGACATAACAAGTCTCTTTGAAGCCAACTATCCCCCTATAATACGCAAGTGTAGAGAGGATTTGGATGCGTGGTCGAAGTGTGGTCTATCCTGGCTGGGTAGGATACATGCGGTGAAAATGACACTCCTCCCCCGTCTGCTATATCTATTCCGCTCCCTCCCGGTCCCGATTCCAAAACGTTTTCTCAGTTCTGTCCAATCCCGAATAGTCCGTTTTGTCTGGGGTAACAAGGGGTATAGATGCCCCTCGGGCATCCTCTATCGGTTGAAATCACAGGGAGGGCTGGGACTCCCGAATCTCTGGGGTTATTACCGGGCAGCCCAACTCGCACAAATCTCGATGGCTTTCCGCCAAGGACCTAAACCTGACTGGCTCTCCATGGAGAGACAAGCCACCCCCAAGAACACCATTGACTTCCTCCTTTGCTGTGAACCAAAGGTCAGACCCGCAATCCTATCTCCCACCCTCTCGCATTCGGTTTCCTTAAGCTCCAAACTATTCGGCGCGCACCCCCTGACGTCCCCTTTGAAACCGTTGGCACACCTGTTCCATAATGTGGAATTCCCCCCGGGAATGAGTATTGAGGCCTTCCGGTGGTGGACGGACAAAGGCCTCTACCGGATTGGCCACTTCCTCTCCCCGACGGGCCCTGTTTCCCTAGCCTTTTGCAGACAGAAACTGGACATGCCGGATTCGGAACTGTTCAGGTTCTCACAGATCTCCCATTTCATGCACTCACTCTGGACCAATAGAAAGGTACCCCCCACAATCTCGCCATATGAACACTGGTGCACTACCGCAGCGGATCAGAAGGGTGGCATCTCCTTGATCTATACAGCGCTTGTTTCTAGAGAGGTAAAGCCATCGTACGCTCGGGCCTGGGAGGAGGAACTGGACGGTTCGTGGGACACTGAGGTCTGGCACAGAGCGACTATTAGAGCGTATAAAGGTATTCTCAACGTCTCTCTCATAGAGGCTGGGCTAAAAGTCTTACTCAGGTGGTATTATGTTCCTTCCAGGCTGGCTAGGATGTTCCCAGGGGCATCACCGGTCTGTTACAGAGGTTGTGAGTTGGAAGGATCTATGCTCCACATTTGGTGGACCTGCCCCCGCATCAGATCATTCTGGCGGAAGGTGTTCCGGATCATTCGCTCCGTGACAGCATCGGTGGTGACCCCCCATCCAGGCATTGCTCTTTTGAACCAAAGCATTCCTGGACTATCTAAACATTGCCAAACCTTATCCTTTTTCATACTATTGGGAGCCAAAATGTCTATAGCTAAAGCCTGGAAGAAACCTTCGGTATCCCTTCAGGGGTTCAGGAGAAAAGTCTCTTGGATCATGGCGCAGGAGCAGATCGTTGCTAGAATTAATGACAAATCTGAGAGATTTCTGGCCATCTGGGAACCCTGGGCCACCTACTGTAACATATCCCTCATACCGGGAGTTCTGCCTAGCGGGCCGACCGACCGTTCAATTCCCTAACA
This sequence comes from Rana kukunoris, assembly GCA_029574335.1. NCBI lineage: Eukaryota > Metazoa > Chordata > Amphibia > Anura > Ranidae > Rana > Rana kukunoris. The sequence goes on from CM056056.1 coordinate 143,170,581, forward strand.
GAGCAGGCATCCCTCCCCTCGTCTCCTCTCCCACTTTTTCGCTTCCCATTTCTCTCCTATGCTTCTGTACCTCTTCTTTTTCTTCTACCCCCCCCGGTTACCATTCTGTTACATGATTTTCCGGTTACTGGTATGTTTTATTAGGGTGGAGACTAGCTCCCCCAGGTGACGGCCTACAAGGCCGATTGTGCACCCTTCTGGTAAATGGCTTCAAGGGTCTCCCACACGTTGATGGCCCCGGGACACGTGTGGGATGGAGCTCGGGGTCCCCTGTTCCCGAGGGGCAGTGTGATCCCTTCGGGGCCTATCGGGAGCTGGGGTTCTGGGCCCCTCCCCCACCGGAGAGCTGTCTCTTGGGGGACCTTGAGAAGTGAATAGCTCTTTGCTATACGAGCTGACTGCTACCAGGCCTACACAGGGCCGCTGTTTGATTGTTCCTCTCCTCCCTTCCGTTTTCTTTTTTCTTTCTTCCCTTCTTGCACTAATGTTGTAACTTTTGTCCTAGGACACGGAAAACACTGTATAGAGACTGACTGACTGTAAGTTGACATGTTATTCTTTGTGATATTTGTTCTCTATTGAAAAATTCAATAAAAATTATTGAATATAAAACTCATCTCTTCTGAAGGCAGAGCATTCCTTTATCCAAGGAATGGAAGTAGCGCCCAGAGGCAATTCAGTTCGCAAGTGTTGCGCTCTATGCGTTTTTCACTCACTCACTCTGCATGACATGATACGTGTTTCAGACGTGAAAGGTACTAGTTTTTCCAGGAAGGATGAAAACCAGGGTAGATCCGAGTCTCTAGCTACTTCTGTGAGGCGAGACAGTAGCAGTTTGTGGTCAACTGTGTCAAAGGCAGCACTAAGGTCCAGAGGTATCAATAGACAATAGACTCCATTATCCGCTGCTTCTAGAGCGTCATCCCATATTTTGAGCAGTTTTGAGCGGTTTCTGTCCTGTGTCCTGGACAGAAGCCCGATTGTAATGGGTCCAGAAGTTTGTGGGTGTCTAAATGCTGTTGTAGTTGTTGTACTACTGCTTTCTCAATAACCTTGGAAAATATATATTGAGGCCAGTTATAGGTCTCTGGTTGTTTGGGTCATTGGAGTGTTATACTAAGACATCTGCCTATTGAACAGCAAATATGAGGAAGAGCTCTGTCTAGCAACAATCTGTAAGACTTTTCCTGTGTAACCAATTTCAGCTTATCTTGATTGAAGGTTTACTGGAAGTCAATGCCAACTGTAACTTACCCAACCCTCAATAGTACAGAACACAATTTATGTTATCTTCACATGAACTATATTCAGTGTAAACAAGAACAATGAGTCCTGGAAGTGATCGTTTGGAGTCTGCCTGGGATTACATGAAGAAACAGAAGGATTTGAGGCAGTCTACATCTACAGAAGTGTGAGTGGCAAACCCTCCACCAGCTGATAAAAAAAGTGCTTACCAGATGGGATGTAAATGGATCTCCAGCACTTTGTTGGGTTAAGTCAGCCTAATCGAATATATGAAAATAAAACACACTCTAAGTGCTTTCCTTTGATGAAGCTTCAAATGTCAATTTATGAATAAACTGCTCGCTCACATGAGATGCTGTGAATCAAAGCATAAACAACGGTAAAACTACCGCAAATCAAAACTCTGTGTATCTCCGTGTTTGAACACAGAATGGCAGCGGGTGATGTCCGCAAGGTAGCATCTTCCCCTGCAGAGTTTTTATTTGCGCTAGTTTTACCATTGTTTATGCTTTGATACGCGACATCTCATGTGAGCAAGCATTTTATATATAAATTTACAGTTGAAGCTTCATCAATGGAAAGAACTTGTGTGTTTTATTTTCACATATTCGATTGGGTTGACTTATCCCACCGGAGTGCAGGAGATCTATTTTCATTCCATTTGCGGAAACAAGCGTTTTTGACTTCTTGTTAACTCAGAGGTCCATCCGATCTGGTAAGTGCATTCTGTATCAGCTGATTGAGGGGTTGCAACTCAGATTTCAGTAGATTGGATTCATCTTTTCATGTGGGCTTTTCAAATTCAAGCCTGGGACTTGTAGTTCCTCATTGAACTTTGTATTTTATTTTATTTGTGGACTTTATTAACATTGATATTGTGCTGCACTTATCTTTATATCAATATCTGAGGTGATGTGATTAAATTGGCTGTAAACCCTCTGATACTACTTTCATCTACAGGTAATGCGACGTGCCAGAACCGCAGGGGCGACACGTGAGGTGCACGGTGGGCTGATGAGAGACAGCAATAATACAGTTCATCGGTTTACTCACGGTTAGCAGAAAGCCTCCTGGGCCGTTTGCACAGTGAAGAGGAAGACAGCACGAAATCCTCCGGGGCACGCTCTGTGATAGGGAAACGCCAGCCAAGATGGTGGGTGCGGTGCCCGTGATGACAGGGGTGTTTAGAGTGCTTGTGGCAGGTGGGTCCCTTGATGGCATTTGTCGTGACGCCAGTACCGTTAATGGTGGTACTACCAGTTGTAGTAGCAATGTTGAAGAATGAGGTAGACAGAGGTAGGATACAACTCACAACTTTTACTGTGACTGGTTTTGGTTGCAGTACAAACATCCAGTTAGAATACAGTCTCTGGGTAAAGAGAGGAATTCTGCTGATCCACTGTTAATAGGCTTTAGTAATCCTAGACTCAGTCTGTGGTTCAGTATAATGCTTACTTGTTTCTGGTCCCTTTTGAATCCAGTGACCTTGGTGAGGTTGCCGGTGGCTAAGAAATCCTTCACCTTTATTCTCAAAAAGGTCTTTGCTGCCGGTTGGTGGCTTTTACCCTTTTATTTGAGCAGTTCCAATTTGTCCCTTCTCTGGACTGACCTTCTCTCACCTTCACATTGTGCTTTTCCTCTGCACACTGACTTCCTGAACTGAACAACTGACCACAGATAAACCTGAGCTGGGATAGATATCCCAGAGTGGTGCTATCCCCATCTTGTGCTGGGAAGTATGAAGCACACTTGACCAGCCTATGAACAGGGATACCACAGGTATAACAATGCAAAATGACATGCAATATAGCAATGACAAAGAAGTAATACTTTTGCAGTTCCCACATGTCCTGAGTGGGACGCTGCAGTAAGCCTACATTACGGCTTACCTGTAGGTGCTTGCAATATCTCCTTAACCTACATGGTTAAAGAGATATTTGCAGAAAATCGGGCGCCGATGTCTACGGCGCAGGCGCACTGAGCACGCCCGGTCTTGAATGGGAAAGTGCCAGGAACGTGCGCAAGTGTGGGAATCGTGCCAGTTCCGCATGCATGCATAGGTGTGACATCATCGCCACTCTGGCCAGTCACAGCTCCGGAGCGGTGATAACTGGAAAGTCAATCCAGGTATCATGGTGGTGGCGGAGGAGAGGAACTAGAGTCGCTGCAGGGGCTTCGATCTAATGTAAGTAATTCATAATGAGCTAGTATGCTAGTCACACTAGCTCATTATGCCTTTGTCTTGCAGGTTTTTATTTGTTTGTCAACCTTTTTTGGGTTTACAACCACTTTAACCTGAAGTGTTCAGCTTGAAATTTTTTAGATTCATTTTATTTAAATTTGTTTGCACTGATTGTTCTATTTTTTTTAATACATCTACAGAAATTCTGTGGTTAGTACTCCAAGATGTTTGGAACAACCTACCTGATGAGTTCCTTCAAAAATTAAATTAAAATGTAAATTGATGAAAATAAATGATTAAAATATATATTTCTGAAAACATTCCTACTTTACAGCATTTCTTCACCCCTGTCTAAAATGTTTGCACAGTACTATATATAATATATGTTAAGGAGGGTGGCCAGCACCAGTAGGTAACACATGGTTGTCTATGCAAGTAAATAGTTGGTTTCCAAAAAAGAAAATGAATTAGTATATTATGCAAAGGCATTACAGCATAGTAAGCATACACTTTGTTACCAACCACCATCCTGCCCCCTAAGCTGGCCAACTGCGTCAAAAGTGATCAATTTTCAAGCATCTGCAGTTTTACCAATTTATTATGTATTTAAGGGGGTATGGGGTGTCTGGATACTTCCCTAGGGGACATGTATCAATAAAAAAACTAAAAAAACTAAAAGAAATCAGTGAGCGGTGGTTTTAATTATGATTAAAGTGGAACAATAAAAATGAAGACATTCTTTACATATAGTGTCTGTGGCATACTGCAGCAAAAAATACATTTATAAAGAGTAAAAAAAGTGTCAAATCACGCAAAACAATGTACCCGTACTTTGATGGTAAATACGCCTCGCTATCTCTATCAGCTGTTGAACTGCATTGTTCTGTAACTATTTATTCAAATATAACTTTAATATTCAATAAAAACTTTCTTCTGACTTAATGCTAAGGAAACAAGTCAAGACGTTTTTGTTTCTTTCCAATGTGAAATTCTCAAGGCAGACAATCTCATAAACATTGTTCAGTCTAAATTACCTGATGATTGCTGAGTATAACTGCATAGATGGTTAATGCAGTAACATTACGTTTATTAAAAATACTTTATTGCCACCTGCTGGCAATTTGATATATTGCATTATATATTACAATTTAAAAAAATGGCTTCTGAGAATAGAAATCTGACAATATAGTTAAATTGCAATGCCATAAGGGAAAAAGATTAATTGTGTGTTATTTTAAGCATTTTATCTCTAATACTTATTCTCTGAAAATAAATCTCTCCAGGTGAGAAAATGCTAGTTGCTTGCTATAATACTAACACAGTAGATTCAAAACTCTGAGGCATTGCCATGATGCAGGTCAGGATTTGCTGCATGCTTGTCACATCTTTCTCCTATCTTGCCGACCTTTCAACTCTGTAGCTAAAGCACCTCAACCATCAACTACAGTCCCTGGGGTGGATTTGCTAAAGCAGTAAGGACTGGTCCCCTAGCAGACATTGTTTACTGAGCTTAATAGATAAGGGAAAGTGAGCTACCTTCTAAAATAAAATTAATCCTATTCAGTTTAGAACAACCGCAATACTTGGATTGTTCTCACCCTCCTCTAAATCTCCAAATTCTTTCTTCTTTTTTGGTTTGTTCTCCATGGTCCCACTATATGTAAGACTAGCACCAGAGATGGACTTGGGACTGTGGACTTTGAGATTTGTAGAGTGCATAGAGCAGTGTATATAATTACAACTGCACTGCTCATTCCAAACAAATGGAAGTGAGGAGGAAAAGAGAGGCTTTGGGAGTTCCCGGAGGATGTTACAAGGAGGCAGAAAACACAGTAAAAAAAAAAAAAAAATAGATGACAGGGCCATTACGTAGTGGATGTTCATAGCTAATTTTTGGATAATAACTATCTTGTTTAGTGACACTTTAATTCTTTACATTTCCTTGCAGTTGACTGGATGTTTATATTCACTTCCACTCACTTTATAATTTATCAGTTTAGTAAATGAGGCCTTCTGTATCAGAATAATGCTTTGCAGCTATTAAAGTGATTGTAAAGTCTCTATTTTTTGTATGAAAATAACAAACATGTTATATTTACTTGCTCTGTTGCAATGGATTTGCACAGAGCAGTCCATATCCTCCTCTTCTCGGGTCCCTCTTCTGTGCTCCTGGCCCCTCCCTCCTGCTGAGAGCCCCCACAGCAAGCTGCTTGCTATGGGGGCACCCAAGCTGTGCTGCAGCTCCGTGTGTCCATTCAGACATGGAGCTGCAGTTTGGACCCCCCCCTATTTCCCCTGGTGGCTAACTAACTTTGACAGCAGTGGGAGCCAATGGTGCTGCTGCTGTGTCCCAGCCAATCGGGGGGAGGGGGGAGTCCCAGACAGCCAAGACACTTGTAGACATCACTGGACAGAGATGGGGCTGAGGTAAGTATTGGGTGGGGGGCTGCTGCACTTTACTTTGTGCAGACTTTATATCCACTTTAAAGATAATACATCACGCGTGAAAGTTAAAAGTTCATGTACTTTATGGCTTAAAGTGGTTGTAAACCCACTTTTTTTACTTTTACCTACAGGTAAGCCTATACAGAGGCTTACCTGTAGGTATAAAGAATATCTCCTAAACCTGTACGGTTTAGGAGATATTACCCCCGCAATGCAGCAGTTATCTTGTTTATTTCCTTTTGGAGGAACTCTCTGTATATGCAGTATATGCAAAAGACAAACCTATCAAACATAATTAAAGTGATTGTAAATAAAACATTTTTATTTAAGAAAAAATAACAAACATGTTATACTTACATGCTCTGTGCAGTGGTTTTGGACCCTCCTATGCTTGGGTCCCCAGTATGCACTCTGGGCCCCTCCCCCTTGCTGCTTCTGAAAAGTTTTTTATTTAACAACAAAAAAGCCCCACAATGTACATCCATTGTCAATCATATCATCCAGCAATTCAGATACATGTCACTCATGAGGAATGAAGCCCACCAAAAGAAAATAATCCCACCAGCAAATAAACACATCCTTCTCTTGTCCTGACCATTATTGACATTCCCTGAGGCCTTGCCTCTAAAATTACACAAAGGGGTTGTGCTTCCTGTATGACATCACTGGCCGAATATGTTTATGGCTATGCCCAACGTTTAAGTTTAAATGGCCAGGGATTCCCAGCAAGTAAATGGGGCCAGGTGAAGTCCTTAGCAACCACTGACAGGAAGGAGGCTGTATTATATAGTAGCAGTAGAAATACCACTACTATATATGATGTTTGGCTCCCACATAATGAACAAAAAGTCTTGTGTTTGGAAGAACATCTGAACAGCCAACGTTTGGTCTGAACCTGTATTTGGAATTTATTGTGTACTCAGTTATATTCTCAACCACTGCAGTTCTGACATGAACATTGCTATACAAAGCTATTTGCTACCCCCTCTAGAAAAAGAACCAGTCATGAAATAAGTGTGCCTGAAAAAGGAATGCCAAGTATGTGCAAAGGGACATTTCAGTGTAACTTATTATCCATCTAAATGTCAACATGATTGCATTCAGGGTATTAGCATTACAAAATAATATTAAAGGGGTTGTAAAGGAATTTTTTTTTTCCCTAAATAGCTTCCTTTACCTTATGCCGCGTACACACCACCCTTTTTTCGGCATTAAAAAAACAACGTTTAAAAAAAATTCATTTAAAATGATCGTGTGTGGGCTTCAATTTTTCGGGTTCTAAAAAACGACAATTTGCCGGCGTTATGACCATGCTCAAGGGGACTACATTCATATTTTCTGGTCCTGCCCGGTCATAACAGTCTTTTGGTCACAAATCGTACTGGAGGTGAACGAATTGTTAAGTATCTCTATTGTTCCATCCCCAAGAATATGCCTGCTGGGGCTGGTGGAGGACCTGGTGCCCAGGGTGGCTGAGAGAACCCTGTTGGGTCTCTTGCTGTTTTATGCCAGGAAGTCCATCGTCCATGCTGCATTTTTTTAACGTTTTAAACTATGTAGTTTTTCGGGTTGTGAAAAATGATCGTGTGTGGGCTAAAACGTCGTTAAAAACCCGCGCATGCTCAGAATCAAGTTATGAGACGGGAGCGCTCGTTCTTGTAAAACTACCATTCATAATGGAGTAAGCACATTCATCACGCTGTAACAGACAGAAAAGCCCAAATCGTCTTGTACTAACAGGAAATCAGCTAAAGCAGCCCCAAGGGTGGCGTCATCCGCATGGAGCTTCCCCTTTATAGTGCCTTCATACGTGTTGTACGTCACCGCACTTTGCTAGAGCATTTTTTTAAAACGATGGTGTGTGGGCAACATAATTTTAATGATGAAGTTGGAAAAACTTTTTTTTTTCTAAATGCCGAAAAACTTCGCTTTTTTACATGCTGAAAAACGATCGTGTGTACGTGGCATAAGTGCAGTCCTCATTCACTTACCTCATCCTTCGATTTTGCTTTTAAGTGTCCTTATTTCTTCTGAGAAATCCTCACTTCCTGTTCTTCTGTCTGTAACTCCAAACAGTAATGCAAGGCTTTCTTCCTGGTGTGGAGAAAGCCTCTTGAGGGGGAGGGGGCGAGCAGGAGTGTCAGGATGCCCACTGACACACAGCTCCTTTTCTCTATCTGCAAAGTATAGAGTGTCCTGACTTGCCTGCTCGCCCCCTCCCCCCTCAAGAGGCTTTCTCCACACCAGGAAGAAAGCCTCGCATTACAGTGTTGAGTTACAGACAGAAGAACAGGAAGTGAATATTTCTCAGAAGAAATAAGGACATTTAAAAGCAAAATCGAAGGATGAGGTAAGTGAAGGAGGACTGCACTAAGGCAAAGGAAGCTATTAATATAATATTCTACATTTTCTTATTACTATGGAGAAACTAAATTGTTATGGTAAATAATTAGTTAATAAAAAATAGGTGCTGAAATAATTGTATCAAGGTCTTGACACTAAAATCTTATCATAATAAAAAAGTATTCATAATGAAAAACTCAATCTCTTAAAAACTGAATGTTCAAAAAGTTAAAAAAAAAAATTCTGTTTGAACATAAGCCAAACCAAAGTACTAAAAGGCAAAGTTCAGTTGCATAACTTTGTTCAAATTTGGATGTGCAAATATACATGGTTATAGGGAACTATTTCTTTTAGTTGCTAATACATTGTAGCAATTAATATTTTTTTACCCATCATTAAAACGGGTAGAATAAGAACAAGAAGAGCACTAAAATGCTTAACAGTAACATCCTCAAAATTAAGGAACTAAACAGTAATTTATGAAAAAATTATGAAAACATCCGAGGTAATGCAAAAGTAAAAGGATTCAATCTTGTCAACATATGCTGCTTCCTGGTGAGTACATGAGCCATTTCTACAACATTTTGACTTTTCCCTTTTTTATGTAGCCTAAAAAAAAAAAAAAAAAGATAAAAGTATTTATTTTTACTTAGCAAAAAGCACTTACAGTATATGAAGCATTACATAACTGCACCTTATGGTGAATGTTCCTAAGGAGTGTTAGAGGTCCTGTTTAACAGTGAATGGTAGACAGCTCTAAATAATCCATCTGCAAATAATATTAGATTCCCTCTGAAATTATCCTATGTATTGCAGTGGAAGAAATGTATTATTATTTTTTTTTATCTCATTGACAATTTTGAAAATACTTTAAGAAGTAAAGAAGTAATTCACTGCACACTAGGCATTTACATATATAGTAAGATACTATTGTGAACGTATAAAATTTAAAGATTGTACTGTATATGGCATTGTTTGAAAACTGTTCCTTCAATTGGTCTCTTAAAATTTTTTTTATTTTTTATAACAGATATTTGTCATGTGTCTTTGGTAGTATGTGTATTCAAATATATTAGGATTATGCTTTTAAATGAATTCATAGATGTCTCAGTGTCATCATGCAAATAACAACTTCAGTTCCAAACCGTGCTTGGCCCTGCTTCTCCCATTATCTACACTATATTATTCATCAGGTAGGATGTCCATCATAGGGATGAACCTATACTGAGGTAAGGGAGGTGGGAGGGTATAGCTTCCAACTGTCCCTGATTTCAAGGGATGGTCCCTGATTTCAAGCAATGTCCCTCTTTCCTCCTCATTTGTCCCTCATTTTGGTCTGATTCATATAGTTATATATAAAATGCACTGTTTACCTTTTAAAAAGTGTTTTCCAGTGCTAAACTTTTCATCCCATTTCTAAATTTGCTGCATTTGTGAATTCCAAAAGCCAAGCTAAAGGAATAGTAGTGGTAAAAAAAAAAAAAAAAAGCACTTGTTGGTTTTACCAATCTTGTTTGTTTTTTTGGACAATTTTCCTCTAAGGGGGCACGAGAAGAGGTGTGTCCTAGAGATGCATGCTTTTGCTGATAGGTGTCCCTCATTCCCATTTCAAAAAGTTGGGAGGTATGTGAGAGGAACCAAGCATGATTTCAGGAACCAGTCAATATTTGCATATTAGAAGGTTACAAAAGGAGTTACAAAATGTGCCAGCTAGAAGTTCACGCTAGCAACCAAGTTCTGCCTGAGCCATATATTCTGAAGATAAATAGATAGATAGCTAGATAGTAGTGGTGCAACGGATCACCATTGATCCATGATCTGAACGGGTTACCCCCTTCAGATCGGCACACACTGTGATCCGCGGATTGCTGCCGCGGCCATAACATTAGGAAAGGCTGCTGCATCGGCCTAGCTCTGGAGCTGTGGCCATAACCTTAGGAAAGGCTGCGGCTTCGGCCTAGCTCTGGAGCCGGGGCCATCTTGGTACACCTGGTGGCCCTCCTCTCTGTTTACACCCACAGAGAAGGAGGAGCCCGCACTCGTGGGACACACACACAGCTGGGAGTCATACTACTGGGGCGGTGTCTGTACTACCTGGGGGGGGGGGGTGTCTGTACTACCTGGGGGGGGGGTGTCTGTACTACCTGGGGGGGGTGTCTGTACTACCTGGGGGGGGGTGTCTGTACTACCTAGGGGGGGGGGTGTCTGTACTACCTAGGGGGGGGGGTGTCTGTACTACCTAGGGGGGGTGTCTGTACTACCTGGGGGGGGGGTGTCTGTACTACCTGGGGGGGTGTGTCTGTACTACCTGGGGGGGGGGGGTGTCTGTACTACCTGGGGGGGGGGTGTCTGTACTACCTGGGGGGGGTGTCTGTACTACCTGGGGGGGGGTGTCTGTACTACCTGGGGGGGTGTCTGTACTACCTGGGGGGGGTGTCTGTACTACCTGGGGGGGGTGTCTGTACTACCTGGGGGGGGTGTCTGTACTACCTGGGGGGGTGTCTGTACTACCTGGGGGGGTGTCTTCCCCGAGGGGGTTCTTTTCTGTGGGGGGACTATAGTTGGTGGGAGGGGGGTGACACCATTTTTTCTGCACCGGCTGACACCAACCCTAGTGATGCCACTGCAGTGGGGGAGATGTGGATATTACAGTGGGGGGGTGAATATTACAGTGGGGGAGATTTTTATTTTTTCCGATTTAAAAAATTGTCCGAATCGTGACTCTAATCCGAGGAACGATCCGAACCATGAATGAGTTTTTTGATCTGTTGCACCCCTAATAGATAGATAGATATATAGATAGATAGATAGATAGATAGATAGATAGATAGATAGATAGATAGATAGATAGATAGATAGATAGATAGATAGATAGAAATCTAGACAACATTGAGCGTGTGCCAAACTTTTTCTGTTTACCTGTTGCTAACTCGAAATAGGGCCAATGTTATACTAAAAAAATGCACTATTAAACTCATAAAACATATTAATCCCACTTTTTAAGTAATAATGTATTTGTTTTCAGGGTGAAAGCTTGAACAATTACACAATGTATATTTTAAATATTTTATTACTTGGGAGTTCTATAAAGGCTTTTACCACCACTTCAACTGATAATGGTAAATGTGAAGAATTTACCAATACTTGCGCAGTTATATCATGCGGTTCACAAAAGTCCGCTGGATTACCTGGCAGAGATGGCAGAGATGGTAAAGAAGGACCAAAGGGTGAAAAGGGGGATAAAGGTAAAGTTGATCCATAGTACAGATTTTTTGATAAGTTAATGATTTTCTAAAAACACACAGGAAAAATTACATGATTGACTGCACTCAATAAATAAAGTGTAGGAAGAGGAACAAATATCAGCACAGATCTGCACTCTAGTGCAAACATTTCACTACCGCAGAAGCCTTCTTACACATGAAATTTGAAGCCACCAGCCTTATATATTTGTATTACAAACCTTTTTTTTTTATTACGTTACTAATGGGATTTAAAATTTTAATAAAACAAATTGTGTATATTTTCACAGGAATATGTTTAGGGAATCAGTAACAAAAATATGTTTAGGGAATCAGTAACAGGAATATGTTTTTCATCTGATAGGATAATTAAGTAAATAGTTACACAATTTATTGTATGAAGATTCTCAGTGCCCTCTTTTATTTAAAAAAAAAGCAAAAGAGTTTTAACCTTATTATTAATTTGAATATTAACTGGTACTAAATATATATAAAAAAAAAAGATATAAAAAAAATCAGAATAGAAAAAAGTACAAAATCCAATACTAGACATCAACATCTTCTAGCTCTGGCCTTATGAAACATCTGGATTTTACCACTGAATAACAGGTTAGTTGGTAGTTACTGTACATAAACCCAACACACCAACATGGGATGTTCCAGAAGCCCCAAACTATGTATTTCATAGAATTTTCTACTTCATCGGGAGAAAAAGGAGAAGAGATGTTTAATCTAATAAATATACACCAATTTGTTGCATTTTGGGTATAAAATGTACAATTGTATATAATCACATCATAATGACAATACCAAGTTTATTTTTTCATATCAAAACTTACATAGTTATACTAAAATCAAATGGCAATTGTGTTTTCAAACAGTCTGCACAAATAACTGAAAGATATACAGTATATTGTTAGGTATAATACCAAACATACTGAAAATTTGATTTAGGGTTTACATATACTTCTCTTCTGGGTCACAGGAATGCACTCCTGTGACCCAGAATCATCCGACAGCAGGCTAAAACCCACTGTTGGCTGCTGTCACAGAGCTGCTCCAGTCTATGGAAGGATCCTGACAATAAAGTTAGAATGCACCCAGATGCCGATTAACAGCTGGTTTAGCCTCTAAAGTCAGTCACTCCTGTCCCTTCTCCAGTAGTGTTGCTCACGAATATTCGCATTGCGAATATTCGCTACGAATATTGCATATTCGAGTATTCGCAAATATCTCGAATATCGCGGCGAATATTCGCTATTTCGAATATTCGTATTTTTCAAATTTCGCAATAAAATTTGCAATAAAATTCGCAATCAATTTCGCATTCGCGAATTTCGCAATAGCGAAATTTCGCAAATTTTTTTTTTATAAAATATAGCGAATATTCGTAAATATCGAATATTCGTGATATTTTATAAAAAAAAAAAAATCGCGAAATTTTGCATTAGCGAAATTTCGCATTGGCGAAAGTTCGCAATTTTTTTTTTATAAAATATCACGAATATTCGATATTAACGAATATTCGCGACCGCATATGTGAAATTTCGCTTTTTTTTTTTTATAAAATATACCGAATATTCGTAAATATCGAATATTCGTGATATTTCATAAAAAAAAAAAAAAAAATCGCGAAAATTCGCAATTTTTTTTTTTTTTATATAAAATATCACGAATATTCGATATTAACGAATATTCGCGAATATTCTTCGAAATATTTGCGAAATATCGCGAAATCGAATATGGCGTATTCCGCTCATCACTATTCTCCAGTCTGTAGATACAATGAGTGCTGAAGGGGCAGTCATAACTTTCTACTTCGGGAACACTGAGAATTGAGCAGTCATTGTGTGGCAGGCGCAGCACTATGAAGTGCCTCATGCACTGTGCCATTAGAAGAATTGTCTATGAATATCTCTGACTTTTCAGTCCAACAAGACTGTCTATTACTCTGAAATTCCTCTAGTGCCATTCTATGGAAGCAGTAGGTTTAAAGAGCACACCAAATGCTTAAAATAACTTCTTTATTAACTTCACTTTTCTTCATATATAACACTGCTGCTTTGCAGCAGACAGTCCATGTACAAAAACATGTTATGAATAAAGTATAACAGAAAGTGGTGTTTCAAATATTCAATCTTGGCATTTAACATAAGATGGTGAATATATTTTTTTCTTCAGTATTTATACTCTCTCTGTAAGTTATTAACCACTTAAGGACCGCCTCCTGCACATATACGTCGGCAGAATGGCACGGCTGGGCACATGCACGTACAGGTACGTGCTGTGCTAGTACCCAGCCGGGACCGCAGGATTTACCAGAGTGCGGCAATCGGCCCCCGAAGCCGTGTAAACACGGCTTCCCCGTTCTTCACTGTGGCGGCGTTATCGATCGCGTGATCCATTTTATAGGGAGACACAATCGATGTCACACCTACAGCCACACCCTCCCACAGTTGTAAACACACATTAGGGAACACATAACCACAAAGGGGCGCTGAAGGGGTTAACTCCCAAACTGCAAATGCAATAAAACTATCCCCTATTTTGTAAATGCTATAAATTTTGCGCAAACCAACCAATAAACGCTTATTGCAATTTTTTTTACCAAAAATATGTAGAAGAATACATATCGGCCTAAACTGGGGACATTTTTTTTATATATATTTTTGGGGGATATTTATTATAGCAAAAAGTTAAAAATATTGATTTTTTTTCAAAATTGTCGCTCTATTTTTGTTTATAGCGCAAAAAATAAAAACCGCAGAGGTGATCAAATACCACCAAAACAAAGCTCTATTTGTGGGAAAAAGAGGACGCCAATTTTGTTTGGAAGCCACGTCACACGACCGCACAATTGTCTGTTAAAGCGATGCAGTGCCAAATCGCAAAACCTGGCCGGGTCCTTTAGCTGACTAAAGGTCCGGGTCTTAAGTGGTTAAAGCATTCTCTAATTTCTCTGAAAGGTATAACTCTGTGGTGGTTTGCAACTTGGTTTTGTTTAGTTCAGTTAGGTGAGGTTGATTCAGTTTGTGAATTAGATGAGTTAGTTTGGTGAAACTACAAGTGAACACACAACCAGTTCAGTATACGGTTTTAATCACATTATTTACAATAGGAACATATACAGTATATAACTGTATGACATACCTATTTGGCCCCTTTGCTTCCATAACACTGGACTCTGCTCTCTGTCTGTGCTAGAAACGATTTTGCAGCCCATGTGCTGGGAACTTTCCAGACAGAAAATTTGCAAATCTGGCTGTGACTGGCCAAGACTCCTGCTCAATGTGAGATTTGCTGTGATTGGCCAAGGCTTCTGATGAGTCACAAAAGCTTAACTCCATACTTTCTGGTATGAATTCTACTGTGTTATGGCTTACCTCTTCTGTCATATAAATAAATGATTCTTAAAGGCATATTTTTTATTTTGCTTCTGTGAACACAACATACAACTGTTATAGGACATTCAAGCATAAAAACACAGTGAATAACTCTGCTTTTGTCTCTCACATATAAACATGTGCACTACATTTAGGTTATTAGCAGGTTTAGCTGTATATACATGTAGGTTATATTAGCGACCTAGGACAGGTTCTAGCTGGCCAGCTACACATTGGTCCTGTGATCGCTCAGTTTTCTGGTTTAGAACCAGTGGGGGGCAACTGCAGCTTCACAGCAGTGAGGTGAATATGAATGTTTGTTTTTTCTTAGAATCCCCCATTTCCAGAATTTCTTGTTGGTGCAGAATAAAATAACCATAATGTGCAATTGTATGATCTTTTTTTTCTGGGTAAGGTAGAAAACCTGCCTCTACAGGCTATTATTTGCATTCATCCTTTATTTGACTTTGAAATAAAGGCCCAGGGCTATCTTTAATTCATGGGACCCCTGTAATTTTAATTTAATAATGCAACCGAGTCGGTGTACAGATTGTTGTTTTGTTTCTTAAGTCCTATGCAGTTGAATATTTGGAAAATATTTTTATGATGGTGCAGGATAATATCAAAGAAATGCTTTGCAGTAAGGGTAAGGTTCATTTTGTGCATTAGAAACACAGGCGATGGGCTCTAACACTTTACCAAGTGCAAACATTGTGCTGCTAGCAATCCATTGTGGAAGACTAATTTGGCAAAAAGAGAAGAGCCAGCTTACTAAAGTTCTGTAGGTAAATCCTTCAGAGTTGTATAGTTAATTGTGCATACAGGGATTAATCAACTCTAGTCCATAGAGAAGATTAAAATATTTTTATCTAGTAAAATCAGTGATGGTAACAACACCTAAGTGTAATCGAGAAGATAAATGTCAAGCACTATGATACATACATGGAAGTTCCTGGTTCCACCAAACCGTCACAGCACAATGTGCATTACAGCTCCTGGTGGTAATAAAGATCCTGGGATTGGAACATACACCAGTGCCATACAGCAGGGAGGTACATAGGGAGTTGTAAATGTGCCAGGGAGAAAGGGAATCACCGATTCGAGGTAAGTGATGTAGCAGCGGGGGAGAATCCAACCAAATTGATGGCCGCCCTGCACACACAGAGGGGACTGGATGAGATGTCAGCGCCAAGCTGTGGACTGGAAGAGGTGTCAAATCTTTGACAAAGAAGCTGTTTGCTTTAAAATGTGTTGTACTATTTAAGAGAAAATTCTTGTCCTTCTCTAGCCTCTGTTCCTATTGTCAAGACCATCACTTCCAGTGCGTTGCCTCTTCTCTTGCCTCATATTGTGCACTACTATATATTAATCTCAAAGGAAACCTTTCTGAAAGCAATAAAAAGATTGCCATTGCCGATGAGTTTCTAAAACAAAAAGTCTAAAGACTTGCAAAGCTAAAGAAAACCATGATGAGCACAAAGTATAGAACTTGTCTGGTAACCTCATGACCTCCCCTGGAGTCTGGGGCATCGAGTAGCCACCTGTTTAGCCTTTATTATAATCTACTATTGCTTACTTATTTATGTAACTGCCAGTAAAATTAAAACACATAAAATACACCTATACATAAATACACACACACTGCAAAAATATAATTGCAAAAAAAACAAAAACAACTCCGCCAATAAACATGTTATTCTGGAAAAAAATTCAATCTACATATGCCCAGCAGGTTGCCCAAAAGTAATGGATATCGGTGATAATCACAGCATACAGTTCAAATTGGATCTTACTTATGTTCATGTCTAATTAGCAACATGCAGGAAATTTTCCTTTGCACTCATTTTTAGTAATTAATTCACTGTAATTTCATTTGTAGGTACAACTCATGCTTTGTAGTTGATGAAAATAAAACAATGGGATGATGATATACTACTAACACAATATTCACGTCTCAGCATTCTGGTTTGTTCTTTGGGAATTCAGAAAATGTATACATTTCAACCAAATTTGATATTTCAGAATTCAGGGTGTATTTACACAAACTAAACAGTCATAAGTAACATTTGTGTGAATTCCTTCACAAAGGACAACAAGGATCTCGGGGCAGTCAGGGACCTCCAGGAAAGATTGGTCCACCAGGAGCAAAAGGTGACAAAGGTTCAATTGGACAAAAAGGAGAACAAGGTGTAAGTGCGACATCAGGTAAGATAATAATAGGGAAGGATCTGTTTATCCTATATAATTTTTAATCTATTAACAGTGCTTATCAAATAAATTCAAACAAACATAACTACTCCAACTGCACCCATTTTTATGTCTCTTTGATTACAGCAAGGGCTGTTTACTGACACATTGCAGAGTTATTCTCAAAACTTTGACCACCTTGGTGGTCCCAACCATTGCAACTTTAAAGAAATAGCTAAAAACTTAGATGAATGAAGTAAAATTAGATTAGAATTTTGGATCCATCAAGCACTTCTTTGTCAGTGTATTTTCCATGGAAAACCTCTTTCTATCTATCGATATAGAGTTATCTCTGATCATGACATAATGATATGCCAAGGCAGACCTCACTAATTCCCATGGTAGCCTGAAAATCTAGTTATGATATCATTAACTAATTGTGTTTACAAAGTAGGAAAATAATGGGGATTTTAAAAGTGCCAAGGTCAATACTCTACAAAAAAAAGATGTTGATATATGATATAAAAATCTATTTTATTACAATTTCAAAATCTTTAAAGATAACACAGTGTATATGAAACCAAAACAAGAAGAAGATGTGTGGCTTGAGCAATGATACAGAAACCTCAGCTTCACATGTTTCGCCTAGATATGGCTTCTGCAGGAGTCTTATGAGTGCTGCAAATGCTATCAGAAATAAATGAGACATACAATTCATATTTAAAATACAATGCAAAAAAGTATTACCCAATCAAATATAACAAAACATAGGGCCGGATTCAGATAGTATTTACGTCGGTGTATCAAGAGATGTGCCGCGTAAATATTAAGAATAGCCAGCGTATCTTTTTTTGCGATTCAGAAAAGAAGATATGCTGCAATTCTGCTAATATACGAGCAGAGTAATTCTGTTACACCGTCGTATATCAGTTGCAGTTTTACGCTGGCCGCTAGGTGGCGATTCCGTCGTTTTACGTGTTGAATATGTAAATTAGGGATTTACGTTGATTCCCGAACGTATTTGCGGCCGGCCTGGGGGTTTAGTTGCTGCCAAATTATCGCTCCAGCAGGTTTCCCGCTTCAGCAGTAACTTGTCCACATCATCTCCCCTCTAATATTGGGATATATATCTATCTAAGAGCAAAAAAATGCATCTTGGTTAGATCAAGGTCATGATATAGACCCATGTGTTGACTGATCAGGGTCTCCAGCTTTTTCTTAGAAACCAACTCTACATAATCTCAAATTCTGTGGAAGAATGCTGTTTTAGTTTTGTTAATATAGAAGGCTCCACAGTCACATTCCATATAATAAACTACACAGATGGATTGACAATCAGCAAAGAACTGGAGTCTAAAGGTACATTCATTAGGCAGAGTGATCTGTTGTACCTTAAAGCGGTGTTCCAACCGAAAACATTTTTTTTAAAGTCAGCAGCTACAAACACTGGAGCTGCTGACTTTTAATATTGACACTTACCTGTCCAGGGAGCCTGCGATGTTGGCCCCCCGAGGCCAATCTGCCCATTGGATCGGGTGTTGGTACCGCAATTCGAACTAAGGGAAACAGGCAGTGGAACCTTGCGGCTTCACTGTCCATTTCCTACTGGCCAAAAAGCAGGGATCGTGCGGTTATACTGTATATAGCTTCTACTACATAAAGTATATACTGCTTAACGATTCCGGAGAGCGATGTATTCAAATGAATACAGAACCTGCTCGGATTGGAGTAACAACCTCTGCCAATCCGAGCAGGCTACATACAGTAGCCTGCTCGGATTGTCTTTGAGAGTCAGAGAGGCATGGGCTAATGATGTTACAGCCTCTGCCAATCCATGCAGGCTTTGTATTCATTAATAGAATACATCGCTCGCTGTGATTGGCTCCAGCAAGAATGAAGACGAATATGGCCCCAGAAGGATGAAATATGTAGCGTCAGAAGCCTTGGAAGGGTGGTCGTCTTATACGGTGAGTACAGGCAAAAAAATCTTTAAAAAAACTGTAAAATTAGGGGGGCGTCTTATACTTATTTTAAATGTTAGGATCCTTTGGGGGATATTCTGTACTCACATGGTGCTCTGAGGTGGGATATATGGTTGAATTAACTTTGAATTATGTATCAGTTTTTGTATACATTTTGTGTTAATTGCCTGTGCATCTTGGCTCGCAGGGTTGGCTTGGGATTTTGGGTGACCATATGGATGCCCAGGGAGCCGCATCCCCTTGGGTTTTTGGCCACTTCCTTGATGTGGGGGCATAAAAAATGTTTGGCCCCTTGCTGGGCCTCTATTTTCTAAATGTCATCTGGGCTCCTTGGGGTTTTCTGCCCCCTTTGGGTGGTTCTGTCTCCCCCTGGGAATTGTGCCACTGGAGGTCCCAATACTGCATGCTGCTGTGTGCCGCTGTGCTCCGTGAGTGGTCGCATTTGCCCGCTAACATAGCTTGGCGGTGGATGGGCAAGGAACTTAAAATATGGCCAAAAATGCCTCTCGAACTTGTGCGTGGTATCACTAATTCTGGAGCATGGGTGGTGCATGGGTGGTGAATGAGCAGTGGCTGTTCTGAGCATCCAGATCCTGGGACAATTTTGGTAAGAGCTGTTTTTAAACATGCAGGTGATAAATGGCTACTCTTATGGGAGGTTTGATGCAGTTATCTTCTCTTATTCCTTGCAGTTCTAGCATTCAGCAGGTACTTGTTCCTCTGTCCATCTCTCCTGCTTACTGGGATGGTATTTATATACTGGGTAAGAGGGGCTGCATTACATTTGGAGCTTTTGGATATTTGACTTATTTATGGATAGGATTTTACAAATGTATGATTTTTTTTTATTTCCCTTACCCGACGCCCCTTAGGAGTGGCGAGGATACATGTTCAAGAGGCAAATCTCTTGCTTTTGTGACAGCCAGACAAACAAGTTTGAATTCAGCTTATTCCCTGAATGTACCTAATCATGACACGTGGCCCTCATATGATCACTAACAGTGGCGGCCTGTCCATACGGGGTGCAGGGACGCCATGCGTCCAGCCCCTAACCTTTTTTAGAAGCATGTGATTAATGCCAAAGGCTCCAATTGGCTTAAAAAAGTGTAGGCTCGAGGGACAGGGCACTACACTCTGAACCCACCCAGTTGTGCAAAAATAGCGAATATTATAATATTAATATTCACTATAATCTTCCTCATTCTCCTCCCGGTCCAATCAGGAAGCGGGACCTGAGACCCGATTGGCCAGGAGGAGAAGCGATCATATTGTCCACCGCTGCACCAATGGAAAGAGGAGGGAAGGTGCAGTGGAGGAAGCCTCCATGAAGCCCGAGATGCAGGGTGAACTCATTGAGGAGGAAACAGCCACTGAGGAGGAGCCCAAGTGCCCAAGTGACCTAGATGTGGTAAGTGTGGGGCCAACCAACCCAGGGGTGGGGGGTGTAAGTGCGTGGCCAACCAATGGAGAGGGAGTGGCGGTGTGATGTCTTGCTTGCTGCCCCCCAAAATATACAGCACTAGCCGCAACTAGTCACTAATATCATCCTGGACTAGTCCTCCCTGGTTTGATGCATGAAGTGTTTAAAATTGATTGACTCTCCTGAGCACACTGGTAGGATATATTCCCCCAAATGATCTAATGTACACCAAGGGCTATGTTTTGTTATATTTGATTGGTTAATACTTTTTTGCATTGTATTTTAATTATAAATTGTACTGTATGTCTAATTTACTGTATATCTGATAGCGTTTGCCGCACTCATAAGACTCCTGAAGTTACACCTCTTCTTGTGATGATTTTAATACATACTTTGTTGTCTTTTAAGATTTTGAAATTGTAATACAATTGTTTTTTTATCTTATATCAAAATGTTTTTTTTTTGGAGTGTTGACCTTTAAAATCCCCATTATTTAGCTATTTTGCAAATTTTTGCTTGGGATGTGGTGTCCTTGATCCTTTGACGCTTGACAGTATTAATACAAATCTAATTGTGTTTACAATTTTGTGATGTAGGGACAAGCCAGAGTTTGACACGTAACCAAATACCTGGTACTTTACTATTGTTTGTTATTCTTTTTGTCCATGCTTTATTACTAATTCCTCTTAGCCAACATCCTATCTGTGTTTTTCCAGATATGTAATCTGGAGGAGTAGCACTCTTTTACTGCTGATACCCAGAGGATCTGTATTGTGTACTTTCTTCTAATGGCGGCGCTAGGCTGCCCAGGTCTCACTTCTGCACTTCTGCCCACGTCTCACTTCTGCATTATCTTTTTAGTTCTTAGTAAAGAGCAACTTAGTTCATGTGTAACTGGTATATGCATTGAGAATCTGCATTTTGCCTAATTTATATTCCCAAGACTGTAGAAACCATGTTGACATTACTCTTGTAATACTGCATGCATGTTCATGTTCATTGGTAACCTACAATGCTACGCTTTGTATTGTTCATCTGAAAAAATTAATACAAACTTTAATAAAAAAAAAAAAAAAACACCACCTATCCCCCCTGTTTAAATAAAAGCTAGACAATTACCCACTAAAAACAATGACAGACAGGTCTAAAATGAAAGACAGAGGCGCCACACATGATGATAACAGAAGGAGGGAAGGTCCTTTGAAAAAAAATGGTGGTGAGGCCACATACAAAGTGGCCAACAAATTCAGCCACAGCAAGGGACTGTCACCCTTCATACAAAACTGCCCTGCTGCTGGGCCATTTCTACCAAACCCTTCTTTGTTTACCTTTTAAAATGGTGCAGTGGAGTGTTACCAAGCTTTCTGTTGTTTAAAGCAAGCTTAATACAGAATGATAAAAACACTTGTCACTGCTAAAACCATGTGGAAAAACAACTTTTAATGGATATTATTTAAATAATAGAGGATTGAGGTGCTGATGATTTTTTTTGTATTCTACAGCTAACAACATGCTGCCAGAGTACACTGTTGCTGAAAGTCATGATGTTCCAAACTCCACATACAGCTTTAAGGCATTACATAAACCTGTATTTTAAAGAATTATTTTATTTTCAAAGTCACCCTCAAAGCCATATAAAAAAGCACTTATATTACCATGTTTATTTATTTTTTGCATTGGCACAGGTCCTATGCAGCATTGACTGGCTCCCACAAGGGACCACAATTTCTCTAGAAAATTCTCCTTCCATTGACTTTTGATAGGGTTTGCAGCAGAATTTTCAGTTTGCAATTTGTATGTGCATTTTATGTGGGGAATGTGCATTCCCCAAACTCTTGGTAAACTGAACCTTGGCAGATTGACTTATCCCTAGACTTCATACCTAAGCATTAAAGGTGAGCAAGTCTGTCTGGGTTTTGATTTCTAAGGAGATTATTGAATTCAGTTTAATGGCCACAAAACCTGAAATTAGAGTTTAACCTCATTAAGATCTATACATGCTGCCCATTTTCGAGGCTAATAGGAAATATGATATCATAAAAATGAGGCATGGGGAGCAAGACACTGCCATGGGAGACAATTTAACAAAGCGGTTCCTCCTTTTAATGCAACTTTGAGTTCAATATGGAAAAAAAAAAGATCCTTTAAATGACATGCTAGGAGATGCCTTAAAGCTGTATGCGGTGTTACAGAACATTATGTCAAATGGCTGCTGGGAATCTTACTTTTTATAGCGAGGGGCTAACACATAGCAAAGATCCTATGATTGACCATTTTAAGTCAGCTGATATAAGCTCAAAGTTTATAATTAGTTGATTGCTATAATGCTGTACAAGGTAGATAAGGGAAACAAGCTGGTGCATAAGTTAGGTGGGTCTGCAAACCACGACCATGTTGTGTTTGCTTTAAACTAGACATGTGCAATTTTTTTAGTTACGAATACGTTTTTCGTCATTATTCGTTATTTTCGTTGATTCGTTAACCTACGAATGAACGAACGTTTTAGTGCAAATAATAACGAATAACGATATTTCCAAAATGAACGAATATGGAAAACTACGAGGATACGAAACTACTAAATGTAAAAGAACCACACAACGAAAGTAAAAGAAACGAAAACATAGAAGTAATGAAAATTCCGAACACCCAAAAAAAAATCATGATTACGAAAAATAAACGAAAATACAACTTACTAATATTCGAAGAACGAAAAGAAAACAACCGAAATGCCGAACAAAGAATAAAAAATGAAAAGCAAAACTAACGAAAAATAAATTACAAATCTTCGGAAAACGAAAATGAAAACAACGAATATACAAAAAAATGCAAATTCACTTTCATTAGTACTGTAACCAATAGCCACTCAGCGCTGTCCCTTACCCTGAAGAGGTTTGTTCCTTCCCCCAATGAGCTTCTTTCTTATTACCTAGTGGCTCCTTGACCTTGTGTCTTTATCTGTGTTAGACTGCAGTGCATTCCATCCAGAGTCCAGATAGGGTGTGTTTGGGTAGGTTGCACCGGTTTTGTGGATCTGTCAAGTTAATCGCAGTAAAGTATGATTTACAAAATTACGACGAGTAGTGTGTCGAATAAATGTAAAATGTATTTTAACAGAATTACGAATGCAATAAAATCTACAAAAGAACGTTGTTACAATCAAATGAAATTAGACACGAAAATACGAATGATCACAAACAAAGATTTATTTCTTACGAACGCGGCATTATGAAAATATAATGTAAATATGAATATCAAAACAACGAAAAATAAAACAACGTAAAAACGAATGAACGAATCAATTCATTGTAAAAATACGAAACGAGGCAGAATACAAAATTTAACGAAAAAACTGATCTCGAATCAACGAAAAATAAACTAACATGCTACAAAAGTACTAAAGAGAACTAAAGAGTACAAATAGGATAACTAATGTCTTACGAAACTATGACTCGTTACGAATCACGATAAACAAACAGAAACGAAACAGAAATAAACGAAAAATGTTGCTGTGCACATGTCTACTTTAAACCCATGTTAGACCTGAACCAATCCATGTTGAACATATATCAAGCCTAAATCTTTGAATGATAGCTGTAAATGCATTCAATGTTGGTCTTTCTAATTAGAGGTTGATACCGTCAAGGAGCAGTTGAAAGTGTTTGAAAGAGAGCTACATCTGCTCCAAGCAAGCCTTAATAAATATAATAAAAGTAAGTAACAATTATTATTTTTTATAGCAATTTACTTTCATTATTAATTTCTCTTGATCTAAGAAGCAGGGAACTCTATCTTTGTTTTCCAGTGTACCACCACAATAGCAAATCCCCAATCCTGGCATTATGTTCTGCCCACAAAGTCAGTAAGATACTATTGATGTTAGAAAATTAGTTAGTCTTTAACTATTGCTTTATTATTATTGTGTTGATGTGTGTTAACCAGCTAATATGGTCTATTCATAATAAAATCACATTCTTGTGCTACATGAAAACTTGTACCTTAAAATTATTAAGGGCAGTTGTTGTCACAAAATGACATAATGCAACTTGAAGATAGTACTATAAACCTATAACAGGAACAGCACTTTCCTCCCAACCAAAACAGTATATTAATTCTAAACTGTGAACAGCACTCAATATTGTGAGTATAATATTATTAATCAAGTCTTAAATGAAAGCCCACACTACCAGTGCTCAGTGTAACATGCTGATATTCCATCCACATAAATAAATATGTGCTGATCCCCCAACTTCTACCACACTCACCAGAGAGACTGGACCCCCTTGTATAAACAAGTCAACAGTGCTTCTCTATCAACCCAGAGATGTATGGTCTCTTGAATCCAAAGTTCTTCTTTGTTGTTCTTAAAGTGGAGGTTCACCCAAAAAACAAGTATATAACACTGCATTCTGTATACCTCAAACATGTACAGTATGGTGTTTTTTTTGGGGGGGGTGTACATATGGTATTATTGCTATTTTTCACCTGGCTTCCGGGTACTAGCTCCCGCGGGAGTAGGCGTTCCTATGCAGAGGCGCAGTGTCATGTGTGCCGAAACTAGCCGAAATGCGAGTCAGCTTTATACAGTGCTATACGGCGTCTGCACACCGACTAGAAGCCGTGTAGAGCTGATTGCGCAGGCGCCGTATAGCGCCGACTCGCAGTTCCGCTAGTTACGGAAACTCGTGACGCACCTTATCCGCCGGGGAAGTTTTTGTCAGGCACGTCAATCATCATAGGAACGCCTACTCCCGCGTGAGCTAGTACCCAGAAGCCAGGTGAAAAATAGCAATAATACCATACACCCCCCCCCCCCCCCAAAAAAAAAGAAAAAACAGCATACTGTACATGTTTGAGGTATACAGAATGTAATGTTATATACTTGTTTTTACCGTGAACCTCCGCTTTAAGTGTGAATCTAAAGTGCCCACACAGCAGTATAAAGGTATGTATAGCAGCCCAAAGAGAAACACCAGAAAGCTTTCCATGGTAAAATATGTTTTTTTCCCCAATAAAAAAACACAGAAATTATACTTACTAGGATGAAAATACAATTCTCCTGTAACCACGAAGTGCAGCTACAGCATGTGCTCCAAATACATGAAATGGCATCACCGGAAACCCCAACCAATACGTTTCATCATCATTAGTGGATGTCCTCAGGAGCAGGTGAGTTGTATTTTCATAATTGTAAGGCCGTGTACACACGGCAGAGAACCTCAACGGGCAGAACACATCGTTCCGCCCGTCGAGGTTCTCTGCCGGCCGTCGAAATCGGCGACCCGCCCATCGGGAATGGCAACCAGCCATTCATCCAGGCGGGCCGTCGAGCAAATAGAGAGCGTGCTCTCTATTTCTGCTCGACGGGCTTCCCGACGGGAAGCTCGCCGAGAGCGTACACACGGCCGAGGTCCTCGCTGGAATGCAGCTTCCAGCGAGAACCTCGGTCGTGTGTACGCCGCCTGAGGCCACATACATACGATCAGACCGGTCCGATGAAACTGGTCCGACCGACCGTTTTCATCGGACCAGGCTGAAGTGGTCTGATTGTCTGATGTGTGTACACACCATTGGACCAAAAATCTGATCAGACCAGAACGCGGTGACGTAGAACACAACGATGTGCTGAAAAAACGAAGTTCAATACGTCCAAGCATGCGTCGACTTGATTCTGAGCATGCGCAGGTTTTTGGTCTGATGCTTTTGCATACTAACCATCATACAGGTGTCCGCCGGACAGATTTTAAAGCAAGTTTTAAAACTTTGGTCCAACGGACAACGGTCCGATGGGCCGTACACACCATCGAACTGGTCCGATGAAACTGGTCTGCAGACCAGTTTCATTGGACCGGTGTGATTGTGTGTACGTGGCTTTAGTGTAATTTTGTCCTTCAGCCTGCGGTCCAGGGTTGGTATTCCATGCAGTTCCTTGCCATCTTGCAGTGAGTAAGCATTATAGCTTAGTGTGGTGTTTGCAATCAGTAACATTATACAGTGTATGTATATGTGTTATTTATATTTCTGTATTATCTGTTAACTATTATTCATTTCTGTATATGTGAGAAAATATACCGTACATCCCTTTGCTACTCCCTGAATAAGCAGCTCACATATGTAGAGAACTACACTGCACCTGGAGAGTTTGTTTCCTTTATTCAGCTGCATTGTTCCCCAGAGTTCTGGAAATGTAGATATACCAATCAAGAGAAACACTTTCCATAAAATAAATGATGGGATGTTTTGTTGATTTTAATTTGCTGTATGTTTGTTTTTGTATAATAAATTTGTATTATATATAAAGCCATGTATTGGGCCCTTTCCCACGTATGGATCCTGTGAGGATCTGTATCTTTCTTATCTGCTTGCTTAGCGGGAATCGCTCCGTTGAACCCTGCTGAGCTGGCAGATGACAGGGCGGTCACCGAACACTGTGCAGGGACCGCCCTGTCAGATCTCCGCTCTCCCTATGGGGGGATCGGATGAACACGGACCATCTGTCTGTGTTCACCAGATCCGCTCTGTAGACGGATGGAAAAATAGGATTTTTCTCTGTCTGAAGAATCGGACCATAGCGGGGACCGATGAGATCGGGGGTCAGCGGATGTTCATCCACTGACACCCGCTATCCCATAGGGATACATGCATGTCCGTATTTCATCCAAAAACGGATGGATGAAATCCGAACATACTGTCCGTACGTGTGAAAGGTGCCTCATGGGGTACCAGTAAGAAAGTTCATTACAATTTGTTCTTAATAGAGCCATAGTCTTTTAATATTGTTTTTGGAAGACCGAAGCAGCTCATTCTATTTCTTAATCATAGGCAATACATTATACTCAGTATACACTAAAAAGAAAATATTCTAATATATACATACAGCACATTAAAATCAAAGCATTTACACTGACATGTAGAATATATTGGGCCAGATTCAGTAAGAAGTTACGCGGTTTATCTCTAGATAGGTTGCGTAACTTCTAACCTGCGCTGGCGTATCCTTTTTCTGTATTCAGAAAACAAGATATGCCGGGTTTGAGATAAGATATGAGCGGCGTAATTGTTTTACGCCGTTGTATCTTAACTGCATTTTTAAGATGGCCGCTAGGGGCGTTCCCGCTGATTTATGCCTAGAATATGTAAACAGCTAAATACGCCTATTCACGAACGTACCCCCAGACGACGCAGTGCATTTACGTTGTTTACGTAAGAAGTTTACCGGCGTAAAGATAAACCACCGAAAATATGGCGCATCCTATGTTAAGTATGGACGTCGGGACCGCGTCAAATTTTAAAAATGTTACGTCGTTTGCATAACTTGTCTGTGAATGGGGATTTATGTCAATTACGTTCACGTCGAAAACAATGCGTCGTAGCGTCATAATTTGGAGCATGCACACTGGAATACGTCCACGGTCGGCGCATGCGCAGTTAAAAAAGAAAACGTGGGGTCACAGCACATTACCATAAAACACATCCACCTCATTCACATTTGAATTACCCAGGCTTACGCTGGCCCATTTACGCTACGCCGCCATAACTTAGCTTGGTGAATACAGCATTTGCCTCGCTAATTTATCGTAAACAAGATACGCTACGCCCACTAAACTTTAAACCTCCGTACCTGAATCTGGCCCTATATCTTTATTTAGTCTTTTATCTAAAGATTTACTTCACCTACCAATAGTAAGAGAGGCCATCTCTGTTAAATAAATATATTAGACCGTAATCTGTTTTGCTTAAAATCTTTCAGTTCTCCTCTTCCATGGTGGTAAACAAGCTGGTGATAAAGTGTTTGTGACCAATGGTCTTGAAGAAAATTTTGAAAATGCCCAGAAGACATGTAAAGAAGCTGGAGGAAGCCTGGCTATGCCAAGAAATGCAGTAGAAAATAGTGCTGCTCAAGAGATTCTTCAGACTAAGGGAGAGACGATCAAAGCTTTCCTGGGTATATCGGATTTACAGGTTGAAGGGATATTCAAGTACTTGACAGGAGAGAAGATTACATTTACAAACTGGAACCTAGGAGAGCCAAATAACAGCAAAGATAATGAAGACTGTGTAGAGATCCAGGACAATGGGAAATGGAATGACATTCCATGCAATTTACTGCGACTAGTTATCTGTGAATATCAATAGAATTACTTTAAATTATGGCAGATGTATATGTATATTTTCTAAAATAAGTGTATGCAATAAAAAAAAAACCTGAAAGTAATTTAATATTAGAAACATGTACATGTTTAAGAATGAATGATTTGCTTTTGTCCTTTTTAAGTTTTTAAGTGCGAAATCTCAAGAATTTGGCAGCATAGAATAGTGTAATGAAATTTTTTTTTTACTGGGTAAAAGGAATGAAAACTGAGACATCAAATCATATAGTATCCACCAGGTGGCACAACAAATACATCTAGTGTAAGATATTGCCACGTCCCAAAATGCAATACAGTGTATATTTGGAATCTAAAATATGGACTTTTTAGGCACAGGAACACTTAAACCCTGTACACACGATCGGATATCTGATGGAATCTAATCCGATGGATTTTTTCGTCGGATATCCGATGAAGCTGACTTTCATCAGTCTTGCCTACACACCATCAGTCAAAAATCAGACCGTGTTCAACGTGGTGACGTAAAATGTAGACCCTTTAATTTCCTGACACAATTTCTCAGGATGAACCCCTAACTCATGCCATCTGACCCAAATTAAGGATAAGATGAAATGTGCAATCCAGACACAGAATATTCTACATGCTCACCTTTCCAGCATCGAACCAACAGGAAGCGCCTGGGCCCTCCTATTCCTTTTATTTGCAAAATGACATCACAAGTACATAAAATTCATTGGTCAACCCTTACATTCACACCCATCTCCCCCAGTCTCTTATTACAGTCATCGAAGGCATAGAAGAGTCCATTGTCAGCTCCTTCGATCAGTTCTCTCTTGGTCACGAGACACAAATTCCTTTGGTGGGAGTAGAGCAGAGAAGAAGGAAAGAGAAGCTAAAGTCCATCTAGGAATACAATGGGGGATGGGGTTGAAAGACATGGAGCTTTTCGGACACATCTGTTCTTAAGGCTGGGTTCACACTTGTGCGGTGAGAATTTCAGCTCTTTTATCTCTGCAGATAGATAAGGGAAGTGTTCAGCAGATTAGCTCAGTTTTTGCTGCGAATTTGGAGACCTGGGAGAAATTCCCGAGTGAGAGGAGAGTGGGGGAGAAATGTATTGAGCTGAATGAGAGAAATTCCTGAAGAGAACCGAACACATCTACGAATCAGCTGCGTACCCATAGAAGATAATGATACTGAATTCGCACCTGAGCCGCACCGCAAGGCCTCCACAACGCATACGGATTTCCAGCAATGCATCACACATATGTGAACCAGCCACATTGAAAACAATGTATTTAGAAATGTTCTGCGTTTTGGATGCGGCTGAAACCGCAACCAATTCGAATAGGTGTGAACCCAGCCTGATATTAGTCCTTTCGTACTCCAATTTAAATGGTAACTTCTGAAACTTAATTTCATATCTGACAAATCTTATCAAGGAAAATAAACACTTCATTTCAGTGGTTCTAATAAAAAGAACAAGCTTAAATTATCGAATAGGAATTTTACCCTAATCCACCACAGACGTGCTAAGAATAATTAATTTCAATGCTTCCGAGCATGCGTCGACTTGATTCTGAGCATGCGTGGATTTTCCTCCGATGGAGTTCCACACAGACGATCGTCACAAAAGGGAAATGTTACATAGATTAACCACTTCAATACAGGGCTTTCCTGCCCAGGCCAGATTTTAGTTTTCAGCGCTGTCGCACTTTGAATGACAATTGCGCGGTCATGCAACAATGTAACCAAATAACATTATGATTTTTTTTCTCACAAATAGAGCTTGCTTTTGGTAGTATTTGATCACCTCTGCAGTTCTTATTTTTTGCGCTATAAACAAAAGAAGAGCGACAAGTTTTTTTTTTCAAACACAATATTGTTTACTTTTTGCTATAATAAATATCCCAATTTTTTAACCTCCCTGGTGGTAATCCCGAGTCTGGCTCAGGGTGGAAATACAGCACCATTAGTGGTATCCCTGACTCGGGATCGCATCGCAGTATCTGGGTGGAGTATACTTACCTTGTCCCCTGGATCCTGCAAGGTCTCCCTGCTGTGTAAATCGTGTACCGGGGTGGGTTCTCCAAGATACAGCGAAGTCACAAATGAGGAAAACAACTTTGACACCAGCGTTTGTGAAACAGTTATTTTCTTTTACTGTAACATGGTATTAAACCGAAACCACAAAATGAACACAGCAATAAGGTTACATACACCCAGCCGTAGCTAAGAACCCCTGTGCTGCACAGCAAGATGCCCCCGGGTGGATACCGAGGCAATTTGCCGTAATTTGCCTATTGGAGGATACAAATAGGACTGTCCCTCCTTATCTTTTATTACCCTTATCAGAATGCGAACGATTGTTTATATACTTAGTTTCAGGGTCATCTGCGGTACAGCACAGCAGCTTACAAACTTATCACTTCAATGCAATATTTACCCCCTTCCTTTTACATAACCGGTATGATAACACGTGTGTAAGTTTTTCTTCCTTAGTGAAGACACTAAACAGGTTTGTACTTTGGAAGATTGCTCTCCATATGCAATATCTCTTTAAGAAGTAGGATCCTTAAACTGATGATAGCAGTACTTTTGGCCTGATACACTGTAATGACCCTGACTAACTAACTACAGGCCTAATCTTTAGGCGCCAAACATCACTAGGTGTTGCGTGCACAATATTACTGACCCGGGTCTTAAAACTGTAGTCGATGATGTCTTCCAACCGATTAACGAAAAGTCCTTTCAGCAACCATAAGGGACTGCAGGTGAGGTAGTTTGCCATGTCTCAACTCCTATGAGCCTTCCTGAAAAACGATCCCTTTTTCCTCCGGACCGGCTCTGTACTGGACGGTGATCACTCAGGTGCCGTTCCTGAAGCTCTAGGTTGTACTTTTTCCCTGGATGCGACCAGATTCAATTTTCACACAGTCCCACAAAACATGTCTGCTCCATCTACTTCCTGATTCTCCTTCTCCAGTTCAGCTCCACCTCTTCTTCAAAAACCAAAACTTGCAGTCTGTCAACAGTGTGTAAAAACAGTGGCCTCTTGTGGTCAAAACTCAGAATGGCAATTATACACAAAGAGTGAACAATAAAACTCAGAAAGGCAATTATACACAAAGAGTGAACAATGGGATCTGCTTCACAATCTCACAGCTGTGTGATCGAGCTGTCCTTGCTCAATTCACACAGTGTCTGTGTGCCACCGAGCTCCATTCCCTGCGATGTTACGATGCACGCGGACAGAGATCGGCACCAAATTTAACAAAATAAAAACAAAATACACATACAGTATACCCTAGTGGTCTGCCTAGTGTCCTGCATGCACTTTTATATAATAAAGACTGTTGTTTTCGCCTGGAAACTGGAGATTGTCATAGCAACCAAAAGTGGTTTTAGACCAGCTAGAAAACAGTGATAATAAATTAGAATCACTTGCATAATTGAGCGATAGTGATTTGTGGGGAAATTCGTCAAACACTAAAAGTAATAATTCTTATTATTATTATATTATTTATTATAATTATTTATAGTTATTTACTATATTATAATTTATGATTTTGTGTTTCAAACTTTATCATACCCGGGATGTCTACTAGACTCTTGTTTGGACAGATTTAAGCGAGTTATTCCTAAGAAATACAGGCCTACAATATAAAACGCCAAATTGCCATGCAAAACAATTGTACTGCTTTCAGCACCAAAAATCTGAAAGAATCATACCGCCTGGGAGGTTAAACACATTTTTTCCTCCGTTTAGGATGATATGTATTCTTCTACATATTTTTGGTAAAAATAAAAATAAAAAAAATCACAATAAGCGTATATTGATTGGTTTGCGCAAAAGATATAATGGAATAGATTTATGCCATTTTAAATGTTTTATTACTAGTAATGGCGGCCATCTGCGATTTTTATCATGACTGACATTGCGACGGAAATATCGCACACCTTTGACACATTTTTTGGGACCATTCACATTTATACAGTGATCAGTGCTATAAAAATGCACTGATTACTTAGTAAATGTGACTGGCAGGGAAGGGGTTAACACTGGGGGGGCGATAAAGGGGTTAATTGTGTTGTCTAGGGAGTGATTCTAACTGTAGGGGAGGGAAATCACAAGAGGAGGAGACCAATCAGTGTTCCTCTGTACTAGGAACACACCATCAGTCTCCTCTCACCTGACAGGATGTGGATCTGGCGCTTACACACACAGATCCACGGTCCTGCTCTGTTATTGGGCAATTGCGGGTGCCTGTGCCCTAGATGGCTGGGAAGCCCAGGATGGGAGATCTCTCCTGGGGATGTCATATCACTATGGGCGGGTAGGGAAGTGGTTAAGGCATATCACAATATAATATTTTTTTTCCAAGGTGGTAATGATCTTTATACCAAAAATATGATGTAAGATAAGTAACATTCAACTAATCCCAAAATGTATGGGGGGAAAAAACAAAAAGGAGAGTTGAGAACTGAATGGAACATCTAATATAAATCTAGGGAAGATAAAGGGTGGGGAAAAGGAGTGGGATATAGGTGGATGGAGGAGGCGGGGGAGAGAATAAAGGGATGGGGGGGGGGGGAGAAAAAGACCAATAAGGATGTTTTTCCTAGTTCAACTATGTAAATTAGAGCACTGGTACTAAGAGCAATGACTATAGTATAAAATGTACAACATAGGGCTAATGGAGTAGTGGTGGAAATTCTAATTTATGATGATGATGATAATGCTGGTGATGATGATATTGATAATGGTGATGGTGATAATGATAATGATGATGATGGCTGGCCACCTATGAATGAATGAGGCCATGTGGGGAGAGTTAACAGGGCTGTCCAAGCAGGCGATAGTTGAAAAATTCAAAAGACTGCATCGGAAAGAGCAAACTCTAGAATATGTCATCTTTATCGTAGATTTGCAGCAGTCCATGGGTGCAGGTGAAAGTGCTGGAGAGGGTTGCTGACATGAATGTTTGCCATCCCCCAAGGTAGCGTTTATTGGAGGGAGCCAAGTATAAGTCCAAGAGAGTTTTTTTCTTGATACATGAGCAGCAATAGTTCTTGAGTTTGAAAGTGGAAACTAATCTAAACTAATCTAAACTAGAAAAAATTTACTTTTGGAGGCACACGAGTAATATAAAAATCTATAGACAGTTATTATAGAAATCTGTATATAAATCTGTGTATATTTCTAGACTTATAATTAGGGTTGAGTGAACCCGAACTGTAAAGTTCGGGTTCGGTACGGACTTTTTTTTGTACCCGAACCTGAATAATTGGAAAAAGTTCAGGTTCGAAGTTCGGCTATGTTACGGCGCACTGCACGGCAGCCAATCGCCAATTGTTTTACTACTATGACTAGGAAGCCATCACAGCCATGCCTACTAATGGCATGGCTGTGATTGGCCAGTGCAGCATGTGACCCAGCATGTGACCAGCCTCTATATCAGATAGAGGCACACAGCACAGCTCGTCACTTTGCTTTATCTAGGATAGGGACAGGCTGCTGCGGATTGAGGGAGAGTGTTAGATAGGATTCTCCTGCTTGAGAAATCTACACTAGCACTGTTTCTTTCTGTGAGATCTGCATCTTATTATTTAGGGACTGTGCATTACATTGTTTAGGGCTCGTCAGTCTGCTATAGGTAGGCTAGGGACAGGCTGCTGCTGATTAAGGGACAGAGTTAAGTAGGATTATCCTGCTTGAGAAATCTACACCACCAGCAATGTTTCTTTCTGTGAGATCTGCATTTTATCATTTAGGGACAGGTTCCTGCTATTTCCTATAGGGACAGAAATATATAGGTGACTCTCTGCATATTTCACCTGCACAGCACCTGTCACCTGTGATATACTGTGTGTGTGACCAGTACATTGTGTAGGGACAGGTTCCTGCTATTTCTTATACGGACAGAAATATATAGGTGACTCTCTGCATATTTCACCTGCACAGCACCTGTCACCTGTGATAAACTGTGTGTGTGACCAGTACATTGTGTAGGGACAGGTTCCTGGTATTTCCTATAGGGACAGAAATATATAGGTGACTCTCTGCATATTTCACCATATTACACTATTGTTGCATTTAAAAAAACACCCATTTGAAAAATATGAGGAAAACGTCAAATAAGGGATGTGGCCGCAGTCGTGGTGCTGCTGGTGGAGCTCCTGTTACAGGGAGAGGACGTGGTCGATCTGTGCCAGCTACACGCACAAGTGAAACACCTTTCTCAGGTGTGAGTAGGCGACAGTGCCTGTAGCGGTATTAGGTCGGGCCTAATCCAGCTCTACGAATGTTGAGGCAAGGAGCAGAACAAGTGGTAGTAGATTGGGTTGCTGACAGTGCCTCCAGTTCCTTCACATTGTCTCCCAACCAGTCTTGCGCTGAAAGTTCAGAGTTGGCGCCTGCAGCCGATGTCCACCATCGGTCTTTCACCTCACCCCCTTGCAAATTAGCCAAGCAGTCTGAGCCCCAAATCATGCAGCAGTCTCTTCTGCTTTTTGATGAGTCTGTTAGCATGTGTTCCCAGGGCCATCCACCTAGCCCAGCACCAGAAGTGGAGGAGATTGAGTGCACCGATGCCCAACCACTTATATTTCAAGATGAGTACATGGGGGGACCATCACAGCACGTCTTGGATGATGATGAAACACAGTTGCCAACTGGTGCTTTTGCAATTGTGCAGACTGACAAGGAGGGCAGTGGTGAAGACTGGGTGGAAGATGATGTGGAGGACGATGAGGTCCTCGACCCAACATGGGATCAACCTCAGAGCCACCAGCACAGTAAAAGAGGGGGCAGGGTGCCAAAGCAGAGCGCCCGTCCCCTAGACAGTACGCCTGCTACTGCCCAATGCAGCAAGGGACAGAGCACACCAAAGCCAGGTCCAAGGAGTTCCCTAGCGTGGCAGTTCTTCACACAATGTGCTGATGACAAGACATGAGTCATTTGCATGTTGTGCAATCAGAGCCTGAAGCGAGGCATAAACGTTCTCAAACTGAGCACAACCTGCATGACCAGGCATCCAAGTTCAAAGCACAAGCTGCAGTGGAGTAGACACCTCAAAAACCAAGAAAGGTCTCTGGCTCCTCCTGCTTCCTCTTCTGCATCAGTCTCGGGCCTCTTCATCCACCTCTGTAGTGACAGTGCCACCTGCCACCCCTCAATTAGTGGACCGGCAAGCAACACTACCACCTGGATCACCAAACATCTCCACAATGTCCCATGGAAGCGTTCAGCTCTCTATCTCCCAAACACTGAAGCAGAAGAGGAAGTACCCCCCTACCCACCCCGCGATCCCTGGCCCTGAATGCCAGCATTTCAAAATTAATGGCCTTTGAAATGCTGTCATTCCGTCTGGTGGAGACGCAGAGTTTTAAAATATTACACCTCCCACAGAGGACAGCATACATGAGCGATTACATGCTGCAGTGTCTCCGCAACGACCGCCGTGTTTCGCACATTTTAACAGGTGCTGATTACTGGGTGGCCACGCTGCTGGATCCCCGTTACAAGGACAATGTACCGTCCTTAATTCCCTCACTGGAGCGTGATCGCAAGATGCGCAAGTACAAGCGCACGCTGGTAGATGCGCTGCTGGTGCAATTCCCACCTGGCAGCGGGGGCACAGTGGAAGCACAAGGCGAAGACAGAGGAGGAGGAAGAGGTCGCCAACGCAGCAGGGGCACCGCCAGCACCTCAGAAGGCAGGGTTAGCATGGCCAAAATGTGGAAATGCTTTGTCAGCACGCCACAACAAACAGCACCACCAGCTGATATGGAACGTTTTAGCATGAGGCAGAATTTCAGCAACATGGTGGAGCAGTATGTGTGCACACGCCTACACGCCTACACGTAATGAATGACGGCTATGCCCCCTTAAACTTCTGGGTCTCCAAATTGGGCACATGGCCTGAACTTGCCCTTTACGCCTTGGAGGTGCTGGCCTGCCCTGCAGCCAGTGTATTATCTGAATGTGTATTAGCACAGCCGCCTGTCCAGAGCCAATGTGGACAAGCTCACGTTCATAAAAATGAACCAGGCATTATTCCCAGAGGACTTGTCCGTACCTTGTGCAGAATAGACGCCGGGCCGGCCTTACCCAGCCATTGTTTTTTTTCTGATCTTTCTAGGGTTGCCACCTCATCCCTTTAAAAGCAAAAACATATTAATTACACAGATTCTCTGGCTGATTATGGTGCTGCTAATTAAACTCACTTGGTGCCTTATCGACATTAAATTAGCCCCAGAACCTGTGTAATTACTCTGTGTTCAGGTTTAAAGGGATGAGGTAGCAACCCTAGATCTTTCTCACTATTTTGGGGTTTACCCTAATTTAAAAAATAAATCAAATTAAAAACCAAAACCTGCTTTGTTGGCTACCTCCTCCACCGCCGCTTCCACCTACACCGCCACATCCATCCCAACTTCCTACTACATATGGACCTCGTCCTCCTAGGTCAAAATGATTTTATTTTTTATTTTTATTTTTTTATGTTATTTTCAAGTTATTTCCCTATCCACATTTATTTTCAGAGTACTTTCCATGCTCTTCCTGACATGTTGCTGCCATTTGCAGCCCTCCAGCCCTTTCCCTTAGTTTTTTAGAGACATTTTAGTAGTCAAAAGTCGGGGTCCCCATTGACTTCAATGTGGTTCGGGTCAAAGTTCGGGTCCCGAACCCGAACTTTTTTTTCAAAGTTCGGGTTCGGGTCCGAACCTGAACATCCAGGTGTCCGCTCAACTCTACTTATAATACAATATTACATCAGCATAGGAATCCAGCAGGTATTCCAATAACACTTCAAAAACCTTATAATAATGCAAGTATGCTCAAAACATGAGATACATAAACATCAAACAATAAAAGTATATATAAGGTGTGTATCCTTGAACATGGGTCAAATATGCAGGGTGTTAGTTCTTGCTTTGCTCAACATGTTTTGAGTGAAAACGCTTCATCAGGAGCATGAAAGTAGACAGGTCGTATTTAGGAGATGAACACGGACCGGAATACCAACATTGTGGTTGTGTGTATATAGCTGACCCAGGCAGCCAGCTGGATATTTTGGTACTCGTTTTATACAGCATTAGAGGGTAAAACCAGACACAGTTTGCTGGTAAGCAGAGAGAGAGAGGGAGAGAGAGAGGATTCCTCCAATGTAGTCAGGCCTCTTAGCACCCCAAATAGCAAAATATAGGTCAGGTGCACGAACTGGGCAGAAAAATAAGTTGC
Source organism: Rana kukunoris (assembly GCA_029574335.1). Classification (NCBI taxonomy): domain Eukaryota; kingdom Metazoa; phylum Chordata; class Amphibia; order Anura; family Ranidae; genus Rana; species Rana kukunoris. The sequence goes on from CM056056.1 coordinate 143,208,365, forward strand.
AGTCTCTGCCCAAAAGTTCGCCCAAAGGAAGGTTTGTAAACAACTGAACGAGGGAGAAAAGAGGACGACCTCCATGAAGCCTCTCCTGTATACTGCGGCAGAACCGTGAAAAATGTATTCCACATTCTATGTGGACTGTGGGACTCAAGGAGTTGTCTACCTCATGATGTGCAATTGTGGAGCATATTATGTGGGTAAGACTATCTGTCAGCTTAGAAAGAGAGTGAATGATCACATTTATGGAACAGAGAGCGAATTATTTTAGCCTTCTTCTAAAATTAAAATGCTTACCCTAGTTAGTCGCCGATTGGGCCTATACCACAGATTTGGCAACTCACATGTGAAATTTATAGTCTTGGAAGTAATCCAAAAATACCCTTCTGGGGTACCTGGAAAAAGAAAATCTTACATCTGAATAGAGCGTTAAAATGCCACAAAGCTCCCTCGGATTAATGAAGTAATCTCTTTCAAATCGTTTTTGGAACAATAAAATAATGTAGATGCAATTGTCCAGACATTGCATTTGTTTGGACACAAATGTATGTGATTGCGATTGATAGGCTGTATTCTGGCCTGCATCTTTATTTATTTATTTATTTCTATGGATTAACATGTAATTGCCAACAATTGTGACAACAGCTCTGTCCAATTGCCATTTGCATGTTACATTGAGCAGGTTCAGTATATAGATAGCAATTGAGCGCACATATTTCTTTTCCCCATCTGTGTCTCCACCGTCCTAAGAGATATGCTGTATGATAATATATGATAGTCCACTAGCTCATATGGAAAACAATTGGTGTTTGGATCATTCAATCTAATAGCAAAGTGACCACATACAAAACCAATAAACTAAAAACAAACAAAAATATAAAATAACACATGATAAATTGTATATAATCATGTATGGAAGGAATGTTCTTACCATGCTAAGACATATTTAATGGCAAAATAATCATTAATTGTAAATAAGATTGTGTAGTTAATGGGGTTGTAAAGGTACAACATTGTTTTCCTAAATAGCTTCCTTTACCTTAGTGCAGTCCTCCTTCACTTACCTGATCCTTCGATTTTGCGTTTAAATGTCCTTTTTTCTTCTGAGAAATCCTCACTTCCTGTTCTTCTGTCTGTAACACCACACAGTAATGGGAGGCTTTCTCCCTGGTGTGGAGTGTTGTGCTCGCCCCCTCCCTTGGACTACAGGAGAGTAGTCCATGCACCTTCCAAAATTACAGAACACGATAAATCAAACAATATAAAAAAAAAAGGATTTTTAATAAATAGCTTACCTGTAAAATCCTTTTCTTGAAGTACATCACGGGACACAGAGCGCATAGCCATTACACTTGGGTTATATGGGTACCTTCAGGTGTGGACACTGGTGTAATCAATTTCACAGGAAGTTTCCTCCCTATATAACCCCCTCCGACTGGGAGTGCTTCAGTTTTGTAGCAAGCAATTCTCCCGAGGTTACACAATGTTCCCCAAAAGAGGGGTGGGAGCTCTGTGTCCCGTGATGTACTTCAAGAAAAGGATTTTACAGGTAAGCTGTTTATTAAAAATCCTTTTTTCTTTATCGTACATCACGGGACACAGAGCGCATAGCCATTACACTTGGGATGTCCTAAAGCAATGCTCTATGAAGGGAGGGAGACCGTAAGGCCAAGAATAGCCAAATAAAACATTGTCAGGAGAAAACATAACTCCACCAACAGAAAAACAAGGGGGCGTGAACCGGGCCAGAGGATTCTATACTGCTGCCCGTAGGACCACCTGCCCAAAAGCTGTGTCCGTACCCTTTGCAACGTCCAACTTATAAAATTTAGTAAACGTATGTACGGAAGACCAGGTTGCCGCCTTGCAAACCTGTGCCATAGAAATCTGATGGTGTGCCGCCCAGGAGGCACTCATGGCCCTCGTAGAATGGGCTTTAACTGATAAGGGAGGTGGAACGCGCTTCAGACCATAGGCCTGAAAAATCAGCTGCTTAATCCACCTAGCCATGAAGACTTGGCAGCCGGCTGACCTTTCTTGAGGCCATCCGGAAGAACAAAAAGCACATCTGTTTTCCGAATCTTCTCTGTAGCCTTGAGATAGACCCTCATGGCTCGAACCACGTCCAAAGTATGAAGCCGTCTTTCCTCTCTGGACTGGGGAGTAGGAAAGAAGGAAGGTAGTACTAGGTCCTGATTCAAGTGAAAACTGGATATGACCTTAGGAAGGAAAGAAGATTGAGGCCGCAGAACAACTCTGTCCTTATGCAGAATAAGGTATGGCTCCCTGCATGACAAGGCTGCCAGCTCGGAAACCCTTCTGGCTGAAGCCATAGCCACCAAGAAAACCAACTTTCGGGTTAGTAGCACAAGAGGGATTTCTGTCAGAGGTTCAAACGGCTGCCTTTGTAAAGCTGACAAGACCAGATTTAAATTCCAGGGGCAGAGGGGATCTCTAATAGGGGGATTCACATGCAAGACCCCCTGCAAGAAGGTTTTCATAAGCGAATGGGTGGCCAAGGGTCTTTGAAACCATATTGATAAAGCCGACACCTGCCCCTTTAGAGTACTAAGAGCCAACCCCTTGTCAACGCCAACCTGGAGGAATCGCAAGATCCTGTCAATAAAAAACTTTCGAGGATGCCATTTTTGAGACTCGCACCACTCCACATAGGTTCTCCAGACTCTGTAATAAATATTTCTGGAGACCGGTTTCCTAGCCTGAATCAACGTAGATATGACCTGATCTGAGAGGCCTCTGCCCTTAAGAATTAGGGATTCAGCCGCCAAGCCGTCAAATTTAGCTGCTGTGAAGCAGGATGGCAGATTGGGCCTTGAGACAGCAGATCTGGGCGCAGGGGGAGCGGCCACGGCGCCCCGACTGACATCTTCACGATGAGTGCGTACCAAGCCCTCCTGGGCCAGGCTGGGGCCACCAGGATCACAGGCCTGCGCTCCACCCGGATCCTCCGTAGAAGGCGGGGAATCATCTGCAGTGGAGGGAACGCATACAGAAGAGAAAACTGGTGCCAAGGGCAAACCAAGGCATCGGTCCCGTAGGCCGAGGGATCCCTGGCTCGGGATATGAATTTGTCCAACTTTTTGTTGGATCTCGTTGCCATAATGTCCACGTCTGGGACTCCGAATCTTTGGCAAATCTCTTGGAATACCTGGGGGTGAAGCGACCATTCCCCCGGAAGCAACTGTTGACGACTCAAAAAATCTGCTTGCGAATTGTCTATCCCTGGGATGAACACCGCCGAGATGCAGGGTACATGGGCTTCGGCCCATGAGAAAATCAGGTTTACTTCTCTTTGGGCTGCTGGGCTCTTCGTGCCCCCCTGGTGGTTTATGTATGCCACCGCAGTGGCGTTGTCGGACTGTATCCTTACTGGCAGACCCTGAAGGGGGAGAGTCCAGGCGACCAGGGCCAGTCGAGCAGCTCTGATCTCCAAGATATTGATGGGAAGCAGTTTCTCTGCCCCCGACCACAGCCCTTGCTGGGTCTGTTCTTCTAGAACTGCCCCCCAACCTAACAGGCTGGCATCCGTGGATACTATCTTCCACGTGATGGGGCAAAAGGATTTCCCTTTTGACAAATTTTGAGAGACCAGCCACCAAGACAGGCTGCGCCGGACCTTCGGGGAGAGCACTAACGGACGATCTAACGCCTGAATGGACTTGTTCCAAGCAGAGAGAATGGCTGCCTGAAGATATCTGGTATGGATCTGGGCGTAGGGCACAGCCTCGAAGGCGGCCACCATCTTCCCCAGCAGTCGCATACATAGGCGAATAGTCGGCCTCCTCTTGCCTAAGATCATTTGAACTGCTTGAGCTATTGATCTGATCTTTGCTTGAGGTAAAATTATCCTCTGGCAGTCTGTATCTAGCCGAAGGCCTAGATATTCCAACTGCCTTGAGGGTTTCAATACCGATTTTTCTAGATTTACAATCCATCCGAATTCCTCTAGATGCTGAACTGTGTGACCTACTGCCTGATTGAGGTTGGAGGCTGAGCTGTCGATAACCAGAAGATCGTCCAAGTATGCCAAGACTAAAATGCCTTCTGTCCTTAGGACGGCTAGCACCGGGGCTAACACCTTTGTGAATACCCGCGGAGCTGTTGCCAACCCGAAAGGGAGGGCTACGAACTGGTAATGGCGGTGATGTATCATAAAACGAAGAAACCTGTGATGTGCCGGGTAGATCGGCACGTGCAGATACGCATCTTTTATGTCTATAGATGCTAGAAAGTCGTCTTGATGTAGGCTGGCTGCCACCGAACGTATGGACTCCATACGAAAGGTCTGAATGTTTAGAAAGCGATTTAGGCGTTTGAGGTCCAAGATAGGCCTGACGTCGCCATTGGGCTTTGGTAATATGAAAAGGTTGAAGTAGAATCCCAGACCCCATTCCTGGGTTGGTACTTCTACGATTACTCCTTGGAGTAAGAGACGATCCAATGCTTTTGCAAGAGAGGCCCTCTTTAATGGGTCGCTTGGAAGACTTGACCCCTGAAAATGAGGAGGGGGGACTTCCCGAAACTCTAGCTTGTAGCCCGTGGTTACCACGGATCTTACCCAAGAGTCGGGAATTCTGGCCTTCCACACTTCGGAGAAGAACCGAAGCCTTCCCCCCACCCAAGAGAGTGGGGGCGCCCCTTCATGAATCTGACTTAAGGACTGGTTTAACCGGCTTGCGAGACCATGGCCTCTTGCCTGTCGTGGCTTGTCCTTGTGGGCGGCTATTAAATGCCGAACGCCCGGGAGGCCGTCGATACTGACGGGAAGTTAAAGGGGCCGAGCCTGCGAAGGCCTGTCGCTTAAATGCGGGCCCACGTGATCTTTTCTTGATGGGCAAGAAAGAACTTTTACCACCTGATATGGTCTGGATATATTTATCTAGGTCTTCACCGAATAGTCTCCCACCATGAAAGGGAAATCCTGCTAAAAGCTTTTTGCAGGGTGCCTCTGCTGACCAGTTTTTTAGCCACAAAAGGCGACGCATATGAACCAACAGCAGAGATAAACGGGACGCCTGTTGAATGGAGTCCTTAATAGCATCTACTGCAAAGCAGAGAGCTCTTGGGAGGTCAGCCAATTCACGAGCTTGCTGAGCCGGTATGTCCTTTAATATCTGTTTAGTCTGATCCTTTAAAGCCTGACAAACGCCAATGGCTGCCACTGCTGGCTGAACCACGGCACCTACTGTGGTAAAAGAAGCCTTCAGTAGGGTCTCCAATTTTTTGTCGACTGGATCTTTAAACACCTGGACATTTTCCACTGGACAAGTCAGGGATTTATTTACGCAGGAAATGGCTGCGTCCACGGTAGGGAGTGCCCATTTCTTTGCAAATTCTTCTTCCATAGGATAGAGAATGGTAAACCTTTTAGGAGGGATAAAAATCCTATCAGGTCGAGCCCAATCCTGAAAAATCACGCTCTCCAGAAGGGGGTGAACCGGGAAAGATGCACCACTCAAGGGTGCCTTCAAGGAACCTAAAGAGGATACCGCGGGGGCTAATTGTTCTGACACTGGAAGTTTAAAAGCAGTGCGAACCATATCCATCAGAGACTGGATCCACAGACTCTCTGCTTGAGAAGCCGAACAAATTTCATCCATAGTGGAATCTTCAATGTCTGACCCGTCAGGACTCAGGTCCGCTTGATCCCCCTGTGGGTCCAATTCCTCCGAAGAGAGGACCTCTGCATCTGAACACACCGTTTTAGGTGACGGGGATCTAGCCCGTTTGCCACCCGGCAAAGAGCGGGCAATTAAAGCAGTTAACCTTTTCTCTAGCCCACCCAGGGTGGATTCTAGCACTTCTTCCGTAACATAAACGGGAATGGGTTGATTGGGGGCCGCCTCTGCCCCTAGCACCCTCAATGGCTCCTGCACGATGCTGTTCGGTGGTCTATCTGGTGAGGGTGGGACCACTGGATCCTGGCCCAAATCCTCTGACCCCGTTGGAGACCCCTTTACTTTTTTGGCACCTTTTGCAGCCTTAGCTGGTCCTGATCCCTTGGGAGCCATTGCACAACCTTGAGACACCCCTACAGCCAACACCCAACTGTTGTAGCTAGAAGTGAAACATTAATAAGGACAGGCTATGGTAAAATCTTTTCAAAATTTTCATACGCCTGAGAAGGCGGCAATACAGAGGAAAGTCCTGTGAGTATTGCCACACCAATGCCCGTTAGCTGGAGTCCAAGGTTGCACCGACTCAGATACTGCCAGATCTAAGGCTGAGTCCCTTTAAGCAAAAAAATATATATATATTTTTTTTTTCTGGTCAGTGTGGACTTTTAAGTCCAGACCTGAAGATCCACAAACCACCACTGGGTGTCACTGTTAGCCAGAACTGGCTCAGCTGCGCGCTCTATGTCCTCACTCTCCACTGCTCTCAGGAGGGAATGACCAGCCAGGAAATGCTTTATCTGAGACTGACGCTGCTGCCCCCCCCCCCCCCCCCCCACGCCACTGACGCTGTAAAAGGCGGCGCACAAGCGCGCGCGCGCACGCCCCCGCCCCCCCCACGCTGAAACCAACATGGAGGAAGCAGAGAGCAGAGGAGAAGCCTGGACCAGCGCTAGAAACACAGACACCTGGTAAGCCACTAATCTTTGTAGTGCACACATAGAGGAAGCTGTCTCCCTAGGCTTCCTAGGAAACAGGAGTTTTGTCAGCACTTCCTCTCAATACACGTGGGGCTGCAGTATCATGCTAACAGGCAACTCTGGGGGGAGTAGCAAAATACATATCTTTTAAAAGCATATATATATCTACATAGTACATATAGTTATCTGGGTAAACATTAGTACATCCCATCCTGCCTCAACAGACATAGTGGAGATAGTGGCTGATGCACAAGCATACCATTAGCCAACCCAGAACCCCCAGGGGGATACCTACTGTCGAACCAAGTCCCGCAGGTTCCCTCTTACCTGCTCCACGCCGCAGGGTATTGCAAAATGCAAGAGGCCCAGCCTTCCCCCATCTCCGTGGGTATTGTCTTGGACCTTCAGGGACCGGGGTCCTGTGTTAAGGATCCCACACCCCTGAACCTATATAGCATCCTGGCATCAGTAGCGTTTAGTTCTTGGAAGAGACTAAGGCACTGGAGCCCAGAATCCAGCCCTCCAAGGAGAGGCATTATAGGCAAAACCCCACTCCAGCAGGGCCCGGGTACCGTACACCTTGGCTTTGAAGCACTTCGGACGGATCCGGCTAGCTATCCTGGGTCCCGAGACCTCCGAGGGACAGCTAGACGTGACCAACACCTAAGACACTGGCGAAAAAACTGAAGCACTCCCAGTGGGAGGGGGTTATATAGGGAGGAAACTTCCTGTGAAATTGATTACACCAGTGTCCACACCTGAAGGTACCCATATAACCCAAGTGTAATGGCTATGCGCTCTGTGTCCCGTGATGTACGATAAAGAAAATACAATAATAATAATGTTACCTATGTATATGTAAACATAAGAACAATTTGTATGCCAAAACATGGATATAGATGATCCCCAACTAAGAAAGGTGGCAGGGGGTGTTGAGCTGGAACTATGTAGACCATGAATGTGCTGCTGGAGGTTGCCCCCGGTGCCATGCCTTGGCACTGGGATCCCCAATACCGGTTCGCTCAACACGACCTATGGGGACCAATGCAAATATCCTGTGTCCAATCTTGCAGTGTTTGTGCAATCTCCTCAGGGGGCGGAACATTGATTTGGGACCATTGTGGGATATGTCCTTTGCACCTCTATCTATGGTTGCCGATAGGTCTTTGTGCTTTATCCACCGGGCTGGGTGATGTCACACGCCGGCGAGGAATGGACACCCCCGTTGGGGCATGTGATGAGACCCTTGCTCGCCCAGGTCCTGCTCTCCCGACACTCCTCTGCTTCTATTGGATCAGATTGCAGATTGCAACATCTGATGATCCAGTCATCCAAGGTTCCTGGATCCGACCTACAGCTCTGTGCCAATTGGACTTATCAAGAACACACACCAAGCAAGTTGTATGTATGTTCAAACAGGACACATTTATTTGCAAGTACACAGCACACTTTTATACAGAATTTTGGAACATCCCACCCCCAACAACCACTTTCTTATTGGTCCTTTTTAAAGTCCAGGCAGTCCCCCATCAGGTCCTCTCCCACGCAAATTAGGACTTCAAAATTACTCAGCAGAGATTGGTCCCAAATCTTGAATAGCATGACTATGTGTATTGAGACAGAAGCCCCCAGGGGGTAATTACTAAAATGAAGCAACCAGAACAACAATTAACAAGAGCCAATTATCTAATCATGTAGCCTGACGAGGTGACCAGGCGTCTCATCTGCAATTCCCCCATTATACAATACACAATCTCTCAAGGGTAAACACAGGTCTTATTCACACACACACAATAGATCAATTAACCTTTGGGAATAGAGCTGGCTGGTGCATTAGCATACCTAAGGAGAGGTTTAGGAACCAGGCTGATTCAGTTCCAATCCACATCTAGACAGACAGAGGATATTTACACCTCATAATATCCCAAGACATCCTGCAATATGTACTATCCACAATGTCTCATCTTATGTAATACATGAAGTATGATTTAACGGTCCATGACATTACTCCCCCTGGGAAATAGTCCAACAGCCGCAGTGGGACCCAAACGGGTCAACTTGAGGATGTTGGACAAGTAGTTTTTTTTTTCAAAAATATTTTATTGAAATTAAGTAAAAGGGATACACGGGTGCAAAATGCTCATGACATATGTAAGGCGAAAGATACAAACATAAGGCAGTATAGAAATGAACCCTTATTTAGAGTCAACAACAAACTCCCGGATCCCAAAAAAGAAAAAGAAAGAAGAGCGGAAAAGAGGGGCAAGAGAAGAATAAAGGGAGGAAGAAGAAAGAGGAGAAGCGAGAAGGAGAAGGGAATAAGAAGAGAAGGGTGAGGCGGGATGTAGAGAGAGGACAGCAGGGAAGAGAAACGGTACAATAGAGGACTCCTGAGAATAGAACATGGGAGAAAAGTTCTAAGGTTGGGTCATACATCAGGAATAGATGCATTAACATTTCGAGATTATTGCCAAAAAAAATTCAGAGTTAAACAGACAGTATAGTAAACGTTAAGTCAGGGAAAAAGGATAAGGGAAGTGGACCTCCCGACTAGTTATAGGCAGAGAAAGTGAAGGTGTTGGTCAGCAGTGAGAGCCTTTCCATGGCAGACAGACTAATTTCAATATAGGCCGACCATTTCTGTTCAAACTTAGACTTAGATTGTGGGGAAGCGGTGAGCAGGTCAAGAGTTTCCTTATGCAGCAGGGATTTAAGTTCTCTTGTCACAGGTGTGAGGGAGGGTGGAGTAGATGATATCCAGTGAAGCATAATAGCCCTGCGAGCCATGAGTAGAGCCAGGAGTATCCACTGGCGGGTGCCCTGAGGTAGTGGTCCAAAGGCCGAAGATTGTGGTTCCGTGCGAGGGGGGCAAAACAGGAAAAGACCAGGCTCCATTTCTGGAGAGAAGTGAGTCACATCATTAATGAAACGTGCAACCGTTGCCCAGAAGGCGATAATGGGGGGACAGGTCCAAAGACGATGTACCAAGGTCGGTTTGGTGGTTAGACACCATGGGCAGGCTGGACCTATGTCGGGTGACCTAGTTGTGGAAAAAGGGTAGTAGGCCCTATGCATAATCTTGAATTGGGTTTCTCTCCACGTCTCACACTGGGTGATAGCTCTGCATAGATTATATCCTCGTACAATGTCATCCACTTCCAGGTGGCCTGGCAAGTCCTTAGACCAGGAGGTCATAGAAGTGTGCTGGAGAGACTTAACAAACTGTGCACGCAAGGGGGTATAAATATCCGAGATAGAGTGCTTATTGTCTGCCAGTAGCGTGTCGATAAAGGATACCTGGAGTCTAACAGATTTCTTGGGGCAGGTTTTGCCAATAAAGTCCACATATTGCATAAATGGAAAGAAATGGTTAGGGGGAGCGAGAATTCATGGGACAGTTGAGAGAAAGATTTGAAGCTGCCTGATGAATCCTGAAACAATGAACAAACCTTAACTAGTCCCTTGTCCCTCCACTTGGAGAAAGGTTCATACTGAAGACTGGGTGTGAACATGGGGTTGCCAAAAATCTGAAGGTGGTTAGATATATGAGGGGAGAGGCCTAGCTTTTTCCTGATATCTCTCCAAGCCACTATAGTGTCGCGAAAGAGTAGGTTTTGTTTAGTGGTAGCTGGTAGTTTTTGGATCGAGCTGTGGAGTAAAGCCACCAGATCAATGGGATGGACCATGGATGATTCCAAGGCAAAGTTGGAATACCCAGAGGATCCCCGTATCCAGTCTAGACCTATTCTCAGAAGGCAAGCCAAATTATATAATCTAATATTTGGTAAACCCACGCCACCCTCGCCCCTTGGGAGATGAAGCTTTGTCAGCGCAATTCTCGGCTTAGTGTTTTTCCAGAGAAATTTAGTGATGGCTTTGTTTAGAGTTTGCACATCTTTATGTCTCAATAGCAGAGGCAAGGTTTGCAGAGGGTACAGTAGACGGGCAAAACTCACCATCTTGAAAAGTGCACATCTCCCAAGAAACGACAATGGCAGAGCCAACCAGGTCTCCAATTCACTTACTATTTTGTTGATCAATGGAGGATAGTTCAGGTGGTAAAGAGAGGATGGTTCTTTGCCGATTTTCAGACCCAGGTAGGTGATGTGCGTCTCCGAGATCCTGAAGGAGGAAGGGGGAGGCTGGAGCGTGGATCACAGGTGCCTAAGGGTAAAATATCGCTTTTGGAGAAATACATTTTTAGCCCCGAACATTTGCGGAACTTGTCAAAGATCGTTTGAATAGCGGGAATATCTGTGTGCGGGGAGGAGGAGAATATGAGTAAAAGAGCCACCCTCAGGTCCTCGCGGCCAAGAGGTAGGCCATGTAGGAGTGGGGACGTGGAAAGAAGACACGAGAGGGGCTCTATGGCAAGATTAAAAAGTAGGGGGGATAGAGGGCAACCCTGTCTCATGCCCCTGTGTAAGCGGAAGGGGGGATTGAATTCCTGCTGCAGTAATCGTGGCAGAACGGGCGGAATACATACTATGGATAAAGTTGTTAAATGGGCCAGTTAGTCCGAATCGTGTCATGACCAAAGAGAGCCAGTGAAAACTAACCTTATCAAAGGCCTTTTCGGCGTCAAGGGTAACTATGACTGTGGGATTAGGAGGGTGCGATTTAGCGTATTCGAGGGCTGTTAGAACCTTACAGATATTGGCTGCTGCGGATTTACCCTTGGTGAAGCCCGATTGTGAGTAGTGAATAAGGGATGGCATTATGTCGCCTAACCTATTTGCCACTATCTTGGAGAGAATCTTGAAGTCTACATTTAGCAGAGAGATAGGGCGAAACGATCCTGGGTCTAGAGGGTCTTTTCCTTTTTTTGCAATGAGCTTGATATTCGTCAGGTGTCCCGTGGGGAGATAGGGTCCACCGTCCCAAATGTAATTATAAACAGAAAGTAGTGTAGGGGCTATGTTAGGTGAAAGAAGCTTAAATAATTCAGATGTATAGCCATCTGGGCCCGGGGCTTTTCCATTAGATAAACTACTGATCGCACGATTGGTTTCCTCTAATGTAATAGGGGCATTTAATTGTGTCAACTGTTTTGGGTCGATTAGTGGTAAGGCGACATTGTCTAACCATTCTCCCGCAAGGTCAACGTCTATGGGTTCTTTACCATAGAGTTTAATGTAGAAATTTTGCAGTGTTTTGTTCACATCCTTGGGCGTCGAGGATAGGGAACCATCAGGGTTGCGTAGTGTGCGTATACGCGTTGGAGTGAAGGGACCTCTGGTGAGTCTTGCAAGGAGCTTCCCTGCTTTATTGCCAAATTTGTGAAAGGACAGTTGTAGTGCGGACAGCTTTGTCTGTTCTACCCTCTCCGCCCAGGCATCAAAATGGGATTTTGCATCAATCCAGGCTTTAAGGTTTTCGTCTGAGCGAGAGATATTGTTTTTGGGTGTATTTTTTTGTATGCCGAAGTAAACGAGATAACCCTCCCCCTCAAATAGGACTTACCCGCCTCCCAGAATAAATTTGGGTTATTTAGGTGCTGGATATTTTTTTGTGTATATTCTCCTACGCTGCCTGTAACATTGTTTTGAAATTGTCATTTTGGGACAGAAAAGCTGGGAATCTCCATTGTCTAACGGATGAGTGTGGCTGCCCGTAATTGAGCGAGATAGATATAGGGGAGTGATCGGAGATTACCAAATCGTGAATGGCCGTGTGAGCAATCCACGCTAGTAGCGCATGGGTGCATAAAAAGAAGTCTAATCTGGCGAAGGAGTTGTGGGGAGGGGAAAAGAAAGTGAATTCCGTATCTACCGGGTGTTGCAATCGCCATGTGTCGAATAAATTTAGGGCTTGGGCCATACTGGAGAAGGGGATCGGGCAATTGGAGTGTGTTCCTGACGAATGGGGCCGTGGTTTAGATCTGTCTTCCTGGTCACACATCGTCGAGTTAAAATCTCCCCCCACAAGGTGGGGGACAGATTCGTCAAGAGACAATAGGGGGGCTAGCTGCGTGAAATAGGCGTGATCTGGGGAATTAGGATCATAAATATTAGAGATCCTAAGGTCTACTGATGGTAGTTTAAGATGAATGGAAACCCGTCTGCCATCGTCATCTCTGTCGACAGAAGATCGTATACAAGGTTTTTATGTAAAAAAATAATAGTGCCAGACTTGGGGTTAAGTGACGCTGAGCCTAATACATTCCCTACCCAGATTTTTTGCATGCGGAAAAAATCCTTTTCCTCAAGGTGTGTCTCTTGTAGCAAGGCAATATCGGCCTTGAGCCTTTTGAGGTGTCTAAGTATTTTAGTGCGTTTGGCAGGTGATCGAAGGCCCTTGACATTCCATGAGACTATATGCACCTGGGACATAGTGTGTGTGTTTGGGGGGATTGGCAGTGCGGGATTGTACATATCGCTTACCTGCTGTTAGATGTTTGTGGTTGATCCAATGTATGACATTGTACCTCTGAGAGCTGCTGATGAATTGGCAGAACCATCCTCTCTGTAGCGATAGGGAAAGAATAGGGGAGACAGAAAAGAACAAAGAGAAAGAGAAAAAAATTAATAACCAAAGAGTAAAAATAAATCATCATATACGACTTCGCTTTTTTCCACATGTATTCCCTTCACCGGACGTGCCGCTTCACCGCCGACAAGAAGGTCATAGAGTCCAGCATCGACCCTGTGTGCAGTACTCACCTGGCCAAGAAGTTTGGGCAAGTGACTAATACACTGACCAATGCACTTGCGGGTGCGAGAGTACATGGCACCCTCTTGTGTGGAGGGAGGATTGACTGTCATGTGTACAAATGAAGGTACCGATATAGTAATATAGCTTGCCATTCATGAAAAGGATCACATACTGGCTGATTGGAGAAAAATTGAGTTCAACAACTTGGATCATAAAAGTGAACAAAAACAGAAAAAAAAAGACGGCTGCTTGATTAAGGAAGGTAATAGTTCAAAAAGGAGCCGAAAACGGTGGGCATGATGCATTGAGCATGTTAGGCCGATTCTCGGGGGTAGGTGGGCAGGAATCCAGGAGCACTCGGCAGAGGAGCGGAAAAAAAAAATGGAGGTGTCATGACCTGCAGAACCGGAGCGTGTGGATCCAGATTCGTGGTGTTCAAATGGCGACGTTGGTTTCAGCCGTTTAGGAGGTTCCTTAGGAGGTTCCTTACGTGGGCTTCTTTGTTCCCTCGGTCCTTGTTTCGCACAGTCAGCATAGGTAGCGGCAGGCGATCGTTCAGCATGTAGAGACTGAAGGAAGGCTCAGGCCTTATCCGGTGACTGGATTGTCAGTTGTTCCCCGTCCGGGGACAGTAGGCGGAGGATTGCGGGGTAGGCTAATGTAAAGCGCATGCCCCTCTTGTACAGTTCAGCACAGATCGGTTGGAACTCTTTGCGTTTCCGGGAAACTTCCGCCGTTTGTGGCCCGCTAGTTCAACCGATCGTGATTTGCGGAACGCTTGTAAGATGTCTGTGCCGTCAGCATAGTTTAGATAGCGTGCTATCACTGGTCTAGGGCGGGAACGATCCTCAGATAGAGCACCTATGCGGTGGGCCCTCTCCATGACACACTTGCGGCCAAGGCCCAGTAATTCTGGCAGGGCAGCCGAGCAAATGTCCATCAAGAATCCTTGTTTGTGGGTCTCTGGAAGACCGATAATACGTAGATTATTCCTTCTGGAACGATTTTCGAGGTCCTCAATGCGGTCATGCAGATGTTGTTGGTCTTGCATGAAGCGCTCCAGGGCCCCCTCCACGTTGTGCTGATCATCTTCAATTGAAGAGATGCGTTGTTCAGCTGTATACAGCCTCTGGGAGTGCTCTCCTATCTCCCTTCGAAATTGCTGGATCCCTTCTGCGACTGCCCTCTCCACCGCAGCTGTAATGGTGGGAGAGAGCAGCGCGGGTACCGCCTGAGCAATCCATTTGTGGTTGTTGTCCAGCACAGTAGGCGCTTGTGTAATAGTGTCCATGACTTCCGGCGGGGGGGTTTCCCCCTGGGAGCTGCCTGTTGCAGAGTGTTGTGTGCTACCGTTGGGCGGGGGGATGCTGCATTTTACCTCCGGAGCCGCCATGTTCGATGTAGCCGTGTCCTCTGTCGGGAGGTCTGATGCTCCTGATCCCCGCTGAGCTCGGACCTGCGTGGGGTACCGCTCCATGCGCTGGAACCTGTGCAGCTTGAAGCGGCAGAGTAGGTCACGATCCGGGTCAATGCTGGGGCTTTGTAAGCCGGTTATCTGAGCGGTGACAGGGGAGCCTCTGGAGCTTGCATCTCCTACATGTGGAACCGGAAGTCGGACAAGTAGTCTTAAGGTTCCAGGACCATCTGCTGGGATAACCCATCCGCCTTCCTGCTTTGAGGCCCCTGGCCCATAATCGGACGGCAAGAGGCTCGCATTCAGTCCTCTCCAAAAGCCCCTGTCCCGACCAGGCCTGTCACACATCTCCCCTTTTGGCAGGAGACTAACACAGTAGGAGACACCAGACGGGTTGACTCTGAATTTAGTCAGTAGTTCCAGTCCCCCCATGCCGGTATCCATACAGTACCCCAAATAAATTGTCCCAAACAGAGCATTACTCACCCAGCCAACCTCTGCCTCTCTCAGGTGCCGTACACACGGCAGAGAACCTCGACGGGCAGAACACATCGTTCCGCCCGTCGAGGTTCTCTCCCGGCCGTCGGATTCGGCGACCCGCCCGTCGGGAATGGCAACCAGCCATTCTTCCAGGCGGGCCGTCGAGGAAATAGAGAGCGTGCTCTCTATTTCGGCTCGACGGGCTTCCCGACGGGAAGCTCGCTGAGACC
This sequence comes from Rana kukunoris, assembly GCA_029574335.1. Lineage (NCBI taxonomy): Eukaryota > Metazoa > Chordata > Amphibia > Anura > Ranidae > Rana > Rana kukunoris. Next base: position 143,223,753 of record CM056056.1, read on the forward strand.
GTACACACGGCCGAGGTCCTCGCTGGAATGTGCATTCCAGCGGGGTTCTCGCTGATTTTCAGCGAGAACCTCGGCCGTGTGTACGGGGCCTCAGAGAACATGTCTGCCGCTGGGGGGAGGCCTGGACTGGCCCTTCTCCCTGGAGTCCTTTCAGCCGCTGGAGAGAAGATGGGGTGACTGGACTCAGTTCATCATGCTGTTGGGGATCTGGGCCAACTGGCCACCATTCCTGGTGTATACCAGTGAAGACTGAAGTCCCATCCACTGGTACTAGGTGAAAATCCCCTGGTGCTTGCAAAGCAAAGCCGACATCCTCCTGTCTCAGTGCTGCACCATTTTCTGAGGTTGTGTCAGTGAAGATCGAAGTTCCATCCACTACCACAGGCACCCACTCTTCTGTTAGTTGAATGCAGAGGCCCGGGGCACTCTGCTCTGTTGCCAGCTCTTCTGCTGGGTTGCTGTGAGTGGAGACCACAATCCCATTCACCGATATCCGCTCAAGCTGTAGTGGGGTGCAGCCGCCAGTAGCATCCCGTCCTCCTGCCAGTGATTCAGCTGGGAGTAAGAGCTTTACCACCTCAGCTTGTTGCTGGGGAGGGGGGCCAACCACCCTGGCTCCCTGGAACTCCACAGTTGGTCCCGGTGCTGGGCAGAGATGGTTCACCATCTCCTGTCCATGTAACCCAGAAGATGCTATAGGTACTGAGCAGAGGTTAGCAGAGCTTGGCCCTGCGGTCAGCCTTTCAGCTTTGGGAATGGCAATCTCCGGATTTTCCACTGCCGATTCACTGGCATACTGCTGGACAGGCACATTCCTCCATTCAAGATCATCATATGCAGAAACAGGATCATAAAGGTCAGTCAGCACTTGCTGCATCCGCCATAAGACCTCCGGGTCCATAGCTGCAGAGGCAGGTTGGCAAAGCACACTGTTACCCTGCCACATGGACGATTCTTCAGCCAGGATTTCAGCATTGTCCACTGGTATTTTCTGATAGTCCCAGGCAAAGGGAACCTTACCCTGCTGCTGAGCAGAGTCTAGAAGCTGTTTGTAGGCGATTTCCAGGTCCCATTCCTAAACGGCCAGAAATTCCAAATCTTCCTGTAACCAGTGCACTTCCGAGACATTCAGTCTTCGCTCTCTGTGCTCCATTATTTCCTCCCAACGCCACTCCCGATCACTCCTAAAGTTGGGGTCCTCGTACATCCTCCAATACAACAATCCCAGGCCATCATAGTCATAGCTTTTCATGGGGCTGTCATCCGCTGACTATGGGCACTCTTGGACTACATACCACCTGTTATGTATGAGGGTGTACTTGGCTGTCAGACCCTAGTTGCAGAAGGCGGCCCCTTGTACAACTCTGGCTTGGAAGTCGCTGGATTGGGGACAGCAGACTTGGGAGCACAGCGGAGTAAGAGTGCCTGGATGATGGTAGGGATCGGCACTGCGCTGGTCCTTCCAGATTGCTGAAGCAGGGAGGAAAGTCGGCACACTGATGCAGGAACTAGCAACTCTGGAGTAGGTGCGGATGGCTAGCGACTCTGGAACTGATGCAGAACCGAAATAAGGCAGTGTGGACTGGACAGAAGCTGGGTCGGGCAGGCCGCATCAAACACGTAAGCAGACAAAGGGTTCAGCAGGCAGGCATAGTCGGTATTCAGGCAAGGAGGTCTGGCAGCGGTAATAGCAATAGGCAGGGTCAAGGCGGGCCGAGGTCAGGCTGGAGAGGTTCGGATAGTCAGACGGAGCCGGGTCGATACAGGAACAGGTTCAATCAGGATACGGGTAAGATCACACATAAGCTGCAGATCAGACAGCAAGAGGCTGCTGCAGCTGCCTGACATTCAAAGGCACATTGGCGCCAAAACTCGCGCTAACACGAGCGCGTGCCGGGAGTCAGCGGCAGGACCCTGACATTGCCCCTCTGGATGCCAAGTCAGCCTGTTTTTCAGGGTGGGCAGAAAAAAAGCATGAATCAGTCTTTGGGCATGAATATTGTCCTCGGGTTCCCATGAGTTGTCCTCTGGGCCGTACCCCTTCCACTTGACCAAGAATTGAATTTGCCCCTGCCGTTTCCTGCAGTCAAGGATGGCCTCTACCACGTATTCCTCGCAGCCATCAACCACAATAGGTTCAGGTGGGCCAGCCCCTCTGTCAGGAAAGGGATCAGGGACAGCGGGTTTCAACAAGGACACATGAAATACCGGGTGAACCTTAAGAGAATCTGGCAGAGACAGTTCATAAGAAACCTCATTAATTCTTCTTCTTACTGGGAAGGGTCCCATAAACCTAGGTGCCAACTTCTTGGAAGGACAGGCTAATCTGAGATTATTGGTAGAAAGCCATACCTGGTCTCCCGGTTGTAGGTCCAGCTCACCTCTTCTCTTTTTATCAAAGGCTTTCTTACTGTCAGCTTGAGCTTTAGTCACTAGGCATGTGCATTTCGTTTCGTTCCGAATCGAAATTCGGACGAATTTTCCATTATTCGGACATTCGGATGCATACGAATTCCCGAATTGCTATATTAGCGAAAAATTTCGACCGTTTTCGGAATTCGTTCATTTTCGACCGAATTTCGAAAAAAAATGGTCGAAATCGAAAAAAAAATTTTTTCGAATTCCGAATCGAATACCCGCGGACTAAATTTGATCGGAATTCGAAAAAAAAAAAAAAAATAATAATATTTTCGAATTTAATTCGAAAAAAATTCTATTCGAAAAGAGACTATTTGTTTTCTAATCTGGTTGAAATATTTTCGATTTCGAACGTTTTTTTCGAAATTCGGTCGAAAACGAACGAATTCGAAAAACGGTCGAAATATTTTAGATTTCGACTGGATTTTTCGAAATTCGGTCGAAAACGAACGAATTCCGAAAACGAATTCAACACATGTAACGAACCTAACTTAACGAAATTTATTAAATGACGAATTGAAACGAAACGAAACGAATTTTTCACTTTTGCACATGCCTATTAGTCACCGCTTCCTGTAACATCCGGTTGTTGCGACTGAGGAAATCCACTGTGCTCTGCACCTCTGGGACTGGGGATTCTGGAAGAAAATCAGGTAAAAAGGTTAGGTTAAAGCCATAGTTGGCGAAGAAGGGGGATTGTCCAGTTGCCGAATGGTTGGCATTATTGTAGGCAAACTCTGCCGAAGGTAGTAGGGAGACCCAATCGTCCTGAGAAAAGGAAGTGAAACATCTGATGTACTGTTTAAGGGTCTGATTTGTTCGTTCAGTCTATCCGTTGGTTTGGGGGTGGTAAGCTGAGGAAAAAGCAAGTTCAATATTCAGGGTTTCACATAGGGCTCTCCAAAAACGTGATGTAAACTGGACCCCCCTATCTGACACAATGTTTGAAGGAACCCCGTGGAGTCTGACAATCTCCCTGATGAAGACACGGGCAGTCTCAGCAGCTGATGGGGTGCTTTTCAATGGGAGGAAATGGGCCATCTTGGATAGGCGGTCTACGACCACGAAAATTGCTGTGCACCCCTCGGAACGTGAAAGCTCTACTATAAAGTCCATGGCAATCATCCGTCATGGTCTATCAGGTACAGGCAGAGGTTTTAGTAGGCCCCAGGCTCGATTCCTTGTGGTCTTGTTCTGATTGCAAATTGGGCATGAGTTAACGTAGGATTTGCAGAATTCCTCCAAACCTGGCCACCAGAAGGTACGACGTACCAGTTCAAGGGTCTTGCGGACTCCTAAGTGCCCTGCCAGCGGGTGGTCGTGAAGTAGCTTCAGAACTTCCACTCGAATGTCTCTTGGGACAAAAATTTGTCGCCGAGAGGAGAGATTACATCACTTCCCTCTTCCTGTGTTTACACAGGAAGAGGGCGGATGGCGGACGCACATTTTCTGGGAGCGAGGGGGCAGACAAAAACGAACAGCCACCCCCTCATCCCGGATCACTCCTGAAGCCACGGGAACCGCCGCATGTACCGGGGGGGGGTCAGATTGTACCCACGTCTAGGCAGGGACGTACAGGTACGCCAATGTGCCTGTACGTGCCATTCGGCCGACGTATATGTACATGCGGCGGTCCTTAAGGGGATAATGTATAATCTCTTGTGTTAAGCTAGGTGACGACATGTCTGACCTGTAGTGAAATCCTGATTTATCATAACAATGACCAGGCTGCTTTAGGGGATTAGTTAATTAGCTAATGTTAATTTATGTTCTAATTTACCTCCTCTTTAACTGTATATAAGACTGTATTCTTGTTCTAATAAAGAGTTCTTGTTCAGCTATCAGCAAGTATAGTCTTGTTTGATGTTAGTGGTTGGAATATCTGATATCTATATCCAGACTGGGAGAAAGTGGTATATGACGAAAGCACTCAAGCAGAGTGCGGGATGTTTCATTACAGGTGAGATATAGCGTTGTTACGTAAATATCTGGAGGTAAATTGAAACCACAGAGGATTATAATTCACTAAAACAAAGATGAGGATTTTTTAAAATGTATGGATTAAAGAATTGCATACATTTAATAGACCTTGGCTACAGTTATTGTCAGTGACCACAATAATAACCTGCCAGCATAACCTAAAGCATTGGTGTCCTCAACAATCATCAGCAGCATTGGAGCGAGTGACAGCAATATTAACCCATTGCATGCCTTGTTGTGCACAGCAATAAAGTGGTGTTAGTGAATGCAATAACTCTAAGTTTTGGTGTACATTTGCACAATAATAACCCTCAGAGTTGGTATCAGTGGCAATGCTGTTAACACCCCTCCAACTTGCATTCCTTGTCAGTGGCAGTGCAGTTAACACTGTTCGTACCTGATTTTATGTTCCTGCACCACTCTTTCTTATGACTCATTCTGGACTCATTCTGGTATACCTGTACATTTGGGTGAAGATTACTCCTCCTGACAGTACTAACTACACATGTTCTTTCACAGCCAGCTGCTGGAATGCAGGGTGAGCATTCTGGCAACCTGCTGCCACTCTGCAAACATTATGCAGATTTTTGTGATGAGGAAGCCACAGTATTGCCAAGTGCCCTCCCCCTTCCTACATGAAAACACTACACCAGGAATCTGGAAACCCCCCTTTAAAAAAAAGCCCTCCCCACCCCTAGATACGGGTGTTCAGTTGAGAAGTGCCTCCCATCAAATAGTGCCCAGGACGAACTGCGCATTCGCCGTACATCATAGCATAACTGCTGATTTGCCGATTAGCTAGGCTGACGTAACCATGGCGCATGTGCACATCGTAGCAGGTATCTCTCAATGAGAGATACCATTTCACAGCCACAATTTAAACCTATACAAACACGGGGGAAAGCGTACCATCAGCACACTTTAAAACCGCTGCTGTTTGTATAGGTTTCCATTGTGCCCATGAAATGGTATCTCCCATCGATGTGCGCTTGTGCCCTGTTCACGTCACTCCAGCTGATCGGCAACTCAGCTGGAGTGCGGCTCTGTCCTGCACACGCGCGGGCACTATTCGATAGTGGGCATTTCTCGACAGAACACCGGCCCCACTCCCTTTGTGAATGAGTAAGGGGCACATAAAAATCTTTGGCCATATATGGACAATAATATCAGCCACTATCCCTGCCTCTTTGTTTACATGGCTAGGTATTTTCGTACAACAAATAAATGTGGTAGCGTGGGATGGCATGTGGAGCAGCAGGGGAGAAAAGGGCTAGGTAGGATTCATTGGGCTGATAAGGATTTTTTTTTGGATAAACAGTTATCAAACGTAAGAGGCTTTTTTGGAATGTTATTCATGAGCATGGGTGGAATTCTGCTTTAACATTGCAACATGACCATACTGGCAGTGGATGTATTTATAAATCCTTGAGTTTTCCTGTAAATTTGTGAAATATTTACACAAACATGATCATGATCAAAGGTACATAGTACAAAGACAGCTCTTTTACAGATAAGCTTTCAGCTTTCTCTGCAATGTAATTGATACCATAATGTCTATTCTAAGACATAAACATAGGTCACCCATTTTGTTGTGAACATTTATTTCCTAATTTTCTGCCCTGCTGAAGAAGTAATTTATTACGCAACGCGTCCGGGGACAGGAATCACCCGTACAGTCGCTCGTTCATGATCTGAACCTTTTCCTGAAGTAACCTCTCCGTCCGGTCCTTATGGTTTTTGTTGATGCCTTTTATTTCCTCACCAAATGTGAGTAAGCTGTATGCTATATGCTGCAATAAATCCCTGGTTTTTATGGAAGCTCTTAGATGTTTGTTTTTTTCTCTCTTTGCTTTGCCATTATCATGCCTGACATGTGAGTATTCTACATAACATCTCTTCCCTGGGCTTCCTGTTGGATACTTATGCGCAGTATGACCATCTGGTAAAACAGTGGTCTTTCTTGGAGGTAATAATAGAATACCCATTTGGTGGTGGGATCACCGTATATCTTCTCATCACGTTTGCACTCTGGTGGATTTTAATTAGATCAATTTAATTATTGGATCAATTCTCATCACGTTTGCACCCTGGTGGACTTTAATTAGACCAATTGGAAAATTGGATCTTCTGCACAGATTATTATATGGACATTCGTTTAGATATTCTATGCACTTATTTATTGGTGTAATATATCATTTTATTGGTGCATCATATTTTATTTTTTGTTTCTATTTTTCACAGAATTTTGATATATGGTGCCTGAGAAGCACCATTAAAGACACTATATTTGTATTGTTTGCGCTGCACTATTTCTATGTTGTATGTATTTGTGGGAATTTTGTGAAAGTTTTCTTTGTGTTCAGCTAGCATTCACAGAAAATTTAACCTTGGAGTTATTTTCACTAACACTTTTTTATATATATATATTCTTTTGTAATTTTCCTCATCATTTTGCGCTGATTGCACCCTTTTCCTATTCCTATACTACTCAATGTAAATAATAACTAAATGAGGATAGTTCTTCGTGACATTGGCTTCATGTTTGGGGATATTGTCCTGCTGCAGAATATATTTGGGGCCAAACACAAGTCCCTGTTGGTATGGCATAATGGAAAATTTTGACTTGGCCACCGGACGTGTTGCAGGGTAATCTGTCACCGTTTTTTTTTTTATATGCATTGCCTTTCCAATGCTCCCTGCTACAGTGACCAGTTACAGGTGGGGGCAGGAACCACTTGTTACTGTGCATGATGCTGGCTGTGTCCATCTGCCATAACCATGTTATTGCTGTGCCATTCATTGTGTACAATTATGTTGATCGCTGTGATTGATCACAGTGATCACATGGTGCAGACAGGTCCAATCACAGCCTATCTGTACCATTTGATTAGCTATAACCAATCACAGCTAATCACAACAATACACACTTAATTACTTAAGCCCCAGAAGGTTTTACCCCCTTCATGACCAGAGCACTTTTTGCCATTTGGCACGGTGTCGCTTTAACTGGTAATTGCACAGTCATACAATGCTGTACTCAAACAAAATGTGCGTCCTTTTTTCCCCACAAATAGAGATTTATTTTGGTGGTATTTGATCACCTCTGGGATTTTTTATTTTAAAAAAAGAACAAAAATTTTGAAAATAAATAAATATTTTCTACTTTTTGTTATAAAAAAAATCCAATAAACCCAATTTTAGTCATATATTTAGGCCAAAATGTATTCATCCACATGTCTTGGATAAAAAAATTAAATGAGCATATATTTTTGGTTTAAGCAAAAGTTGTAGGTCCGGATTCACGTAATCTTTACGCTGGCATATCTAGCGATACGCCATCGTAAGTACAAATGTGCGCCATCATATCCTTGCTCCAATTCACAAAGCTAGATACGTTGAAAAACATGGCTTCAGCCGCCCAACGTAACTTGCCTATGCCAGCGTATCTTGGGCGCATAGTTACGCTGGACGCCCCATTGCAAATATGCAAATGAGGGAGATACGTCATTCACAAACGTAGATGCGCCCGGCGGAAAAGATACGCGGTCCGCATAAGGCTTACGTCCGGCATAAAATTATTCCACCATATAGGTGAAGCAACCCATTCAAAGGTATGGAGCAGGGAACAACCATCGTATGTTACGTCATTTACGTAGTACTACGTGAATAGGGCTGTGCGTAGGTTACGTTCACGTCGTAGGCAGTGATTCGACGTATCTAAGGCAGCTATTTCGACGTGACTGTGAGCATGTGCACTGGGATGCTTCCAAGAGACGACGCATGAGCAGTTCATTTTTTGAAGCTTAGCACATCATTTGCATGGGGGTCACGCTTCATTATAGCGCAAACCAGTGCACCCAGGTGTGTTAGCAAAGCAAATTAATATTTGCTTTGCTAACACAGAACCAGCTCTCAACCAATCAGGAGGCCCGGATGTAATACTGGGCACCTGTTTGGCTGAAGGTAAAGGCAATCTCATTGGCCACCTAACAAAACAGGAAAAAGACGCACACGGAGGACACAGCATCCATCGTTGTGCTACATGTCCCACAGCTGGCCATCTGACCCGCTGCCTGACCCATCACCACAATGGGGTAAGTGCCGGGCAGACAGCGGTTGGGCAGGGGGCACAGTGACTGCATATTATGGGCACAAAGGCTGAAATTGATGGAACACATTTGGCAGCATTTGCGGGGCACAGTGGCTGCATATTATGGGCACAGGGGCTGCAATTAATGGGGCACAGTTGGCTGCATATGATGGGCACAGTTGGCTGCATATGATGGGCACAGTTGGCTGCATATGATGGGCACAGTGGTTGTATATGATGGGCACAGTGGCTGCATATTCTGGGCACAAAGGCTGAAATTGATGGAACACAGTTGGCAGCATTTGCGGGCACAGTGGTGAAATGGTAAAATGGTGGGTGTTGCATATTTTTCACAATGTATTTGTGCAGCGATTTTTTAAAACACAATTTTTTGGGGGAAAAAGCACTTTTTTTAATCTTAACGCAAAAAAAAAAAAACGACATTGCCCAAATATTTCCAAGAGACCGATGCTTGTGTTTGCCTTTTGCAGGCAAGCACAGGGGGACAGGGGTCGTTTAATAAATTAATAAATTTTACTTGTTTTTTACAGTGTCCCTTTCATTTTTTTTTATAATTTGTATGGTTATCACAGGGAATATAAATATCAGTAGGACATACCTGCAAAGCAAACACAACACAACACTGTAACAATAAAACATTACCGGTACATTATAGCATAAATCATGGTAACAGTAGAATGACATACCTGCAAAGCAAAGACAGTAACAATAAAAATATTATAGTATATCATGTAAGTTACAGGGCTCTTCCTGCTCACCTGCATATCTGTGCTCCTCCGATCTCCGCTGCGCTGACTTCTGCGGGCTACACGTGGGAGATGAGGCTGGCGTGGATCTCCCGCTGTCCCCTCCATTCCGGCGGGGGGCTGTGCCGCTTGGCAGCTAAATCGGGCTATGTTGGAGCCTTCCGCCTGACGAGCCACGCCGCAAGTCCGAGGCCCCGGCGCCATCTTGGGGCCCATGCGTACTCGCCGCGGGGTAGAAGTCAGTCAGTTTTTTGGGCTTTTTGTCTGTCTTTCGCTTCCCCATCTCGTCCAGAGTCACTTCTCAGGGTTCAGGAGCAAAGCAGGGCTGGTTAGGTTGCTGGATGTCGCTGGATGACGGTTCTTTCCTCGGAGCTCCTGTTTCACACAGCCATCCGCTCCGGCTGCCGGCCACGCCCCCCCATTCCAGTATATTCATTCAAAGTCCAGCAACATACCAATACATCACTGGTCCTTGTTGGGCATATATTGTAATGTTCTTTTTTTTCATGCAGCCTGTGGGCTGAATGAAAAGAGAGAACTCGACAGATTTCTTCATTCATATCGATTTATTAGTGGTATGCCCACCATTAGAATACCGCCCTTCATCCAACCACTTTTAATGCTGGGCATACAATAAATACCGCAAATGCCACACCTATGTCCACCCCTGCCCCTATGCTTCGGCATAGATGCTCTTTTTTTAACTGTGGTGGTGAAATCACCTCCTACAGCACTGGAGTCGTAGATTTATGTATCATGAAAGCAAACCCTGTTGCTGTCAAAATAAATAAATGTGTGCTGCAGCTGAATGGTGTAACTGCAAAGCAAACAATGGTAACAGTAAATCACAGCATAAATAAAATATTAACTTAGGGGGCGTGGCTTGTACATGGCCTAGTAGAGCTGCTAGTTCTCAGAGCTCCTGGCCTTTGGCACCTATACCCGGCAAAATCATCACGAAACCGGCATGAAATCAGCCGAAAAGCGCAAAACCAGAGCAGCAACGAGAGGCACTCCCGTGGGGAGGTCCACGGGTGAAATCCAACAATATTTCCGCCAGCTACAGAGAAACTCCCCAGGGGCCATAGTAGCGGCACCACGAGGCCCGACACGCGGCGCCGCACAGAAGGCTACATCTGAAGAGGCCTGCTTGTCTCCCCCGAGACCCTCAACCACACCCGATTTTACAGAGGATTGGCTGCAGGCTCCGCAGATGACTGAGATGCCTGCAACCCAGCCACCTGAACCCGCAGCACTTGACCAGGAAATACGGGCGATGCTGCAGGACCTCCCAACAAGGTCGGACATAGAGACACTTATCCTCCGTCTGGAGGAAACTCACCGGCGTAACATCCAAGAGTTGAGAGGGGAAGTGTCCACACTAGCAGACAGTATCTCGTCCGGGGAGGCGTCGATGTCCACGCTGGAGAACCTGGTGACGGCGCTGGAGCGCTCCCGCGACCAGCACCGGGAGACCGCCATCGCTCTGCAGGTTCACCTGGAAGACATCGAAGACAGGAGCCTGCGGCTCCGTGGCATCCCAGAAGCTGTTGTGGCGGAGAACCTCGGGGACACCGTGAGAGATCTGTTCCACACGGTGCTGGAGGACCCGGGGACGACGGTGGAGCTAGATAGAGTCCACAGAGTTACGGGACCGAGGGCGGCAGATCCTGACGGACCGAGGGATGTCCTGTGCAGGCTACACCGCTTCATACAGAAAGAGGCCATAGTGCGGCAGGCATGGGATCATGGAGATGTGTCGCTGGATGGAGCCAGAGTGAAGATCCTACCGGACCTCTCAGGTGCCACCCTACGGAGGAGAGCCATGTTACGCCCGCTCCTCGATCTCGCCAAGCAGGCAGGCTTCACGTACCGCTGGGGGTATCTGCTGGCGGTAACGTTCCGTAAGGAGACAGCGGCATTCACTCTGAGGTCACCCACAGATCTCCCGGCCCTGTTTCTCTTCCTTGAGGCTGAGCCAATCCCGATCCCCGACTGGCTGATAATTCTTCCGAGACCGGCAGGTAGATCGGGCGCTGTGACACTGCGGAGACCACCGCCGCCACGTCAGCAGAGAGGCCGGAGGAGGAACAGATCGGCTTCTGGTGGGGAGCAGCGTGAGTAGTACTGCCTTGACCACCCCCTGACTTTGCCAACTGACTCCCCTTGGTCCGCAACGTATCCCCTTGTGTCCCCTTGTATGGCACCCAGACTGTGTCGCCCATCCCCTCCTGCCGACGCCACGGCTGCTATGGGAGCTAGTGCGATCCCTTTTGGAGGCCCCCATGAGACACCATCCACCTGTCAGTCTGTGCCTAACCCCGTAGACAAATCTACATGTGACTTTACATAAAGTGAGTGGGGAGTTGAAAGTGTGAGACTGTCATGAGGATACCAGCGGACTTTGCTGCACATGAACTACACGCGCACTGCCTGAGGAGAGACATGGGGTGGAAGTGAGCTAATGGTCCGCTTCTGGTGTGTGGCTACACCCGACATCCTTGGGGGGCGGACTATGCCGGGCGGGGGGGGGGGCTGAACGTTCATGACAAGGGTGGCGTACCCTCCTTTTCCGATAATTGACACAATTGCTTCTCACGGATCTAGGTAGAGGATGTGGTGGGTGCTGTGGTCTCCCCCCCTCCTCAATATTGTTTTTGGTTGCCGGGAACTCGGGGTGGGACCGGACTGGGGTACAGTGTTAGTTTTCAACCTTTTATTGAGCATGTAGCCGGGTGGTGGGAGGTTGCATATGTTCTGTTACTACTTACAATGCGATGCTATTCAGGCATATGTCCGGGCATATGTAATGCATGTGTGCCGGGGGCAGGTTGTCTGGGCTCGGGGGCTCGCCCATTGGCCCTGTCTGACCACTTTCCCACTTAGGCCTGCGCTCCGTACCCAGATCATCTCTGGGGAGCGTCATAGCAGAGTATTCCTGCTACCTTAGTATATCTGTCAAGGCGGCATACACTAGTGCTAGCCTACTGAGTGTTTCCTTTTTCCTCTTTTTCTTTCTTTTCTTTCTCTTTCACTCCCTTTTTCCTCACCCCTCCCTCTCCAACACCACCGCCCCTGACGGGTCTTATGTGCTGGGCTCCGTGTTCTTGCCTCCCCTACTTAACCCTCCCGCTCCTGAATATTGTAGACATGGACATGTTAAATATAGTCTCCTTGAACGCGAAGGGCCTGAATACCCCGTAGAAGAGGATGCTGCTTCATGACGTACGACGCATGAAGGCAGACATCGTCCTACTTCAGGAAACTCATTTTAGAGCAAACTCTATTCCAAACCTCAAGAATAGATTTTACCCCACAGTATTCCACTCTATGTCTAGAGGGGTCTCGATTATGATCTCGGCTAGGGTTCCGTGGTCACTCATTGACGTTGTCCAGGACAGGGAGGGGAGATACCTCTTCCTGAAAGGACGGGTGGAGACGTGTGGGTCACTCTGGCGAACCTGTATGCCCCCAACGCCTACCAAGATACGTTCTTGAGACGACGCCTTGACCACCTCCTTCAATATAGTGAAGATCAGCTGATAGTGGGAGGAGACTTGAACATCCCCCTGACCCCGACTGAAGACACCTCCTCGGGTACGTCCTCGATTTCGAGAGACACGCGCAAACGAATTGCCACGACCATCCACAACTCACAACTAGTGGACGCCTGGTGTCTTTTCCACCCTGGATTGAGAGATTATACCTTTTTCTCCAGGCCGCACCAGACATATTCCAGGATTGACTACTTTCTGATCCTCCATAGACAATTGCATGCCGTTAGGGACACGGCCATAGGATCCATCACCTGGTCAGATCATGCCCCGATCACTATGCAATATGCCATATCAGAGGATCGCAGAACACATAGGCCCCCGTAGAGACTAAACGAAAGTTTACTGCAGGATGCAGAGACGTTAGCGGATGTTAAGACGGAAATAGGTCACTACTTCTTGACCAATAGCACAACGGACGTAGACGTGGGATTGATCTGGAAGGCCCATAAGGCTGTGATCCGCGGGATATTTATCAAACGCGGTTCCAGACTTAAGTGATTGAGGGTGGCCCAACTGTCCTCCCTATTGGGAAAATTGCAAACCCTGGAGGTGGCTCATAAGCAGACCCCGACGCCGGCTTTAGGAGCAGAGGTGGACACCACGTGGCGGCAAATTACTGATCTCCTGCGCTACAAGTCCAAAGTGGCCATACAAATTTGTAGGCGGAAAACATATGAGTTGGGTGACAAATGTGGGAGGATGTTGGCTCAGTCTCTGCGAACCTAAAAACTGGCCTCCTATATCCCCCGTATTATCTCCAACTCGGGTCAGACAGCGTCCCTCCCCCAGAAGATCGCGCAGGAATTTGGAACGTACTATGAATCCCTCTATAATTTAAATACGACAAGACCCTCTCCCGATCCGACTCCAGGTTATATCTCCTCTTCCCTTATGCCGACCCTATCCGTTGAAGCTAGGGACCTACTAAAAGCGCCCATTACAATGCCGGAACTTCAAATGGCATTAAAAGCCACTAAATCAGGGAAGGCGCCAGGCCACCATGCAAGCACAAAGAAACAGTCATACCAAAAGAGGGGAAAGACCCGGCCCACTGCGGCAGTTACCGCCCTATCTCCTTGCTTAACACCGACCTGAAGCTGTTGACCAAAATCTTAGCCGCCAGATTGCAAGAACACCTACCCCACCTTATACACCTAGATCAGGTGGGCTTCGTACCATTCCGGGAAGCCAGAGATAACACCATTAAGGTGCTGAATCTACTACATATAGCCAGATCGAGGAAGGTGCCCTGCGTCTTCATCAGGACGGACGCCGAAAAGGCGTTCGACCGCGTAAGGTGGGAGTTTATGTTTCAGACGCTAGAACATATAGGCATAGGGGAAAGAATGTTTAACTGGATCTCCGCAGTGTATACAGACCCGTCCGCCAAAGTTCGGGCCAATGGGGTGACATCGGACGCCTTCTGGATCACTAATGGTACCAGACAGGGCTGTCCACTCTCGCCTCTGCTATTCGCTCTCTCCCTGGAGCCCTTTCTGTGTCACGTTAGAGCCAACCCAGGTATCACCGGTATTCCCTCCCACAAAACGCAATACAAGGTCTCTGCGTATGCCGATGACCTAATGTTTTCCCTGACGGACCCAGCTGTCTCCCTCCCTAACCTCATGCGAGAGTTTGAGATCTATGGGCAGCTCTCTAATCTAAAAATTAATTTTTCTAAATCGGAAGCCATGGGACTGGGAATTCCGGGACAACATTTTGCATCACTTAAGGCCAATTTCCACCTCAAATGGACCGATAACGCATTGATATATCTGGGCACGCTAATCCCTTTGAGGGCCTCCCAGATATTCAAATTAAATTCCCCCCCTTTTGAAGGCCGTCCAGACAATGCTGCATCAATGGAACACCGGATTACACTCCTGGTTCGGCAGATACAATATTCTAAAGATGACTGTTCTCCCCAAGTTCCTCTACCTGATACAGGCACTCCCGATTCACATCCCCGCCGTCTTCCTTAGGCATGTCCACTCTGCGTTCATTAAGTTTCTATGGGCGGGGAAACGGCCCAGACTGCACAGAAAGACTCTCTCCCTCCCTAAACAATACGGGGGCTTGGCGCTACCCAAGATACGCTCCCACTACCACGCGGCCCACCTGAACAGACTGTGTAAGAGAACTGTAACCGTCTGTCCCAGGCGCCCTCTGGTGCATGCCGGCGCACACGGGCGCCCTGAGAAACCTAGGCGCACCAATGCGCATGTGCGTGCACACACAGGCATACCAATGCACGCACACGCGCGCGGCGGCCGCCGTGCGCGTCCCTAACGCCAATTAGCACACCCTGCCTATTTAAGGAAGTGCTCTGGCCTAGACTTATTGCTGACTGATCTTCAGCGTGTACCCTGTTACCTGAATCCTGTGTTGTCTTGATGATCTCCCGTTGCTGAACCCGGCTTGCTCTGACCCGCTACTGGCTCTGTTACTCCCTGATTACTGGTTCCTGACTCTGGCTTCCCACCAGACACCGCTACTGCCTACTGCCTGGTACCTCGCTGCCCGCCTGCCTCTTGACCCGGCTATCCGCATGACCCGCCTTGACTTCTGGTGCCTGCGATCCAGCAACCTTGAACACCTGCAGCTTGCTCCTGCGGCTTCCAGCATACGTCCTGTTCCAAGACCCTCAGGAACTGCACCTTGTTGGATCTCCAGCGCCCTGCTGTCGATATCCCTACCACAGGCACTCGTGTTCCTCCAGTCCCCTGGTGTCCTCTGTTCCATCTCCGGCGGTGCCGGGACTGGAGATACAAGAGAGGCCGACCTCGTCATCTCAGCCTCCCATCAGGTACGTAACAGACTGGTTGACTGGTGCTGACACCAAGCTATGGACCCAGGTGGAACAGGCTCAGAGTGACTTCCCCCTCCGACGGGCACCTTGGTGCCATTCGGCCATGCCGGTTCACCTCAAGCAACACCCACTCATAGGCACCACCATGAGGATATGTGCAGACTTATTTTCAAGGGCCTGTCTTTCAGCCCATGACTCTCCATTGCGCCCGATACTAGGTACCCCCCACTTTGAACCGGGTGTAAGTGACCACAGATCGATCACTAATGGGGGAGGGGTTATACCAGGCCTCACACTTCAGCACGTTGGGTAGATGGAGGACTGTGGCTGAGCTGTCAGACCCAGACGGTAATTTTAGACTGGACTTTTTAGGGGCAAACCAGCTCGGTCACTTTCTGGCCAGGATACCACCCCCGAAGGCTGCCAACAACCCCCTCACGGCGTTAGAGGTGCTATGCTCTGAGACGGGGGTGATATCTCACACCGTCTCGCTTACATACGGCATGCTGACCACACCTCCAGACGATTACCGCCCCCCGAGCCTGATTAAATGGAAGAGAGACCTGAAATGCCACTTCAACGACAATAGGACACAACATATTCTCAGATTCACGCATAAATCTTCTCTATGCACCAAATTCCAATGATTTTATTCACTGTTCTTGTTGTACTATTGTGGCCGATGTGGGCCTGACTCCTGTTATAAATAAACAATTTAAAAAAATATATATTAACTTAATAAAACAACTTTTTTATTGCAATCTGTGACAAAAAATATATTTCCCAAGCATAGGGACCATCTGCCCCTAAGGTCCACCCCTGCTCCCATGCTTCGGCATATATGCTCTTTTTTTTAACTGTAATGGTGAAATCACCTTCTATAGCGCTGCAGTCATGGATTTACGTATCGTGAGAGCAAACCCTGTTGCTGTTAAAATAAATAAACTCGTGCTACAGATGAATGGCGTACCAACAAAGCAAATAATGGTTACCAAAAAAACACAGTAACAGTAGAGTATAACAGTAGGACATACCTGCAAAGCAAACACAACACAGTAACAATAAAACATTACATTATAGCATAAATCACGGTAACAGTAGAATGACATACCTGCAAAGCAAACACGATAAAAGTTAGTAGCAATAAAAATAATTATAGTATATCATTAAATACAGTAAAAACAGGGCGTGGCCTGGACATGGCTGAGTAAAGCTGCTTGTTCTCAGAGCTACCGGCCTAAACTCTCAATACCTGACAAAAATACACCCTTACACCGCCGGTATGAACTCAGCCAAAAAATATAGAACCAGAGCAGCTACGCGGGGACCCCCACAGGGAAGATTTCAGGCAAAAAATGCTATTTTAAGCTCCTGCAGGAGATATCACCCAGAGCCAGTCTATCAGCTCCACAAGGCCCAGCATGTGGAGCCATGCAGGAGGCCCAAGCACCTCCACACCGCTGATACCTCCCTCCGATCCAACAACGGAACAACACCAAGGCGGGATAACTACACCCCAGTTATCAGATGCTTTGGGAATTGATCAGGACTTTAGGGTGCTCCTGCAGGCCCTCCCCACCAGGACAGACATAGAGGCCTTGATCCTCCGCCTGGAGGAAACACACAGGCGGGATATACAGGAGATGAGGGGTGAGGTTTCTAACCTAACTGACTGGGTGGAGACAGAAAAGGAATCGGTGACCTCCCTGTAGGCCCGGGTATCGGCACTTGAGCAGTCCCGGGACCAGCATTGCGAAATCGCGATAACACTTCAGCTCCACCTGGAGGACATTGAGGACCGGAGCCACCACAATAATCTGCGGCTCCGAAGTATCCCAGAATCCACGTACATGGAAAATCTCAGGGACAAGGTGACAGAAATCTTTCGGAAGGTCCTGGAGGACCAGGAGGCCGTAATCGAGCTGGACAGAGCTGGACATAGGGCCCTAGGTCCCAAGCTGACAGACCCGAGTAGGCCACGCGACGTTGTGTGCAGACTGCACCGCTATGTCCAGAAGGAAGCTATCCTTCGCCAAGCCTGGGACCATGGAGAAATTGAGGTGAGCAGTTCGCAGGTCAGAATTATGCCAGACCTGTCCAGAGCAATGCTACGCCGTATATCACTATTATGTCCCCTCCTGGATCTCGCAAAGCAAAAAGGACTCATCTACCGCTGGGGACACCCCCTGGCAGTGACCTTCTGCAGGGATTCCAGCACCTTCACACTTCAGACCAGTGCGGACCTTCCGTCACTCTTCCGCTTCCTAGACGCTGACCCCATACAAGTGTCTGACTGGCTCCAAATCTTCCCATGCAAAGTTGGACATTCAGGCATTTCAGCATAGCGCAGACCCTTGCAAGTAGACGGAGATGCCATTCTGCACCTGGGAATGTGCCACGTGAGTAGGCCTGGGGCCATACATCGCCGACTCTTGCCCCCCCCCCAACTAGTTCTACTGAGAGTGTTTTTATACGGGTTACGCAGGTGACCCGCTTACCCTGACATTAACTTTTACCCAGAGGGTGATAAAGCAACAGGAGACCCTCCTTTAGCACACTATCCAACCCTGCCCTTGAACCTCTCTAGGTCTGAGACAGAGGGACAGTGCCCCCCACCATGACACTGGAAGTTATTCCCACTCTACCCCAGCTGCCTTGGTCTCCCAGGCTCATACTTGAGCTCCATGTCTAGGTTCAGAGCCCTCGGGTGACATCACACCTGCCTGAGGTGCATGGCACTGCCACTGGTATCTACAGTGCGACCGCCCTGCATATGCTCAGCCCACAACGACCCAAAGCCACCCCAGGTTGCTTTGGGCGCTTTAGTCGACACCAGCTATTTATTCCCTGCCGACTGAAGCAGACTTGTTCTCTCCCACATAGACTGGGGCGCCATCAGCGAGGAGCGCAGAGCATGCCGACAGGCATACCAGGGTCAACGTGTGCCGGGACTGCCATTCTGGATACAACGCAGTGCTAGATTCTGAGGAGGTGTATTGGAACCCCATAAACGGGTGTTCCCATTTGGGGTGAACTTGTGTGGAGTCTTGGGGGGGTGGGAGCTGCCCTGGAGGGAGAAGTGGGTTGCTGGAGGGACAGGGAGAGCACACGCATGATGGCAGCAATTTATCCTTTTCGTGGAGGCTGGGAGGTCATGCTTGAAATATTTGAGGAAGCTGCACCCAGGATGGGCCTGTTACTCTGGAGCTATACACCGATCAAGACTACACCTCACTGTTTGCTGCTGCAATTTGGGGATGGGGGGACGGGGGCGGTAATACGAGCGGCCCTCACAGGCGGGGGTTGGAGTGACTATCCAAAGTGAAGGTTCCAAAGTTTAACTTTCCACCTCTGAAGGCTAACTACTTACAATGTTTGCACTATTTACGGTTTTGGTTCTTTTGATTGTTTTATCTTTTACATGTTTGAATGCTATAAGTACACTTACTATGACATACCGGTACATACTACACCATATATGACTGCCAGTGTTGGGTGGGGAGTGCCGGGGGCTCACCTCCTGGCCCTGTCTATCCACTTCCCCAACTAGGACTGCGCTCAATATCGAGAATTACACTGGCGAGCGCCTTAGCCGATTTGGCTACCTAAGTATAACTCCTCTCGCTGCACTCCCTTGTGTCAGCCCTCTGATTTTTTTTTCTTCTTCCCTCTCCTTTTCCTCTTTTTTTTTGTATTACTGAGTGGCCCTCCTTTTTTTTTTTTTCCAAAACATTTTATTGGGATTATAGGCAGAAACATGCAATACATAAGGTATGAGATATCAATTTTAAAGGATAAGTAGAAACAATAGTAGTAAAAACAGGCAAATGTGGGATACATCTATACATCAAATACATCAAAACATGGGTGGGGACATGTCTTGATCCACAAGTAGAATCTGACCAATTTACGGAAACTGTATGATGCTAATTAAGTAGGAAGGGCAGAAAGGCAAGGGAGGGGAAAGAAAAGAGAGGGGGAGAAAGGAGGCCAGGGGGCATTGAGGATAGGGGAGAAAGGAGTGGGAGTGGCGGAGGGGGGAGGGGAGTGGCCAATGAGAAGAAAAACAAGACACCAAGTACATAATACGCAGCATAGAGAACATAGGGAGCAAGAGGAGCCTTAATCACTGTGTGGGGATAGGGTTCCTGGTTCGACCAGAATTTACCGTTCACAGGGCCGGAGGGGGTGGCAGAATCAAGATTGTGGGGTACTTGACTATGCCGGTGATCCAGTATGGAGAGAAAAGACAAAGGGTGAGGACATCAGGGCTTGTTGCTCAGCCCCAGACAGGCTAAATCTAATAAAGGCATCCCACTTCTCTTCAAACTTATCCTTTGATTGCGTTGGGAAAGACCAAAGGTCTAGGTTCTCTTTGTACAGCAAGGACTTCAAGTGACTTATTGTTTCAGCCAACGAGGGGGGGGTAGCGGATATCCAATGGTTAAAGATGGTCCTGCAGGCCATCAGGAGCAGGAGGAGGATCCAGTGTTTAGTACCTTGGGGGAGTATGATGAATTCCTCGTCCGAGGCAAGGCATTGGGGAGGGGATCCAAACAGCAGGAGGCGAGGGTCCTTTCTCAGGGGGTGCTTTGTCACATCTTTTGCATATCGGAGAATTGAGGCCCAAAAGGTGTCAATGGGAGGGCAGGTCCAGAGTCGGTGCAGCAAAGTGGGCCTGTGGGTTAGGCACCAAGGGCAAGCAGGGCCGATACCTGGAGATTTTGTGGTGGAAAATGGATAGTAGGCCCTGTGCATTAACTTAAATTGCGATTCTCTCCACACTTCACAGGGGGTGATAGACCTTGTGAACCTATAGCCTCTTATGATATCCTCCACTTCGATCTGGTCCGGCAGGTCTCTGGTCCAGGAGGCCATGGAGGTGTATTGTAGGGGTTTGACAAACTCTAGGGATAGTGGTCGGTATATGTCCGAAATAGAGTACTTCTTCTCTGCAATGAGCCTGTCTATGAAGGAGGATTGAAATCTAATAGTCTTGTTTGGGCAAAGTTTGTTGACAAAGTCTACATACTGCAAGATCGGATAATAGAGGGCAGGAGGCAGAGTGTACTCCATCGCGAGTTGAGCAAAGGATTTGGATTTGCCAGCTGAGATTTGGAATAAAGAGCACACATTGACAAGGCCCTTGTCCTTCCACTTTGAGAAGGGCTCATATTGAAGGCTAGGCGTGAACGCGGGATTACCACAAATTGGGAGGTGTCTAGAAATGTGAGGGGACAGGCCTAGTTTTTTCCTTACTTCCCTCCATGCCACAATGGTGTCACGAAAGAGCAGATTCTGCTTGATGGGGTTGGACAATTTTTGAAGCAAGCTGTGGAGGAGAGCTGCTAGGTCCAGGGGGCCGACTATAGCTGATTCCAGGTCAAAATTAGAGTAGCGGGATGATCTAAGTATCCAGTCCACTCCAACTCTCAGAAGGCAGGCGAGGTTGTACACTCTTACATTAGGGAGGCCCGCACCCCCCTCGCTCCCCGGGAGATACAATTTCGACAGAGCGATTCTGGGCCTACCCTTCCTCCAGATAAAATTGGTCAGGGCTTTATTCAGTGTTGGTACATCCTTGTGTTTCAGGAGAAGGGGTAGGGTTTGTAAAGGATAGAGTAGGCGAGCAAAGCTGATCATTTTGAAGAGAGCACATCTCCCAAAGAACGAGAGGGGTAAGCTAGCCCAAACCTCCATTTCACTCACTAGCAATCAGAGGTGGGTAATTTAGATAGTACAGAGAGGATGGTTCCTTGCCAATTTTCAGTCCTAGGTAGGTGATGTGGTTTCCCGCTAGCCGGAGGCAGGAGGGAGGGAGCTGGGGTCGGGAAGAGTGTGGTCCTATGGGTAGGATTTCGCTCTTGGAGAAATTAATTTTCAGGCCAGAGCAGATGCGGAAAGAGTCAAAGATGTTCTGTATGGCAGGAATGTCTGTGTGGGGAGAAGTAGAGAATATGAGAATGTCGTCAGCAAATAGAACCACCCTCATGTCCTCACGTCCAAAAGGTATCCCATGTAGTAGGGGGGTGGTGTTAAGGAGGCGTGAGAGCAGCTCTATGGCAAGGTTGAATAGCAGGGGGGAGAGGGGGCAGCCCTGTCTCGTGCCTCTGTAGAGCCTGAAGGGAGGGGACTGGACTCCCGCTGCTGTAACAGTAGCAGCTGGGGCAGAGTACATGGCCTGAATGAAAGTGCTGAAAGGGCCCACTAAACCGATTCTATGCATAACTCGAGACAACCATTGAAAGCTAACATTGTCGAATGCCTTCTCGGCGTCTAAAGTAACAATAATCACGTCTCGCGAGGGGTTAGCTTTAGCATATTCCAAGGCGGCCATGACTTTACGGATATTGGCAGCCGCAGACCTCCCCTTGGTAAAACCCGATTGGGCGCTGTGTACAAGCGAGGGCATTATTTTGCCTAGCCACGACGCAACTATTTTAGAAAGTATTTTAGAGTCGACGTTCAATAGGGAGATGGGGCGGTAGGAGCCCGGATTCAGGGGGTCCTTGCCTTTCTTAGCAATTAGTTTGATGTTTGCGAGGTGCCCTGTCTGAAGGTATGGTCCCCCGCCCCAGATGTGGTTATAGACTGACAGCAGTGTGGGGGTGATTTCAGGCTCAAGTAATTTGAAGAACTCAGGACCTGGTGCTTTGCCGTTAGCAAGTCCGCTGATAGTACCCCTGATTTCTTCAAGCGTAATGGGGGCATTCAGACGTGCCAGTTGGCTTTGGTCTATCTGATCTAGGGTAATCTCATCTAACCAGTTGTCTGCTGGTCCAGGCTCCGTAGAGTCTGGGCCGTACAGATTTGAGTAGAATTTTTCCAATGTCTTGTTCACTGCCTTAGGTGAAGAAGACATGGTACCATCCGGATTGCGTAGCTTACTGATGTGGGTAGGTGTGTAAGTACCCCTAGTGATCCTCGCCAGAAGTTTCCCGGCCTTATTTCCAAATTTGTGGTATTGGAGTTGTAAGGCAGACAGCTTCATTTGTTCAACTCTTTCTGCCCAAGTATCGAAGTGATCCTTGGCTTCCTTCCAAGCAGAAAGATGCGCCTCAGTGTGTTGAGCAATGAGAAGTGAGTGGGTCAGTCTAACACGCTCGCTAGCCTCTAAGAATTGTTTTTGGGAGTTTTTCTTGTACGCTGAGGTGAAGGATATAATCCTCCCCCTCAGATAGGATTTGCCCGCTTCCCATAGTAAGTTAGGATCGTTCACATGTTGGGCGTTATTATGGAGGTAGTCCTCCCAGGCTCCAGCCAGCATCTCTTTGAAGCTGTCATTTTGGCTGAGGTAAGCTGGGAACCTCCATTGCCTGACCTCTGAACGGTGTTGCAGATTACTTAGAGAGACCGAGACAGGGGAGTGGTCAGAGATCAACAGGTCGTGTATGTGGGTGGAGGTTATTTTCAGCATCAATGAGTGGGTGCCTAGAAAGTAGTCTAGTCTGGCTAAAGACCCGTGAACGGGAGAAAAGAAAGTGTATTCCCTCTCCGTGGGATGTTGTACCCGCCATACATCTAACATGTCAAGGGTCTGGACCATATGAGACAGGAGAGTCGGGCGATCCGAGCGAGCGGACGGGGCCCGTGAGTGAGGTTTGGACCTATCCTCCAGGTCACACATGGTGGAGTTGAAGTCTCCCCCCACAAGGTGTGGTGTGAGTTCCTCTGTGGCCAAACGGGGTGTTAGTTTAGAAAAGTAGGTTTGGTCAGAAGAGTTAGGGGCGTAGATGTTGGTAACCCGTATTTCACCCGAAGGGAGTTTAAGGTGTAAGGAAATGCGCCTGCCCTCATCGTCTCTGTCTATGGACAGTATATCATATACCAAGTTTTTGTGTAGTAGAATAATAACCCCTGCTTTGCGACGGGAGGAAGCTGACCCCAGAGCCTGCCCCACCCAGATCTTCTGTAGACGGAAGAAATCTCTTTCTTCCAGGTGTGTCTCCTGTAGTAATGCTATGTCAGCCCTGAGCCGTTTCAGGTGTCTCAGGATTTTCATTCTCTTTACTGGCGAACGTAACCCCTTAACGTTCCAGGATACTATGCAAGTCTGTGACATGAGTGTGAAGGATGAGTGATACTCGACTGGTTGTAAAGGAAATATCTGTTACCTGGCGAAAGATGAGCACCTGGAGTCGGTAAGCGAGCGTTGTGTCTATGAGGTCTCTGGGAGCGTCGATAGAACCATCCTCTCAGTGGGAAAGAGGCCACACAAGGGGAGAAGAAAGGGAACAAAGAAGAGAGGTGAGTAACTGGGGAGAACGGGGGAACACACAAAACAGTAAACCACGACTTCTCTTTTTTTCACAGGTTTTCCCACTTCCGGATGAGCCGCCTGACCACCCACAATGCGTGTCAAACAGTTTTAACGTGTGAATGCCGGCATCACCCCAAATATGGGATGGCAGTTATAGCAAGGAATAAGAGGAATTATACCAACCAGATAGTTTCCAATTATGGCAAAACAAAACAAAAGTACTTAACAACAATAAAAGCTAAAGTATGCGCAAATGTAAATGTAAATGGCCACGGGTCTTATCTCACAGCGGCCTCGCAGTCACTGTCAGGTATGTCAAACTGGCGATTGAGCGCTCGTGTTGCTGGTTACAGACAAATAAACTTAGGGCAGATAGTCAAGAGAAAGAAGGAAGTCTGGCTCCCCTAAGGAGGGGGGTGTAACTAGTCGGCCCGTAGTGTGAAAAGGGATAGTCTCCAAGAACAAAGCAAAATGGGCCAGGACCAGGGGGGGCTCCTCCTCAGCTTTCTATATACCCAAGTCCAGGGGGGTCAAGAGAGACTAGGCCAATCAAGATGTAGCCTCACCAACAGCCGTAGTGAGGAAGGCATTGGTCTCACCCGGATCCCGGGTGATCGTGCACGGGCGTAGCTTTTCAGTCGCTTGGGTGGCTCCTTCCTCGGACTTCTTTGTTCCCTGGGACCCTGCTTTGCTCTGTCAGCGTATGTAGGCGCTGTGTCTTGGTCTCCCGGCAGGGAATGAAGATAGGCCCGGGCCTTGTCTAACGACTGGATAGAGAGTTGTTGCCCATTAGGAGTCTGTAGGCGCAGAATGGCCGGGTATGCCAGCGAGAAGCGGATGCCTCTCTTGTACAGACCGGTTGGAAGTCTTTTCGTTTGCGGGAGACCTCCGCTGAGTAATCTGCAAACAGCAAAATCTTGTGGCCACCGATCTCAAGGGAGCGCGATTTGCGAAAGTTCTGCAATATATCCATCCGATCCGTATAGTTCAAGAATCTGGCTATCACTGGCCTAGGGCGGGCGCGATCCTCCGACGCAGCGCCCATGCGATGCGCACGTTCCACCGTGTACCCCCGACCTAGGCCCAGAGCCTCGGGGAGTACGTTGGAGCAGAAGTCAATCAGGGAGGTTGGTTTGAAGGATTCAGGGAGGCCAATAACCCTCAGGTTGTTCCTTCTGGAACGATTCTCGAGGTCCTCCATGCGTTCATGGAGGTGCTGTTGGTCTTGGGCGAATCGTTCCAGCGTGGCGCTCATGTGGTATTGATCATCCTCCACCGAAGCTATGCGTTGTTCAGCTGTGGAGATTCTTTTGGAGTGTTCACCTAGCTCCTTACGTATTTGAAGCATCCCCTCAGTAACTGCTTTCTCCACAGTAGCAGCAATGGAGGGGGAGAGGAGCGCCGCAACAGCCTTGGCGATCCTGTCATAGGAGCTATCCTGATCCGATCCTCTAACGGCCACGGTGTCCATGTCCTCGGATGGCGAGTCATCGCTTACCCCGGATCCGTGCGTCTCCTGAGGCTGCAAGGCCTGTACAGGAGGGGGGCCTTGTGTCGTGGCGGCCATGTTGGATGAGGCCGCGAGCTCCGTCAGTGTCCGTGGAGCCAGAGCTCCGAGGTACACGCGGCTGTGTCAGGTACCGATCCATGCGCTGGATCAGCGGTAGCAAGGGGGTGTAGAGAGCTGTGCAATTCGGGGCGATGCCGAGGATTTATATGCCGATTTCTGGGAGGTCAAAGCGGAGCCTCCGGATCTTGCTTCCCTCACATGCGGCGCCGGAACCGGAAGTCCTCCTTTTTTAGAGGGCACACCTACACCCCCCCCCACTGCACAAGCATGGAAGTACTCAACATTATATCCCTGAATGCAAAGGGCCTTAATACGCCTGAATAGAGGCGCATGTTGCTACACGATATGTGATGCATGAAGGCTGACGTCGTCCTATTGCAGGAGACACATTTTAGAGAGAACAGCCTGCCGCTACTTAAGAATAGATACTTCTATTCTTTTTCGCAGTTTATCACTAGTGTTGAGCGGAATACGCCATATTCGATTTCGCGATATATCACGAATATATAGAAGAATATTCGAGAAATATTCGCTAAATTCGAATATTCGTGATATTTTGCAGAGTAACGATAATGCGCTGGCGTAACCCGACGCAAGTGGAAGTGGGTGTGATCATATGTAAATGATGGGCGGAGCCCAGCGCAGAGGCTTACGTTCAGCGCATCATCCACGGAGCATGCGCAGTAAGTGAGGCTCCACTGGCCCCCTTGTGCGCATCCTCACAACTTCCGTCGGCACCACTTCACGGCAAACGTCAGCGCAATGTGTTCCGTTGCGCGTATAAAAGCGCTAGCGGAAACGCCATTCCGGCGCAAAAGTATTTCCGTTTCCCCCCACCCCAGGGAAGACACTTTTGTGCTGTGATGGCTGCTCCCGCTACCCCCAGAGAGAGGAGGAACTTCAACTTTAACGCCCAGGAGGTCTCTGTGATCATCTCCGCTATGGAGACATTTAATAATTTCCTCCATGGCAAAAAAAGCCGAAAGACCAGCCGGGAGAGGAAGCAGGGCATCCTGGACACCATTGCCAGCAGGGTGAATGTGCTAGGGTACTCCACCCGGACTGCTGGTGACATCCAAAAAAAGATCAACGACCTGCGGCGCAAGGTCCGTGGCAAGGTGGCCACCATCAGGAGGCATGAGAGGGGCACAGGTGGTGGTCCCCCATGTCCGGTCAGCCTGACCACGGAGGAGGAGGTGGTCGCTCGCTGCCTGGACAGGGAGCAGGTGGAGGGGGTCCCTGGCTATGACTCCGTGGAGGAAGGCTCCAGGACAGGTAAGTGTTTTTTATCCCCTATTTGATGTGTTGCATGTGGGGGGGGGGGTACATGTGCCAAGTGTGTGGGACCACCAACATGTGTCTGCTTTATGTCATCCACAGATGACGGAGCTGGGCCATCATCTGTCGGCGGCCAGTCCACCCCATCCCCCCAACGCCATCGTGTGCCCGAGTCCCTGGGTGGTGAAGACACCGAGGTGGAGGAGGAGAGTGCCCACACCACACCTGCCGAGGGGGTTGTGGAGGATCCTGCTGTGGCAGAGCAGGACTTTTCCTTATTGTTGGAGGACTCCTCCCCTTCTCCAGGGCCGTCTGTCATCCCCTCCCCCATCCTTGGAAGCCCCTCAAGGGCGACTCCATCCCCCTGGGGACAACCATCTTCTGGCCCCAGGAAGGCGACCCAGAAGACCAGGGGGGTGTCGGATCTTGTCCAGGGCCAGTTGGCGAGGGATCACGCCAGACAGACCCAACAAATGGGGGACATAGTTGGGCACTTGGAGAAAGTGGCTGACAGCCTGTGCTCCGTTGGCCAGATAAGCAACGCAGTGCAGGATGTGAGTTGCAACTGCGCTGCAGTGGTGACCAGTTTGGGGGAGGTGCAGGGTGACATAAGGGACCTCACTGCAGCCGCCCATGCTAACATTGCTGCCATCCAGGGAAACAGTGCTGCCATCCGGGACCAGGGGAGGCAGAGTCGGCGGGGCCAGCATTATCAGGTCACCCATCAGCTCAGGATGCAGGCCCACACCAACACATACCTCGGCCGGATAGCCAGGGCCTTGGAGGGCATGCAGGCCACACCTGCCAGGAGTGTCCCACCCGGGGATCAGCCACCTCCAGATGCCCCCCCACCCCCACTTACTCCATCCAGTCAGCTGAGGAGCCAGAGAGGTTCGGCAAGAAGGAGCCCCCGGCATCCCCGATGATTTTTTTTTTTTTTGGTTGGATTTATACTCAGGTTATGAGTTTTTTATTTTATTTGGATTTATACTCAGGTTATGAGTTTTTTATTTTATTTGGATTTATACTCAGGTTATGAGTTTTTTATTTATTGATGCTGCACACGTTGCAGTGTGAATGGTGTGTGAATGTGAGGGGGTGGCACTCCTGACATTAAGGGGTGTCACCCTCGGCCGTGGTGGTGAAGTTCACCCCACGGCTGTATGAATGACGTGTGAAAGGTGTACGAATGGACAGTGACATCATTGGGGCCTTGATGCTGGCGTTGCTGCTCCCAAGTCCTACATGCTGGACTTGGGCTAATCCAATGCGATGTGGATGTGGTGTGTGTGATCTAGGGACATCAGTGGTGTACACGCGTGCATTGTCTGTGTGATTAATGTTTTGGTTTATTGTCCAAAGATGCCTACGGCGAGGACCCTCCTGACTGCTCTTCCATCAGCAAACTGGGTCTCCTTTGGCAGGTGGGGACTGTGTGGGTCGGGGGTCAGGTCATCAAGTATGTCAATCTGCAGGCCTTTTCTCATGGCAAAGTTGTGCAGAATGCAACATGCACCGATGATCTGACACACAAAGGTAGGGGAATACAAAAGGGTCCCCCCGGACTTATACAGGCAGCGGAAACGGGACTTCAGGAGCCCGAATGTTTGCTCCACCACTGCACGGGTTTTGATGTGTGCTTCATTGTATTTTCTCTCTCCTCTGGTTTGGGGGTTCCGGAAAGGAGTCATTAGATGGGGTCCCAGTGCATATGCAGAGTCACCTGTAAGGGAAAAGACAGGAGGATGTTAGTCATGCATGTGCCACTTCTGTTGTGCATCACGGGAGGGGATAGTCATGCCTGCCACCCATGTCACTCACCAACCAGCCAGCTGTCCCCATACATGTTCTGTTCGAATTCTGCTGGGATGGGACTCTGATTGTATATGAAGCGGTCATGGCTGGACCCGGGGTGTTTGGCACGGACGTGCCATATGAGGCGTTGGGCATCTGCTATCACCTGTACGTTGATGGAGTGCCAATGCTTCCGATTGCGGTAGATGTGCTCTGTGGCACTGGGGGGCTGTAGGGCAACATGTGTGCAATCAATGGCCCCCACAGTGCGTGGGAATCTGGCAATGCTGTAGAAATCTGTCATTGCCTTCAGCCGCAGCTCCTCAGTGGTGGGTCTGATGAACTGGTTGGACATGCGTCTGAGGATTGCAGGGACAACCTGGTGCACACATCTGCTCACGGAGGACTGTGATATCCCAGCCACCACTCCACTTGTACGCTGGAATGATCCACTTGCAAGGAAATGGAGTGTTGCCAGTACCTTCACCAGTGGCTGCACTGCTTGTGAGCGGTGTGTCTTGCTGGTGATGTCATTCTGCAGGGTTGTGGTTAGTTCAAGTATTGCATCTGGGCTGAATCTGAAGAGGCGATACACCTCCTCATCCCACATGCCAAAGAGGCTCATACGTGTGCGGTATATCCTCTCACGTGCCCGCCTCCTTCGTTCCGGGGGACCCATCAGTAGTTCTAGGACCACGATTGCCCCTGGCATGTTGGCACACAGAGGTGTTGTCCTTGCAAGTGTGGTTGTTCAGCTTGCTAGTTTCGTTGGTAACGCTGCTGCTGGAGCTGCTCTCCTGCTGACCTGTGGCCGTCTGGAGTAAAGATAAAGCAGCCATTTGTAGAAATAACTTTGCGCCGGACGGACGAGATACGCGCGGCGCATGTAGCCGGCGTATGGTGCCAATCCGTTCGCGAATTGGGAAATCTCCCTCATTTGCATATTTGCAGGGGAAATCAATAGGCGCGACTGATGCGCCAAGCGAAACTATGCGCTGACGAGACTCTGGCGTCGGAACGTTAAGCCGGTCGGAAATGGCCCATTTTCTGGCGCATCTAGGTTGCTGGGTATGGCCACATAGAAACGACGGCGCATCTTCACAGTTACGCGGCGCATATCGAAATACTCCAGCGCAACTCTACCTGAATCTGGCCCTAACTCTACTTACACAAACTTATACTAAACTAAAGCTATTTTTTTTTTATACACAAAACACAGAAGGGCAGAGAAAGTATTTGCGAATATTCGTAATACGAATATTCGCATTGCGAATATTCGGCAACATAAAAGGATCGCCTCAGCTACTCAGCCCAGGGTCTCTAATCATACCAGCAATGCTTTTAGACGTCGATGGAGATCACTAGGATGTGATCTGTTTTAAAAATAAATTTGAAAAAATACGAATATTCGCAATATCGAATATTCACCGCGATATTTGATTTATTCGCGAATACTCGAATATGCAATATTCGTTACGAATATTCGCAATGCGAATATTCGTGAGCAACACTATTTATCACTCCCAGTACACTGATATACGCGAGAGTATCGTGGACGCTTATAGACGTCCAGACGGACAAGGAGGGGCGTTTTTTGTTCCTGAAGGGTGTGATCGGGGATTGGAAGGTGACCTTTGCAAACCTTTATGCTCCCAATGACCACGCGAGACATATGCAAATGCATCAGCTCGACTCTCCATTCCACGCAACTGATTGACCCTTGTCGTCTTTTCCATCCGGGGGAGCGGGACTACACCTTTTTCTCTAAGCCGCACCTGACATACTCGTGCATTGACTATTTCCTAATACCCCACGGACAACTACATGCGATCAAGGACACATCTATCGGATCAATCACATGGTCCGACCATGCCCACGACGATTATCCTAAAATACACAATTTTGGACACACATGGGGGGCAAAGACATGTGTGGAGACTCAATGAGAGCCTCCAACAGGACCCTGAAGTCCTAGCTGATGTAGTTAAATAATTAGGACACTATTTAGACACTAACATCACCCCTGATAGTGATGCCGTGGTGGTATGGGAGGCACACAAGGCTGTGATACGGGGGGTGCTTATAAAACACGGCACAAGATTGAATTTGCTTCTCACCAAGTTGCAAATCCTAGAAACCTCTCAAAAGACAGCACCGACCAGGCAATTCGACATAGAACTTGACACCTGTCACAAACTATGGTAAACGGGAGTGAACCACAACTGCGGTTAGCAAGGATTTCAATGCACCTCTCTATGTGAGATTTCAGTATTGGACCCCAGGAGACACTCCAATCAGAGAACAGGAGTTTAGGGGTTCTCTACATCATCTCTCTCTCACATATAGGAATGCGTTGAGCTACTAAGTGTGGATGCATTACAAAATGCGTCCAACCCCTAGGAGTAAAAGTTTATGGTGCACGTGAAGATTCCAATGCACTTCTGAATGCAAGTGATTATCAGTACTGGACCCCAGGCGTCACTCCAATCAAATAACAGGAGTTTGGGGGTTCTCTACATCATATAACTTTAACATAAATAAATGTATTAGGCCACTAAGGAAACAGGTATGGAATACCTTCAACCCCTAGCATAGAAAAGTTAAGGCGAACATGTTTAGTAACTTAGGGCATGGGCCCATAAACAAGTAACAACTTATGTCAAGCACATAGTTATTAGGCAAAGTGTAGGCAACTAATAGTAAGAGGGGCCAATGTAGCTCAGGTAATTTGAGAGTGTATGTCCCTTTAAGATATTCCACAGCAAACAGCCAAAGGCACAACGGACAGTCCCAAGCAGTATGTTAATACTTAGCAAGCCAGAGTTAAATACAGCAGTTGTTTTAGAAGCAATATATGTAGCAGTTAATTCTGAAGCACTACAAGTGAAACAATTGCTACTTATGCATTTGCAGGGTATGTGTCTTGTTGTATGTTAGCAGCCAGGTATTCCGTAGTGCAGGGTGTCAGCAAGGAAGATCTCTTAGGCCGCGTAATTCGATCGTGTGTACGGGCGAGCAGACAGGTTTTTCCAGCAGACAAATTTTAAAGCATGCTTTAAAATCTGTCTGCTGGAAACCCGTCCGTTCGACATGTCCGCTGGTTAGTACACTAACCAGCGGACATATCTGTCTAACATGCGTCGAATGGATTCAACGCATGTGTGGAACTATTTTACTTCCAGGTTCGGTGACGTGGCGGCGTCAACGTCACCGCGCTGTCTGCCGGCAGGAATTTTGGTGTGATCGTGTGTACAGCGCTGGGCGATGACATCATACGCAATACGGGGAACAGCGCCGTTTACAGTACCTGCCTCTTAAGGGATACCCTCCTGAGGATCTTAATAGGTGAAGGCTTATGAGGGTATGTATAATGGAATTGACTATATAAAGTGGGTACAACAAGAAAAACAAAGGTTTAGAGCTGCGCCTTAACACCCGGACTCAGTGTAGTCAACGAGTCCACATATCAATCATGTAGAAATAGCACAATCCATCAGCCAGAAAGAAATATATAAATAATAGTTCCAAAAGTCTCTGCTGATCTTAGTTCAGGATGGACATGTAGTAATCACTACTGTGCTATGACTCAAACGTTGCTCTTCAATGTGGCCCACCACCAAAAGTCTAAGCAGCTTACCAGAGGAAAAACTGTTACCGGCAGTCGGCTATGACCCAGCCACGGCCTTTGAGGGAGACCGAATGAATCCCAAATCCTAGGGCAGTTCCTACACCTGGGCTCCACTCCGCAACTCCAAATTGGCGATGAGTTAAACAGGCATATAAAACTTAATGTTGCCGGCCAATTTGTTTGCCGGCCGGCAACATTACGTTTTATATGCCTGTTTAACTCATCGCAAATGTGGAGTTGTGGAGTGGAGCCCAGGTGTAGGCACTGCCCTAGGATTTGGGATTCGTTCGGTCTCCCTCAAAGGCCACGGCTGGGTCATAGCCGACTGCTGGTAACAGTTTTTCTTCTGGTAAGCTGCTTAGACTTCTGGTGGTGGGCCACATTGAAGAGCAAAGTTTGAGTCATAGCACAGTGGTGATTACTACATGTCCATCCTGAACTAAGATCAGCAGAGACTTTTGGAACTATTATTTATATATTTATTTCTGGCTGATGGATTGTGCTATTTCTACATGATTGATATGTGAACTCTTTGACTACACTGAGTCCGGGTGTTAAGGCGCAGCTCTAAACCTTTGTTTTTCTTGTTGTATTTTCTCTAGTGTCTCGGCACAAGAGCTGCTGCCTCCCCATTTTTTACCCTTAGTGACTGTTATATTGCTACTAATTGACTATCCATTTTGACAAGCGCAGTTTTTCTTGTATTATATATAAAGTGGGTGCATGCACTTCAGCTGAATCTTCCCAAGAACCTTCTTGTATACCATAATCCTTTCATCTAATCAAGTATTGTAGGCATCCTCTTCTTTTCAAGTCTAAAATACGTTCAACCTCATAATCAGAAAATTGGTTGGGTAGGTAGGGTTTGAGAAGAGAAACATGAAATGAGGGATGAATCCTCAGTTCGGGAGGGAGGGAAAGTTGCATGGTATTTTGATTAATGACCTTAGAAATTGGAAATGGACAAAAAATTGCTTGGCCAGTTTCCTAGCGAGTAAATGTAAACGTACGTTTTTTGTAGAGAGCCATACTTGATCCCCAACTTTATAAGGAGGTGCAGGTCTATGCCTAAGATCATAATAGGTTTTTTGACGATCTTGTGCACGTTTGAGATTTTGTTTCAAAACTTGAAATACGGATGAAAGGGTAGACCAATAATAATTAGTTGAGGGTACATTTGTAAGTAATGGAGACTCCGGTAAAATATTGGGATGAAACCCATAATTTGCATAAAAAGAGGAGTAGTGAGTAGAAGAACTAGTTGAATTATTGTAAGAAAATTCAGCGAGAGGAAGGGTAGACCAGTTATCCTGAAGATGGGTACAATAACATATGAGATATTGTTCAATTAATTGGTTTACACGTTCTGTCTGTCCATTTGTTTGTGGATGGTATGCACTGGAGTATCTATGATTAATTTGGAGAATATGACATAGAGCCTTCCCAAATTTTGAAACAAATTGCGAACCTCTATCAGAAACCAGACGTGAAGGAACACCATGTAATTTGATAATATAGTCAAGTAGAGTTTGTGCTGTTTCTTTGAGGCCCCTTACACACGAGCAGACAGATTCGTTAAAATCGGTCGGACAGACTGATTTGAACAAATCTGTCTGCTGGGGACGTATTGGTTTGATCGTGTACACACGATCAAACCAAAATCCCAGGCGGAAGACGGCGCGCTGACGTGGCGGTGACGTTGACGCCGCCACGTCACCGCACCAGGAAGTAAAACACTTCCGCGCATGCGTCAAAACCATTCGACGCGTGTGCGAGAAGACATGTCTGCTGGTTAGCGTACTAACCAGCAGACATGTCGGGCGGACGGGTTCCCAGCCGACAGATTTGAAAGCATGCTTTCAAATCTGTCGGCTGGCCAAATCCGTCGGCTCGCCCATACAAAGGATTGAATCTGTTTGCTGGGACGGTCGGGCCGACCGTTTCCAGCAGATAGATTTGATCGTGTACGCGGCCTGAAAGAAGGTAATTTCTTAAGCCGAACAAAGTGAGCCATTTTTATAAGCATATTAACAGTTACCATAATGGTGTTATATCCATTGGAAGGATGTCTTTGGCCAATTATGGCTCAGGGCTTTAGAACATGCCCCACACTATAAAAGGCCGCCTGCAGCACGGCCACATGTAGTGTGTTCCGGGCTTGTTACAGATCAGACAGAGAGAGAGAGAGAGAGAGAGCGCAATTGTCTTTTTTTCTAGCTAGATAAAGCAGGCAGGCTAGTCAGTTAAATTTACAGTGTGTAGAAGATATATATACATCCCAGGAGTTGTACATATATTTATACACTGTATAGTTTAGTTAGGTTAGTTCTTCCTAATCTGTCAGGCAGTTGATTGTGCTAGCTGCAGTGTTCTCACGTGTTGAATTGCCCGTGTGCTCAGTGCACCTAAATCAACT
This sequence comes from Rana kukunoris, assembly GCA_029574335.1. Lineage (NCBI taxonomy): Eukaryota > Metazoa > Chordata > Amphibia > Anura > Ranidae > Rana > Rana kukunoris. The sequence continues at coordinate 143,258,320 of CM056056.1, forward strand.
TGCTGTATAGTGCAAATGTGCTCATTACTTTGCAACTAAACCCACTTGGTGGTGCATAGTGCAAGTGTGCTCATTGCTTTGCAACTAAACCCATAGTATGCACCACCAAGTGGGTTTAGTTGCAAAGCAATAAGCACACTTACACTATGCACCAAGTGGGTTTAGTTGCAAAGTAATGAGCACACTTGCACTATGCACTGATGGGCTCAATGCAAACGGTAAACGGGATTTTATCCTCTGCACCAGATTGGTGGGTGGTTATATTCAGAGCTATTGACTTGGACATGTTCACCTGAAGTCCCAAAGCTTTCCCAAGAAAAAGGACTCAAAATCAGTGGGAAAAAACAATGCCCTATCTTTGGTGTCAGTGGGAGGAATTGTGCTCTAGCGTTGTTGTCATTGGGCAATATTGTGTTCCATCATTGGTGTTATTGGACCTGATTATTGGTGTCATTGGTAGACAGTGTGCCCCATTGCTGGTGTCATTAGGAGGAATTCCAATTAGCAACCCAACCTAAGCAGCGATTGGATAAGGATCATAAAAAAGGACCAATTTTTTACTTGCATAAAATTATGTTTGAAAAACACCACATGCCATGGGAGAAATATGATGCATCAATACTTTCCAGAACATGATAGAATGCCGTAGCTTTGGAAAGGGGGATATACCAGAACTTGTCAGGTGTAATGAATTATTCTGCCTTAACACTTCACTGTAAAAAAATAAAACATGGGTGCCTATTGTTTTAATGCGATTATAGAGAAGTATAAACAATATGCACACCCCACTTTTTTCTTTATATATATAGGGCCAGATTCTCAGAGGCGTTACGACGGAGTATCTCAGATACCCCGTCGTATCGCCTTTTTTTTTGGCTCGTATCTATGCGTGTGATGCTGAGCATCACTTTTGCATAGATACGCTTCTACATCCGACAAGCGTAATACAATTACACTTTCGGATCGTAGATGTAATGACAACTCCGGCCACTAGGTGGCTTTTACGTTGTTTTTTCATTTGCATATGCAAATGAAGTAGTACGCCGATTCTCGATCGCTTTTACGCCGCCCCGTCGTCGCCTACGTCGTTTTCGTCCGCGTAAGGTTACCCCAGCTTCTATGTGGAGTAACCTTACGAGGTCCCATCGGATGCCGTCGTGTCCCGTCGGATGCCATGTTAAGTATGGCCTCGGGACCGCGTCGTGTTGTGCGTCGTTTACGTCGTTTGCGTACGTCGATTCTCAATGGGGCTGGCGTACGCTGCGATTACGTCGTTTACATTGAGAAAATGTGACGTCCTTTGGAGCATGCGCACTGGGCTTTTCCCCCGGCCGGCGCATGCGCAGTTCGTTCGACGCGGGGGCGCGCTTAATTTAAATACAAGCCGCCCCATTTGAATTGCGCGGGTTTACGCTGCGCGATTTACGCGACGTAAGCGAAACCTCGGGAGCAAGTGCTTAGAGAATCAAGCACTTGCTCCAGCAAGCAGCGGCGGCGTAGTGTAACTGGCTTACGCTACGCTGCCGGAATTCTATGAGAATCTGGCCCATATTTTTTTTTATCTACAGTAGTAGTAGTAGTAAACTTTTTTACAAAAAGGAGGATACATGAAAAACATACATGTTCCATATATAGACACTGACCTCTTTCACCAGGTACAAAGTTCCAGACAATCCAGAATAAATCGATATCTTTGCAGGTAAAATGAACACACACCATAGAGATAGTTTGTTGCGATACAAGTTTGGTTGGGAGCAGATTCAGATAGTAAAGAAAACTGAATTACTTCAACAATACCTAGGCAAGTATTATTTTATCACATTAACTTCCATTTAATGAGTTGAACAATAAATATATGTAATACATGAGGGAAACTGATTTTTTTTTATTTTGCCACAGATTGAACGGCTGAACTATGAATTATCTTACAAAGTGTCTATGCATCCTAGTTGTTGTGGCTGTGGTTTTTACCCTGGGACTTTCAGAAACACCAGCCACATGTTCTATTGTACAAGGTCTTCCAGGTTTAAATGGTAGAGATGGAAGAGATGGGGCTATTGGACCAAAGGGTGATCCAGGTGAGATTCATCATCTTTTACTTTAATGTCAACATTTGTTTGAAATACCAATACCCGTTTTGAAATGTTCATATTAGTTATCTCCATGCAGCAGTGTTACTGTACATTGTCAGTCATTTGGCTGGCAGAAAATAAAATGCCCAATAAACATTTGTTAGCCCTTATGAACACAGCAAATAAATAGACAAGATAAATCATGCCACTGTTTAAAATCACTGCACAGGAAAAATATATGAATACGTTTTACCAAGATGATACAAAGAGGACAAACAATGGGCCAGATTCACATAGACGTAATATTCCGCTGCGTAATCTAAATACGCTACGCTGCCGTATTTCACCAGGCTCTACGCCGAATTCAGATAGTTTTTTGCGCGTACGCTACGGTGTCGTAGTCTATTTCTCGCCGCGCAATCGAAATACGTGATTAGGGGGCGTGAAGCATTTAAATTAAGCGCGTCCCCGCGGCGATCGAACTGCGCATGCTCTGTTCAGGAATTTCCCGCCGTGCATTGCGCGAAATCACGTCGTGACGTCATTCGTTGTTTGAGTAGCGGCGTTTACGAACATTCCTATTCCCGGACGACTTACGTTTAAAAATAATAAAAGACGTCGGAAGACGTTGATATTCGACGCGGGAACGACGGCCATACTTAACATGGGCTGTCTAATATTAGAGGAGGTAAAAGGCTGGTATAGTGATACGCAAAAAAAAGATGACTAAAGGTGCCGTAAGAGATTGCGTTTGAAGTGCGAAATTTCTTGGATTGCAGGCAAAAGCTCATTAGCATACCCTGACGGCGAAAAACAACAGGAAGTCCGCCCAGTGGCCGCAATTTTCTTGCAGCGTAGATCTGAAGGCGTACTAACACGTAATCCAGTCGAATTGAAGCCCGCAGGTGTCTTTTCATGGTTTGAGGATTTCGACTAGCTAAAAATCGCCTGTAAGTCGAAAGTACTCCAGTCTAACACCAGTTAGACAGGAGTTACGGCTCTGTGAATCTGGGCCATTGTCTTCATGAGCCATAATGCTAATGTTCAGAGTTGTGTATTTCAATATCAGCATGGCGCATCTTGACTTGACAATATTTGCCCACTCTTCTTTACAAAAACACTTTGAATCTGTCAGATTAAGAGGGCATCCCCTATGCACAGCCCTCTTCAGATCAACCCACAGATTTTCAATTGAAATCAGGTCTAGGTACTGGCTGGGCCATTCTAAAACATTATTCTTCTTCCAGTGAAGCCATTTCTTTGTTGATTTGGATGTATGCTTTGTGTCGTTGCCATGCTGAAAGATGAAGTTCCTCTTCATGTTCAGCTTTCTAGCAAAAGCCCTAAGGCAGGGGTGGGGAACCTTTTTTCTGCCAAGGGCCATTTGGCTTTTTGTAACATTATTCGGGTGCCGTACAAAATGATCAACTTAAAAATGAGCACCGCACATCTGGACCCCTTTTACATTACAGCACTGCACCTCTAGACCCCTTTTACATTACACAGCATCGCACCTCTAGACCCCTTTTACATTACACAGCACCGCACCCCTAGGCCCCTTTTTACATTAAACAGCACCGCACCTCTGGACCTCTTTTACATCACACAGCACCGCACCTCTAAACCCCTTTTACATTACACAGCACGGCACGGCACATCTGGACCCCTTTTACATTACACAGCACTGCACCTCTGGACCCCTTTTACATTACACAGCACTGGACCCCTTTTACATTACACAGCACTGGACCACTTTTACATTACACAGCACCGCATCTCTGGACCCCTTTTAGATTACACAGCACCCTGCACTTCTGGACCCCTTTTACATTACACAGCACCACACATCTGGACCCCTTTTACATTACACAGCACCGCACATCTGGACCCCTTTTACATTACACAGCACCGCACCTCTGGACCCCTTTTACATTACACAGCACTGCACCTCTGGACCCCTTTTACATTACACAGCACTCTGGACCCCTTTTACATTACACAGCTCATGTCCACTTTTACATTATACAGTACCCTGCACCTCTGGACCCCTTTTACATTACACAGCACCGCATCTCTGGACCCCTTTTACATTACACAGCACCGACCTCTAGACCCCTTTTACATTACACAGCACCACATCTCTGAACCCCTTTTACATTACACAGCACTCTGGACCCCTTTTACATTACACAGCAACACTCTGCACCACTAGACCCCTTTAGATTTACACTAACACCCCCCCAGCTCTGTCCTTTTCTGCATTATTCATGCAGATGGAGAGAGAGTGAGCAACGCTGAACAGAGGGTAATCACCTGCTGGTTTAATTATGTCAGCTTCAGCAGCTCTCTACTCAGCGCTGCTCAATGTCTCTCTCTCCCCTGCCGTACAGGAGAGTGTTTGCTTACCTTGCAGCTGGAGATGGAGAAAATTAAACTTGACGCACCGCCGCGCTGTAAGCACGTGCATACGCAGAGGCACAGCGCCTCCCACTCCACCGCCCGCCAATCACTGCCGTTATCTGATTTCTCAGCCCTCCCGCCTGGTTGGCTGGTGTTCCCCGCCACTCCCACATCGAGGGAGACAGACAGTTCCACTAGCCAACCAGGCGGAAGGGCTGAAAAAAAATGTTTCCTGCTCGGCGGGACCCGGGGCTATTAGTGAAAGCCTTAATGGCCGAGACTCGGGGCTTTTCACCGACTTATTCGGCGCTCCAGCCTCCCCAGTCCACAGCTCCGCGGACACACACTCAGCGGCATGGAGGGGGGGGGTGATGGAATGATTTTGCAGGCCGCAGGTTCCCCACACCTGCCCTAAGGTTTTGTGCCAACATTGACTGGTATATGGAACTGTTCATAATTCCCTGAACCTTGACTAAGCCCCCTGTTTCAGCTGAACAAAAACAGTCCCAAAGAATGATGCTGTCACCACCATGCTACACAGTGGGTATGGTGTTCTTTTAGTGATGTGCAGTGTTGTTTTTGCGCCAAACATCTTTTGACATTTTGGCTAAAAAGTTCAACCTTGGTTTCATCAAACCATAAAACACTTTCCCACACGCTTTTAGGAGACAAAATTTAGTTGGATGTTTTTCTTTGTAAGAAAAGGCTTCCATCTTGCCCCTCTAACCCATAGCCCAGACATATGAAGAATATGGAAGCTATCTGCGGACCATGGCTTTTTCTGTAGGATGTGACTAAGAAAATGTCAGGAAAGACCTCCTAGAACAGTTGAACTTTATTTGGGGTTAATCAGAGGCACTTTAAATTAAGGCAGGTGTGTACTGACTCTTTAACATGAGTTTGAGTGTGATTGCTTAATTCTGAATACAGCTACATCCCCAGTTATAAAAGGATGTGGACACTTATGCAATCACATTTTTTTTATTTTTACCCCCCATAAAAAAATTTAGTTTGTTTTTCTATCGAGTTGTACAATTTATAGGTCACATTAAAGGGGTTGTAAAGGAAACATTTTTTTCCCCTAAATAGCTTCCTTTACCTTAGTGCAGTTCTCCTTCACTTACCTCATCCTTCCATTTTGCTTTTAAATGTCCTTATTTCTTCTGAAATCCTCACTTCTTGTTCTTCTGTCTGTCACTACACACTGTAATGCAAGGATTTCTCCTTGGTGTGGAGAAAGCCTCTTGAGGGGGGAGGGGGCGAGCCAGAGTGTCAAGACGCCCACTAACACACAGCTCCTTTCTCTATCTGCAAAGTAGAGAGAGTCCTGATTAGCTGTGCATAATGTGGTTGGTTCAGTGATATACATGCCTGATGCCCAGCCTGCTGTCTTCTGGCACTTATGTCGCGTACACATGATAATTTTTCGGCTTAAAAAAAAAACAACATTTAAAAAAAATGTAATTTAAAATGATTGTGTGTGGGCTTCACATCATTTTTCGGGTTCTGAAAAACTACAAAATTTTTCTATTTTGAACATGCTGCATTTTTTTAACGACGTTTTAAACAATGTCGTTTTTCGGGTTGTAAAAAATTATCGTTTGTGGGCTAAAACAACGTTAAAAACCTGCTCATTCTCAAAAGCAAGTTATGAGACGGGAGCGCTCGTTCTGGTAAAACTACCGTTCGTAATGGAGTAAGCACATTCATCACGCTGTAACAGACAGAAAAGCGTGAATCGTCTTTTACTAACACAAAATCAGCTAAAGCAGCCCCAAGGGTGGCGTCATCCGCATAGAACTTCCACTTTATAGTGCTGTCATACGTTTTGTATGTCATTGCGCTTTGCTAGAGCATTTTTTTTTAACAGGGCATCTGCCTTTTAAATTTTCTTATTGACAGAAAAAATCCAGGATGTCCTTATTGGATAAGGAAATTAAGGACATCAAAGAAAAACTCATTCCGTCCAAATCTACACCAGAATATAGCACATTATCTACCAACTTGAAAAAAACACTTAGAAAAAGAGGAACGAGAACAAAAAGTGAAGAAACAGAAAAAATACAGTAGAGACATTGCAGATTATAAAGCAGGGTTAGTTTTTAGCTAGCAGAACAACGACAGTTTAAAAACACATATAGCCCAACAAAATAATGACATGGAAATTTCCCAACCTTCAACTAGTGATGCCAAAACTCTCTCATTTTCCCAAACTATACCTCTGGTACCACCCCTTGGAAGACAACAAGAGCCTAATTATAGAATGGTGGCACCCCGGACTCCAAACGCTCCACATGGGAGCCATCCACCCAATAATAGAGGCAAAGGGAGAGGTTTCCGTGGTAAACCGAATAATCATAGGGACCGTTCATATGATGATCATTCTCCTTATAACAATGGGAATCATAATCATCGCCCAAGAAATCCCCATACCACTCCTAAACGTGGAGGTGGTGGTCACATACGTTCGCAAACTTAATATCCAAAGGTATTTTTTGAATCAACCGGGAAGGTCCAACCTCCCGGAAATTTCATTTGATGTTGTTCATACAGGATTATCCAATCCGTCTTTATTCAACCCTCCATGCCCTATGGCACCGAGTGTCAAAATATTTAGAGATCTAGTCCTGAAAGACTTGGAAGATCTTCCCATTAAAAAGACATATACTGATCCCAACATCAGAAAGGGCTTAAAAAGCCTGTGCGAACGAAAAGACCTCATTGTCCGTCCCGCGGATAAAGGGGGGGGGATTGTGATTCTGGATAAATCCTCTTATCACGATGAAATGTCCAGAATCCTTAGGGACACAGAGACATACAGCAAATTACCATCAAATCCCACCCATGCCTTCAAAACCTCTTTAATTACACTCATTGAGGCTGGGGCGAAAAAAGGAATTTTGGATAAAAAGGAAAGGGCATTTTCTACCAAAAATACATAAAGATAGTGTACATCCCCCAGGACGACCCATTATAAGTGGGATCAATTCGGTCACCGCCCGCCTGGGCAAATACATTGATTTTCATTTACAACCTGTAGTTAAAGATATTCCCTCTTATCTTAAAGACACTAGACATACCATTGAACGTCTCCAAGATATACCATACACAGACGACATCCTCTTAGTTACGGCGAATGTCGCCTCGCTGTATACGAGTATTGCCCATGATTTGGGTTACCAAGCAGTGGAACACTTTCTTGATAGGGCTGGCCATCTCCCTATAATGCAGAGAAGATTTATTTTAGACCTTTTGCGTTTTGCCACTGCTCATAATTATTTTTGGTACAATGGTGAGTTTTATATTCAATGCAAGGGAGTGGCAATGGGGGCCAAATTTGCCCCAAGCCTGGCAAATATCTTCATGGCCCAGTGGGAGGAGGATGTCGTCTATGCTTTTAATCGACCCGAGATAGCTCTCTGGGTTCGATACATAGACGACATCCTCCTCCTATGGGAGGGTGACTGTACATCTTTGGATGAATTCATGTCCACTCTAAATCAAAATGAGGTGGGCATTAGTCTGAGTTAAGAAGCCAGTTTCTCCAGTATCCATTTTTTAGTTTTGGAGATCTTTGTCCAGGATAACAAATTAGTCACCAAAACCTTCTTTAAGAGCACCGACCGGAATGGATACATTCCGATCGACAGTTGCCACCATTCTGCTTGGCTCTCATCGGTACCCAAAAGCCAACTTCTTCGGATCAGGCGCAACTGCTCAAATACTGAGGACTTCCAACTACAGGCACAAACTTTAAAACAAAGATTTCTTGATAAAGGCTATTCAAGTTGTGCGGTGGATAAAAAGATCATTAGAATCTCACAAATTGATCGAGCCACCCTGACTAGAGAGAAACCTAAGACCACACAGGATCCCAAATTCAAGAATTCCTTTTTCACCACCTTCTCTGCACAACATAAACAAATTAGGGTGATCATTGAAAGACACTGGAGGATATTGAAAGGAGATAATATTCTGGGACCCTCACTTCCAGATCGTGCCGGAATTACCTATAGGGGCGCTACTCCCTTAAAAACCAAATTGCTCCTAACATCCCAGATCCCCCCATTAAGCCTTCTTTCTTTCCCCTCTCTAAAGGTTATCACCCTTGCAGAAAATGTTCTGTCTGTATTAACAACACATGTGGGAGAAAGAAGACTATTTGTTTCAGGTCCACGCAAACGGGGATTGAATACCCCATGAAGCATTTCTTCACGTGTGCCACAACACATATCGTGTACTTCATCACCTGCCCTTGTGGAAAGCAGTATGTAGGGCGCACGATACATAGTTTTTCCATAAGGGTAGGTGAACATGTGACCAAGATCACTAAGGGCCACGATAACCACACAGTCCCGAGGCACTTTCTAGAACGACACAACAAAAAGATAGAAGGCACCAGTTTTCAAATTATCGATAAGTTTGTGCCTCACTGGAGAGGTGACCCCAAACAAAGAGGAGTATCCAAACTAGAAGTTTATTGGATTTACCAATTAAAAAGTTATTTTCCACATGGTTTAAATGTAGAATGGGATATTAATGCCTTCATTAATCAGGCATAGGCATCCCATCCATTTGTCCCATGGAGTTTTTTAGGGTGTCACACATTTTGGTATATCTGTTGAATTTTGAGGTGTCCTACTAGGACCATATTATAGATATAAGGCCCCTTACCAAAGTTCCTTAGCCTTCTACATATGGAATTGTGGGTATCAACAATGTTTATTTTGCTGGCCTGAGATGTTTCATTATGGCTATATTATATGTACATTTATGTTCTTATATAATCATTCTATGGCTCCGACTATGTCTCATGGTCTTCCGTGGTTCTGATTATGATTTTCCATGTTTACTGCTTATTTTTTCCAATATTGCATCGTTTACATTATAAGATGGCTTGAGATATTTCATATGCCTACTGTATATACATTAGACATCAAGTTTAATTGGTACTTTAAACATAGACGCTTCATTATGGCTATACTGTATGTACTTTTACTTATGTTCTTATATAACCATTCTATGGATTTGATTATGATTATATTTCATGTTCTTCCATAGTTTTGACTACGATTTTCCATGTCTACTGTTCATTCATTCTAATATTTTAATATTGTATTGTTTATATTATATGATGGCTTGAGTCATTTCACTATGCCTACTGTATATACATTCGATATTAAGTTCAATTGATACATTTTTTAAATATAGGGTTTTTCAGATTTAATACCCATCTGTTCAGACTAAATGTGACATCTTCACTCCCCAATGATTTGGAGACTAATCCAGGAGACACATTTGTCTAAGGACACAGCTTATTCCAAGCCCAATATCACTCAGTGCACTCCTCTTACTCAAGAGGAGTGAGCATACTGATTGGGAAGGGAATGACTTTCTCTTGCTCTAACTCGTGGATAGATGACCAAGGCCGATTTATATTTTTGTTTTGCTCTATCGAGAACAGGCCATATGTTCTGGCTAATCTGTATATTCCCTCTCCCTTTAAGCTTGACATCTTAAACAGCCTCATTAAGTATATACTTGATAAACCAGACGTCCCCATTATAGCTGTTGGCGACTATAATGAGGTCCTGGACAACAGCATTGATAGATTTCCTCCGAGGACCGGGCCCACGGGGGGGCGACTGGCTGGTTTTATAGAGGAAGCCGGGATGAGAGACATTTGGAGATCCTCTTTCCCACAGACTCGCCAATTCTCATGCTACTCTAGCTCCCATCGCACACTATCAAGAATTGATATGGCCCTGTGCAGTGAGGGTGTTTTGGCCCTGGTCAAGGAGATACACTATGGCCCTAGGGGGATCTCAGACCACTCCCCGTTGATGCTAACAATAAGGATTGGTGTTAAGGCTCCACATAAAGAATGGCAGATCAATCCTGGTTGGCTGGAGCTGATTAGCGAATTCCAAATCATGTTGTCGCAACTAGCTGAGTTTATACTCATTAACAAAGGGACGGCGCCGACGGGGGTAGTCTGGGACTCCCTGAAAGCCTTTGTGAGGGGCCTACTTATCCAACAGGTTGCCAGAATAAAGAAGGCATCGAGAGTGGAGGAGGCTAGGTTGTCTAGCGAGTCTGTCCAAGCTGAACTGAGATTTATTGGAGAGCCAACTCCAGAGATGCGGACAGCATGGCTGGCAAAACAAGATGAATATAGGTCGCATATCCTAAAAATAGCTGAGAATAAGAGAACACTACAGAGGCAGAGTCAATTTGGTGAGGGAGAGAAGGTAGGGCGTATGCTTGCTCTTCTGAGTAGAACGAATTCCCCCCCCCCTCAAATGTCCCAGCAATAAGAACAACGACGGGCGAAATCTCAACCGAAGGCCACGTGATTTTAAAAACATTTCGCGAATACTATAAAGAACTCTACAAGTCCAGAAGGGGGGCGGCGAGTGGTGCCATGGAAGCTTTCTTTCAGAAAATAGCAGTTCCTACGTTGCCTGATAGAGATAAACAGGAGTTAGACGCACCAATTACCCTAAAAGAAATCCAACAAGCAGTAAGCGATATGCCTAATCAGAAATCCCCGGGCCCAGATGGGCTCCCTATTGAAATATATAAGAAGCTTGGGGAGATATTGCTTCCAGAACTATTGAGGACTTTGGAGGGGGCGGTGGGCGAGGGGACACTCCCCCCCTCAATGTCAGAAGCAACCATTACTGTAATCCTCAAGACCCTCTGGAACCCTCATCTTATCGCCCAATCTCCTTACTATCCTCCGATATAAAGATCCTTGCCAAAATTCTTGCAACTCGCTTAAATAGACTCATTTATAACCTTATTCATCCAGACCAGTCTGGTTTTATACAAGGGAGAGCAACGAGTATCAATATTAGGCGAACCTTCTTAAATATACATACACCATCAGATAGTGAAGGATCCAGGGCAGTGCTGTCACTCGATGCTGCCAAAGCTTTTGATAGCCTTGAGTGGGCATACCTCTGGAAAGTACTTGATAGTTTCGGCTTTGGCCCTTGCTACATTAACTGGGTCAAACTGTTGTATGGCGAACCAAGTGCCAAGATTAGAGTTAACAACGAGACGTCTGAGACCTTTCGGCTGGAGCGGGGGATGAGACAGGGGTGTCCGCTGTCCCCCCTTCTGTTCGCCCTTGCAATGGAACCACTAGCACTCATGGCCAGGGCGAGGTCGGACATAACGGGGTTCAGAAGACATCAGGGAGAAGACAAGATCGCACTTTTTGCAGATGACGTCTTGTTTTTCCTGGGGGATACTGGGGACGCACTGGATAAAGTGATGTAATTGATGGAGGAGTTTGGCCAATTTTCAGGCCTCACTATCAATTGGACAAAGTCAGCTTTGCTGCTGCTGGACCCGGTGGATCCTCGGATGTTGCCAGGCCTTTCCCAAATAACAGTAAGCACCAAAATTAAGTATCTAGGGATTTGGATCACTAAGGATCCTACCCAGTACATTGATTTAAATCTTGCTCCACTCTTATTGAAGTGGAAAAACAAGTGCGATATCTGGAAAAGATTGCCCTTATCTGTTGCAGGGCGGTGCAACTTAATAAAAATGATCTGGCAGCCGCAGCTATTATATTTGCTACATAATTCTCCATTATGGATTGGACATAAATGGTTTAAAAAAATAGATTCACTGTTTAGGGAACTTATATGGAAGGGAGGCCAACCCAGGATAAGTTTACAAACCCTACAACTTCCAGTAAAAGAGGGGGGAATGGCGGTTCCACACCCAATGCTATACTTTTTAGCAGCACAACTGCAACATTTGGCGGGATGTGGAACCGCCGAAGGAGGTAGTGTTAACAATCGACTCCTGCTAACAGATAACCCACATAAATCATTAGTCGAAGCCCTAGAAGCAGATTTTTTCTGCCATAAACATGCGACCACTAAACTAGTCATTAAAACATGGCATACAATAAAAACAATCCTGGGGTACGACGGGCCAACAGAATTTTCCCCCCTCTGGAACAATATGAACTTACAAGAGGTAGTCGGCATTGAGGTATCAAGAGACTGGGTGAGTAAAGATATATTTCGCCTAAAGCACCTGTTCAAGGGCAATATCATGAAGTCTTTTCAAGAACTAGCTAGTGAGTTTAAAATCTCAAATAAAACCTTCTTTAAATATTTACAAGTCAGACACGCCATACAGGCGCAATTTGGCTCACAGACGGTTACGTGGACACAAATGCCCGCCCTGACCACTGTAATCGAGGCAACTACATCCAAGGGCTTAATATCCGGTATGTATAACAACCTGGGCGCTAGGGCACTAAGCAAAGTAGGCCCGCGGAAGAGCAAAATGGCATGGGAGAGTGATTTGGGCACAATATCCCCAGAGCAGTGGGATAGGATTCTCCATCAGGGTGCTTGGGTGTCCATCGCTCCGGCCCAAAGGCTGTCTCACCTATTCCTACTACATCGGGTTTATCACACCCCCCATAAAATGTTCAAACTAGGGTGGAGGCAAAACAACGAATGCCCAAGATGTAACGATAAAGGAGATCTTATCCATATGGTTTGGAAGTGCCCAAAACTCTACACTTTCTGGGAGGGAATTGTAGCACGGATTAACGGGATATTTGGGTCCGCACTCGACCCAATAGCTAGGACTTGCCTCTTGGGTTGTATGGATGAGACTAGGGTACCACATGGCACCCTTAAAGCTATTGTGAGGTGCCTATTCCAGGCGCGCAAGATAATTGCCCAAAAATGGCAAGCACAGGCCCCCCCCGACTATAGACAATTGGTTGACAGCAATGAAACAAACAATTTCAAATGAAAAGGTGTACTACACCACCCAGGGGAACTATGGCAAATTTGTTAAAATATGGGGGCCATGGCAGCAGGCAGCTGTAATCCTTAACTAGCTGTCCGTGACGCTAACAATTGGAAACTATCGAGCCCTTGTACAACAAATCTTAAACTAGCGAATTGCCCCGTCTTCCTCTGTGCTTTCTTTCCCTTTCTTTATTTTTTATTTTTTTTCCCCTCTTTGTCTCTCCGAGGGTTAAACAAAACAACGGGACCCTGAGGCAAGATGGCACAATCTATTTTATTTCCTACCCCGATTGTATGCTCTCAAGGGAAGGGTAAGGGTGGGGGGAGTAGGGGGGTGGGGGGGTTACATAGTTACATAGTTACATAGTTAGTCAGGTTGAAAAAAGACACAAGTCCACCCAGTTCAACCATAAAAAAAATAAAATAAAATAAAACAAAGTAAAACACAGTACATCCTCCCATACACCCAACTCCATACCCACAGTTGATCCAGAGGAAGGCAAAAAACCCCAGCAGAGCGATGATCCAATTTGCTACCGGAGGGGAAAAAATTCCTTCCTGATCCCCCGAAAGGCAATCGGATTTACCCCGGATCAACTTTACCTACAAAACTTAGTACTCAGTTATATTATGTGCATTTAGGAAAGAATCCAGGCCTCTCTTAAAGCAATCTACTGAGCTGGCCAGAACCACCTCTGGAGGGAGTCTGTTCCACATTTTCACAGCTCTTACTGTGAAGAAACCTTTCCGTATTTGGAGGTGAAATCTCTTTTCCTCCAGACGTAAAGAGTGCCCCCTTGTCCTCAGTGTTGACCTTAAAGTGAATAACTCAACACCAAGTTCACTATATGGACCTCTTATATATTTGTACATGTTGATCTTATCCCCCCTTATTCTCCTCTTCTCAAGAGTGAATAAATTCAGTTCCTCTAATCTTTCCTCATAGCTGAGCTCCTCCATGCCTCTTATCAGTTTGGTTGCCCTTCTCTGCACTTTCTCCAGTTCTCCGATATCCTTTTTGAGAACTGGTGCCCAAAACTGGACTGCATATTCCAGATGAGGTCTTACTAATGATTTGTACAGGGGCAAAATAATATCTCTATCTCTGGAGTCCATACCTCTCTTAATACAAGAAAGGACTTTGCTCGCTTTGGAAACCGCAGCTTGGCATTGCATGCCATTATTGAGCTTATGATCAACTAAAACACCCAGATCCTTCTCCACTACAGATCCCCCCAGTTGTACTCCCCCTAGCATGTATGATGCATGCATATTCTTAGCCCCCAAGTGCATAACTTTACATTTATCAACATTAAACCTCATCTGCCACTTAGTCGCCCAATTAGACAGAGCATTGAGGTCGGCTTGTAAATTGGAGACATCCTGCAAGGACATTATTCCACTGCATAGCTTGGTGTCATCTGCAAAAACAGAAATGTTACTTTTGATCTCAGACCCAATATCATTTATAAATATATTGAAAAGTAAGGGACCCAACACTGAACCTTGGGGTACACCGCTGATAACCTTGGACCATTCAGAGTAAGAATCATTAACCACAACTCTCTGAATTCTGTCTTTCAGCCAGTTTTCTATCCATTTACAAACTGATATATCCAATCCTGTAGACCTTACCTAACACATGAGCCGTGTGTGGGGAACTGTATCGAACGCTTTTGCAAAATCCAAGTATACCAAGTCCACTGCTACGCCTCTGTCCAGGGTTTTACTTACCTCTTCATAAAAAGAAATCAGGTTTGTCTGACAACTTCTGTCTTTCATGAATCCATGCTGTCTGCTGCTTAAATTGTTTGTTTCCAGCAAGAACTCATCCACGTGGTCTTTTATTAAACGTTCCAGTATCTTCCCAACTATAGAAGTTAAACTAACAGGTCTATAGTTACTAGGTAAAGACTTTGTTCCCTTTTTAAATATGGGCACCACATTGGCTTTATGCCAATCCAGTGGTACTATTCCTGTCATTAATGAGTCCCTAAATATTAGATACAGTGGCTTTGAAATTTCAGAGCTCAATTCTTTTAGGATCCGTGGGTGGATGCCATCTGGTCCAGGTGCTTTATCCACCTTTATTCTGTCTAAATATTTCTGGACCATATCACTTTTGAGCCATTGCGGATTTGGGGCTGTGTCACTCCCACCCCCTATACCACACAGTCTACAACACAATCAACAGCTTCTAGGGATCTAGAGCCTTTTACCATAGGTGTCAACTACCCTGTATGGGAGTAGGGACTCGAACTAGTATGCTTGTACCTATGTATTTTACATGTAAACTGACTCTGTTTATGACTGTTGGGATCTGTATAAACATGTTAAAATCAATAAAAACAATTTAAGGGAAAAAAAAAGGTGTTTTCACCTAAGACGTCCACAAGAGGGGGCACTTAGAATTATCTTGACTTTTGTTTTGTTTGCGTGCCCCTTGTGGATGAAGGTGCCCTATGAATCCCGGTCAGGGCGTCCGGACCTTACTGAAGGGGGTGACGTCACTGGTTATCGACACTACCGTTCTGGTATAATATACCTGCGCTACCACGAGGCGTGGAACGCTTCGTGAGGCGCACACGACGCACAATCTGAACATTGCGCGCGTGCGTATGACGTCATCACACCCGGAAGTTGCGACGGAACATCGCTGGGTACTGTCCCCCTATTGGAGGGATAGTTGACCAACAGGAGGAGACCTTTCAACACAGGAACCGGGGACCTCACACCATAGGAGTCCTACTATAGGCTGCTAACGCCTCGCCCCTCCCTTTGGGGCTATGGAGTGCATACTATGGCCAAATAGGTGTAATTGGAACACACGCCGCCGCCTCTCAGATGGGGGAGCAATCATTCTAAACAGGTGGGTTTCATCTTATTTTTAGTATATATAGGTGCAAGAGTTAAGGTGGGCCAAGCTATCACCCCAGTAGAAGTCTAAAGGAGACGAAACTGGTCGGGTACGCTGGGTTCACCCCCAATTTCTTGCACACTCCTTGTTTATACACTCCTACCCATTCCATTGGGATAGTAGAGCGATTGTGCATTTACCATTCTGTGTTGTAGAACTCTATTGTGACCTGTTCTTTTTAATTTTTGGATTGGAGTGAGATATATTGCTGTGGGAATGCCTATTTATTATTATTTTTTTTAATTAAAGTTTGTTACTTTTTTACACTATGAGAATTTTTTCTCTCCTTTTTTTGGGCATGTTAACCCATTGATTGATCACATCACTCTTTGGGTCCACTGAGTTATTATTTTACACCCTGGATTGCGAGTACTACTTGGAACCTTTGAAAGCCTCTCAGATCTTGAAAGTCCGCTGATGACACCACACAGAGAATAAAGGGAAGACAGCCTTCAATCTGTCCATGCCTTTGAGACCCTCCACCGTACGGTGAGTCACGGGTCCACAGAATCTGGTAAGGGTATTTTATCATTTTCCTATTGGTGGTAACATATAGTTGTTTTAGGTCTTGTTGGCTCACTATTCCAAGAGCGCTTGTTTGATCTGTTTTGAGACAGTGCGCCTTTTTATCCTCATCACCGATCACCATTAGAAACTATAATAAATATATAATTTTATTTTTTATATCTAATATATATTGTAAAAAAAGCAAGTGTAGCGCCAGAAGTGAAATCACTCCACTTGTAAGGTGGATGTTGGGGGCAGGGACAAAAATGTCCAACTTTCAACTGAAAGTGTCCCTTATTCAAAAAGGAAAAAAATATAAAAATAAAAACAATAAAAATAAAAAATGTGTATATATATATCACTATGGGTGATGATCACCCTAACCACACAAAAATGTGAACATATACGTGATCATAAATATGCATAAAGTGTGAACCAGGGCCACAAGTTTGTTCAAGCTTGGGCCAGAGAAAAGTGTTAGGGCTTGTTCACACTATCAGTTTTCCTTCAGGTTTTTCTCTTCGGGTTTACCAAATCCATCTAATATGAGGTCTAACCTCAAGAGTCTCAATTTGTATGCAATCAGGCAGGCCCTTGCACTACATGGTTTTGGTAAACCTGAAGAGAAAAACCTAAAGGAAAACTGATAGTGTGAACAAGCCCTTAGTGGTCAGCTGCTACCTAAAAATACCCAATTGGTATCATAGAATATTTGCACTGGGTAAATGGAAAAAGTAAAAGCAATGCTTAAAACAGATTAACATCCACCAGGCAGCGCTAGTGTATATGTCTATTGCAAAAACATATAAAAATAAAATAAACATTTGATTGTGATAAAAAAATAAAAATAAATAAACCAATGTCCTGGTTAATAAATGTTCGTGTTATAGAGATGTATATGGATTTCTACAAGAGAAAAGAAATTAGTTAAATGTATCAAGAAGTCCATTCAATCCCAAGAAGATGAAGAAAAAATCTTGCTGTTGCCAGAAGATCTATTTTCTCTGTTTCTGTTTGCTAATAACTGAGCATTCAATTGTTGGGAGTGAAGAGACACACATTGAGATCAGCTTGGATCCGGTTTTTAAGGCGTTTATCTATTTGATTTCTGGTAAGAGTTTTTCTTAAGAGGAGGCTGCTATCCGTACCCCCCCACCTCTCTCAATACACGAGTGGTGGTGGATCTTCTGGCAACAGCAAAAAAAATTCTTCATCTTCTTGGGATTGAATGGACTTCTTGATACATTTTACTACTTTCTTTTCTCTTGTAGAAATCCATATACATCTCTATAACACAGACATTTATTAACCAGGACATTGATTTATTTTATTTTTATATGTTTTTGCAATAGACATATACACTAGCGCTGCCTGGTGGATGTTAATCTGTTTTAAGCATTGCTTTTACTTTTTCCATTTACCATGTGCAAATATATATTTATTATATTAACCAATATAAAATATATACTAAACAGAAAGAATGTATCTAAAATATATATTTACCCATTAGGGTGAAAAGAGCCACTGGCAAGGAAATGGAGTGTTGCCAGGACCTTGACCAGTGGCTGCACTTCATGTGAGCGTTGTGTTGGGCTGGTGATGTCCTCCTGCAGGGTTGTGGTAATTCCATGATGGCCTGAGGGATGAATTTGAAGATGCGATACACCTCAGAATCACTCATGCCAAAGATGTCTATGCGTGTACGGTATTTCCTCTCCTGTGCCCTCCTCCGTACCCTCCTTCTTCTGCACTCATCTAAAGTCAGTAGTATAGCTATGAGCAAGGATGCCCCTGGCATGTTGGCATACAGATTGTTGTCCTGTAAGTGTGGCTGCTCAGCTCATCCCTAACGGTGTTGCTTCAGCTGACATGTAGACGGATTGTCCAAATTTAAAGCTGCTTTTATAAGGACTAACTTTAGACTGGATGTGCAGCTGATGTGCACAGGGTGTAGCCTGCGCCGCACAAACTTACTTTTGTGGATCACGGTATATCCCTCATTTGCATATTTGCATAGCAAATCAATGGTGTGTCTAGCGCATTTTTGCGCGCACGATGCGCCGATCTATCCAAATTACGTCGGTCGAAAAATTCTGGATTTCAGGCGTATATCGTTTTGGGGATATGGCGCATAGATACTAGGGGGCGCTGAAGGGGTTAATATGTTCCCTAGAGTAGTTTTTAACGCACATTGTTAGACAGGTTAATTGGTTGTTCTGCTAGCTGGTCGGTAAGTAGGCTTGGTTATTCCCTGGGCATTCCCCAGGTTCCTGTTGTTATCTGCTTTAGCCTTCCATTGCTACTTACTTTTGTTTCACCTGTGGTGTTTATTTTGGTCCAGCAGTGCACCAACACCTTTGCAGCCATTGTGCTATATGCTGGGTGCTTGGTGTGCTTCTGTACCTTTAAGGAGGGGTGGCTCCCCTTCAGTCCACCTGCCCCTATCTATCCATTAAAATGCATGTGCCTCCATTGTGAGGACACTCACTGTTAGTGTTAGGACCACAGAATTATGGGGTGCCTTGGCGCGGCTCTGTGGCTCACGCATGCGTTTGCAAATGCGTGCGGACAAAACCCCTGTTTTTAACGGACATTGTTAGACAGGTTAATTGGTTGTTCTGATAGCTGGTCGGTAAGTAGGCTTGGTTATTCCCTGGGCATTCCCCAGGTTCCTGTTAATTCTAACTGTAGTGGGAGGGGGACTCACAAGGGGAGGAAACTGATCTGTGTTCCTCTGTACTGGGAACACACATCGGTCTCCTCACCTCTGACAGGAGGTGGATCTGTGTGTTTATACACACAGATCCACACTCCTGCTGTGATCGCGGACATTGCGGTCGCCGGGCACGCGCACCGGGTCACAAGCGGTGCCGCGTGCCCCCTAGAAAGAAAGAAAGGGCAGATAAAGGTACTCCAAAACACTTGGGGTTAGCGATTCAATCATCCCAGCACCATGGTTGTTATGGTGTCAGGGTGATTGAAGTGCATTATTTCTATTATTACATTGTTATATATAATTCAATCATTCAACTCACCATAATGCAGAATCAGTGAAAGCCCTGAGTGTGTCACCTGCCACGTTGTCTGCCACCAGATGCCTCCCCAGAAGGCCGTCCTTGCATCAGGTGCCTCCCCAGCAGAGTCTGTCCTTGCATCAGGTCCCTCCCCAGCAGAGTTCGTCCTTGCATCAGGTGCTTCCCTAGCAGAGTCCGTCCTTGCATCAGGTGCTTCCCCAGCAGAGTCCGTCCTTGCATCAGGTGCTTCCCCAGCAGAGTCCGTCCTTGCATCAGGTGCTTCCCCAGCAGAGTCCGTCCTTGCATCAGGTGCTTCCCCAGCAGAGTCCGTCCTTGCATCAGGTGCAACACGTACTACACTGATTACTACAACACGCACTACACTACAATGTTCACTACACCACCCACTACACTGATTACCACTACACTAACTACTACACTACACTGATTAATACACTACACCAGGGGTCTCCAAACTTTTTAGTTCAAGGGCCACATTGTATATTTTGCAGATATTCGTGGGCCAAAAAAAAAGTCATTTATAAATGAATCCCCAGCCATGAAAGAGAATATAATTTTAAAAAAAGGCTGCCATCAGCAGGGCTGGATGGTGCACCTGTATCCTCCACCTGCACCTAAATGCCAGAGCCTCATGCACCATGGCTAAACATTTAGTGTGCATGAGGCCTTACAGTGTTCCATTTGGGTGCCATTTGTGTCCCCAGCATAATCTTCCCACGCAATTGTATCCTAATCAGACTTACCCTACATCATAGGTGTGCACCCTAAAGTTCAAACACACATGCATGTGTATGTGTCTACATTTATATGACCCAGAACACTCAGGCCCGGATTTACTCCCTGTGCCGCCCCAAGGCCGGGTCCTTCAATGCCGCCCCCCCCCCACACACACATAGACACAGGGGCCAAGTGATACAGTCGGCGGCTATATCCGCCGACTGTATCACGGGAGCGCGCCCGCAAGAACTAACCCATATGTGTGAGAGCTCGCATGAAGGGGGTTAGTTCTTGCAAGGAGGAGCCGAGACAGCTGCCGATCCCCCATCAAAGATTCCGCCCATCAAAAAGCCCCCATATAAGATCATCCATCACAAAGCCCCCCATTAAAGATCCCCATAACAGACTCATCTATTATTACATTGTAATATAAAATGAAATAGTTCAACTCACCATAATGCAGAATGAGTGGGAGCCCTGATATCACTGTCCCCAGCAAGCGGAGTGCTTCCTTACATCTCAGGTCTATCATAGGAGCCAGTTCAGGAGGCGGGACTTCGTATGACAGTGGCCGCCAGGTAAGTGGGAGATCCCCGCTCTGTGAAATCTGGTGGCGCTCCCCCTCCGAGGCAGTCCAATGGGCACAAACCCTGGGCGCCCTCCCACTGCTCCATCTCGCGGTGCACCCGCTCGCAATTGGCCCTGCAAAGCGGGGACAAAACAGGGACAGACTTGGTCCAGGGACCGTGTCCTCTGGTCACCCTAGGCTAGTGGTCAGCAGGACCCATAGGTCAGTGGCCAGCAGACAGAGAGGAGGGGGGTGGGCTGACAGAGGGGGGTGGGCTGTGGGCTGACAGAGGGGGTGGGCTAACAGATGGGGGGTGGGCTGACAGAGGGGAGTGGGCTGTGGGCTGACAGAGGAGGGGTGGGCTGAGGGGGGTGGGCTGACAGATGGGAGTGGGCTGTGGGCTGACAGAGGAGGGGTGGGCTGAGAGGGGGGGTGGGCTGACAGAGGGGAGTGGGCTGTGGGCTGACAGAGGAGGGGTGGGCTGAGAAGGGGGGTGGGCTGAGAGGGGGGGGGCTGAGAGGGGGAGTGGGCTGTGGGCTTACAGAGGGGGGTGGGCTGTGGGCTGACAGAGGAGGGGTGGGCAGAGAGGGGGGGTGGGCTGATAGAGGGGAGTGGGCTGTGGGCTGACAGAGGGGGTGGGCTAACAGAGGGGGGTGGGCTGAGAGGGGGGGTGGGCTGACAGAGGGGAGTGGGCTGTGGGCTGACAGAGGAGGGGTGGGCTGACAGAGGAGGGGTGGGCTGAGAGGGGGGGGGGCTGACAGATGGGAGTGGGCTGTGGGCTGACAGAGGAGGGGTGGGCTGAGAGGGGGGTGGGCTGACAGAGGGGAGTGGGCTGTGGGCTGACAGAGGAGGGGTGGGCTGAGAAGGGGGTGGGCTGTGGGCTTACAGAGGGGGTGGGCTGTGGGCTGACAGAGGAGGGGTGGGCTGAGAGGGGGGGTGGCTGATAGAAGGGAGTGGGCTGTGGGCTGACAGAGGGGGGGTGGCTGAGAGAGGGGGGGTGGGCTGACAGAGGGGGGGGGTGGGCTGACAGAGGAGGGGTGGGCTGACAGAGGAGGGGTGGGCTGACAGAGGAGGGGTGGGCTGTGGGCTGACAGAGGGGGTGGGCTGACAGAGGGGGGGTGGGCTGACTGAGGAGGGGTGGGCTGACAGAGGGGAGTGGGCTGTGGGCTAACAGAGGGGGGGTGGGCTGTGGGCTGACAGAGGGGGGGTGGGTTGTCAGAGGAGGAGTGGGCTGAGAGGAGGTGGGGGCTGAGCTGACATAGAGGAGGTGGTTTGACAGAGAAGCATGGATGAAACGAGGAGGGTAGATGAGACAGAGACCTCAGAAATACACAGCGCCCTTGGCGCATCCACACGTGACCAGCTCCGTCTGTCAATCCATTTGCAGGGCGCTCGCAACACAAATGCCCTGTGATTGGCCGAACAGTGTCATGTGCGGCCGTACGCTGTGGAATTCTAGGACATGTAGTCATGATACGAGCCTCACATCATGACTACATGTCCCAGAATTCCACAGCGTGCGGCCGCACATGACACTGTTCGGCAAATCACAGGTGTTCAAGTGCCAGCATCTGCCCGACTTTATCAAAGAAAAAAAAGCCCGCGAGTACCGCGGCCGTTTTGCATATCAATCGGGATTACCTGGGGGGAAATAACTACTATGTGGTCTTCTTGAAAATGGCTGCCGGCGGAGACATTATCTCCGCCGGCCGCGGACCTCCAGCGGCGGCGGCGAAAAATAGTTATACTGCCTAGGTAGCAAGTGCCTACGCCGGCGAAAGCCGAAAATTTGCCGCAGGAGCGGCGCCGCCCTTAACCCACTGCCGCCCTGAGGCCTGGCCTCGGTGGCCTTGTGGGAAATCCGGCCCTGGGAACACTGACCTCCCTGCCGCCACTGTGAAAGAAAGAGCATAGACACTTCTCTTATGGCAGAGCAGATAAGGGGTAGATCTTTCACATGTTCCTGCTGTTACACAGAGCAATATTACTAATGTGCATAGGGTGATCAGGGTGTGCCTGGGCACACCCAGCACACAATGTGCGCACGTCTATGCCCTACATGCTTGTGTCCCCATTAACACCCCCTCTTGCACATTTCTGTTCCCATCATAGCCATCCCCAAACATTTGTGTCCCCATCAGAACTCCTGCCACAAGCTTGTGTCCCCTCAGAGCCACCTCCCCACACCCATTAAAACCCTTCCTGCCTATGTTCCAATCAGCACCCCCACATGTGTGTCCCACATCAGAGTCCCCCCCCCACATTTCTGTCCCACATCAGAGCCCCTCCACACTTGTGTCCCCATCAGAGACCCTCCACACTTGCTTCCCTCATCATAGCCCCTCCACACTTGTGTCCTCTATCAGAGCCCTCACCACACTTGTGTCCTCCATCAGAGCCCCCACCACACTTGTGTCCTCCATCAGAGCCTCTCCACGCTTGTGTCCCCCTTCAGAGCCTCTCCACACTTGTGTCCTCCATGAGAGTCCCTTCCACACTTGTGTCCCCATCAGAGCCCCCATCACACTTGTGTCCCCCATCAGAGCCCTCTCCACACTTATGTCTCTATCAAAGTCTCCTCCACACTTGTGTCCTCCATCAGAACCCCTCCACACTTGTGCCCTCCATCAGAGCCCCTCCACACTTGTGTTCCCCCATCAGAGCCCCCTCCACACTTGTGTCCTCCATCAGCCCCCCCCCCCAAACATCTGCTTTCCCATCAGAGCACCCTCACTACATTTGTGTCCTCCTTCACAGCACCATACACAGGTCTCGACCCTCTTTTTTTTACACAGTCGGAGACTTTAAAATACAATACACAGCAATTTCCAGTAGGCGGCAGCGGCGGGTGGAAGATGACCACATCCATATGTTCAGTGGAGAGCGGGGAGGGGCCGCCAAAAGAGAGAAGCCGATTGGCTGCCCCTCTCCTCTGCACTGAACACAAGAGGAAAAAACACTTATGGCATTTGCGGCGGCGGCCATTTTGGTTTAGCCATAGCTTTTTTTAGCCTAAAACATTCCCGGGTTTTCCCTGGACAAAAACAAAATACCGGGAAAAAAAAAATCGGGACAAGCACAATTCAGGACAAGGGTCCAAAATTCGGGATTGTCCTGGGAAATTCAGGACTGTTGGCAACTATACACATACATAGGCCATATGCTCACATTTCCCCTGCAGAGGTTCAGTACAGAAATGTGTATTCTGTGATGCTTCAGTAAAGGCAATAGCTATGGTAGCTTACCTTAAGTCAGTGGACATCAAAGGTCATGTTGTAATGGGTAAGGCCAAGCTAGCACCATGTCCTGAGACCACCATTCCAAGTCTAGAACTTTGTGCTGCTGTTCTAGCAGTGGAGCTAGCAGAACTGATTACATCTGAAATAGATGTAGAACTCGAGGACACAGTTTTATACGGACAGCAAAATAGTGCCAGAGGCGGATCCAGAGTCTAGTCTCGGGAGGGGCACTGCCAGAAAATAAGGTGTTGCTTACAGAACTTGTTTATAGAGCAAAAAAAAACGCAGAGGTGATCAAATACCACCAAAAGAAAGCTCTATTTGTGGGGAAAAAAGGACATCAATTTTATTTGTGTGCAGCGTCGCACGACCAAGCAATTTTCAGTCAGTTAAATTAACGCAGTGCTGTATCACAAAACATGGCCTGGTCATAAGGGGGGGGGGTAAAACTGGCCTTAAATTCTAAGGGCTTTTTATCTTTCTTTTCTTTTTTTTTTTTTATTCTCTGTTTATTTTATTTTAAGAGAGAAAGAGATACAGAGACAAAAAAAAAGGAACACACTTAAATTCATTCTTTCCTAATTATTTCATCACCCATCCTAATTATCCATATATTCCCTACTCCTTGACCTAATTCCCTCTTTAGCTCTGTCCTCCTTCCTTCCCCATTTCTTTCCCCAGATACCTTCCCCCCAAATCCCCTCCTCAAGACCCCCATCTCCTCTACCTCTCCTCTTCTGTCCGTGCAGAGCAACGGAACTAAAGAAGAGAGGAAGAGGAAAAAAAAAAAAAAGAAGGGATACCCCCCCCCCTTCCGCTGTCCCCTCCAGTGTACGAAATCCAGACCTACTTCCTACTTTTCTCTTTCCCCCCTTTTTCCCCTTTCTTTCTCCTCCCTTTTCCCTTCTTCCTTCATTTTTCATTTTCCCCTCCCTCCCTTCCTTCCCCTCCTCCCTTCCTCTCCCCCTATCCGATTTAATCTTATTCTTGCGCCCCTAGTAACTTTTTACCTTCCTCTGATTGTACAAATGATTCCCATAGAGCCCATATCATTTTAATATGCTCTTTCTTGTCTATCGTCCTTGGCAAGAGTTTCTCCATTATTCCTATTTCCCTAACTTTTTTAAGCCACATAGAGATTGGAGGCGTTTTAGAACCTTTCCAATTTATTGCAATACAACTTTTGGCCGCATTTATCAGATGGCACATCACTGACCTCATATATCTTTTTGGTGAAATTTGTATATGATGTAATAGGAAAAAAGCAGGGTCATCTGGGATCTGATCTTCCGTAAGTGATTGAGTAATTCTCCTGTTTGCCAAAATTGTCTTATTATTGCACAGCTCCAAAATATATGTACCATTGTCCCTTTCTCCCCACATCCTCTCCAACATCTATCTGAAACTTCTGGAAAAAATGTATTTAAACGCGCTTGTGTATAATAGCAACGTGTTAAAATGTTATAGTTTAATAGTACTTAAATGTTCGTACACCTTGGAGGATGTTCACGATAAATCTATAATATTTTGACATTGTGCTGGGGAGAAAGTTTGGCCTAGATCTCTCTCCCATTTGGCCAGGCATGACATCTTATAGTTTTTTGGGGGTGCAGTCAATAGTGTATACATTTTAAAGACCATGTGGGTGATTGACTCAACCCCCCCCCCCCCCCCACACACACACAGTACCCCTCAAACGTTGTCAATGCTCTCTTGTAATTTTCTGCGTTACCCAGAGTTTCCAAAAAATTTCGGACCTGCCGTGCTTGCCATACGGGTATTTCATATCGCCCTCCACTTTGTAATAGTTCTTTTGTTGTTAACCATCCCCTTTCCCCTAGGAAATGTGAGGCTTTAAATCTACCTTTTTCTCTTAATTTCTCAAATATTTGAGATTCCATGCCAGGTTGAAATTCTGGATTTCCTATTATTGGATAGAGGGGGAGTTTTTAGTAGAAAATGTTTAATTTGTAGTGTTGGGCCCAACGTAGGATGAGTATAAACTGTATGGGGTAGTGCTTTATAACACTATATTGCCCTATTTAAAGGTACGGGCATATTCGTTGCTCTATAGCAGGGGTGTCCAAACTTTTTTCAAAGAGGGACAGATTTGATGAAGTGAACATGCGTGAGGGCCGACCATTTTGCCTGACATTCTTTGAACCATTAAAATTTGGTCTGTGTGTTTGTTCCAGCAACTAATACACGGCCCAACAAGAATTCTCTTGCCTTTGTGGCTGTGTGTGGTGAAGAGATGAGCTTGGGCGTGTTATTTGGATATACTGTATTTATCGGCATATAACATGCACCTTCACTTTAGGAGGGAAGTTTCAGGAAAAAAATATGTAAATAAAAGACTGTGAAGCAAAATAAGGATCATTGCCCATCAATGCAGCCTAATCAGTGCCCACCTGCAGCCTTGCCATTGCCATGAATGCAGCCTGATGGATGTCCATCTGCAGCCTTGGAGGGAAGGGGGGGGGCGGGATGAGAACCGATTACATACAGGACAATATCCTGTTTACACAGCAGCCTCTTTAATACAATTTCTCCCGCCTCCTATGATAGAGAGAGGAGTTGTCTAATGGCAGCCCAGGAGATGGGACTTCCTATTACAGATGTCAGAGATTCTCCTGTATGTAATTTGACAGCACTCGTTCCCCCCTCTCCCTGTCCCCTTCGAGGCAGCACTGATAAATACAGTATATATGCAAATTACTAGGGGGGCCACATTAAACTGGAACGGGGGCCGCAATTGGCCCCCGGGCCGGACTTTGGACATGCCTGCTCTATAGTTATCCAAAATGTATGATCTCAATGTCTACTCCAATCAACTATCCTTCCCAGCTGGGTTGCCTGATAGTATTTTAACATCTGGTGCTGATATTCTTCCAGCCCTTATGGGTAAGGTTAATAATTTCCTGCCGATCCTTGGCCCTTTACTGGCCCAGATACATTTTGTGAATATAGCCCGAACTTGGTTGAAGTATGACATGGGAATCTGAATTGGTAGAGCTTGGAAAAGATAGAGAAATGCTGGCACTATACTCATTTTTAAGATATTGCATCTCCCGAACCATAAATGCATCCCATTACTCCAGCCATCTAACAATGTTTTAACTGTACCGAGAATTGGTTTAAAGTTTAGCTCAAAAGTGTCTAAGTCTGGGGGCATTTGTGTTTCCAAATAATTCAGTGCCTTAGTCGTCCATCTAAATGTATAACTATGTTCCAGGCCATTTTTAATAAACTCAGGGGTTGCCACACCCATCACCTTTGATTTTCTGTAGTTTATCTTTAAGTTTGACATCTTCCCATTAAATTATATTTCTTTCATTAAATTCGGCAGGGAAATTTGTGGTTTTGCTAGGGAGAAAAGCATATCATCTGCGTAAGCCGATACTTTATATTCCCTTCCCCCAAGTTCAATACCAACTATGGACAGATTCAGGTACAGCCACGTATCTTTGTGCGGGCGTAGCGTATCTTCTTTACGCTACGCTGCAACTTAGAGAGGCAAGTGCAGCATTTACAAAGCACTTGCTCCGTAAGTTGCGGCTGCGTACCGTAAATGGGCCGGCGTAAGCCCGAGTAATTCAAAGTAGCAAGGCAGTGGGCGTGCTGTATTGTAATGAACCTTGACCCCATGCAAATGATGGGCCGAACGAACGGTGCATGCCCTGTCCATGGACGTATCCCAGTGTGCATGCTCACAATCACGTTGAATAGAATGCCTAGGATACACGTCGAACACTGCCTACGACGTGAACGCAACTTATGCACAGCCCCATTCACGTACGACTTATGTAAACAACGTAAAATTTGACCGCTGTTCCGACGTCCATACCTTTTCATGGGATGCGTCACCTTTTTGGTGGTTTATCTTTACGCCGGAAAAACGCCTTACGTAAACGGCGTAGATTACTGCGTCGGGCGTACGTACGTGAATTGGCGTATCTTGCTCATTTGCATATTTATAATCGGAACAACGACTGCATCCAGCGTAACTATGCGCCCACGATACGCCGGCATAGGCAAGTTACGTCGGACAGCTGAAGCCATGTTTTATGGCGTATCTTGCTTTGTGAATCGGTGCAAAGATGCAACGGCGCACATTTGAAATTACATCGGTGTATCTGGAGTACGCCGGCGTAAAGCTACCTGAATCTGGCCCTAAATCTTTATTCTGTCGAATCTTATTTAACAGTGGTTCAAATAACAGAGGCGACAGGGGGCATCCCTGCCTAGTGCCGTTTGTAATTGCGAAGGGCTCCAAGTACACCCCATTTACTTTTACTAAGGCTCTGGGTCCCGCATACACTTCCGTTATCCACTGTACCACCCGCTCTCCCAGACCCATTTGTTTTACAGTTTCCAACATAAATTCCCAGTTTATCTTTCTTTCATACATAATGACAGTTATTTATTTTTTACTCACTTTTCGTTTAAAAAATTGGTGCTCTGACCTCTGGTGCGGAGAGGGGGTCCCATACAGGTCACAGGAGCAATGAGATGAGCGGAATCCGGTAATTGCACTAGTCTGTCTGCACTCCGCAGGCATCATTAGATGCTGCTTCTTCCTGGGTTTATGCCGCTCTGCACTGCATTATGAAGAAGTTGGAGGGAGGAGGTGTGTGGAGCCAACACTCAGGGCCAGAGGCCTGCAGTGTAGACTGTGGAGAAGATGGAGGGAGGAGGAGCCAAGTGGGATGGAGCCAACACTCTCACTCAGGGACTTGAGTCAGGTGCGTACCTCTCTCTCACCCTTATCAGCGGCAGCTCCGACGTGACTCCCTGACGTCACTCTTTGCTAGACGCCAGACGGTCCAGGCGCTAGCAACCAGAGCAGGGAACAAAGACAGAGGCCAAGCCAGAGGCGCAACTCCACCTACCTCCTCCTGGTCCAGCGAGGTGGCATAATAATTACACAGTCTCTTTTTCTTGACACCGCTGATCGGCTGGTGATGATACTGAGAGAGAGACTTGGGAGTGACATTTTGGGGGGACATTCTATGTCTATGTACACAACAGAGTCCTGATGATCAGGAAGTCAAACCCAGCCTACTGGGCATTATGTCTCAATTGATTATAACCCAGCAAATCATGCTACAAGGGCTGTGCCAGCATCCCGCCTTAGAGATACTACATGGCTCACAGGACCACCCTTCCTTCCTGTACAAACCAGTGCCTAGCACTGCTGATGTACTTATGGAGCCTGAATCTGATGCAGAAATCCGCCCTCGGGTTTCTGCATTACGCAGAACAGTTTCTAACAAATTGATGGGATCCAAGCGTTTTCATTGATTCTTCACACAGAGCTATAGCCTGCTTAATTCGCATAGCCAGATCTTTTAAAGCCACACCTACAGGATCAAGACCTTGCAAAGGTTGGCACTATTGTCGCAAGGGATACACAGTGGATGAGCTTATCCAAGCTAAAAATGTTATCCATTGTGTTCAACAAGAGACTTATGAACTAACACTAGTATGCCTCCAAAATCACAAGAATGTTCTTAAAGATTGTCCTCTTAGGAAACTCAATCCCTTTTGTAGACAGTAAATGGTTCTTGAAAGTTGAAGGGAGCATTTCCAATGCAAGACTTGAAAGTGGTGAAAGCAATCCAGTAGTAATCCCAAGTCACCATATTGCTTCTCTACTTGTGGAATATTATCACGTACAGATTAAGCACCAAGGGCGTTTGATCATGGAAGGAGCCTTACGTGTAGCTGGATTATGGATAGTGGGAGCCAAGGGACTCGTGAGTAGAATTATTTTCAAATGCATCACTTGTCGTAAGCTTTGCAGTATATTTCAAACTCAGAAAATGGCTAACCTCCCTGCAGACCGACTCAGCACAGAACCTCCCTTTACAAATGTTGGTTTCAATGTCTTTGGGCCCTGGACTGTCATCACACGGCAAACTAGAAGAGGCAGTGCTAACAGCAAACGCTGGGCTTTCATGTTCACTTGCATGTGCATCAGGGCTGTACACATAGAAGTTATTGAGTCCCTAGATAGATCCAGATTTATAAATGCCCTACGGCGGTCCATTTTGATTAGAGGCCCTGTCAAACATATCTGCTCTGATAGAGGAACCAACTTTGTCGAGGCTTGCAAAGAACTGAATATAATTTCAAACATTGACAGAGAATGTGTAGAGAGATACCTTTCAGCACAGGGTCTCAAATGGACATTTAACCCGCCACACGCTTCCCATATGGGAGGTGCTTGGGAGCGCATGATTGGCATAGCTCGAAGAATCCTAGACTCAATATTTGTACAGTTAGGAACTTCAAGGCTCACATATGTGACACTGACAGCCTAATGGCTGAAGTGTCAGCTATAATAAACGCCAGACCCCTGACGTCAATACCCAATGACCTAGAAGTTGGGGTAACCACAGCTCTTCCAATCGACTGACACTAAAGACCTATACAGATGCTAGTGGAGACGAGTGCAAGCCTTGGCAGACATCTTCTGGAACAAGTGGAAGAAGCAGTACCTATCCAATCTACAGTCAAGTCACAAATGGCAAGACAGCAAACCTAACATGGAACCTGACACCGTTGTTCTTGTAAAAGACTCTCAGTTAAGGAGAAACAAATGGCGCTTTGGCCTGATAACCCAAGTGTTTCCAAGCAAAGACTGGAAAGTCAGGAAAGTTGAAGTTAAGGTCATGAAGGAAGACAAACCTAAACTTTTCCTCAGACCTGTGTCCGAACTAATTATACTTCTCTCCCCATAGTTGGTAGCCATGGGATACCAGACGGTAGTGTCATGCCTTCAGCAAGGTCTTATGTTCATTGTATATGCTAATGGTATGTATAATACATTGTAATATCACCATCTATTTGCTCTTTATGAACTTAGTATTTGTGAATAATTTACCGAAGATAGATAGAGATTGTTTCTAAAAAGCCACCGTAGCTTCCCATAATTCCACTGGTCTATACCATGAGGTGTTGGAGACAGCCCTCATATCCCTCTTCCCTTCTCACCACCATGCATCTGCTTCAGAGGAATCCACACCTATTCAGCTGAAATTCTAATGTCAGCCTATGGAAACATCGCTGGTATGTTCATATCCCTTCCCCTAGTTAGACTACTATGTTAGAACTGTTTATTTTGTATATTGTGTATACTGATTGTATGTTATTTCTTTTTATTCAGTTTTACTCTAAATTCCCTGCAATAAAAGTTGAAAAAGGGACCTTGCGCCTGCCTCAATGAGTTGTTAAGGGAGGAGAGTTAGCAGACTGTCTAATTATACCTCAGCCATGTATAGTGAGGACAGAACAATTAGTATGTAGGTATCCTTACAATTTCAGAGGGCCATATAACTAATATCATGCAATTTTACTAGTACTGCTCTGGTCAGGTGCAAAACTTTGGCCAGTGATGGTTCTGAGTTATGTGTCAACCCACACACTTTAAAGAGATGCATTCCCAGAAGCTCTTTGTCATTGTGTGGGATTTTAGTAAAAGTGAGGGACAAATGACATTGCTTTTAGGGAGAAAGTGTTGACTATTTTAGTGCATTGTACTACTGCTGTGAGTGAGTGAGTAACTTGTATATCGCTACAAATGCAAACTAAAATCGCCTCAAGGCGCTTATTTCCATCCATTGTCATCCTTAGGCCGCGTACACACGATCGGTTAAACCGATGAGAATGGTCTGATGGACCGTTTTTATCGGTCCAAACCGATTGTGTGTGGGCGCCATTGATTATTTATCCATCGGTTAAAAAAAAGCAAACTTGTTTTAAATTTAACCGATGAATACCTAACCGATCAATCAGAATCAAGTCGACGCATGCTTGGAAGCATTGAACTTCATTTTTTTCTGCACGTCGTTATGTTTACACAATCTTTTTTTAACCGATGGTGTGTAGGCACGACTGACCATCAGTCAGCTTCATCAGTTAACCGATAAAAACGGTCCATCAGACCGTTCTCATCGGATGGACCGATCTTGTGTACAGGGCTTTATCCTTCAGAAGAGGTGGGTCTTATGTTTTTTCATGTAGGCCCGATGTTTTTGTTCCATGCGGATGTTTGTGGGAAGAGCGTTCCATAGCTGTGGTCCTTGGACTGCAAATCTTTGTTCTCCCTTAGATTTGTAGTGGGATTTGGGGATGTGGAGGGGGTTTTGGTTAGTTGATCGAAGAATGCAATTGGTGGTATGTTTTTTTTATTTTCTCGCATCAGTATTGAGGGGCCTTTTCTTGTGTACATTTGTGGGTGAGGCAGAGGGTCTTGAATGTCACCTGATCCTTTACAGTGAGCCAATGGAGGGTCCTCAGGGACGGGGTGATTAATTCCCAAGGTTTTGTCCCCATTACCAGTCTGTCTTCCATGTTCTGGAAGACTTTTAGGCACGGAATCTGGTATTTAGGTAGTCCTAAGTAGAGGGAGTTTGTGTAGTCAAGTTGAGAATTGATGATTGTTCTGATAACTATCGCTGTATCCTCTTCCGGGATGAAGCAGATGAGTCTACGCAGTAGGCGGAGAAGATAGTTGGATCCGCTGATTACTGATCCTATTTGTGCATCCATCGACATCTATGTGTCAAAGATGACTCAGAGGCTTTTGACTTTGGTGCTTGGGGTGATGATCTGTAGACATGTGCACTGCCAAAAAATTCGTTTTTTTCGTTTATGTTATTTTCGTTTTTTTAATTTTTTCGGAAATTCGGAAATTCGGGAAATGAAAAAAAAAAAATTCGTTTTTGTTTCATAAGTTTTTTTTATTTTTTTTCGGAAATTCGTAAATTCGGGAAGATCGAACAAATATTTTTTTTCCGTTTTATTCGTTTTTTTGCTTTTTTCGTAAATTCGGGAAATTCGAAAATTCGGAATTTTCGGATTTCCGAAAATGCAAAAAAACGAATAAAACGGAAAAAACGAAATTTCCGAAAAAAAAACGAATGAAAGGAAAATGAAAAAAATAATTTTTTCGGAAATTAAATTCGAAAAATTCAGAAATTTCCCATTTTCGAATTTTAGATTTTCGAACTTTAGATTTTTTAATGTTACAATTTCGAAATTTAGAATATTTGAATTTTCGTAATTTTTTTATTCTTCGAAAATTCGAAAAATAAAAAATTTGAAAATTCGAAATTCGAAAATTAGAAATTTCGAAAATTAGAAAATTAAATAATTCGAAAATTCGAATTTTCAAATTTTTTCAATTTTCGAATTCTCTAATTCGAATATTCGAATTATTTAATTTTCGAATTTTTAATTTTCGAATTTTCACATTTTTCGAATTTTTAATTTTCGAAAATGAAAAATTCGAAAAATAAAAAATTGGAAAATTGGGAAATTCGAAATTTCGAAAAATGAAAAATTCGAAAATGAAAAATTTGAATATGAAAAATTTGAATATTCGAAAAATAGAAAATTAATAATTCGAATTTTCGAAAAATTCGAAATTCGAAAATTCGGAATTTTGAAAATTCAAACATTTGAAAATTAAAAAATTCGAAAATTTAAAAAATCGAAAATTAAAAAAAAACTAAAAAATTTTCGTATTTCCGAAAATCGGAAATACGAACATTCGGAAATTAAACAATTCGGAGATACAAACATTTGGAAATTCAAAATTCGGAAATTGGAATTTTCAAATTTTTTCAATTTTCGAATTCTCTAATTCGAATTATTTAATTTTCGAGCTTTCGAATTTTTCATTTTCAAATTTTTTATTTTTCGAATTTTTCATTTTCGAAAATGAAAGATTCGAAAAATAAAAAAAATTGAAAATTGGGATATTCGAAATTTCGAAAAATGAAAAAATTCGAAATTGAAAAATTCGAAATGCGAAAATTCAAAAATTGGAAATTCAAAAATGCTAAATTTCGACAGTGAAAAATTCGAAAATTCGAAATTTCGAAAATGAAAAATTCGAAATTCGAAAATTCGAAAATTGAAAAATTCGAAATTTCGAAAATGAAAGATTCGACATTTCGAAAAATAAAAAATTCGAAAATTCGAATATTCGAAATCCGAAATGTGAAAATTCGAAAATGAAAAATTTGAATATGAAAAATTAGAATATTCGAAAAATAGAAAATTAATAATTCGAATTTTCGAAAAATTCGAAATTCGAAATTCGAAAATTAAAAAAAATCGAAAAAAAAAAAAACTAAAAATGTTCGTATTTCCAAATTTCCGAAAATCTGAAATTCGGAAATACGAAAATTCGGAAATTAAACAAATCGGAAATACAAAAATTTGGAAATTCAAAATTCGAAAATTAAAAAATTCGGAAATTCGAATTTTCGGAAATACGAAAATTCTGAAATTCGAATTTTCGGAAATACGAAAATTCCGAAATTCGAATTTTCGGAAATACGAATATTCGGAAATTCGAATTTTCGGAAATTCGGAAATTCGCATTTTCGGAATTCCGAAAAATCCGAAATTCGGAAATTCGAAATTTTCGGAAGTCCGAAAATTCGGAAATAAAAAATTCGTTAATACGAAAATTCGGAAATTACGAATTTACGAATTTTCGTTAAAAAACGAATTAGAAACGAAACGAAATGCACATGTCTAATGATCTGTCCAAGGATTGTGGGTGGTGTCCATGAGGTCCTAGCTTTCGTTTTTCGGTTTGCGTGGAGAAGAAGTTCTGTTTTGGCTCAATTGAGTTTGAGGAAGCTCTCAGGCATCCAATCATCGATCAATGCAAGGCATTTTTCTAATCTGTGATATTGGTCAGTTTTTTTAGTGATGAGAAAGTAAAGTTGAGTGTCATCAGTGTAAGAGTCCTGCACAGGTCCTGTTCGCTGATGATTTTGAGTGGGCAGAGGTAGATGTTGAAAAGCACGGATGAAAGGGGTGATCCTTGAGGGACTCCACAGAATATGGTGCGTGTTTCCGAGGTGAAGGCTCCTAGTTTCACTGTCTGTGAATTATTTTCTAGGAATCGCCTGTGACTTCCGGCTACTTCTTTAAGACGAATGAGTAGAGTTTTGGAAATTACGGTATCGAATGCTGCACTGAGGTTCAGCAGCACCAGGAGACATGATTCTCTGTCATCTGCTGCTTCAAAAGCGTCATCCTATATTTTGAGAAGTGCCGTTTCTGTGCCATGGTCTGGGAAGAAGCCCGATTGTAGGGGAAGAGCCGGGTATAGGGGAAGTTTGTAGCCTGTTTAGGCTCATGTTTGCTGGGGGAAGAACGTTGAAAATCCATGGAGTTTGTCCTGGGAGGCCGGATGGCCGGAGCTCTGGGACACACGTCTGTTCCGCTGGATCGTGTGCCTACAGTATCAGTGCTATATACAATACTATATCTGGTACTGATACTTTGCAGTGAATAGTATTTTGTTTGGCTAGGGGCGTGGAGTGTAGGCCCACCTTTACTCCCTGTAATTTACTAGAACCCAACAGTCTTTTTTAGGACTATTTGTTTGTGTGTGTCACCTACAGGTTCTGTTGCTGTGTTGCTGCTGACCCCCCCCCCGCCCCACTCTCTGCCTTCAGCTTATGAAACATGGCCATGCCATCGGCCATTTGGGTACCATGTGTATGAAGATACATCTGACCTCTCAGCATGCAGCTAAGTGGGGACAGCACCAGAATGTTCTTCTTCAGAAAATGGGTTACAGTTCGCTTGTTCCTTCCAGCTACTACTTTTCCACCTCTATCCTCAGTACACTTCCCTCTCAGCAGTCTCCAGCAAAAGAGTTGAACATACCTGTATATTAAAGTGTGTTAACCTACCCTATACAGTAGTTCCTCCAGTGGAAAAGAGCTTATGCATGAGTAGTAGGCATGTGCATTTTGTTTCGTTCCGAATCGAAATTCTGACTAATTTTCCATTATTCGGACATTCGGATGCATACGAATTCCCGAATTGCTATATTAGCGAAAAATTTCGACCGTTTTCGGAATTCGTTCGTTTTCGACCGAATTTCGAAAAAAAAATGGTCGAAATCAATTTTTTTTTTTCGAATTCCGAATCGAATACCCGCGGACTAAATTCGATCGGAATTCGAAAAAAAAAAAAAAAAAATGTTTTCGGATTTAATTCGAAAACAATTCTATTCGAAAAGAGACTATTTGTTTTCTAATCTGGTTGAAATATTTTCGATTTCGACCGGTTTTTTTTCGAAATTCAGTCGAAAACGAACGAATTCGAAAAACGGTCGAAATATTTTCGATTTCGACCGTATTTTTCGAAATTCGGTCGAAAACGAACGAATTCCGAAAACGAATTCAACACATGTAACGAACCTAACTTAACGAAATGTATTAAATGACGAATTGAAACGAAACGAAACTAAACACATTTTTCACTTTTGCACATGCCTAATGAGTAGGGGCATCTCTAGGCGGTAACCTTGCTCTGATTCTTATAGACAAAGATTTGTTTAGAGGCAGAACTTTTGAGGCATCGAAAGATAACATAAAAACAATATAGCTTTTTTAGTACATAATATAGAAAAAAAAATAATGACATAAAAAGGTTCTAAAATAGCAAGAGGAATATAGTAAAGAGGACCTCGAATTCAACCTGACTATCACCCACTTTGCTGGAAAATTGTGTTTATAAATCATGGAAGATACTTATAACTTACAATAATAAATTATTTCTGTAGTGGTTGTCATAGATCATACAGCTCAATGTATTTCTTGGATTCAAAACATTCTGCTTCTTCGGGACCTAAAGAGTGTACAACTTGTATAACAGTGCAAATTTGCTGTTCGCTCAAAATTACTCAACAATCAGCCATTAATGTCTAAACCAGTGGCAACCAAAGTGAGTACGCCTCTAAGTGAAAATTTCCAAATTGGGCCCAAAGTGTCGATATTTTGTGTGACCACCATTATTTTACAGCACTGACTAAACCCTCTTGGGCATGGAGTTCACTAGAGCTTCCCAGGTTGCCACTGTAGTCCTCTTCTCCATGTCGACATCACAGAGCTGGTGGATGTTAGTGACCTTGTGCTTCTCCACCTTCCATCTGAGGATGCCCCACAAATGCTCAATAGGGTTTAGGTCTGGAGACAAGCTTGGCCGGTAGATCACCTTTACCCTCAGCTTCTTTAGCAAGGCAGTGGTCATCTTGGAGGTGTGTTTGAGGACGTTATGTTGGAATATTGCCCTGTGGCCTAGTCTCCAAAGGGATGGGATCATGCTCTGCTTCAGTATGTCACAGTACATGTTGGCATTCATGGTTCCCTCAATGAACTGTAGTTCCCCAGTGCTGGCAGCACTTGTGCAGCCCCAGACCATGACACTACCACCACCATGCTTGACTGTAGGCAAGACACACTTGTCTTTGTACTCCTCACCTTGTTGTTTTCAAACATGGTTCCAGTAATCAATGTCCTTAGTCTGCTTGTCTTTAGCAAACTGTTTGTGGACTTTCTTGTGCATCATCTTTAGGGTATCACACTCATGCAGACCAATTTTATGCAGTGTGCGGCATATGGTCTAAGCACTTACAGGCTGACCCCCACCCCTTTAACCTCTGCAGCAATGTTGGCAGCACTCATATGTCTATTTCCCAAGGACAACCTCTAAATATGATGCTGAGCAACTTCTTTGGTCGACGGCGAGGACTGTTCTGAGTGGAACAGATGCTGTCAAACCACTGTATGGTCTTGGCCATCATGCTGCAGCTCCGTTTCAGGGTCTTGGCAATCTTCTTATAGCCTAGGTCATCTTTATGTAGAGCAGAAATTATTTTTTTTTGATCCTCAGAGAGTTCTTTGCCATGAGCTGTCATGTTTAACTTCCCGTAACCAGTATGAGAGAGAGAGCAATAACACCAAATTTATCACAGCTGCTCCTCATTCACACCTGGGACCGTGTAACATGAACGAGTCACATGACACTGCGTGGGGAGTAAAAATGGCTAATTGGGCCCAATTTTGAAATTTTCACTTAGGGGTGTACTCACTTTTGTTGCCAGCGGTTTAGACATTAATGGCTGTGTGTTGAGTTAATTTAAGGGGACAGCACATTTACACTGTTATACAAGCTCTACACTCACTACTTTACATCGTAGCAAAGTGTCATTTCCTCAGTGTTGTCACATGAAAAGATATAGTAAAATATTTACAAAAAATGTGAGGGGTGTAATCACTTTTATGAGATACTGTACATACAACTTTTCTTCTTTTTTTTTTATTACATACAACTTTTCAGCGTAAATTTACTGACTTGCACTGAGACAACTCCATCTCTTTAAATACACGGGTAAAAACCAGAGGTTTCAATTCCTCATAGAGCTGCAGGTGGGAGCCAGTACAGAGGGTGGATGCCAATGCATCACCCCAAACCATAAGTGCATCACACATGACAATCCAGGCCTGGGCTTCACCATTGTTTTCCATCAAGAGGTGTACACATCCATCTATATGGGAGCACTGTAACACATATTATAAGTTGTAATTTCTCTCAAGGCTACCAAAATAAATTTTGAAATGACTGAGGCAGGGGTGGACTGACAACTCATGGGGCCCCTGGGCAAAAGATTATGGGGCCCCCAGGCTTACAGATGGCCACCAAGCCAGGTGGCAATACAGAGGCGGGGCAGCAAAAATCTCGGAATTTTCACATTAAAAGCATGTAGGTTTTGGACATATCAGGGACAGATGTAAAAAAAACACAAATTTTTACATACTGTCCCTGGTTTCAATGAGCCTGGCTGGCATGGGGCCCTCGGGCAGTGCCCAAGTTCCTCAATGGTCAGTCCGCCCCTGGACTGAGGCTAATTGCCATCTTCAAAACGGAAGATAAAAATCAACTTTAATTTGCAATACAGAGGATGGTAACATAAAGGTCAACTGCCTCAGAAACAGAACATTTCAAATTTAAAAAAAAAAAAAAAAGGTATACATCATTAACTTGTTCGAACATAAGGTAGCTAAAACGCTTTTTTTCAAAACTGCTTGTACCTCTTTTTCAGAGACAGTTTTCTCTCAATGCTGGGTAAGGGAGACCCCACTCCCTATATCTAGCCCCCTTCA
This sequence comes from Rana kukunoris, assembly GCA_029574335.1. Lineage (NCBI taxonomy): Eukaryota > Metazoa > Chordata > Amphibia > Anura > Ranidae > Rana > Rana kukunoris. The sequence continues at coordinate 143,297,557 of CM056056.1, forward strand.
ATGAGCCATACCCTATTCCCAGGTCCACAAGTGGCATTCGGCAACTAAAATCTGCATATACGTCTGACGTCATGTGGGCTGTGTGCCAGAGGGGTGTGCGGTTTTCTCCAGTGGGGAGCTTGACTGTACAATCGATACCACCCACAGCTCTACCCCAACTGGGGCAGTGCAATACAAGGCTGAAACTAGAAGAAAGAGACACTTGGCAGCTTAAAAATGTAATGTGCATATGTATGTATAGGGTGCTAAGTAGTGCTGGTTATTAAATAATACACGTGTTTGATTAAGCTGCAGCTATGGAATGGGGTAAATAATCTTGATATTGTTAAATATGAATCCTGCTCCTACCTTCAATATGTTATGCTCAAAAGCTGCATAAATGAATTAAATCTCAACAACGCATAAATCCTATATACAAAAGTGACACGTACTAATGGAGTGCTAATATAGATCAACTGAATAGTCATAAGTCCATAGTGCAAAAAATACAGACCATTGTGCAAAAAAATATATTATAAAGTGCTCATGTAGATAGATTCCTTAGTGTGCAGATTTTTCTCCTCTGTGCTCCCCGCCTTCACTCCCCACTGAACTGACTCACAGAGTCAGAAACACATTTCCCTAATGGTATCCTACTATGGCGAATGGCGTCTCTTCTTTTTTATCTCCTCCAGTGATATGATCAGATAAACTTGGAGTGTGTCATGAATAGACTATAGAGAGATCTTCATAGCATGATATCATGTTTTGCTAATAAGATAAGGTCCTATGCACAGCAACTTTACATTTCAGTGTGTATATATGATTTTTAAAGTTATTTATGTTTATGCACAATCACTTTATATTAACTTTGGTTGAGTGCAACACATTATTAATCCAATCAATATACTGTAAAATACATTACAAATGTGTGTAAACATTAATCTACTGCTCTCTCACTATGCTTAGATAGACAATATACAATAGGACCTAATATTACATGAAGTATAAAAGATTAAAACAAGTGTTTATAGATGATAACTAGGATGGAAAAGGACCTGGCAGTCCTAGTAGATGGCATGCAACAAAGCGAACAGTATATTGGCATGTATTAACCACTTAAGCCCCGAACCATATTACTGGTCAAAGACCAGGCCACTTTTTGCGATTCAGCACTGTGTCGTTTAAACTGACAATTGCGCAGTCGTGCAACGTGGCTCCCAAACAAAATTTCGGTCCTTTTTTTCCCACAAATAGAGTTTTCTTTTGGTGGTATTTGATCACCTCTGCGGTTTTTAGTTTTTGCGCTATAAATAAAAATAGAGCGACAATTTTGAAAAAAAATAATATTTTTTACTTTTTGCTATAATAAATATCCCCCAAAAATATATAAAAAAAACAATGTTTTTCCTCAGTTTAGGATGATTATTACGTATTATTACGTATTCTTCTACATATTTTTTGTTTAAAAAAATCGCAATAAGCGTTTATTGATTGGTTTGCGCAAAAGTTATAGTTACCAAATAGGGGATAGTATTATGGCATTTTTTATAATTTTTTTTTACTAGCAATTGCGGCGATCAGCGTTTTTTATCAGTACTGCGACATTATGGTGGACACTTCGGACACTTTTGACACATTTTTGGGACCATTGGCATTTTTATAGCGATCATTGCTATAAAAATGTATTGATTACTTATTTTCTCCTCCTAACAGGACCGGGAGCTGTGTGTTTACACTCTATAATGATTGATCGCGGGTGCCTGGTGGTGATAGCGCCCACCGGGCGCGCTCGGTGTCAGGGGCGAGCGGGGGGCGTGCGTGAGCGCGTCCAGCGGCGCGCGCACGCCCCTATTGGCTGCTCGGCGAGATGACGTAGATCTACGCGATCTTGCCCAGCAGAGAAGACTTGCCGCCGTATACAGTAGGTGCCGCCGATTTTGTGTCAATCTCACCTCGAGATTGAACACCCGCGATCCCGTTGCGGGAGCCAGCGCTGAGCTATGTCGCTCCTCCCGCCCGCCGCCCCCAATGGATTCCTATGGATGCGCGGCATCTTGTGGGGACAGTGAGCGCGAGAAGCACAGCCTCCAGCGGCGATATACAGCGTGATCCCATCGCGCTGGATATACAAAATCGGAGGCACCTACTGTAACTGTGGTGGCTGGTCGGCAAGCGGTTAAAAGGGGGATTAACTCCAGAGATAAAACGATAATTCATGCGCTCTACAAGACTCTGGTCTGGCCACATCTAGCGTTCTGGGCACCAGTCCTCAGGAAGGATGTACTGGAAATGGACAGAGTACAAAGAAGGCAACAAAGCTAATAAAGCATAGACATGTGCATTCGTTTTTGTCCGAATACATTTTCGTCCAGATTTCAGCTATTTTCGTTATTGTTTTAACAAACAAAAGTGCAAAATATGAAAACCGAAAGATACAACATAAACAAATGCTTTATTTTTGTTTTCGTCGGTCGAATGTGCCTAACCTTAGCTCTATTGGTCCAAGATTATTCTACATAGAGAGAAAAGATTTGACATTATAGAGAGAAAAGATTCGACATTATAGAGAGAAAAGTTTCGACATTATAGAGAGAAAAGATCGTTGCTGGAATTGGGTGGGGGAAGTAAAATAAAAATAATGATGATGAATGTTATTGGCTGATTGTAACAGAAGAGGAGGAGCAGTAAAATAGCTAGAACTAACTTGACAATTTAACATGAACGACGAAGATTCGACAAAGCATCGAAAAACATACAAACGTTGAATCAGTCATTGAAGACTTAAGGTGTCTGTCAAATGTTCAAAGAAGATTCGATAGAGAAGCTAAACTGTATGATGCAGCAATCGTACATTTCTGGTCAAATGCTCAGCCCATAGGCTATAGAAAAATTCTAATGTTGGTTTAAATATAATTACTAGTCATACAACATTAGAATTCTTCTATAGCTTGTAGGCAGAACATTCGACCGGAAATGTACGATTCGACGTACAGTTTCACTGCACCGTCGAATCTTCTTTGAACATTTGACAGACACCATAAGCATTCAATGGCAGATTCAACCTTAATTAATTCGGATTTTCGGACAAATGCAATTTTTAAAGAAAAACAAGATAAATAAAAAGGAATTTCGGGAGTAACTAAATACATTTATTTTTCAGACGAAAACGAAATTCCGAGATTAAATATTTCAGTGTGCACATGTCTAATAAAGGGTCTAAAAGATATTAGTTATGAGGAAAGGCTGCGAGCACTGAACTTATTCTCTCTGGAGAAGAGACGCTTGAGAAGGAATATGATTTTAATCTACAAATACCATACTGGTGAGCCCACAATAAGGATAAAACTTTTTTGAGGAAGGAAGTTTAAAAAGACATGTGGCCACTTATTAAAATTAGAAGAAAAGAGGTTTAACCTTAAACTACGTAGAGAGTTCTTTACTGTAAGAGCGGCAAGGATGTGGAATTCCCTTACACAGGCGATGGTCTCAGTGGGGAGCATTGATGCTTTCAAGAAACTATTAGATAAGCACCTTGTAACGGTCACCACCGCTTACGACCTTCCATCCAACCACAACAAGCTTATCCGACACTCCACAATCATGCATACACGATCCATATCAATTCCCAGAATAAGACGAGACAGAGCTCCGTACTTGCTTCCATAAGATATGAACCCTTTATTGATATTTTCTCAGCTTCTTATACAGTTTCAAGCATAATGCAGTTAATCACAGGACAATGTAGTCTCCACCCCCCTTCACACCATGGGGGGCTTCAATCACCTTAAAAGGCATTCAGGTAAGCTAATTATGTAGACACATCGGCACCGCATCATCAATAGAGTTAACTCAGAGTGGATGACATCAAAACCAAATACTATCACACCTGAGCATTAATACATTCCTGTATGAATAGAATTCAATTAACCTTAAATAATAACACAATAGGGTAAACAGAGAGCTTCACACAATGAAAGAGTCTTTCTTGCAATTAACACCTTTTCAACAGAATGTGTCTTTCACATTGAAGAGCCAACCTACTTAACATTTCAATAGTCGGTTACACAGAGAGATGCGTCACTGTCTTGTTAACCTGGTCTCAAGTCCACATGAACCACTTTTGTAATATTCCAGTCCTGCAATATGAATTATAATTAATGTCCCATCTCATGTAATATATGAATTATGATTCTTTGTCACCCTATGGCCCTAGTGGACATAAGGTGACCCTAGACATAGGAGGATCTCAGTCTGTCACGGTTCATACCGTTACATACCTGAATGACCACAACATAGAGGAATATACAATGTAATACTGATAATCACACACATAGGTTGATCTTGATGGACTTTTTTCAACCTCACCTACTATGTAACTATTGTGACAGGAAGTCAGGTAAATCTGTGGGTGTTGTCATAGACGGAGGAGATACATTTCTGCCTTGTTTAGACAATTCATCAATTATTATTAGGTGTCGGCTGCCAGAAAGATTTAGGGCGTTGGAAAATTTTAGCTGTTCAGAATGAAGCAAATTAAGGCCTCTATAAGACATCCAAAGGATGACTACTGATTGCTGCATCCTGAGGCTTTTTGAGTTATGGAGCAGTCAGAAAGACTTCTGAAGAGGTGAAGTGCTTGTTGATATTTCTGTGTGATAAATATCAGAGACTTTTTGTTTTCTGCTGTATGACCAGCAGTGTCTGCCCAGCAGTAGGCTGTCCCAGACTCCATAGGTATGTTCCTGTGTTGTGAAGGTAGATGCCCCAAGTGGCAAGGGTTTATTTTATGTTTTGTTTATGCTGTTTTGATGCTTGCACTTGTATCCATCAATATGGAAAAATAAACCATATCCTTTGTTTTAAACCATCCTCAACTGCCTTTCTGTACAGTTCAGCGTGTAGTGAACTCATCCAGGGGGGTCACAGACACCCGCTACCGAAAAAATCCCTCACACAATGAAACATCATCTAAGGGTAATAATTTAACGTCACCAAATGAGTGGTTACCCTAAAGAAATAATAAACCAATAAGCAAATATTATATTACAGCTTACCAATTCTTAGATGTGGTGGCTTTATTATAGTTTCCTTTTTAGGCTTTCTTTCTTCTTTCTGGTAATTCAGCCAGCTGTCTGTTTTTCACAGCACAAGCTCTCCAGCAGAATGTATTGGTTTACATGGAGAAAAAACACTTAATACTGGCAGGGGTGATTAAAATGATCAGAGGACAGAGATTTGTGTGTTTACATAAACAATTCCCATGCCGTAGTGTCAGAGGGGGCGGGGTCACCCATTTACATCACTGGATGGCCCCGCCCTCAGCTATATGACAGCGGGAGAAGAGTCACTTAGCAGCCACCTCCGATGTCCACCAGGTGGAACTTGACTTTGGCCAATTAACAGAGGGTTATCAACGAATACCTGTGTGAGTATAGCATGAGAACAAGCTCAGGAGAGACAGGTTTTTTTTTCAACACACTATTGGCTGTTGATACAGGACACGTGCACTGTATTGTCACCATTTAATTTGGCAACAAGAATAGTGAGTCATAACAATGCTTGCATTAGCGACACTATAGTCTTGTTTCTGCTGGAGCACACATTGGCATGTGACAGTGGGTAGGTTGCTGAGGATCATATTATTCTTAGTGACCAAGAGGACTCAGGTTCTCCCGCCTTCAGTTATTTGCAGCCTCATGCTCCAAAACCTATTTCAACCTTCCATTTTAATGTCTGGTCTCTGTGAACACACCCAATCATTTAATCCTTTACCTGCCTCTGTAATCATCTCCTGACACTGTTGTAGTTCTGTTCCCATTGCAATCTAAGGGCCAGATTCTCAAAAGAGATACGCCGGTGTATCGTAGGAAACACCGTCGTATCTCTGTTTTTTTTACTGGGTATCTATGCGTGTGATTCCTAGAATCACTTACGCATAGATACAGTGAAGATCCGCCAGGTGTAAAACAATTACACTGTCGGATCGTAGATGTAATGACATCGCTGGCCGCTAGGTGGCCTTTACGTTGTTTTCTCATTTGCCTATGCAAATGAGCCTAATACGCCGATTCCCGCACGTTTTTATGCCGCCCCGTCGTCGTTTACATCGTTTCCGTAAGCGTAAGGTTACCCCTGCTATATGAGGGGTAACCTTACGAAGTTCCGTCGTATGCCATGTTAAGTATGGCGTCGGGTCAGCGTCGTCTTTTTCCGTCGGTTACGTCGTTTTACTAAGTCGTTCGCGAATAGGGCATTGCGTAAGTGACTATCACGTCGTTTTCACGTCGGCTTCAACAACGTTTTCCGATGTGAGCTGGAGCATGCGCACTGTGTTTTTTTCCGGCCGGCGCATGCGCAGTTCGAACGACGCGGGGGCGCGCTTAATTTAAATACAAGCCGCCCCCTTTGAATTACGCGGCCTTACGCTGGGCCATTTACACTACGCCGCTGCAAACTACGGAGCAAGTGCTTGGAGTATACGGCACTTGCTCTGTTAAGTTGCAGCGGCGTAGTGTAAATGGCTTACGCTACGCCGCCAGGAAATGTACCAGAATCTGGCCCTAAACCTAGAGCAATAGCTACTGTTCTCTGCAACATAAATTTTATTGGGGTATCCACAATTTTCACAATTACAAATACTACAAATGTATTGACCATTCATTGTTGGGTAAAATTGTAGTGCTTTATCATTAAAAATGCACAACACATTATGTTTCCTCATGCTGGTCCCCAGTTGTGAAATTTGGAATACACACTCTTAACCCCAGGTCACACCGGTATGACTTCAGGTACGACATGCAATTTACAAATCATACCTGAGGTAGCATCTAATGTATTTCTGTTAGGCCGCGTACACACGGAGGGACATGTCCGATGGAAACGGTCCGCGGACCGTTTTCATCGGACATGTCTCCTCTGGATTTTCGTCCGGCGGTGTGTACACACCATCGGATCAAAATCCCGGCCAGCAGACAGCGCGGTGACGTGGCGGTGACGTTGACGCCGCCACATCACCGCACCAGGAAGAAAAAAAAATTCCACGCATGCGTCGCATCCATACGACGCTTGTGCGGGCAGATATGTCCGCTGGTTAGTATACTAACCAGCGGACATATTCGACGGACATGTCGCCGGCGGACAAATTTAAAGCATGCTTTAAAATTTGTCAGCCGGTCAGACATGTCTGCTAGCCCATACACACGATCGGATTTGTCCGCTGAACTGGTCCGTCGGACCAGTTTCAGCGGACAAATTCGATTGCGTACGTGGCCTTAGAGTATCTTAATAGGTATGATTTCAAGTAGTGTGATTTGAGAAGTAGTTCATGCATTACTTTTTAGGAATTCAGCACAATTTCGCTGCCATAGACTATAATGTAAATTGTGCTGCAAATCGTACCTGTGTCTATATCATTCTTTTGTTTATGGGTACACTACATCTGCTGATTTCTACAGCAAGTTGTACTCTAAAAATGTCTAGATTCCCATATCTGTCATGCATTTAATTATTTTGTTATTCTTTCAGTTCTGCTGTTTGATGGTGGTAAAAAAGTCGGTGGTAAAGTATTTGTGACTATCGGCCAGAAAGAAAACCATACCACAGCCCAGAATATATGTAAAGAAGTTGGAGGAAGCTTGTCTACCCCAAGAAATGAGGAAGAAAATAGTGTTTTACTAGAGATAATGAACACTAAGGGAGGATCAAGCAAAGCTTTCCTAGGTATATCAGATTCACAAGTAGAAGGGACATTCAAAAACTTTACAGGTGAAAATGTTAGTTTTACCAACTGGAGTCCAGGACAGCCAGATGACTACAATAACAATGAAGACTGTGTGGAAATGTATAGCAATGGTAAATGGAATGACATCCCATGTAGTCTAGAGCACCTAGTTATTTGTGAGTTTCAGTAAACCAGATTAAAGCTGTGACAGAATGGCACATTTTATTCTTGCTGTATATCTATAATTAAATAAAAAATAAAAAATTATATGTTCATTTTCTAAAGAAATTGTATACAAATAAAGATAATAAAATAAAAGCCACTTATGTTAAGAGTTTCCATACACAGATGTAGCAATACCCCCTCAGGAGCCGCTGATTGATTTGGGATCGGCGAATTAAGTTACCCTTGTATGTTGTCTAGGGGTGATTGCAATGAGCAGAGCAATAAGAGAATGTCCAAACCTGCCGCTGAAGTTTTATGAATGCTTTATTTCCTGGTCCAACACGACCAACATCAACATGAGGTACAGAGAAAAGGTTGATGAAAGGAGAGAACGTTGCGGTATCAGACTTTGGATGAAAAGAAAGCAGTCCTGCTCCACGTAGCAGAACAATTTGTCGCCACTCTAGCCAGAGTGGGTAAAGTGCCTCTGGACAGACTTCTGCCACAAGCCTGGCAGCCGGAACGTCACTTAAGTTTGCTGGGTGCAACAAGTCTCTCTCACTGACTTGGCTCTAGCTGAATTTAGCGTTTTCAGATGAAGACCCCTGCCACAGGCCCAATGTCAGACTGTAGAGCAAATCCTTCCAGAAATTTCTCTTTTCAGTAGGGGTCACCAGTTGACAGTCTATGTTTATCTGTTAGTTCCTGCCAACCAGATCCCCGATGGTTCGCTCAAGCCATTTTGGATCACCTGCCTCCGGGTTCTCCTCAAGCCGATCCCCCACCGGACAGCACACAGCTTAGGATCTATTCAGTAGACAAAACGGGTCAACGTGAAGCACAGCACAGTAAATTATCTATCTATCCAGGAAGGGTAGTATTAGAAATTGGCCAGAGAAGGTCAGCGTGAAGCGCAGCACAGGAAAGCTGAAAATAAAAAGATTCAGCAAATAGCATCCAGTTTAATTTATGTGAAATGAAATAAAAAGGAAAAAAAAGCCAAATGTTTGGGAAGAGGGAGCTGACAGTGCTGAGCATCAGCCAGCAACATACCTTTCAGTAGATGTGTAGTTGCCGTCACCGTCAACCAGGTCAGCCATTCCTGGGAGACGGCTGTGTATAAATAGGAGAAGGGGGTGTGGTCACCCATGTGCGCGACAAACGGCGCTAATGCAGCGCGATCGCGTCACTGGTGAGTCAGAGTACCGCCCCTATGCCGTAGTGTGTTACCATAGAGAGGGCATGGAAGGGGCGGACGCAGGGAGGTGTTCCGGTAGTGGTCGCATCGGAATGCGCACGCACTCACATAGTCAGTGCGCAGGTGCGAGTAAAACGGAAACAAACAGTATCACATGATCGGTAGTAGTCAGATGGGCGGAAGTATCGTGACAACTGTCAGCAGAGAGCGCCCAAACAAAGGCAAAATAAACACATAGCAGGACTATGCTATTAATGGGATGAAAAAACCGCATAATCAACAATATAAGAGTTCAAGAGCTAAATAAATTACTGTGCTTGGATTGAGGTTAACAAAATTAGGTATTATTTAAATGAAGGCAGTGGCCAAAATAGGGGTACAGAGAACATACCCGAAGAGGGGAAAGGAGTCTGACAAAAATCCCCTGTCCGGGCAGAAGTCTCTGTGCGGCGCAAAAATTGACCCATAATCACAGGGCACAAAGTGCCATATGACTGGGTCAACAGGAAGGCCGCCATCCAAAGGGTGACGGCCTGGGTGCGCCGTGCTTACCATAAGGACAAAAGTGCCTGATTCCCCAAATCAAACCAGGAGAAAAAAAAAAAAACTGTCCTTTATTTTAGGGACTATACAACTATACAACCTTTCTAAGTTTGGCAGTTTTTGGCCTGGGGCTTGCTTTCCCTTTGGATATATTGTGCCTGTCTCCCAACTCCTGCATACCATCTTTTCAGGAATATCGTTCACCATGGACTTTTTTACCCTGTGTTTTTATTGAGTTGCCATCTCTTGACTGGTATGTTTTTTGTTTATTCTTCACATTTTAGGCTTGCTGTTTTAAAAAAAATTTTGACATGACTGTTAAAGCTATTTTGATGTTATGGTTATGTAAACCTGATGTAATATAATTTGTTCCCACACAGACTCCGGCCCCCGAAGAAGGGAAACTCCCGAAACGCGTAGGGCCTTGTAGAGTTTATTTATGTGGATCAGTTTTTCAAAAAAATTGTTTTTGCAACTTTATGATTTGTGAAGTGTTATACTGTATGATCTCTTTTTCTACACGATTAAATATTTATTATTATATATAATTCTCTGTTTGCATATTTACGCTTACTATGGTTGCCTAAAAAGCCCCTCCCTTGGGGGAATCTTTCAATCTTCTAATCGATTTGGGGTGTCGGCAACATATACACTTATGTGATGTTACATAATTTCTTCTATTGTATCTAAGGTAGCAAATACCTATGAAATTGGTTTATCTCCTTTTTCTTCCCCCTAGTAACATCCTTCAGTGACTTCTATCTATCCCCCTGGTGTTGGGGATTTTTTGATTATTTCATTATCTAATATATACTACGTTTTTACTTTTTTTTTTTTTTTTTTTTTTTTTTTTTCGTTGTTTTAACTACTACGTGCTTTTTCTATTTCGTTATTTCTAGCTTTTCACTTTTTTGTCTTGTTTTTACTGTCATTAGACAGCAACAGTTATAGTGTACTTGTGTAGATTGACATTTCTATCAGCTTACTATGTTTCAAGGTAAGGACTGGGACGATCTGATGCTGAGCTACTCTGATAGTCATCACAAAGGGGAGGCCAAAAACTCCGAGCTTGCCTCCCTGTGCAATCAACTTGGAAGACTTGTTGAAAAAAAGGCAGCCCTCTTTTGGCATGTCGTAAGTTTCGACAAATACCTTAAAGAAGATATTAATCCATATGGGCTCCGCATTCAGATCTTCCCTCTCCTAGATAACAAACACTGATTTCCGTAAAAATGGGAGCAGAATCTGCAACAATGCTCGGCCAACATGATGAAACTTCTTATTGAAGAATACAAAATTAGAACAAGTCAAGTTGATAAAGAAATTGATGAGATATATATAAAACTTTCACCCTTCCTGGCTCTTCCAGCCTTCAAGGATCATGAAATCAAAATAAAAAGTCGACTTGACACAGTGATAGCAGAAACTCTGTATAAAAAAGAGAATACATTTTGGAGAGATAAACGATCATTCCAAGAAGGGAAAGCCTATAAATGGCAATCGGCCTTTTCCTCCCAAAAATATTCTGCTAAAGGGAATATTAATATAATTCCCAAAAAAAGTTATAAGACCTCATCAACCGTTCCAAGCAATGCTCCCACACAAAACCCTACCAGGAATAGGAATAACAAGCCAAAGCGACCCTTATCGGGCGAGGATGATAACACCACCAAAAAACGTCTAGTACAACAATCAGGTTCCACCAATATATTGGGCAGTTCTGATGGATCCCAACAACAATCTACACAACCGACCGAATTATTTTCTGTCTTTTCAACCCCTCATTCACTCAATACACAAACTACTCATGAAGGGTTAAGACCCAATATTAAAGAAACCATTGACATTGGGTTTTTTCCCCAGGTCACACACATACCGACAAACCCTTAAATGATGATAGTGTACTTGACGATCAATCAGGCACAACCCAGGGACTTGACATCATAAACCTTTCTGATTATGTATTGTCATCAGACGAAAAGACCTTATTAGCTAAAGGCCTCACTTTTTGCCCCGAAGCATATCTGGATACATTTGAATTGATCAAAGACATCAACCTATTTGCTAGGAAACTTTTATTAAAAAGCCTCTATTCCAAACCAAAGGACGATTCCACCTATAGGACCATGCAACAACATAGGGAAGATATGGATCTGCTACTGTCACTTTGCGGTGAAGCAGACATCTCTGATCCGAATGTAATGCATGACCTGGAGGAAATGTCATTTGAATTAGACGCTGTGGGCACTCCAGAAATACCTGGTAATATTCTAAAAAACAAATCGGACAAATTTCCACCGTTACAAACCAACTCAAATTTGGCTGCGTTTGTAGCACTTACCACTGCTGAAATAAAAAAGCTACATCATTCACGAAGTACCAGTCACCATATCCATCAGAAAAACAATGCTTTGGATAAATTGAAAGAGTGTCACTCACTAACTATCAAGCCCTCGGATAAGGGAGGAAATATTGTTATCCTGACCAATCAACAATACAAATCTATGTGTCTAAAAATTCTTTCCAATAAAGACTGGTACTTACCCATTTCGAAAACCGCTGTCAGCAAATTCGAAGTTGAGTTTTATGCTTTGGTTGACGGGGCTTTTTCCCATGGTGTCATCAATCGTGATACTTGGGAATTTCTCCGCATCAAGTATCCAAGAATTCCAACCTTTTATTGTCTTCCTAAAATCCATAAGCATATGACTGATCCACCGGGCCGACCAATCGTTTCAGGTAATGGTGCCATAACTGAGAATCTCAGCATATATGTTGATTCATATTTGAAGCCCTTCGTGGAACGCCTCTCGTCGTTTATTAAAGACACCATCCACCTACTGCAAAAAGTTGAGCATCTTCATACATCTTCCAATACGTTGTTAGTAGCTATTGACGTAGAGGCCCTCTACAGCTCCATCCCACATTCCTTAGGCTTGGCTGCCATTCGTAATATCCTCCTACCCATTTTCAGAGCTGATCCCAAACTTGGGGAATTCCTGATAATGGCCTTGGAATTTATACTTTACCACAATGTGTTCTCGTTTGACGGCTCCCACTTCCTCCAGGTGCAGGGGGTTGCGATGGGGACATCTTGTGCCCCATCGTATGCCAACCTGTACCTGGGGGAGTGGGAGAAGTCCTTCTTGACAAGCACACCCATACAACCGTTCATTCATCTAGTGTCGGCTTGGTTCAGATACATAGATGACGTCTTAGTGGTATGGGAGGGGACTATCGATGAATTGCAAAGTTTTATGTCCATTATGAACAACAATGACTGGAACTTAAAATTTACAATGACACTAAGTGATACCCAGATTGCCTTTTTGGATGTAACCCTACTAAAAACTATGGATGGTAGCATTTCTACGGGTCTCCATAGAAAACCTACAGCCGGCAATACAATATTGCATGCTACTAGTGCCCATCCTCTACCCTTAATAAGATCCATACCATACGGCCAGTATTTACGTCTCAAACGCAACTGCTCCAATCAGGAAGTATTCTTGTTGGAGGCTGCTGCATTAAGAGAAAGATTGCTTTTGAGAGGTTACTCTAAGAAGTGCCTCAAAAAGTCTTTCCAACGTGCTAATGCACATACCAGACAAAATCTACTCTCTCAACCTAAGAAAAAGCCTATCAGAGATGAAAACACTCTACGATTAATTACTAAATATCACACGCAACATCAACAAACGAGAGGGATTCTTAAGAAATACTGGCATTTACTCTCCTTTGATCCCAATTTGGGACCCTTTGTTACTAAAGAACCAGCTATTACGTATCGACGGGCTTCCTCCCTTAGGGACCAATTAGTTACGAGTGAATTTAAGGGAGAGTTCAGGAAAGACCCCTGCAAAAGAAAGGGCACATACACATGTGGTGGTTGCTCGACCTGTCGATATATCAACACTGACCCAGAGGCCCTGTTACCAAATGGGCGACCCTTTAGACCACGCCACTTTGCAAACTGTAAGACTCCTGGGGTAGTTTATCTACTTACTTGTTCATGCAACAGGTTTTATGTGGGCAAGACCAAACTGCCCTTCTTTAAACGGGCTGCCCGACATATCAGCAGTATGCGTTCAGCAAATCCTGATATGCCTTTAGGACGCCACATTTTGCTTCATCACAAAGGGCAATTCTCAGGAGTTAAATTCCTCATCCTAGATAGGATCCACCCCAACCCCAGAGGGGGTGATTGGAATAAAACCCTTTTACAACGCGAAACCCGATGGATCATAGACTTAGAGGTGACTACTTTCCCTGGCTTAAACGAACAGATCAGTTTTCGGCCCTTCTTAGAAGGGTTCTCTTCGGGTGGTTGTGAAAAAGAGTAAGGTTGTTGTAATAATTTCCTTTATATACTTTTATTTTCTTTTTGCTTATTTTTGTAGCCTGGTTTCTAGATTTTTTGGTGTTGCTCTCATTCTCTTTTTTGTTTTTGTGCTTGCCTTTGTCCCTGTCCTGTTTTGGTAGCCCCCTTTTGTATGTTTTTCCAGGTCTACTTACTTGTTTCCCTGGATAAACAGCACCTAGTTATCATGTTTCTTTATCTGAGATGCTTCCTCGTCATAATTACACAGTGTTTTTTTTTTTTCTCCTGGTTTGATTTGGGGAATCAGGCACTTTTGTCCTTATGGTAAGCACGGCGCACCCAGGCCGTCACCCTTTGGATGGCGGCCTTCCTGTTGACCCAGTCATATGGCACTTTGTGCCCTGTGATTATGGGTCAATTTTTGCGCCGCACAGAGACTTCTGCCCGGACAGGGGATTTTTGTCAGACTCCTTTCCCCTCTTCGGGTATGTTCTCTGTACCCCTATTTTGGCCACTGCCTTCATTTAAATAATACCTAATTTAGTTAACCTCAATCCAAGCACAGTAATTTATTTAGCTCTTGAACTCTTATATTGTTGATTATGCGGTTTTTTCATCCCATTAATAGCATAGTCCTGCTATGTGTTTCTTTTGCCTTTGTTTGGGCGCTCTCTGCTGACAGTTGTCACGATACTTCCGCCCATCTGACTACTACCGATCATGTGATACTGTTTGTTTCCGTTTTACTCGCACCTGCGCACTGACTATGTGAGTGTGTGCGCATTCCGATGCGACCACTACCGGAACACCTCCCTGCGTCCGCCCCTTCCATGCCCTCTCTATGGTAACACACTACGGCATAGGGGCGGTACTCTATGACTCACCAGTGACGCGATCGCGCTGCATTAGCGCCGTTTGTCACGCACATGGGTGACCACACCCCCTTCTCCTATTTATACACAGCCGTCTCCCAGGAATGGCTGACCTGGTTGACGGTGACGGCAACTACACATCTACTGAAAGGTATGTTGCTGGCTGATGCTCAGCACTGTCAGCTCCCTCTTCCCAAACATTTGGCTTTTTTTTCCTTTTTATTTCATTTCACATAAATTAAACTGGATGCTATTTGCTGAATCTTTTTATTTTCAGCTTTCCTGTGCTGCGCTTCACGCTGACCTTCTCTGGCCAATTTCTAATACTACCCTTCCTGGATAGATAGATAATTTACTGTGCTGTGCTTCACGTTGACCCGTTCTGGCTATTCTTATGGGTTATTCCCTTTGGACAGGTATACAGTTTATCTTTTTATCTTACCTTGAATAAAATTGATATGACATATATATACATATATATTTTTTCTATTTTGCATATATTTTTATGCAACCTGTCCTTTATTTTAGGGACTATACAACCTTTCTAAGTTTGGCAGTTTTTGGCCTGGGGCTTGCTTTCCCTTTGGATATATTGTGCCTGTCTCCCAACTCCTGCATACCATCTTTTCAGGAATATCGTTCACCATGGACTTTTTTACCCTGTGTTTTTATTGAGTTGCCATCTCTTGACTGGTATGTTTTTTGTTTATTCTTCACATTTTAGGCTTGCTGTTTTAAAAAAAATTTTGACATGACTGTTAAAGCTATTTTGATGTTATGGTTATGTAAACCTGATGTAATATAATTTGTTCCCACACAGACTCCGGCCCCCGAAGAAGGGAAACTCCCGAAACGCGTAGGGCCTTGTAGAGTTTATTTATGTGGATCAGTTTTTCAAAAAAATTGTTTTTGCAACTTTATGATTTGTGAAGTGTTATACTGTATGATCTCTTTTTCTACACGATTAAATATTTATTATTATATATAATTCTCTGTTTGCATATTTACGCTTACTATGGTTGCCTAAAAAGCCCCTCCCTTGGGGGAATCTTTCAATCTTCTAATCGATTTGGGGTGTCGGCAACATATACACTTATGTGATGTTACATAATTTCTTCTATTCAGTAGACAAGGGGGCTACAGCAAGTCACTAGGGCCCCTTTCTGCATCAGCAGGGAACTCCGCGTAGCATGCGACCCCGGCCCGGTAGGCCATATCGCCGGGGTCCATTGGTTACGCACACCCTGCACACCTGGAACCTGTGAAGAACCCCAAAAAAATGGTGTCTGCCTCAGATATATACCCCTCCCCAGCATGCTCCGCGAGGGGAAAACTCCTACAATTGGCTGCTGGGGAAAAGTGGCTCTGCCTGAATCTCTCTGGCGCCACCTGCCACTGCATCTCTGGAGCACAGAATGACCCACAGGATAATTCAGGACTGACAGCAGCCCAATTTAGCAAAATTAGGAGTCGAAGCAACATAACTTTACATTTTTATCAAAGTGTATGTAGCACTACCCCTGGAACATTCACTAAATTGTTTTGTGATTTCTCTGCATGCATGAAGATGACACATTTCACTAAACCAACACTTACTGACAAACCTTGAGGTATTTCTAATGCCGCGTACACACGGTCGTTTTTTGCGATGGAAAAAAACGTTGTTTTTTAAAACGTCATTTAAATTGATCGTGTGTGGGCAAAACGTCGTTTTTTGTCTTCCAAAAAACAACCAAAAAAAAATTCCAACATGCTTGAATTTTTTGTGTCGTTTTTCAAAACGTCGTTTTTTGTTTCACAAAAAGTCACTGTGTGTAGCAAAAACGTTGTTTAAAACGACGTTTTTCAACCCGCGCATGCCCAGAAGCTAGTTATGAAGCAAGCTTCAATGGAAAAGAGTGGTGAACGTAACCTCACTTTTTGTGAAAAAAACGATGGTGTGTATGCAACATCGTCTTTGAAAGTGACGTTTCAAAAACGTCGTTTTTTACTTCACAGAAAATGATCGTGTGTACGCGGCATAAGGATTTATTAGGCCAAATATAGCCTAAAAAAGAAAGGATTAACAAGTGCAGTTGTACAAACAATCAATGAGACAATAAAGTTACTCTAAGGCCTCGTACACACGATCAGTTAAACAGAGGACAGTGGTCTGATGGACCGTTTTCATCGGTCAAAACCGATTGTGTGTGGGCCCTATAGGTTATTTAACCATCTGTTAAAAAAAAGCCAACTTGCTTTAAATTTAACCGACGGATTTCTAACCGATAGGTCAAAACCGATCGTTAGTAGGCACGACCATTGGTAAAAAATCCACGCATGCTCAGAATCAAGTCGACGCATGCTTGGAAGCATTGAACTTCATTTTTTTATGCACGTCATTGTGTTTTACGTCACCACGTTCTGACATGATCGGTTATTTAACCGATGGTGTGTGGGCGTGACGGACCATCAGTCAGCTTCATCGGTTAACCGATGACAGCGGTTCTTCAGACCGTTCTCATCGGATGGACTGATTGTTTTACGAGGCTTTAGAGATATGGTTCAACACCTTCAGTATTGTGACTATCAGTAATTAACAGAACTGAATTTGATTTACCTAGCGATAGTATATAAAGATCAAAGTATGTAGCGCAGATCCCAAGCCAGTCTCACTGTTTGTCCCAGGTTCTATTTCCTATTGGGTGCACATCAGCCAGGCACACAGCAGTTATCAGTCTCTCCACACAATAACCAGGCAGAAGTTTATTTTATTTTTTGGGGGAGGGGGTTATTGTTTGAAGAACTTGAATCAGGAAAGGATGAGCCTTGGGATATTCCAGAGCCCAGAACCAGTACAACTTTACCTGAGGACACTCTCTAGCAAGGATAAACTTGTAGGCAGGTTGCCTACAGGTATGCTAGTTCTGTCAATGGCTGTCCCAGGCTCAGGGTGAGAGAGTTCATTTGTGTCATGCTGTTTCCAGCCTTTTTAAATCCAGCCTACCCACATGTGATATAAAAAGAGACAGGGCCATCTTTAATTTTGATTGGACCGTGGGCAAAAAAATTCTGTTTTGTTCTCCACCGGCTCTGAGACATACAATAAATATCAGCTAGACTTAAAATCAGTTTACTGTATCAGATCAGGCAGTGATTGCGATTGGTTGCCTGAGGTTACAGCATATCATTATCACTTACTGATTGGTTGCTAGAGGTTACAGCACACATGACGGCTCACTGATTAGTTTCTAGAGGTTACAGCACATGATTTCTTGTTGATTGGTTGCTAGAGATTACTGTACAATGATACTGGGCTGGGTTCCCAGATCTTCGGAGCTTCATCTGACTCAAGAGAGAAGGCTGTGAACATGGGCGTCCGCTGAACTTTTTTCAGGGGGGGCATCATTTTAAGGTCATCCATGCTTGGTCCCTTTTTGACAATGTCATTAAGGGGAGGGGCTTAGTCATTATCACATAAAGCGCAGGCATGCAAAGGTTTGAGAAACCTGATGCAACTATCAAGCAACTAGCAACTTTGAATAACAATATCATAACAAATGGAGTTCCCCCCAAGGAAATAACACCCCCCAGGATCAGTGCCAGTTTCTGCAATAACAATCCCCAGCTTTGCTGTCAGTTTCCACAATAAAAATCGCCAGCATTGGTGTCAGTAGCAAAAATAATAACCCCCCACATCGGTGCAGATTTCTAGAATAAAAACTTTGGCATATGTACCAGTGTACATAATAATGAACCTTAGCACTGGTGTCATTTTCTGCACTAAAAACTCTCAGCAATTGGTATTATTTTCTGCAATAACTGCCCCCAGCATAGATGGGAGGATATCAGGTTAGACACTTCCTAATGGCTCAGTACCTAGGATAAGTAATGGATAATGGCCAACAGGCCCTCTTACCAGACCTGGTGAAACCACAACAGTGATCCCTCTGGCTGAACGTTCGCTTACTCTGGGTTGCCCAGGGTGACTCTAGTCAGTAGTGCAGCATGCCTGTACCCTGGCAGTGGCTCCGTCTTTCTCCCTCTCTGGAGGTGCGGGTACAGCGTGGCTCCCTCACTGGTCGTGCGGTTACAGCGTGGCTCCCTCTCTGGTGGTGCGGGAGGGAGGGAGTTTGCCCCCCCCCCTTGAGAAACCAGTGCCGTGATACTCAGGGAGGAAGACAGTGGGAAGAAAGCAAGGTGGTGGCATGGAAAATTCAATTACAGCCGCTCTCTCTCTTCTAGCTTCAGCTGACAGAAAGGGGGAGGGGCGATCGGGGGAGATATACAGACACAGCCTGCCGCTCTCCTCTCCCTGTCACAGCGCCGCTGACGAGTTCTCTGGACAATAGAGCAGCGGCACTGTGACAGGGAGAGGAGAGCTGCGGGCTGTGTTTGTATATCTCCCCCGATCGCCCCCTCCCCCTTTCTGTCAGCTGAAGCTAGAAGAGAGTGAGAGCAGCTCTAATTGAATTCGCCGCGCCGCCACCTCGCTTTCTGCCCGCTATTTTCCTCCCCGAGGATCACCGCACTGGTTTCTCAGGGGTTGGGGGGTGTAGCTGGCCAGCTAGAACCTGTCCTAGGTAGCTAATATAACCTACATGATTATACAGCTAAGCCTGCTGGGAACCTAATGTAGAGCACATGTTTATATGTGAGAAACAAAGGCAGAGTTATTCACTGTGATTTTATACTTGGATGTCATATAACAGTTGTATGCTGTGTTCACAGAAGCAAAAGAAAAAGTGCCTTTAAGAGTCATTTGTTTGTATGGCAGTAGGAGGTAAGCAATAACACAGTTGAATTCATGCCAGAAAGCATAGAGCTAAGCTTTTGTGACTCATCAGAAGCATTGGCCCAATCACAGCCAATCTCACATTGAGCAGAGTCTTGACCAGTCACAGCCAGCTTTACAAACACTCTGTCTGGGAGGTTCCTAATACTCCATGTGCTGCTAGATTATTCCACCACAGAGACACAGAGCAGAACAGACACAAGGCCAAAGTTGTGTTTTATGGAAGCCAGGGGCTAAAAATAGGTATGTGACACAGTTATATATATGTTCTTATTGTAAATAGTGTGGTTAGAACTGTATACTGATCTAGTTGTGTGTTCACTTGTAGTTCCATCATACCTTCAAACCAAACCGAACCATACCTTCAAACCAAACCGAACCATACCTTCAAATCAAACCGAACCATAACTCCATACCTTTAAACCAAACCAAACTAAGCTAACCCTGCAAAAGCAACCCTGCAAACCAAGTTACAAACCACAGTTATACCTTTCAGAGAAATCAGAGAATGCTTTGATAACTTGCAGAGAGAGAGAGTAAATACTGAAGTAAGAAATATATCCACCATCTTATGTTAAATGACAAGATTGAATATTTGAACCACCATTTTGTTATACTTTATTCATCACATGTTTTGTACATGGACTGTCTGCTGCAAAGCAGCAGCATTATATATGAAGAAAAGTGAAGTTAATAAAGAAGTTATTTTAAGCATTTGGTGTGCTCTTTAAACCTACTGCTTCCAAAGAAAGGCACTAGAAGAATTGTCAGAGTAATAGACAGTCTTGTTGGACTGAAAAGTCAGAGATGTCACAATTCTTCTAATGCCACAGCGCATGAGGCACTTCATAGTGCTATGCCTGCCACAGGGGGCCAAACTCCCTCCCTTGCCTTTGCAGTGGACGCCTATGGCTGTGAATGTTGTGCAGGTGGACTGTTGCACCATGCAGGCCAGCTGAGGCACCGGTAATCTGGAGAACAGCCAGGAGTTGGGGAATGCCAATGTAACGGGTTGACCCGTGATGCCCAGAGACTTTTAAGGGATGGGGGATACTCCTGTGCCAGCGGCACTAAGGACTCTTGTGTCTAAGTTCACCATGTGCCCCTTTTGTGCATAGGGTGGCTAATAAATCATAATTCATGTTTGCAGGATATACTGGAATATTACAAGTGGTTTATGTTTACCTGACCAGGTCAATAGGACAGTGACTCATTCCTCTGTGTAACAGGCTGTTGAAATGCTAAGTGAGGCTGGCTCCTGAAAGACCTTTCATTGTGTGATAACACTGTTTAAAGCTTATTGATGATCAGGTGTGAATACCTTTCTGTCAGAGACAGGCCGGCTATCTAAAGATGTGGATTGAGGGGAACTCATTGTGTGATGGTGTTTTGTTTGAATTCTATTGATAAAGGAATGTGACTCCTCAGGTGTAGTAATTAGATCATGTTAAATATAGACCGGTGCCAAAGTGTCTCTCTAAAATCTGTATGGAAGCCCCCAGTGTGTGATGAGGGGGGTGGAGATTTCTTTGTTCCTGTGATTACTGCAATATGTTGTACTGTATATACTGTATAAGCAAGCTAAGATACCATTAAAGTGTTCATTCATTTTGAAACCAGTACCAGAGCTGTGTCTCGGTTATTCTGGGAAATGGGATGGATCGGGTCCTGTTGGTTGGAGTGTCAGATAAGCTGTCTTGTCTTGGGTTGATGGAAGATCGTAAACGGTAGTGACCGCTACAGCCAACAATGGACCATCACCAGTAAAGGTATATATGGAAGAATAATGCATTTAGTGTGCATGTGAATTGAATAAAATGTAATGATCAATTGACGGCAGGACTCACAACATTAGAAAGGGGGGATGTTGGGGCTTTAAATGAGGTATGTGAAGAGGGACCAGACAAATCATGCAAGTAGAAACATAAATAAGTTAATTTCTAAACCATAATATAGCATAACATGATACAGCATAACATGCATAATACAGTTTGTCAAATAGCACTGCAAATATTATTAGTCGCATAGCACATAGCAATACAAATTATTCAGCAATAATTAATAATTATAATTAATTAAGCCAAATGTAGTCTGTTAAAAACATACATTAATAAAAACCATTTGGGATATTGATATAAACTGGATGCAAGGTAGGCCCGAAGCGTTTCGTGGACTGCATCCACTCATCAGGTGCCATGCTTCTATGTTCTAAAAAGGAAGGGATAAATGACCATTAAATTCTATTATATCAACCACTGTAGGAAAACTTGAAATCACTAACAGATTGTTGGCCAAATCTACAACTACCCATGTGGAACTACAGTATGTGATACAACGTGGCAGAGGCCAGTCAGCAACTATGTCTTTCCCTGGAGCTGAGAAAATGGTCCGATGGGAGAAGCCGCAGTCCCCCATAGAGAGTATGTACATCATGTTATAGTCATAGTTAGTGGGGATTCTAGAATGTGTGAAAGCAAGTGTTATATATACAGTATATACAAATATCATATGTAGATATGTGAAAAATAGAACCCATAATTATGATAAGAGAGTGGAAATATAGTCATTGTGCACAGTCAAGAAGTGTCCAAGTGTCCAAGATAGAACCGGAAAATAATATTTTTGTGTTTCCCACACACCGGAGCTGTGATACCATACCATTGGATGTGGGGGATTGGGCGGGCGTTCCCATCGTAGATCGGCCCCACGCACCCTGCGCTATGCGTGTGACGTCCTGGTTGGGTGTCTCATTCTCATCACGCATGCATCTGCTATATCAGCTTGGCTGACATGAGGAGGGTCACTCCGGCAGACGCCAGGCTGTCTCTCCGTGTTCATGCCAGCGTGACCCCGCAGCCTCCATTAATTCACAGTCCTCTGCTCTTGCACATTTGTGCATCTCTCACTTCAGTGTTTCCTTTCCAGAGTTTTTCTCTTTCTATCTTACAATAATTTACCAAGGTAATCTATTAACAATTACTTTATGCATTTTCCTTTCAATCTATTGCTTTTCTGGAGCTTCCCGCTTATTTCTATTTCAACCTCCCAGCTCTCCTAAGGCTTCTTTTCACTTCAGCCTTCTTTTCCGCTTCTATCTTGGACACTTCTTGACTGTGCACAATAAATATATTTTCACACTCTTATTATGGCTATGGGTTCTATTTTTCATTTACCTCTTCCCTTTTTTAGAACATGGATGCATGGCTCCCGATGAGTGACTGCAGTCCACAAAACATGTCGGGCCTACCTTGATGTATCCAGTGTATGTCAATATCCCAAATGGTTTTGATCAATCTATGTTTTTAACAGACTACATTTTGCTTGAAATCCAGGATGCATATTCTGTATTGCTATGTGCCATGCAACTAATAATCTTTGCAATGCTATATTTCTTTTTTTTTTTTTCACAATCAAAGTTTATTAACTTAGGAAGAACTTGAAAATACATAGTACATCGAACAAATAGAAAAGAACAATATATCCAAAATACAAAATGAAGGAATGCTCTTATCATATAAGATACAAATTTTTACAAGTATGCAAACTGATCCTGTGGGTAAAGAAAGAAGGTAAGCACTGTGGATCATTGGGGGGTAGGATATGGATCAGGAGGGAAGAGGAAAGAAGGGATAGGGGGGGGGCAAAATGAAGTATCATATGTGGTTTAAATTGAAGTACAGATAAATCTAAACAATTGGAGGTAATATTCTTTTCACATGTGAGATATATAGACAGAATCAGCATGTGTGGATTGCAACAAATATATTTCAGATTGTCGTGGTACAAGGTGTTGTTTTAGCGATATAGTAGAGTAAGGTTGGCAGAGCCTGAGAGGTGTTGTTGATGGAGTCATGTCATTAGTTGTTGGTAATCATTGGAGTATTTAAAAAAAAAACATGGTTGCCATGTGTCATGGAACAGTGTTGAGCTTTCACTCTTCATGGCCACAATCTCGTCCATTTTGTATATGTAATGTACCCTGTCTAGCCACTCTCTGACAGAGGGGTATGCCGTCGTCTTCCAGTAACGGGAGATTAATGTTTTAGCTGCCGTTAAGAGGTGCCTAGTGAGTGACTTTTTGTAACATTTTATTGAAAGATGATTTACATGGAGAAGGCAAGCAGCTGCATCTAATGTAATACTTGTATCTGTGATTACTTTCACCCAGTGTATTATTTGGGACCAATAATTAAATATTGGGGGACAGTACCATAGGATATGTGCGAGGGAGCCGATCTCTGTTTTACAGCGCCAGCATGTGTCTGAGGAGGTTGGCGACCACCTCTTCACTTTCAAAGGAGTAATATACCATCTCATGAGGGTTTTGTAGGATATTTCTTGAAACCTTGAACTAAGGGAGCATTTATGCGCAAATATCGAGGCCTTCTCCCATTGGTCATCACTTATGGATACCTTTAGTTCGTCTCCCATCTGGATTTGATCTTATTTTGTGGTTTCGTATGTGGTTGGCTGAGCCATGAGTAAGCTAGAGCTGTTGTTTTGGGGGTCTGGGAACCCGATAAGCAGATCTGCTCCAGTTGGGTGGGAGTCCTGCAGTATTCCGTTTTGTGTTTGCTGTTTATACGGAAATTCTGTATTTGAAGATAAAACCAGAAACCTGGGAAGGCCTCCCCAAGTTCAGACTTTAACATTTGGAAAGTTTTGATTCTATTTCCCGCTAAACAGTGAGTAGCTAAGAGTTTTTGTGTGTGTAAAGATGATCGAGGGAACTGTATGTCTAGGCCTGGAGTGAAATCTGGGTTGTCTGTAACAGGAGTCAAAGGGCCTGGTATAGAAGCTAGATTATAAGTTGAGGCTGCGCTGTGCCATACTGTCAGAGTCGCGGCGACCAGTGGATGGGGGATCCTATGTGTTAATTTTGAGTTGGAGGACCAGGGGTGGAAGGCGGTATGTCTAATGTGTTGGGTCGTTTCCAGGTGAACCCAGTCTTTTGTTGATTGGTGGCAGTGCCAGTCTATGAGTCTCGTAATATGGGCAGCTACGTAATATTTCTTAAAGTCTGGAAGACCAATACCCCCCTTACTCTTGGGGAGGGTAAGCTGAGAGAAACTAAGCCTCGGTCTTTTCCCCACCCACAGAAACCGCAGCTGTACGCTGCGGAGCTTGGAGAAGAAGGAGGCGTTCAATTTGATTGGCAAAGCGTTAAAGTAATAGAGCAGTCTCTGTAATTTTGTCATTTTTAATATGGAAGCCCTACCAAACCACGAAAATAGTTTTGGCGTCCATCTTTGTAGGTCTTTGGTAATTAATTGTATAAGGGGCTTAAAGTTTGCATCATAGATATCGTCGATTGTCGGTGTGAGTTTTATACCTAAGTACGCAAGGCTTTTTTGTTCCCAGTGGAAATTATGGTTGTTTTTTAACCACTTAAGGACCGCCGCATGTACATTTACGTCGGCAGAATGGCACCGACAGGCACATCAACGTATATATACATTGGTGCCTTGGGGGGGATCGGGGGTCCGATCGGACCCCCCCGTACATGCGGCGGTCCGTGCGGCTGCAGGAGCGATCCGACAAGTGGGGGCGGCTATCCGTTTTCACCCGCCCCCTCCGGATCGCTCCCAGCCAATGCGCGCGCCCGCCCTGTCACTTCCTCCTCCTGTGTAAACACAGGAAGGAGGAAGCTATCTGATCTCTCCCTCGGCGTTTGTTTCAAGCGCGGCTGAGGAGAGATCACAACACAACAAGTAAGTCTGCACCAACAGCACACTTACACACACACAAAAACACATTTAACCCCCGCGATCGCCCCCTCCCCCCTGTCACAGTGTCACTGAATGCAGTAATCATACATGTATGATTAATGTATTTAGTGTCAGTGTGACAGACAGTGTGACAGTCAGTTAGTGTTAGTGTCAGGGTAGCCCCCCACCCCCCCCATTAAAGTTTTAACCCCTTGATCACTGCCCTAGTTAACCCTTTCACTCCCTATTGCCAGCATCACTAAGCGATCATTTTTCTGATCGCTGTATTAGTGTCGCTGTTCCCGCTAGGTAGCTAATTTTTTTTAATGCGATTTTTTTATGTGGCTAAATACATTTTGGCCTAAATGTTTGACTAAAATTTCGTTTATTGTTTTTTTATTATAACAAAAGGTAAAAAATATTGATTTTTTTTCAAAAATGTCGCTCTATTTTTGTATATAGCACAAAAAATAAAAATCGCAGAGGCGATCAAATACCACCAAAAGAAAGCTCTATTTGTGGGAAAAAAAGGACGCAAATTTTGTTTGGGAGCCACGTCGCACGACTGCGCAATTGTCTGTTAAAGCGACGCAGTGCCGAATCGCAAAAACCCCTTGGGTCATTTGCCAGCGTATTGGTCCGGGTCTTAAGTGGTTAAAGAATCATATTCAGTGGCTTTTAGGGAGAGATTGATTGCTTCCGACTTGCTATGGTTAAAATTGGAGATATATCCAAAAGGTAGTGAATATTTTCATTAGGTTAGGAAGGGATATGTGGGGCCTGGTTATAAAAAAAAGGAGGTCGTCCGCATAGGTGGCTATTTTAAATTCTCTATCATGTACATTGAAACCTCTGATATCTGGGGAGTTATTGATGGTTCTGATTAAGGACTCTAAGGAGAGGATAAACAAAAGTGGGGATAATGGGCAGCCCTGTCGAGTGCCATTTGAAATTTTTATTGGTTCTGAAAAGGAGTTGTTGATTTTAATCAAGGCTTGCGGGTTAGAGTATAGAGCAGCTATCCAATTTAGCATGTTACTCCCCAGTCCTATGTGCGTGCAAGTGGCCATCATGTAATCCCATGAGATTCTATCGAAGGCCTTCTCCGCATCGGTTGACAGGAGAAGACCCTCGAGCTCATATCGCTTGGCATAGTGAATCATACTTAGGGCCTTGGAGATGTTATCCCTAGCCTCTCGGCCGGGCATAAATCCCACTTGCTTCGGTCCAATTACTTGTGCAAGCAATGGTTTGAGTCTGTTCGCAAGAATCTTGGCAAGGAGCTTGATCTCTATATTTAAAAGTGAAATTGGTCTGTAGTTGGCGCAGACAGTAGTGTCTTTTTGGGGTTTGGGAATTACAGCGATGTGGGCTGTGAGTAACGAACTGGAGTTATTCTTGTTCTTTGCCAAGTAGTTCAAAGCCCTAAGCAGAGGGGGGGAGATTACATTTAAATAGGTCTTGTAGTATTGTGAAGTGAACCCATCAGGGCCTGGGCTTTTGCATACTTTTAACGATGTTATTGCCTCTTGTAGTTCTGTCAGTGTAATTGGGTTTTCCAGCAGGCTAGCATCCTCAATCTGGATCGAGGGGAGATTGCTATTCTGCAAGAATTCCTGTATGTTGTCCAGTCTGGAGGGTGCGAGATGTGCCGGTTTGTGTTGTGAGGGCAGGTTGTATAGTTTTGAGTAAAATTCTTGGAAGAGTTTCGCAATGCGTTCTGAATCATGTTCAAGGACGCCTTGTTTGTTCTTAATCGCGTGAATGCGGTTTGACAACGAGGTGTCCTTGAGAGCCTTAGCTAACATCCTACCACTCTTATCACCTTGTTCATAAAATATATTTTTTTTTGAAAAAGAGGGATTTCTGTGTTTGGAGGTGGAGCAGTTGTGACAAAGCTTTTCTGTTTTCATTAAGATCCTCTTCAACCAAGACTGAGAGATTCCTTTTATGTTGCTGCTCTAATTGGGCAATTTTATTATAGAGTGAATTTATTTCTTTATCTCTCTCTTTTTTCCTTGTGGCGCCCCATCTAATTAGTTCTCCCCTGATTACGGTCTTGTGTGCTTCCCAATTATTTAATGGGTTTTTGTCTGAGTCCTTGTTGTCTAAGAAGTAGGTCCCGATGGTATTGTGAATATCGTCGTGGATGGTCTGGTCCGTTAGAAGAGCAGCGTTTAGCCTCCAGCTGAAGCCACTGCTTTTGGGGGCCTGGGTGTCATTAATATGGTGACCGCAGCGTGATCTGATAATGAAATTATACCGATCTCAGCTCTGGTCAGTGTAGGTAGGTCTCGTTGGGTAATGTATATCAAGTCTAACCGTGAGTATCTCTTATGTGGTGCTGAATAGAAGGAGAAATCCTTCTCAGTGGGGTGAGTTGACCTCCAAGTGTCCACTAGTGACAGAGAGTGAAGAAGAGCTTTAATTTTCTTCAGGGTCTGAAAAGTGATGCGAGTGTGGCCAGTAGAAGTGTCTTGCAAGGGTGAGAGAGGAACATTGAAGTCGCCCCCAAGTAGGATGCAACCTTCAGCGAACCCTTTTAGCTCATCAACAACTTTCCTGCAGAAAGTGACATGGTCTCTGTTTGGAAAATAAACATTAGCGAGAGTGATGGGGGTGCCCTACCAAGTTCCCTTTAGGAGAATAAATCTTCCATCCTTATCTACCAGGCTGTGTTTGTGAATGAAAGGGGCATGCTTGTTAATCAGTATCGATACACCTTTTGTCTTAGCAAGGGGATTTGTGGCATGATGCGCAATTGTATAGAGGTTGTCTGTTAATTTAGGAATGTTCTGGCCCTTAAAGTGGGTTTCCTGTAGGAAAACCAATAAAGGTTTTGTTTTTCTTAGTTCCTTTAAGAATTTGGAGCATTTTTCTGGGATATTAAGCCCATTGATGTTGTGCGAGACTAGTGTAGGCGACTTGCCCAAGAAGGAATAAGCCATTTGTGATTTCTTTGGGGGGGTACCAGCTATTCACCTGCGGGGGGCAAGAAATATCGTGAGGTAGGGGTGGGAAAGGGTACAGGGGGGGTTATCTGGGTGAGCTGACCAAGACCAGCTCACTCCACTCGCGAGTCGTAGCCCTAGGTCTACAGTCAAGTAGTAGGGCCTATAGACACCTTTGTTACAGACAAAAATGTCAAAGTTGACTCTTGTGAAGGCGTGGGAGGATTCTTCGTGGATGGCAGGTAGAAGTACTATCCAACAGGAGGGGTTAGATGTAGGATAGTGTTATGAAGGTCCGGATTGGAACAAGGGAATTTAACAAACTTAAATATATGTCTTAACCTCTCTATAGAGGGAGGGAAGAGAAACTGTAGAGTGTGCTAAACACTTCGTGAACAAATACCCAGGAGTAATCTGTGAAATCTACATGTTAACCAATAAAACAAAACATATAAAACCAAGGAGGCCGCATTGGAGCAGACCCTAAAAATGCCCTGTGTGGAATTAACTAGTGGTAACATTGACCGTAATCGAGGGGTGAGCTCTAGTTGGTACACATAAATCTTACATGCTCAATGTTATTCAAATTGTTTAGAGTGAATCCCCTGATCAGTTAAAGATCCCGGGATCGCTGGGAGCTAGCATTGCGAAGATGGGGGCGACCAACCAAATTTGTGAGCTAAGGAGATTGGCTGATCGTCTGACCACCGATAGAACCTTGGATAAAAGAAAACGTACTCACACGTCCAAGAGGGGCTGTCTTTAGGTTACCTCTGTACTCACTTGCTGAAAGTCAGACCACAACATGCCACAAGTCTACCCCGCGTCTAACTGCCATAAGAGCAGCGTGAGATCCCCCTAAATGCTAGTAAATACTGTGTATGCATAGGAGAGAAAAACAAGTTCAGTAAATCTCAACAGAAATGGAGCAATATTACATCACAAGTGAAGGTCTAAACATCAACTAGGTAAACACACAACATTATAGTCCTTCATGGATCATAGCTGATGTGAATGCAACACTTGCAGTCCTCCTCTTTGGGGTAGCATAACACTAGAGTCTGAGGGGGAAGGTTAGCAAATTCCCAGGACTACTCCGTCTAGCATTGAAAGGGTAGGGTAGGGTAGGGTAGGATACTCAAACTTAGCTGTCCACGGGGGATCCTGGTCGGAGGTGGAAACCAAACCAGTGATTACTAGCAGTGTTGTGATCCGCATATAAAGGGAGAAAAAGAAAAAAAAAAAAGGAAATAACAAACAAGGAAAAATGTTTCTGGAGTACGAGCCTCGGGCAGTGTATCTTTAAGCCAACAGATAGTTATTATAGGGTAACAAAAGATCTTTAGCAAAGGTCTTAAATATCCTGAGTCGGCTGGAATCAGTTTGCATATATTTCGCAACCAAAGGGATTAGACCTGATCCAGGCTCAACAGTGTGGACATGGCACCCTCTAGCGGGTAAGAAGAGTAAAAGTTCTAGCTATAGCAATATGTAACATCTTCCATAAGCGTGTGGGAAGGAGTGTGCCATACCTTCTGTTTTCAGAGAGAGTAAACTCATAACAAAGTATGTAGAGTTGATCTGTGAAGAGGCTTTTCCAGGGGGAAAGTAGGCTGTGCATCATAGTAATCTATTCAGTAGCACACCATGGGGCCGGTGTTACCCGCAAGAAAAGAAAGGGAGAAATAAAATAAGAAATAACAAAAACACATCTTTGCAGCAAACAAAGTCATATAACATAATGCCTGAGGGACTTGTCTCCTTTGCTGCGGAAGTAGGACAGGTTATATTAGCACAACAACTTAATAACAGGATCTGCACAGTGTACTCCTGGTTCAGCAAACTATTTGAGCAGTTACATCCTGGAGCCCTTGGCAGCAGGAGAGGCCTGATGACTTCTATAATTTTTCTTTCGGTATTTGCCAACTTGGTGTGGAGACTTGGACGGCGAAGGGTCTTGTGGGAGAGGTTGGTGAATGAGAGCCGGTGGAAGAAGGAATTCAGCGTACCAGTCTGGGAGGTCTATTGGTGCAATGTGTAGGTTTTCACAAAATTGCAGCAGGTCATCCGGAACTCTGAGCATAAACTGCTTATCATTAAAAGTAGCTTGCAGTGCAAATGGAAACTTCCAGCGATAACTAATTCCCTTAGATTGCAGCACGTCCAACAGGGGTTTTGATGATAATCTGTTCCTAAGAGTGATCGGGGATAGGTCTTGAAAAAGTTGAATGTCCATTTCATTATAGACAATCTGGTCGCTGGCCCTCGCTTTTCTCAAAATCTCCTCTTTAAGGGCGTAATTAGGGAGGCAACAGATTATGTCTCTGGGAGGTATGTTGTCAGGAGCTCTGGGTCTCAGTGCTCTGTGTGCCCTATCAAAATCTATAGGCGAGGCTTCAGGGCTATCCAGGAGGCCATTAAATATGGACGTTAGCGCGGGTCTGACCTGGTCTGGAAGCACTGATTCGGGGACCCCCCGTACCCCAATATTATTGCGGCGTCCCCTGTTATCTAAATCTTCTAAATGACGATTGACCTCGATCAGTTGTCGGGCATGTACTTCAGTAATGTCATCTAGTCTCAACAGGGCGCGATCTCTCCTTTTGCCTGCCCGTTCTGTAACCACCAGTTGTTCTGACAGTCTCAGCAGCTCCGTTTTTATGTCAGTGATAGCCACTGAGAAGGAGTTTTTCATGTCGGCTGCTATCTCCATCATAGTGGCACAGTTTAGGGGGGAATCAGGGTTATTGTTACCTCCAGAGAAGTCGTCTGATGCGGGGATGGAGACCTCATCATCCTCCGTGTCCTCCCCTCTGTTCACTCTGTGAACCGGCGCCATCTTGTCCTTCACGCGGCCTCCCGTGTAACGGTATTTATTCAAGTTAGCAGATGTGGCCTTTCCTTTAGGTGTTCCCATTAGTCTCAATTGTCTGCTGGGTGTTCCCTTCCTGAGCCGGGTGTTCATGCTCCGCTAGTAACAGGTTATTTTCGGCGTTTGTTCCAACCCTGGGACCGGAGCTCTTTCACACAGCGGCCATTCACGCTGCTCGCCAAGCCACGCCGCTATATTTCTTATGTTGCATTCAGCACAGGTATCGAGGCATAAACCTTCCCTTATGTCTCATTTAAAGTCCCATTTTGTTCTCCCTTTTCCTTTGCACTCACAACATTGTAGACAACAACATCCAAAACCATAATAATAATAATAATAACAAAAGCATGTTGTTTTGTCTAGTAAAAAATCAATTGAAAAATGTGAGCAAAAATCAAAATTAATAATAATAAAATACATTATATATTATACAAATAATATAATAAGTCCATAAAGTGATAATGTTTAAAATCCTTGAATTCAGTGCAACACTCAGTGCTTAGATAAGGTAAAAATATCTTCTTACCAGATCCAAAGACCTATCAAGTTCTATATTCGCATCTGTGAGCTTTATTACCCCACACATTAGGTGCAGATCATCTTAGCGTATCCAGCCTCCTTGTGGGGAATGTTAGTGAAAACGGGCCAAAAGTAATGACCACAGGATATCCACAGAAAGCGATCCAATCATTAGTCTCATATGAGAAAAGGAAAACTCATTGTGCAGCGTCCAAAAAAACTGGCAATTTATTCACTATTTACAACAAAACTGTAATTACAGGCGTTTGGAAATACACTGTCCTAGCACTCTCATGAGTGTACTGATGTCATCAATATTTAGTGCCCTGCCGACGTACGTTTCGTCTGAAAAGACTTTTTGTGTGAGGTATTAGGGCAGCGTTTCTCAAGTTCAGTCCCCATGGTGCCCCAACAGGTCATGTTTTCAGGTTTTGCCTTAGATAAAACAGATGTGGTAATTACTAAGGCAATAAAACTGAATAAATCACCTGTGCAAAAAAAGGAAAGCCTAAAAAAACAGACCTGTTGGGGCGCCTTGATGACTGCAGTTGAAAAACACTGCATTAGGGGACAGCTGTGTAAAAGATCAACCTTTATATAGGATTCCATATTACAACCACTGGAGGGCAGCAGTGCTCTATTAATAATCTTATGAACCGGCTTGTACCACACAACTATGTTGCCTTGGTCTAGATCAGTGTTTTTCAACTCCAGTCCTCAAGGCACACCAACAGGTCATGTTTTCAAGCTTTCCATTATTTTGCACAGGTGATTTGATCAGTTTCACTGCCTTAGTAATCACCACAGCCATTTCATCTGAGGGAAATCCTGAAAACATGACCTGTTGGTGTGCCTTGAGGACTGGAGTTGAAAAACACTGGTCTAGATCATGGGTCTTCAAACTACGACCCTCCAGTTGTTCAGAAACTACAATTCCCATCATGCCTAGTCATGTCTGTGAATGTCAGAGTTTTACAATGCCTCATGGGATGTGTAGTTCCGCAACAGCTGGAGGGCCGTAGTTTGAGGATCCCTGGTCTAGATCAGTAAAAGCGGCGACAGATCAGTTGGCCAGATCTCCCTGAAAATATGAACAGAAAAAAGGATTTTCGTCATTTTGTACTTTCCTAAACATATCGCGGGATTCACAGCACTTTTAACACGCGGCTCATCCATATTAACTATTGTTAAGCCCCATACACTTGGTCAGACTGTTTAAACAACAAACATAAAAACCATTGTTTTCCGATCGTTCTCAGAAAGTGTGTGTTTTTAAACTGCATCAGAAAACCATTTTTGGGTTCAAAAGTCTGGCCAACTGATCTCCCTTCAGATGAAAATCCACAGAAAAGTTTATTTGGCTTTACTGTACTAGTGTACTCACTACTCGGCACAAAAGAGAAGTTGCACTACATAGTTGAAGGTAAATGTAAAGAAAATTGTACAGAAAATTGCACAGAAAATTGTATCATGTATGGCCAGCCTAATGCCGCGTACACACAGTCATTTTTTGCGATGAAAAAAAACGTTGTTTTTTTAAAACGTCATTTAAATTGATCGTGTGTGGGCAAAACGTCGTTTTTTGTCTTAAAAAAAACGACCCAAAAAAAATTCCAACATGCTTGAATTTTTTGTGTCGTTTTTCAAAACGTCGTTTTTTGTTTTACAAAAAGTCACCGTGTGTAGCAAAAACGTAGTTTAATACAACGTTTTTCAACCCGCGCATGCCCAGAAGCTAGTTATGAAGCGAGCTTCAATGGAAAAGAGTGGTGAACGTAACCTCGCTTTTTGTGAAAAAAAACGATGGTGTGTATGCAACATCGTCTTTGAAAAGTGACGTTTCAAAAACGTAGTTTTTTACTTCACAGAAAACGTTGTTTTTTTTTCATCACAAAAAGTGATCGTGTGTACGTGGCATAACTCTCTGGCCATTCAAAAAAACGATAAACAAAAGATTTGCATTTGAATCCTTTTTCTTTTATTTTCGTATGTTGATATGACACATATAACAAAAGATTTGCCTTTAGTATTTTGAATACACAATACGAACAGAAAAAATAATTCATTCAATATACATAATGAAATTCTTTTGTTATAGATGTTATTGAACAATGAACATACAACTGAAAACGAACACAAAACGTATTCAAACAAAATACACAATGCAAATCTTTTGATGCAGATTTCATTTTCGTTATTTTGCCGTTTTCGTTTTGTCGTTTTTTCCCGTCGGATCGTTCGTTCGTATTTGCGGTCGTTTGTTATCCCGTCGTTTTCGTATTTTGGTGCTTTACCGTTTTCGTATGTACACATTATCCCGCGGGTACGAAAATGACATTCGTACGAACGGGAATGCACATATCTAATTTTTATCTATTTTTAATCATTTTTAAAAGGAATCAGTTAACTATTATGTCTCTATACCCTGTAAACAGCCATTTCAGCAATTTTCTTTTCCTTTACAACTCCTTTAAGCGATGCCACATGGATTTACTGATTCCATCCAGATGTAAATATCTCTACATCTCCTAGTGATCAGAACATAACGACTTGAACTTTTGTAACCGATAGCAGTCGTTGGCAACCTGCCCCCCAGGCTGTCCTATAATCAGCTGGATTGAGTCAATAACATCTAGAGCTAGTAAATATATATTTTTTTCTTGCAGCCATAGGAAACACATACTCCTGACTATCTTAAAGGGGTATTTCAGTAATTTTTTATGTTTATTAAAAGTCAGCAGCTACAAAAATTGTAGCTGCTGGCTTTTACTGTAATAAACATACACTTACCTGCTCCACGTTCCAGCGACGCGCCGGCCGGGGCTCCGCTCCTCTCTCCCCCTCTCCGGCCCCTGTCTTCATTCTAAATGTGGGCACCCAGCCGTAACAGCTTTCAGCTTCACGGCCGGGCACCCACTGTGCATGCGTGAGTGGCGCTGCGCCATCTGAATTGGACCTGTCATGTGTCCCAGGCGATCGCCTGCAGGGAGGGGCTACCAAAAGGCGATCTGACTATTCGCCTTAGCAGCCCCTCAGCGGAAGAAGTAAGTGGGACAGGTAGTCTCACTCCTCCTGAAGCCCCCCAAAAAATGGCATGCCAAATGTGGCATGTAAGGGGGTGAGGAGTGGATTAAGCGGAAGTTCCACTTTTGGGTGGAACTCCGCTTTAAGGATACTAAAGATGCCATAAAAGCTTTGAATTAAATGACAGTCATAGAGGAATGTACTGTATACTCATTACTGCAGATGTATCCTCCATTATACACCATTATTCCCCATTAGGGATGGTCCCGATGTTTGAGTCGGACATAAGTTTGACTCAAACATTGGGCATTTGCCCGTTCGGCAAATACTGAACATTATGGGGGTTCACAGGAAATTGTGAATGCCCCATAATGCACTGCGAGATCCCAGTGCATTGATGTCTGATGATTGGCCAAAGTATGCACCTGACCTGCATGCTTTGGCCAATCACAGCACGCTCTGCTCCAAGAGCCATAATTGGCCAAAGGCAGGGTGCCTTTAGCCAAACATGGCTGAAGTCCACGCTCCACACTAGATAAGGCTGCTTACACAGCGGCCATATGCAGTGTGTGGAAGTGGACGGAGCTAGAGATAACATGAGCTAGATTAGGCAGTTAATTAGTGGCTTGCAGGCAGTATATTAAAGCGGAGGTTCACCCACAATACAACATTCTCATAACAAGATATACGGAGCTGATACTTCTAAATATGGATGTTGTTTTTTGGGGTTTTCATGTGACTACCGTGATTCAGAGGTATTATTTGTTACTTCCGGGTATTCATCCCCGTGGGAGTGGGCGTATCTCTCCCTTTCCTTGGGGCCCCAGTGTGTGCTGAGAGGTGTCTGCAATGTCTCCTGGGAGTTCAGTGTAATGATTCCCAGGAGACGATATATAACACAAAGCTTTGTCATCTTGCGCTATCTCACTCATCTTGTGACTCATCAAGCGGGTCACGTGAATGAGGACTCCTGTTGTCACGGTAAGCTGTAAGTGTTGACGGCGCAGCTCGCGCTGCTCACCATCAACACAGCGCATGTGTGAGATACTGCGGTGAATGCTGGGAGACTAGCATCACCGCTTCTCGGATGTCTGTGCTTGTGGGCTTCACAATGCCCAGAAGCAAGATGGAAAAGTCCAAGATAGTTTTTTATAACTTATTCTTTTGAAAGAAAAATGATGGGAGTTGGTTCTAAGCGGCTAACAAGTGAGTGATAAATTTGTATCTGTAACGCCATTAAATGCACCCAAATAGAAAAAAACGAGGAGCCGTGGAACCTGTGAGATACAGCGTAACATGTAAGGACCGGAAACAGGAAGTAAAACACATAACTCGAGTGTCTATTCTTTGATGCAAGTTCACCAGTTGTTATTAAACTCTTTTTAAATATACTTCACTATGGCACTATGTCTTCGTTTGAGTGGCTTCTGATAACACCCTGACCCATCCTTG
Source organism: Rana kukunoris (assembly GCA_029574335.1). Taxonomy (NCBI): domain Eukaryota; kingdom Metazoa; phylum Chordata; class Amphibia; order Anura; family Ranidae; genus Rana; species Rana kukunoris. The sequence goes on from CM056056.1 coordinate 143,333,658, forward strand.
GACATTGGACACACAGTACTTCACCATCCATCTGCAGCAGCACAGGATTGAGAGGCATCCATCTGGGATCACAGCAGACTGACCCACAGGATTAAAACAGGCTTTATCCTTACCTGATTAAGGTAAGTGCAATGAGAGCTCACCCTCCAGGAAAATAACCAATGTTACAAGATTCTGCACATGTTTCACAGCATATGGGACAGTTCATATTTATGCATTAGCACTTTAGAACGTGAAGCACAGGAGTTTTTATGCTATTTATGTTCATTTAATTACTCACTATGGGACAATTTTCACCCATGTATTAGCACTGTATTGCTCTTTATCCAGTGTTTCTTTATGCGCTGACCACTTACACATTCATTTCACTGTTGTCTATTTAGCAATACTTAATCCAGGTTGAGCTGCATTTACATTTATTTTCATCTATCTATTTTGGTGGCTCAAGAGCCCTCTATATTTACAATATATATATTACATATATATATATATATATATATATATATATATATATATAGTATATACACTGAGAAAAATTATACCGCAACACTTTTGATCTACAACTTTTTCTATGTACACTACGTTTTTTTTTTTACGAAAGGCAAATCCACTTTGCACTACAAGAGCAAAGTGGACTTGAAATTGCACTGAAAGTGCACTTCGAAGTGCAGTCACTGTAGATCCAAGGGGGATATGCAAAGGGAATAAAAAAACAGCATTTTGCACATGATTGGATGATAAAATTAGCAGAGCTTCCCTTCATTTCAGATCCACCCCTCAGATTTACAGTGACTGCACTTCCAGGAGCACTTTGCACTTGTAGTTTGCACTTGTAGTGCAAAGTGGATTTGCCGTTAGCAAATAACCCCCAAAAGGTCTATTTCTCAAATTTATCTGAGCTCTGTAGCGGCACACAGCCGCTAAAACAGGTATTGAGGGCACAAAAAGATACTGGAATATCTGGAGTAATAATGTATCACAATGGGGAAAAGGAAAGACCATGGAGGACCCAGGAAATTGGGGTAATTTAAGAATCACTATAGTGATTCTGTGAGGAAAAATGGCACAGCTTTACCTCAGAACTCTGGCTCTGGACAGCAGCCAACAAGCCTCAGTGACAAAGACTGGGAACACTGAAAACAGCAGATATGTGACCGACATGGGGGAGAAAATTATTGTACCTCAGAAACAAAGAAAGATTTCCCCCTCAGGTGAACATGCCAGAAGTTCACTGCCTGATTATGACCAGCCACCTGGTAATAATCCCTGTGCTGATAAACTGCTTGCCTTCCCCACATCTGGACAGCCTATACTTGATACAGATATCAAAGAAATGCTTGTGTCCCTGAGAGGAGCGAATCAAGATGTACAGTCATATATGCACAAAACTGCACATGTGGCAATTGAAGGTTTAGGAGTAAGAATTGATGACATGGAAAATAGAAAGGAGGATGATGCTGATGCGCATAATGAATTGGTAGACTCCTATTTAGAGCTAATAGAAGAATTGAGGCAACTTAAGCTAAAAGTGTCAGTTACAGATCCAGACGCAATAATATCAGAAACTGTCAAAAATACTGAATTGCATGGATTTTTGAAAAAAATTATGTCTAATATACTCTTCAAAATCCGGCATCAGGAGCTGACAATTTACAGGGCTTATCGATTGCTAAAACCTTTGCATATACCAGAAAAACTCCCGAGAGATGTTATTGCGAGGATTTATTTCTAACATTTTTAAGATTTCCTGATACAAAACACAACAACATGTCCCACTAACTGATCCATATGCAGGCATTTGTTTTCTACTCAGACCTTTCACAAGCAACTTTATTGGCATGGTAAAACCTGAATTCCATCACTAAGATACTCCATAATCATAATATCAAGTGTAGATGGGGTTTCCCCACCAAATTGATCGTCAATCGTAATGATGTTTCCTACAATATTCATACACTGCATGACGGCCTGAAGTTGTTGGGGAAATGGGGGTTGCTCCCTATGGAAGAAGATAACTCACAGAGCAAAAAATATGCATTATAAATCGCACATGAAAAGCAACTTGGTCATGCCTAAACTCACTGGATTACTACGGTTTACTGCTTATATTGCTAAACCCTCAAACCTATCTGTTTTCAGGGAAACGTTTACCCCGGAAAGAAAATGGTAAATTTCTAAAAGTGCACATTGGTGCACCCTACAGTTGCATGGCGACTCAAAGTTTTCTTCAACGTTCTTAATTTTTATGTTGAATCTGTTTTATTGAGTTGCAAACAGTTGTAAAACATTGACAAAACATAGGTCAGAGATAACATCTGTCTATTGAGTGTACAAGTCCATATTAGGATCGGAAGGACACCAAAAGAACCTGTATCACATATGCATAGTCAGGTAAATAAGCTTAATGAACCCAGAAAGGAGTAAGATGAGCACGGTAATGTTAAATTAGTTAACCAATAGACCACGATAAAAACAGAAAACAAAGGCTCAAACACAAATGGCCTGAACGCATGGTAGATCTACTAGTAAGATTGTTAGACTAATAAAAGTACAAGGGGAGGAGAAATAAAGAGAAAATAAAAGAAAAGAAAAGAAGAGAAAAAAAAGGGGGGGGAGAAAAAGCCGGGAGAGGAGGCATCACGCTACTCATGAGAGGGCACTCGGGAAGCAGAAGGACCTGTGGTCGCTATAAAAGAGTCAATATCAGCAGAGATCCTGAAGTGTAACCAAATGGTCCACATAATAGTGTGGTACGTTCTTAATTTTTATGATTGTTTCTATTTTTGGCTCCTTATATTTTTTTCTAACTTTAAAAATTACTCATACATTCTCTGAGAATCTATCTTTTTTCCTTCATGGTTGATCTCTCCACTCAGGAACATGAGCATTATATATCGTGGCTTATCCACAATAGGATGTTGCTGCTATTTATTATATTTATTTATATTAAAAAATGTTGCAACTTACATGTTTTTCACTAAACACCAACAGGCTTAACAGTCCTCATAAAAGAAAAGCTCTCTGCACTGATGCTATGAAACTTCAGAGTGACATCATATGTGTACAAAAGTCGCATTTTGCAAAGAATAAAGCGCCTACATTTTCACATTGTCTTTTCCCACATATCTTCTACTCTAACAACCTCAAAAAGAAAAAAGGTGTTATAACGGCAATCAAAGGGGCAGTCTCATTCCACCTTTTGGACTCAGTAATAGACTACCATGGTTGGCATATAATTCTAGTTGCTAATATAGACAATGTTACTTACACAATAGCCAACATTTACGCTCCTAACAAGAATCAACAAAAAAATCATCCAAACATCAAAAACACGTTTTGGCGCCAATGCCAGGGGTAAGACAGGGTCTTGTATTAAAAATTAAAAATTCAGATGAAATAATGAAGGTCTATTTTTTGATGATTGCCCAATCTTGAAGAGCAGCTTATATGGGAAAAACACATTCGGAGTGATGTGAGGAAATCTAAACAGAGCAAAAATTCCATATATTCAGCGCTGCATCAAGAATAATATGTGTCCAAGCAATAATAAGATCAATAATGGTTTATTGCATAATAACACTTAAGATACCAGCAGTTCTCCATATGATAAGTTGGTAAATCAGCTAGGTCTGTACATGGATGGAACAGTCAATCAGCCATACCACTCTGCATGGAATCACAGGCGCAGCTTCCCTAGCAGGGGGAGGGAGGGAAAATAGGCGTGCGACACTCAGGCAGGAGGGATCTCTGTGTACAATCAGCCTTACCAGACTCCAGGGGTGCCAACTTGCCAACAAAGATGGATAGGAAATGATGCTATGTGCATCGCAGATGACGAGCGGTCAGCTGTACAAACAGAATGTCAGCGATGCGCGGCGTGAAATACCGCTCACAGCGGCTTCCTGCTTGTGACGACACGATCGATCTAGACGACCAGGTACAGAGCGAGGCTTGGAGCCTGTGTAGGTGATAGGCTGGATGTGATGGGAAGGAGGCGCTCTAGAGGGTGGGCTGTTGTAACATCCCTGCTATGTAATTACAGTAGTGCAATTGGATTTAAACTACAGAGGTCTCAGGTACAACCACCTGTTCTCTCTCAGAATAAAACAGAAAGTTCAGGGTTAAATCATCACAACCTCTAATGGACAACCAATTGAAAGACTGTAGATGCTTATTCCCTCATAAGCAACTAAGGGGGAACAGGTAAGTATCTCTGATACAGACAAGGTAGGATGGAAGTGACTGTTATCTTAAACATGCAAGGTATTACTGCCAATGTACAAACACAGACTATAGATAAAGCAGGTAGTATTTGGTACTTGCGGTTCTGCTGAGTGTAGTAGTAGCAGGTGACGAAGGAGATGTCTGGAAGTCCCAAGCAGATGCAAGCTATTCGTGTATAGAACGCATCAGCAGCTATCAAGGTGACAACAGGTGTCCAACAAACAGGAACCAAAGACAAGTCCGGGGCACAAGCTGTGGGTCAAGGGCTGGAGATGGTAGAGGAAGTCCGAAGGTACAGGCCGGGGTCAAAGGACAGGAGATAGCAGCAATCCGAGGTACAAAGCAAAAGGTCAAAAGCCGGGGTCAGTCTAGGAGCTGAAGATCTATACAGGTACCGTTGGCTCAGACAGGGAGATCAATAACAATGAACTGACCCTGCTCTCAAAGTGAGGTAAGCTTCATCAGCTGGAGCAAGATAATCAGGTGTAGAATGTAATGAGATCCAGCTAATGGTAAACAGCACATTCAGCACCACCATAGCTGGAAAGCAAACAGAAATCCCCAATTGAGAAGTGGCTCAGAGGTAAAGCATTGGAACAGCAAGGGAGAGGTCCTGGGTTCAAGCCCATCCAAAGCCACCTGGAGCACGGCCATGCCTCACCGTCTGTCTGGCACGATAGGGATCGTGACATATCCCCCCCCTTTAAAACGCCCTCCGGGTGTTGGAGGGAGCTTCCTCATGGGTATACAGGGAGTGCAGAATTATTAGGCAAGTTGTATTTTTGAGGATTCATTTTATTATTGAACAACAACCATGTTCTCAATGAACCCAAAAAACTCATTAATATCAAAGCTGAATATTTTTGGAAGTAGTTTTTAGTTTGTTTTTAGTTTTAGCTATTTTAGGGGGATATCTGTGTGTGCAGGTGACTATTACCGTGCATAATTATTAGGCAACTTAACAAAAAACAAATATATACCCATTTCAATTATTTATTTTTACCAGTGAAACCAATATAACATCTCAATATTCACAAATATACATTTCTGACATTCAAAAACAAAACAAAAACAAATCAGTGACCAATATAGCCACCTTTCTTTGCAAGGACACTCAAAAGCCTGCCATCCATGGATTCTGTCAGTGTTTTGATCTGTTCACCATCAACATTGCGTGCAGCAGCAACCACAGCCTCCCAGACACTGTTCAGAGAGGTGTACTGTTTTCCCTCCTTGTAAATCTCACATTTGATGATGGACCACAGGTTCTCAATGGGGTTCAGATCAGGTGAACAAGGAGGCCATGTCATTAGTTTTTCTTCTTTTATACCCTTTCTTGCCAGCCACGCTGTGGAGGACTTGGACGCGTGTGATGGAGCATTGTCCTGCATGAAAATCATGTTTTTCTTGAAGGATGCAGACTTCTTCCTGTACCACTGCTTGAAGAAGGTGTCTTCGAGAAACTGGCCGTAGGACTGGGAGTTGAGCTTGACTCCATCCTCAACCCGAAAAGGCCCCACAAGCTCATCTTTGATGATACCAGCCCAAACCAGTACTCCACCTCCACCTTGCTGGCGTCTGAGTCGGACTGGAGCTCTCTGCCCTTTACCAATCCAGCCACGGGCCCATCCATCTGGCCCATCAAGACTCACTCTCATGTCATCAGTCCATAAAACCTTAGAAAAATCAGTCTTGAGATATTTCTTGGCCCAGTCTTGATGTTTTAGCTTGTGTGTCTTGTTCAGTGGTGGTCGTCTTTCAGCCTTTCTTACCTTGGCCATGTCTCGGAGTATTGCACACCTTGTGCTTTTGGGCACTCCAGTGATGTTGCAGCTCTGAAATATGGCCAAACTGGTGGCAAGTGGCATCTTGGCAGCTGCACGCTTGACTTTTCTCAGTTCATGGGCAGTTATTTTGTGCACCCTGTTGACTATTTTGAATGAAACGCTTGATTGTTCGATGATCACGCTTCAGTAGCTTTGCAATTTTAAGAGTGCTGCATCCCTCTGCAAGATATCCCACTATTTTTGACTTTTCTGAGCCTGTCAAGTCCTTCTTTTGACCCATTTTGCCAAAGGAAAGGAAGTTGCCTAATAATTATGTACACCTGATATAGGGTGTTGATGTCATTAGACCACACCCCTTCTCATTACAGAGATGCACATCACCTAATATGCTTAATTGGTAGTAGGCTTTCGAGCCTATACAGCTTGGAGTAAGACAACATGCATAAAGAGGATGATGTGGTCAAAATACTCATTTGCCTAATAATTCTGCACTCCCTGTATTCTCTAATGTCCAAACCACCCTCTTCACTACAGTAGTCAGGCACATCGTCCGACAGGAGAGATATGTTGCCATAGGCATCCATGCCATACAGACAGTTCTCATCTAATCCATGGGGAAACAAAGTTCCAACAATGAAGTCTGAAGACTTTTTCTTCTTCCTTTTGATCTTTGAAGTTTTTGAAGTTCTGGTAGCGGGTGCACTTACTGCTTGTAAAGCTCGTTCAAACATCTCTAGATCCTGTTTACGGACCATAGTACCAATCGAGGCATATGTGCAGTCAGGTGGAAGAACTTAATTTGGGGACACTGGTGAGACAGGACCTGGAGACACTGAAACTGGAGACACCGGGACTGGGACTGGAGACACCGGGACTGAGACTGAAGACACCGGGACTGGGACTGAAGACACCGGGACTGAAGACACCGGGACTGAAGACACCGGGACTGAAGACACTGGATTCGGGGACACTGGAGATGGAATCGGGGACACTGGAGCCGGAATCGGGGACACTGGAGCCGGAATCGGGGACACTGGAGCCGGAATCGGGGACACTGGAGCCGGAATCGGGGACACTGGAGCCGGAATGACAGACTGGGGCATAGACACTTCAAGCTGCATAGCAGGCACAGACTCTGGCATAGGCTAAAGACTCCCAATAGTACCCACCTGTAGAATCTTTGGCCGAGGTGGGCGAGTTGGGCAAAAAGATATAAAGTGCCCGCTTACCCCACAGTAAAAGCAAAGTCCATAGTCTCTCCTCCGGTCTTTCTCTATCTTAGATAGTGCGGACCGGATGGCCCCGATCTGCATGGGTTCCTCATCTTCCTGGGTTGGGCTGTGGGCATCCACAGGGGCGTCAAAACTCTGTGGTGTTGGAGCTTCATGGCTGGGCACATACTGAATTTCATGTCTTGGCACATACTGGTATGGCTTGGTGTCATATCTGTATTGGGAATTCTTGTCCCTGGGAACCCGTAGGCCATGTAAACCGAAAGTGGACTTGGGAACATTGGTTTTCTTAGAAACAGAAATATGAGAGTCCAGAGCAGACATTAAAGTTTTCCAGGTGTCCAAGACTGGACTATTTTCCTGCAACAACTGATGAGCCCATGATTTAATTTCCCCTGTAAGCAGGTTGATGGTAGCGCTAACCTTAACATAGTCCGTGGCATAGGTCCTAGGCTTAAGAGCAAACAACAGCTTACAATCCATCTTAAAACATGAGAAGGCTGCACGGCTACAGTCAAATCTCTCTGGCATTATAACAAACGGCTCCGGACATGCTGGTTCCGGGGCTGGGCGTGCTGCCCCTTTAAGTAATTGAACTTATTGTTGAAGTTCCAGAATGGTATGGTGCAGGCTGGAGACTTGCAGAGTCAGGGAGCTGAGTATTTTATTCAACTCTGCGGACTCCATGTTTTGGGTCAGTTCATTATGTAACATCCCTGCTATGTAATTACAGTAGTGCAATTGGATTTAAACTACAGAGGCTAATTGGGTAAGCTGCATCAGCTGGAGCAAGATAATCAGGTGCAGAATGTAATGAGATCCAGCTAATGGTGAACAGCACATTCAGCACCACCATAGCTGGAAAGCAAACAGAAATCCCCAATTTGAGAAGTGGCTCAGAGGTAAAGCATTGGAACAGCAAGGGTGAGGTCCTGGGTTCAAGCCCATCCAAAGCCACCTGGAGCACGGCCACGCCTCGCCGTCTGTCTGGCATGATAGGGATCGTGACAGCTGTGATGATGGATAAACAGGGCGGCTGTAGGCTCAGATCAGCTGGGTGAATCGGCTGAGACGCCGGATGGTGACAGCTGGAACTTAATTTTAAAAACTAAAGTCATAACAACGCGTGTCGGGCGTGGCCCTTCGTCAGGTTATGGGACTCTAGTGACCAATAAAATATTTTATAGGGACCCGGGCAAGTGATTTTGACATGTTAATTAGAATAACAATAAACAAAATACTCTACAGCTGTACTCTATTGTGAACAAAATGGTAAGATTATACTAAATAAAAACTACATGATAAAAAAGAAGTTGAAAAATATTATTGAAAAACATAAAATTATGCTAATAAATGAACAAACGCTAAGAGTGGATAAACAAGAAATTATACAAATTTCTTATAGGAGATTACTAATTTCTAGACCCTCATTTAACCTGTTAGGAGACAACGAGGATAATTTATATATCCAAAAGGATTTGCGTTTGCATAGTAAAGAGAACCTTTCATTGTCTGTGAAGGTGCCTCCCTGTATATGTTCGATGGAGACTACTTTCAGATGGCAATTTTTTTTATCATGATGCCACTTGAAGTGTCTAGGGACACTATGTTCATCTATACCTTTATGTATCAAGCGCCGGTGCTCTTCTATTTGCTTATGTAATGTGCGCATGGTGCGACCCACAAGCAAATTACAAGGACAAATGAGAACATAAACAACATATTCAGTAGAACATGTTATAAATTGATTGATTTTATAAACATGGCCTGACCTGTCGGAGAAAGAGGTCTGGCCATGTTGTATAAATTGGCATGTGAGGCAACCACACATTGAAAGATGCCTGTTCTATCGTCAAAATAAGTTCTGATATCCATGGTCCTCTCTTTTTTATTGTTTTTTTTAAACTTACTGGGTGGCAAAAAAAATTTGAGAGTACGGCTTCTCTAAAATGTGACCTGTGGGGCAGGTGGGAGTGAGGGACCCAATCTGGGGTCCATTTGTAGAATGTGCCAATGTTTTTTTACAATCTTTTGTATGGCCATATATTTGTTATTATAATCTGTAACAAATCTAATATTATTTAGCCTGGATTTTCTAGGGGATTTTTTACCTGATTTTGGTATAGCAAACTTTTCCTGAGCAGCTTGTATCAACTCTGGTGGGTAACCTTTCTCTGTGAATTGGAAAGAGAGGTACTTTGTTGTTCGTATTTCGCTGTCTTTTGTACAATTTCTTTTAAGTCTTTGAAATTGACCCCCAGGAATGTTTTTAGTCCAAGACGGGTGGTGACAGCTGGTGTGATGCAAATAGGAAATACCACTAGTTGGCTTACAGTAGTTTTTTGTGCATATAGTATCACTCATGGTATAAAGTAAGGTCCAGGAAAACTAGTTCATCAGGGTCTAATACATATGTAAAGCGCAGATCTAGTGTGTTGGTGTTACAGTGTAATACAAAGGCCTTAAACTGTTCCCTACTACCACTCTAAATGAGCAGTATATCGTCGATAAACCGCCCAAAATACACTATATATCTAGCGAAAGGGTTATTTTGCCATATAAAGAGATATTTTCAGTACCCCATAACAATATTAGCATAGGAGGGAGCAAAATTAGCGCCCATTGCTGTGCCGTTGGTTTGTATGTAAAATTTCTCACAAAATAATTGTGTTTTAAACAAAATTCAGTACTATCAATGAGAAATTTTGCTTGTATGGGATTCATGTCTGCAGTTTTAGAAAAGGAATGTATTAAAGCTTCAAGGCCAACTGTGTGTGGGATGGAGGTATTTAATGATACCACATCTAGAGAGGCCCATAGATAATCAGATTCCCATCTTTAATCTGATAAAGACTTAATCACGTGCCCAAAGTCCTTAATGTACGAGGGGAGAGCTAGAACGATCAGTGGCAAAAAATAATCAATATATTGTGATAGTCCGGACCTTAAGCTGTCCATACACGCCACGATCGGTCCTTCTGGGGGACATGTGGTGGATTTATGCATTTTGGGCAGATGGTAAAAATACAGGGTATTGCAAACAAGGGGCAACAAAAATTGTTTCTCATTTTTGTTCAAAAATTCATCTTTTGATGCCTTCTCTACTAGAGATTTTAATTCAATTTGGAATTCCAAAAAGGGATAATTTTTGAGGATACTGTATGTTTTAGTGTCAGATAGTAGTCGAAAAGCTTCTCGTTCATAATCAGATAAGTCTTGAATTACTAGGCTACCACCCTTATCTGCTTGTTTGATGACCAAGGAGTGATTATTTCTTAATGTATTTTGCGCTTTATGTTCAAAGGAGGACAGATTGGGTCGGCCAACAGATTTATCACTACAAAGATCAAGAAGATCTCTGTTTGTGGCTTGGTAATAAGTTTCTATGTAGGGTCCTTTGCAATTAGCTGGAAAAAAAAGGTTGATTTTGGTCTAAAGCTTGTATGGACCACTTCAGGAGTGAAGTAATCTTTAAAGGGAGTATGGGTGGGCAGCCCATCATCCCATAAATCTATCAAGGCTGCTAGGGCCTCCTCTTCTGCTTGATTTGCAGGAATATTTGATTGTGTGACAATACCCTCCTGAATTTGGGTTGAAACTGAGTGCTCTTTTGCATAAAATCGTTTCACTGTTAGATTTCTTATAAATTTGTGCCGGTCTTTGAAAAGGCCAAATTTGTTAGGGCCTATAGTGGGTGAAAAGCCTAGCCCCTTTTCCAATAGGGATAGTTCTGCAGGATTAAGTTGATGAGTGGATAGGTTGAAAAGCTTATATAATATTAGTCTCATTTGATTTCAACTGTCTTTCCTGTCTTTTTTGTTACTTTTTTTTGTACAAGATCTTCCTCCTCATCTACCTCTTCTATTTTTCTTTTTTCTTTGAATGTGTTTGTGGGGGACTGTACTAAAACATGACTCGTCTTATTGTTAACCTGTTGGGGGGAGCTGGATGAGGTACCTGCCCTATTTTCTTCCTCCTGATCTCTCCGCTGTGAAGTGCTATAAGAACTTGCTTTTTGTGAGAAAATATCCAAATCTCTGATTACGGGACTATATCTATTGTGGATAGGGATCCCCAGATAAAGCAGACCTGATTCATTTTCTTCTGCTACACCAGTGGAACTATAAAGTGTTATCAAATCTTGACCTTCAATACTTGTGATAGGTAAAATTTGGTTATAATGTTGGGTGTAGTCGTGTGGTATGTGGAGGTGTACTTGTATCCATCACATGGAGCAAGGTGGAAGGTGAATTATTTTTAATTGGAACCAATGTGTTGTTACTGTTACCTTCTGTCATCACCACATGTGATTGTTTTTGGGGTTTTTCTAACGATTTTGTATACCCCTTATATTTCTTAAGTGATTTATTATGTCCTATATGATACTGGCTGTTAGGATGAACTATACTCCCCTTTGTTTTATTGTTATTTGTAGTATTATCATTAATAATATTCTTTGGACATACATTAAGCTGTGAGGAAGAGCCCTCTACAGTAGATGGTTGTTTGGGTTCTTTGCAATCAAAAACCCTATCTAGCTTCTAATCCTCTATGTCCCTATCTAGTTTACCCGTTTTCACGCCTCGCAGCGCTGACATTCTGTTTGTACAGCTGACCGCTCGTCATCTGCGATGCACATAGCATCATTGCCTATCCATATTCGTTGGCAAGTTGGCACCCCTGGAGTCTGGTAAGGCTGATTGTACACAGAGATCCCTCCTGCCTCAGTGTCGCACGCCTCTTTTCCCTCCCTCCCCCTGCTAGGGAAGCTGCGCCTATGATTCCATGTAGAGTGTTATGGCTGATTGACTGTTCCATCCATGTACAGACCTAGCTGATTTACCAACTTATCATATGGAGGACTGCTGGTATCTTAAGTGTTTTTATGCAATAAACCATTATTTATCTTATTATTGCTTGGACACATATTATTCTTGATGTAGCGCTGAATATATGGACTGAAGACGTTCTCACAACGAAACGTACGTCGGCAGCATAGCCTGGTCATGCGGTTTTGAACTATCCGATGCTGTGGCAGCAGGAAACAGATTGACAGCGCCACACACGTGAGGAACGCCGACACGGAGGTGGAGGTACCCGTGTTACTGAAAAGCCTGCAGACCCAGTGTCAGGATAGGTACTTGCCAATGCCAGCGGCCACTTTACCCATGTTTTTATATTTATCTATTAAAACCGGTTGCACTATGGAGGCTTCGTTTTGTTGTTACATGTCCATTCTTTGAAATTCTGGAGAACCCAAGGTGTTTGTCTATCATCCGAGATGCAATATATGCATGCAGGCATTATCCTGCATATGTGCATTAGACCTTCTTTTATATTAAAAAGAGGTCCACCATTTCTGGTAAGCCTTTGACCATACTGAGCATGTTTGAGGTGTCGATCGTTTCTATGGTGGAGGAATGCACAGAGGCACTTATTGAATCAAAAGTTTTTCACTTTATTTCTAGTGGCACCAGAGCCATCTGGACTCGTGATATACGACTTGTGATTTGTGATATATTGGACTTTCCATTTATTTTTGTGTCTCACTTTGCTTTATCCTTTGGATCAGGCATTTCCTTTTGGACTTACATCCACTAGATTGTTGCATTATTCTTTGGGACATTGCATTATTATCTATCACATGTCAAAAAGTCACCTAGGTCACACTGGATGCACTTTTGATTTTATGTCATTTGCTGTTGTGATTATTATTTAATTTATTTATTTTATTTATACCCACCTACTTGATTTTGCACTAGCACTTTATAGGATTTATTTATAGCGCCCCCTACCTACCAACCATTCATCAAAATAGGAGTTATATACTACCTTTTTTTGGGGTGAGCAGCTTTTTATTTATTTACAGTACACTTTTGCTTGAGTGCATTTTTTATGAGTTAACTTTTTGGCATGGAAATTCCACTTTCTATCCATCTTTGTTGGCAAGTTGGCACCCCTGGAGTCTGGTAAGGCTTATCATATGGAGGACTGCTGGTATCTAAGTGTTTGTATGCAATAAACTATTATTGATCTTATTATTGCTTGGACACATATTCTTGATGCAGCGCTGAATATATGGACTTTTTGCTCTGTTTAAAAAATCATCCATAAGCTGTTGAAAAAGATACGGAAAATACAGAAAGAGCATATTATCATCTGCAGAGATTTTAATGCCCCGATAGATTCTAATTTCGATACTACTAAAAGAGACCGCACAAACAGATTGAGTCTTGGTAATATTTTTGCTGAGGAAGATTTATACGATCAATGGAGGTGTTTGCACATCAATGAAAAATACTACACATTTTTCTCTAATGTACATAAAACATATTGCAGAATTGATTTTTTCATTTCAGACAACATACTCTTACAAAAAATTTCAAATGCACAAATTCATAATATCACTCGGTCGGACCATTCACCAATCACTTTATCTATTACAACAGGCCAACAAGGCCTAATGACAATGTTATATTGTAAAGTGCTGCGTAAACTGTTGGCACTATATAAATCCTGTATAATAATAATATAATAGGCCATTGATAGCCTATGTACTACGTCACCGCCAAAGAACACAACAAATTGATAGATTAATTCATCATAAATCTGGGAAAGCATTAATAAACAACTTAAAAAAATGACAAGGATACTAGCCAACCAACATTACAAGACATTACAATATTCTTAGACAAAGTGAATTTACCCAAAATTGACTCAAATACACTTGACACACTAAATCAACCCATATCGTTAATGGAAACCCAGAAAGTTATAAAAGACCTTCCACTGCATAAATCGCCAGGTAATGATGGTCTATCCAACGAATATGGCAAAACATTCATTAATATTTTAGCTCCACACTTAACAAACCGGTTTAATTGTATAGATACAGCCAAATGTTGCCCGAAAGAACTATTAGAAATGTTAATAATTACTGTTCCGAAATCTGACAAAGACTTGACATCTCCTTTAAACTAATCGACCAATCTCGTTGCTCAATTCAGACATTAAAATTTATGCCAAAATATTGGCCAATCGTTTGTTAGAACTAACCCCTTACCTGGTCGAATCTGACCAAGTAGGCATTGTTATGGGTCATGAAGCCCCGGACAGCACGAGAAGGATGATCAGTTTGATTAACTATGTTGAGAATACACAAATGCCTTCTCTGCTCCTAGGTCTGGACACTGAGAAGGCATTTGATAGAGTGCATTGGAACTATATCTCCAAAACTCTTGAGAAGTTTGGATTTTCAGGATTTATCCATGAAGCAATTATTTTTATATACAATTACTTTATATACCCACCCTAGACCCCAAGGACCCAGTCCACCACCAGCCCATAACAGGCCTAAATGTACTCTCAAAGGTTATGGAAAAAGTAATGGTATAACAGCTGCAACAGCATCTAGATACCCACAAGCTACTTAATCCTTTTCAATCGGGTTTCCGTCCCGGACACGGGACGGAAACCGCACTGCTTAAAATATGGGACGACGCTCTCGAGGCCACAGACGAAGGAGAATCTTGTCTTCTGGTTCTGTTGGACCTAAGCGCAGCTTTCGACACTGTAGACCATAAACTATTATTGACACAGCTAGCCGAAGTAGCCAGAGTCGCAGAAGGCGATTTATCTTGGTTCTCTTTTTTGGAAAACCGATCGCAAACAGTGAAGTTAGGACCTTTCACTACGGAGAAACGCACAGTATCATGCGGAGTCCCTCAAGGATCGCCTCTGTCACCGGTGCTGTTTAACATCTATCTTCGTCCTCTTTTTGAGATTATCAGCAGCCAAAAACTGCTCTACCACTCATATGCAGACGACACGCAACTATATTTCCGGATCGGTAACAAAAAGGATCACCACCTCAATCTAGAGACATGCCTCTCTTTGATAGAGGACTGGATGACAAAGAGTTATCTTAAACTCAATGGAGCAAAAACAGAACTTCTCCTGTTTCAGGCCAAGCGTAGGAATCAACCTGCAACAACTTGCACCCCCCGCCCATTCTGGGCAAAATCATCACCCCTAGCGCCAAAGGCAAAAGTCTAGGGGTCATTTTTGACTCCTACATGACAATGGAGGCACAAATAGGGTCAGTAGTCAGCGGATCCCACCATCTGCTGCGCCTACTACGCAGACATACTCCTTTCATCCCCAAAGAAGACTTAGCGGTCGTGGTGGGAGCAATTGTGAACTCCAGACTGGACTATGCAAATGCCCTTTACCTCGGACTCCCTAAATACCAAATCGCTCATCTGCAAGTCGTTCAAAACACGGCCGCCAGACTTGTGACTGGGAAAAAACCCTGGGAATCAATCTCACCTTCGCTGAGATCCCTTCATTGGTTGCCAGTAAAAGACAGAATTGCTTTTAAAGCACTCTGTCTAACGCATAGATGTATCCATGGGAATGCTCCCCATTATTTATGCGAAAAAATAAAAGCTCACAATCCCAATCGCGTTTTGCGATCCACCAATCAAAACCTGCTCCAGATTCCGAAAGCCAACTACAAGTCCAAAGGAGAAAGAAGATTTGCGGTCCAAGGTCCCAGACTATGGATCTCTTTACCAACCAGCATTCGGTTGGAGGAGGATCACTTAGCATTCAGGAGAAAGATCAAGACTCATCTCTTTTGATATCAAAGGAGACAGAAACAACAAGCTCCCAGAGCTGATTTAGTTTGCATGTGCCGCGCTATATACGTTTTCATTCATTCATTCATACAACCATTTCGGGAATGTTGTCTAAGACTTTTAACCTCACGAATGGCACCAGACAGGGTTGCCTGCCCAATCTCACCTATTATATTTTCTTTGGTAATTGAACCATTAGCGGAAACCAGTAGGTCAAATGAAAATATTTCAGGAATAAAGATAGGTGATAGAATACATAAAATTGGACTATTTGCCGAAGACATCATTCTATCTTTAACTAATCCCAACAAATCCTTGCATGTGCTACAATCAGTACTTAACTCCTTTAGTAAAGTATATTATTACAAAATTAACAATAGGAAAAGCTTTGCCCTACCTATGAATTTATCTAACAATACCTTTACCATCGTGAAAGAAAAATATAATTATAATTGGGATGCATCTTCGTTCACCTATCTAGGTATCAACCTTATATTTCCTGCAACAAAAAAAAACGATATGCAGCTAATTTTCTTAAGTTATTAGACTTGATTTCTAAAGATTTTCAAAATATATAACAAACACACCTATCCTGGATAGGCAAACTTGCAGCACTTCAAATGCAAACCCTACCCAAGACACTCTACCTTTTGAGATGCATACCTATTCCAATACCTTCAAGCTTTTTCTAGATTTTAAATACTAAATTGAGAAACCTGGTCTGGAACAACAACAAAACAAGGATAGCTTTCTCTGTTTAAACATCTTCTAAAAACAAAGGGGGTATGAACTTGCATGATATGCTTAAATACTAGTACGCAACACTTTTGAAACAAATTAAATACTGGTTCTTCCCAAATGACGATAAGCTGTGGTTATCCATTGAAAGAGAAATCACCAAGCGAAATTATTTATTTGCCCTGTCAGTGGCTTACATGATATTCCCTAAGGTCATAGTTCCTAAATTGCTTTCCATTAAAGCTACCCTGTTAGCATGGAAGTTTCTTGTCTCTAACTTCCATGCTCTAGGGTAGGGGTGAGCCGAACATACCCGCATTCAGTTCGCACCAGAACCGTCGAACAGACTGCGGGTTCGCGCAAACATTTAGAACCCCATTGAAGTCTATGGGACTCGAACGTTCGAATTCAAAAACGCTAATTTTAAAGACCAATATTCAAGTTATTGTTGGAAAACGTCTGAGAACCCGGGTCTTGCCCCAGGGAACATGTATCAATGGAATTATTTTTTTTAAAAACTATTTTTTTTCTGGAGCAGCAATTTTAATGATGCTTAAAGTGAAAAAAAATCCCTTTAAATATCATACCTGCTGTGTAGTGGCAGGTGTTTAGAAATGTCCCTGCACAACATGAGATTACTCTCAGAAAAAAGTAATTTAACCACTTCCATACCAGGCACTTACGCACCTTCCCGCCCAAGCCAATTTTCAGCTTTCAGCACTGTCGCAATTTGAATGACAATTGCGCGGTCATGCTACACTGCACCCAAACAAAATTGGCGTCCTTTTTTCCCCACAAATAGAGCTTTCTTTTGGTGGTATTTGATCACCTCTGCGTTTTTTTTTTTTTTGCGCAACAACTAAAAATAGAGCGAAGATTTTGAAAAAAAAAATATGTTTTTATTTTTTTCTGTTAATTTTTTTGTAAATGAGTATGTTTTCTCTTTCAATTACGGGCACTGATATGGTGGCACTGATGGGCACCGATGAGGTGGCACTGATGGGCACCGATGAGGTAGTTCTGATGGGCACCGATTAGGTAGCACTGATGGGCACTGATAGGCGGCGCTGGTATGGGGCACTGATGGGCACTCATAGGCGGCACTGATGGGCACTCATGGGCGTCACTGATGGGCACTCATGGGCGGCACTGATGGGCACTCATGGGCGGCACTGGGCACTCATAGGCGGCACAGGTGGGCACTCATAGGCGGCACAGGTGGGCACTCATAGGCGGCACAGGTGGGCACTGATGGGTGGCACAGGTGGGCACTGATGGGTGGCACAGGTGGGCACTGATGGGTGGCACAGGTGGGCACTGATGGGTGGCACAGGTGGGCACTGATAGGTGGCACAGGTGGGCACTGATAGGTGGGCACTGGGCATGGATTGGCACTGACAGACACTGGGGTGGCACTGATGATCACTGAGGGGTGGCACTGATGGATCACCTGTTGCCAATCCGTGCCCATGTGTGGGCACTGATTGGCATTATTGGCATTATTTTTTTTTTACTGCCCCTTTTTTTTTGTCCTTTTTTTTTTTTTTTTTTGTAAGTACCCTGGTGGTCTAGTGTGGGCACTCCCTGGTGGTCCGTGTGGCGATCCGAGGGGGGGGCTGCGCTGATAAACAATCAGCGCAAACCCCCCCTGTCAGGAGAGCCGCTGATCGGCTCTCCTGTACTCGCGTCTGTCAGACGCGAGTGAGGAAGAGCCGTCGGCGGCTCTTCCTGTTTACATCGTGATCAGCCGTGATTGGACACGGCTGATCACGTGGTAACGAGGCTCCGCCGGAGACTCGTTACCGAGATCGGAGGTGCAGGGTGTCAGACTGACACCCCGCATCACCGATCGCCGCGCTGCGCGCCCCTATGGGCGCGCGCGGCATTGAAATCGTGCTAAGCCGTTTGAGAACGGCTAGTCACGATTTCATAACCACTTCCCGGCCGTAAATCGGCTATTGGCCGGGCGGGAAGTGGTTAATACTGCTTGCAGCTTCAAAGTAATGTTTGGTACCTGCAATATGGATAAAAATCATGGAAAAAAATAGCATGAGTTTCCCCGCCACCACTCGCCCCAGGTCTTTACAAGACCCAGTGCTGATCCTGACCTCCCTGGGGCCCTAAGCAAAATCTGACAACAGTGACATGTCACAATAAAGAAAGTTGAGAAGCGGGGGGAGGGGGTGTTCTGCTGTCGGAAATGACTTCTCATTTTGAGAAGCCGGGTGAGGGTGCGAAAATGACTTCTCACTAGGCGGGGCCTCTAGTAATTTTGGGGGCACTTTGCAGCTTTGCGTGGCCCTAAGCGGCTTGCATAGTGCGCCTATAGGGAGGATCGGCCCTGACAAGACCCTATGGCCCTATATACTTTAAACAGCAGTATACAGGCGGTGCAAACAAGACAAGGACTGCAGGTTTGTTACGTAGAATCTGAACCATGTCATACTTTGCTGCTGCATATTGCACAATTTCCTAAAGAGACCCTCAACAAACTACATGACACTTGTGCCTGGTGATGAGGCCATTGATGTTCCAGTGGTGGCCTGTGAGCCTGTGGCCATACAGGCTTGGCCCCCCAAAAGCGCACGTGCTGTGTGGCAACAATATGTCGATTATTTTAGGGGTGGTGGGGGGCCATTACAATGCCAGATCTTGGCTCAATTATTTCTTTGTGAAAGAAAAATTGTAGAAAAAAGTTCTCTGAAAGCCTCCATTATTTCTGCAAGTCAAAACTTAGCAAAAAAAATAATGTCAGTCAAGTCTTAGCTTTCTCCCCATATCTAACCCACAAACTCATCCACTGATCATAAAGTAAAAAAAACAAGTTTCATATCATCATATTGCACGATCGTTTTTTTCCGATGTTTTCTACCGACTGTAAACGACGTTCTCTATCCCTTTATACACTGCGCATGTGAGAAGCTCTGCACGTTTCCACGCCCATGACGTTTGTTCTAGTGATTGCCACGCCCCTTTTTAGTCGGTCAATGTGGAGAGGAGTCTGAAGACATGATGGAGGAGAGACAGCAAGCTGCAACCAGGCAGGAGACAGGCCAGGCACACACCAGGAGGAGCAGGAGGTACAAAGCCACCAACATGAGCTTTGAAGAGATGGTTGAGATGGTGGCTATTTTAAAAAAGGAGGACTATGACGGCAAAAAAGGGCCTTATAAAAACCCCAATAAACTAAAGGCCCAGATCTTGGATAAGGTACGGAGGGCTATCCATGCAAAATTCGGGGTGCATCCTTATCTTCATCCCCATTCTCATCTTTACTACCTTGCTCCGACCGAAGTAGAGTTAGTAATCCAGTGGACATGGTTGACACGGTTGATCCAGCGAACATAGGCAGAGTTCTGGATATGGGTCTAGAAGGGGGTCTAGATGGGGGTCTAAAGCAGACAGCAATAGCGGCAGTATTGGGTACAGAGTTGAGTGATCTGCGGGAATATCTTCGTGCCCTGCCCACACGTAATGAGATGGAAGCATTTGTACAACGGTTAGAGCATGGTTATCGCAAGGAGCTTGAGTCTGTTAAACTTATTACAAATGAATTACAGGCTGAATCGCAAGCATCCAGGATAAAATTGGCAGAGGTGGAAAATTCTGTGGAAAGTTTAACGGACTCTATGCACCGACAGGAGCAGCGTATAGATGCTCATGAATCCCAACTACATACCCTGTTTCAGATCTGGGAGGATCAGGACAATCGCAACAGAAGAAATAATATTAGGATCAGGGGACTGCCGGAGACAGTTGGGGGAGATGAACTGACCCCAACGGTTAATAAAATCTTTACCTCAGTGTTGGGGAAATCAGAGGACCAGAAGATAGAGCTCGACAGAGTTCATCGTTCCTTAGGGCCACGAAATATAGATATAAATAAACCAAGAGATATTATATGTCGTGTGCATTTTTATAGAGAGAAGGAAGAGATTATGAGGAAGGCTAGAGAAAAGGGTCAAATTAATGTCAATGGGACATCAATTCAACTATTGCAGCACTTGTGTC
Organism: Rana kukunoris; assembly: GCA_029574335.1. NCBI lineage: Eukaryota > Metazoa > Chordata > Amphibia > Anura > Ranidae > Rana > Rana kukunoris. The sequence continues at coordinate 143,354,289 of CM056056.1, forward strand.
AATTCACTTTGGAGAAGAGGAGAGCATTAAGACCATTACTTAAAATGCTGCAAGAACGTAACATCATATAAAGTTGGAACTTTCCTTTTCAACTTCAAATTAAGAAAGATGGCAGGTGGTATAATCTACGAGACCCATCAGATATCCCTACTATACAACTTGCTTTGGACTTACCAGATACCCCACTAATAGTCTGGCCCAGGACATATTCATTGTTTAGAAGGACTGAAAATCAGGGTAGGGGTATGATGAATCAACATGGGAATCAGTTAGAGAATCAATAATAGATGTTACAGTAATATTGTAGCAAGAATCTTCTCTTTTCAAAGACCGTAATTACACATATTTTTCATTGGCCCATAAAACATATAATAGACTGGACTATTTCTTAACTGGACAAAAGGTATTAGAATGGGATCCTTCAATGGAAATAGGCTCATTTACCTGGTCTGACCATTCACCAGTATTTCTAACAATAAATCCACCACAGACTCACGGAACAAATTGGTCTTGGCGTCTAAACGATACACTTATGTTAGATCCAATATGTCATAAGGCAGTTATAGAAGCAATTAGTAATTTTATCTCTGACCATGCCCAAGATGAAACCGCACTCCCCTTAAAATGGGAAGCTCTAAAAGCAGTATTACGGGGTCTGTTTATTCAACATGGCTCACGACTTAAAAAGAAAAAATCCATAATTATCCAAAATACTCTATCAAAGCTTCACTCTTTAGAAACTTTACATAAAACCAGTCATCGTGCAGAAATATTAGCTAATATTTCATCCACAAGGGCCTCTCTTTTGCAGCTATTTGAAACATCCCATAAATCATACGAACAGAGAAGAGCTCTGGAAAGATATAAATCGGGGGATAAATGCGGGAGACTATTATCACGAACATTGCATCCCCGTTCATTCCAGACCTTTATACCCAGTATAAAAAAGCCATCTGGAGAAATTACGTCAGACCCACAATCTATTCAACATGTTTTTAGAGATTATTTCTCAGGTCTCTATAACTTGGCTCCATCACCATCTTTGGAAGATGTAGTTGGAGTCAATCAACAAATTGAAGATTATGTACAGGAAACAGCTATCCCAGTATTAGATGATGACAAAAGAACATTGTTAGATTGTCCTTTTCAACTTCAGGAATTATTGGATGTGATTGCCGATATTCCATCAGGAAAGAGTCCAGGCCCAGATGGATTCACTCCAAAATTTTACAAAACCTATAAAGAATATCTATCTCCATTTTTGCTCCAAGTATTACATTCTATCTCCCCTAGGAATCAATTCTCAACTCAGACATTAGAAGCGCATATCACTCTGATTCCGAAACCGGAAAAGGACCTAACTTTATGTTCCAGTTTTCGCCCGATCTCGTTAATTGGGATAGACTTAAAAATCTTTGCTAAATTATTGGAATATCTTCGTGCCCTGCCCACACGTAATGAGATGGAAGCATTTGTACTACGGTTAGAGCATGGTTATCGCAAGGAGCTTGAGTCTGTTAAACTTATTACAAAAGAATTACAGGCTGAATCGCAAGCATCCAGGATAAAATTGGCAGAGGTGGAAAATTCTGTGGAAAGTTTAACGGACTCTATGCACCGACAGGAGCAGCGTATAGATGCTCATGAATCCCAACTACATACCCTGTTTCAGATCTGGGAGGATCAGGACAATCGCAACAGAAGAAATAATATTAGGATCAGGGGACTGCCGGAGACAGTTGGGGGAGATGAACTGACCCCAACGGTTAATAAAATCTTTACCTCAGTGTTGGGGAAATCAGAGGACCAGAAGATAGAGCTCGACAGAGTTCATCGTTCCTTAGGGCCACAAAATATAGATATAAATAAACCAAGAGATATTATATGTCGTGTGCATTTTTATAGAGAGAAGGAAGAGATTATGAGGAAGGCTAGAGAAAAGGGTCAAATTAATGTCAATGGGACATCAATTCAACTATTGCAGCACTTGTGTCAATTCACTTTGGAGAAGAGGAGAGCATTAAGACCATTACTTAAAATGCTGCAAGAACGTAACATCATATAAAGTTGGAACTTTCCTTTTCAACTTCAAATTAAGAAAGATGGCAGGTGGTATAATCTACGAGACCCATCAGATATCCCTACTATACAACTTGCTTTGGACTTACCAGATACCCCACTAATAGTCTGGCCCAGGACATATTCATTGTTTAGAAGGACTGAAAATCAGGGTAGGGGTATGATGAATCAACATGGGAATCAGTTAGAGAATCAATAATAGATGTTACAGTAATATTGTAGCAAGAATCTAGTGATGGATGGAATATGGATGAGGAATCGCTAAAGAAAAGTGGAGAGATTGGCTTTATCATTGTCCCCCCTTCTTTGCTTTTCTTTGCTTTTCTTTGCTTCTCTTTTTTCCTCTTTGCTTGTATTTTTTTTCTTTCTTTTCTTCCTTTTTTCTCTTTCTTTATTTCTTTACGTCACCTTTATACTTTTTTTTTCCTTGTCCCCCCCCCCTTTTTTTTTTTCTCTCTGGCTCTGCCTTTTTCTCTGGCTTCTCTGGCTTATCCCTTGTTTACATTTTTTCTTTTGTATGTATGTGTATATATATATATATATATGTATATCTATTGTGCATTATATACCTATTGTTTATTATGGAAGGTGGGTCAGGGGCAAGAGAAAAGAGAAGAGGAAATTATTATAATTTTCTTCTTGCCTCAGTTTTTGGATATACACTTGGCAATGTCTATGCAATATAGTCAATTATGAGTCAATGAGTTGCAATGATTGGCATATTGTTATTGGGCCGCATCTTTTTTTTATTTTTATTTTTATTTATTTTTTATTTTTCCCTTCTCTTCTATTGGGTAAGAGCATGAATGTGGTATCATATATAAGTATATGATTTACTATAATCTGATTACATGGTTATTTTTTTATTTTATTTTTTGGCTCTGCCCACCAAGGAGGGGAGGGGGGAGAAGGGGAAATATGTAGAGCTATTATAACCATGATTAATTATTTGTCAGCTATATAGCTTTTTTTTTTTTTTTTTTTTTTTTTTGCTGTTTTTTTTTTTTTCTCCCCCCTTTTCCTTTTTTTTTTGTTTTTCTTTCCCTTGATTTATATATATATCTTGAAAATTAACAAAGTCAATGGAATATGTGACAAACTTGAGCTGCAACCATTGGTATATTGGTATAGTGGTGTTGTTTTTTTTTTTTTTGGAGTTGTAGGTAAGAAGGAAGAATATTAAGGCTACATGGCTAAAGTCGAGCCGCAACAATTGGTATATTGAGCTTGATCTGTTCATGTATTCATTTATCTACTTAGTGACTTATTTACTGAGTTAATGATTTATTGACTTATTGATTTATTTAAACTGCTAGTCCCACTTTGTATGTTTGATTAGCGGTGTATATATTTATTTATTCAATTATTTGTATATATGAGCGGTGTCATAATACCCACATGTTTAGTTAGCCCTAAATACCTGCGGTGAGATATCCTTTATGCCCATTAACTTTCCCCCTTGTAGGTACATCAGTCCTCTGGTAGGACTTGGTGTCTTTTTTTGGATATATTCCATTTCCCTTTGTCTTGGGGGGTGATTTATATCACCCCTCACACCCATTTCCCTTGAGTGTTTTTTGTGTGTGTGTTTTTTTTTTTTTCTCTCCCTTTTGTTATTCCTTTGTATTCTTCTGGTAGTACGAAGAGTTTAGAGAGGGAGCCTCTCTTTTTATTAATTTCCCCATTTTTTGTATTTTTAATTTTTTATTTTTATATATATTTTTTTTTTTTTATGGCAGCAACTTACTACTCTATAGCATCTCTGAAACTTTGTACCTACAATGTTAAAGGTTTAAATAATGAATCAAAAAGAGGCCAGATTCTATATAGTTTGCACAAAGCCAAGGTAGATATTATACTCCTCCAGGAGACCCATTTCCGTACAGGTGGTGTTCCTGCGTGTCCACGTAAACATTATTCTCAATGGTTCCATAGTTCTACACCGGGTTCAAAAGCAAGAGGAGTGTCAATAGCACTCCATAAACATATGCCAATACAATATCTGAATCATATAGCTGACCCAAATGGTAGATACATTTTTCTTAAAATTCGGTTATGGAATAAGATTATTACCATTGCAAACCTTTATATTCCGAACTGTGACCAAACGACAACAATCTCACATTATCTTGGTCTTTTAGCAGATTTTGCGGAAGGAATTATTATTGTGGGAGGAGACCTTAACTTAGCCTTAGATCCCATATTAGATAGCTCCACTCAACGATCGAACATTTCATACGCTCGCCTGAGGGCTCTCAAAAAAAAAATTCTATGAACATAGGCTACTGGATCTATGGCGGATCTTATATCCCAAAGACCGTAATTACACATATTTTTCATTGGCCCATAAAACATATAATAGACTGGACTATTTCTTAACTGGACAAAAGGTATTAGAATGGGATCCTTCAATGGAAATAGGCTCATTTACCTGGTCTGACCATTCACCAGTATTTCTAACAATAAATCCACCACAGACTCACGGAACAAATTGGTCTTGGCGTCTAAACGATACACTTATGTTAGATCCAATATGTCATAAGGCAGTTATAGAAGCAATTAGTAATTTTATCTCTGACCATGCCCAAGATGAAACCGCACTCCCCTTAAAATGGGAAGCTCTAAAAGCAGTATTACGGGGTCTGTTTATTCAACATGGCTCACGACTTAAAAAGAAAAAATCCATAATTATCCAAAATACTCTATCAAAGCTTCACTCTTTAGAAACTTTACATAAAACCAGTCATCGTGCAGAAATATTAGCTAATATTTCATCCACAAGGGCCTCTCTTTTGCAGCTATTTGAAACATCCCATAAATCATACGAACAGAGAAGAGCTCTGGAAAGATATAAATCGGGGGATAAATGCGGGAGACTATTATCACGAACATTGCATCCCCGTTCATTCCAGACCTTTATACCCAGTATAAAAAAGCCATCTGGAGAAATTACGTCAGACCCACAATCTATTCAACATGTTTTTAGAGATTATTTCTCAGGTCTCTATAACTTGGCTCCATCACCATCTTTGGAAGATGTAGTTGGAGTCAATCAACAAATTGAAGATTATGTACAGGAAACAGCTATCCCAGTATTAGATGATGACAAAAGAACATTGTTAGATTGTCCTTTTCAACTTCAGGAATTATTGGATGTGATTGCCGATATTCCATCAGGAAAGAGTCCAGGCCCAGATGGATTCACTCCAAAATTTTACAAAACCTATAAAGAATATCTATCTCCATTTTTGCTCCAAGTATTACATTCTATCTCCCCTAGGAATCAATTCTCAACTCAGACATTAGAAGCGCATATCACTCTGATTCCGAAACCGGAAAAGGACCTAACTTTATGTTCCAGTTTTCGCCCGATCTCGTTAATTGGGATAGACTTAAAAATCTTTGCTAAATTAATTGCATTACGTCTCCAACCTCTCCTTCCAAACCTGGTACATTTAGACCAGACGGGTTTTGTACAAGGTAGAGAAGCACGGGACAATACTATAAAAACCTTTTTATTAATGAATTATGCTCAAACAGCAAAAATACCAGTATGTCTCCTTTCAGTTGATGCAGAGAAGGCCTTTGACCGAATTGGATGGCCCTTCTTAAAACAAGCATTAATGCAAATAGGTCTGGGCCCAAATTTACTGCACAAGATCCTGGCATTATATACTAAACCTGAGGCTAGGATAAAGATCAATGGATCGTTATCAACAAGTTTCACCATACAAAATGGTACCCGACAAGGATGCCCACTATCACCTTTACTTTATGTCCTGGTAATGGAGCATCTAGCAATAGCAATTAGACAGGACCCTTTAATTGGGGGCATACAGATAAACCAAACGGAAATAAAATTAACCTTGTTTGCTGACGATCTATTGCTATATGTCACTAATCCACAGGTTTCCATACCGGCTATTTTATCAGAATTTAAACTTTTTGGTACCCTTAGTAACTTTAAAGTAAATATATCAAAATCAGTTATTCTCAATGTGTCACTCAGTCCACAACAAGTGGCGGTATTGAAAAATAGTTTTCCACTCAAAATCTGTTCTTCGGTATTAAAATATTTAGGTATTTTTATCCCCTCTGACCTGAACCATTTATTTCTAACAAATTATATTCCTCTTATGCAACGAACCTTACAGGATTTAAAAAAATATGATCACAATCAATATTCGTGGTTTGGGAGGATTAATATTCTAAAACTGGATATAATACCGCGGTTTTTGTATCTCTTCCAAACCATGCCTGTCTCTATCCCTAGATCTTATTTTTCTACTCTACAGTCGGCCTTTACAAAATTTATTTGGGGCCATAAAAAACATAGATTGAAAAAGAAATTACTATCACTACCCAAAGTGAACGGAGGAGCGGGTGCCCCTGATCTTTACCATTATTATGTAGCGGCAGTATTAACAAGGATAGTGAACTGGTTCCACTCCTCCAATACTAAACAATGGGTACTAATAGAGCAATGGCTAAATCAATTTGATCTTACCGCCCTCCCTTGGTTAGATTTTGAGAATAGTGATATCTATCGAGATTTATCTTCTACTATGCCTTCCCTAACATCCCACCTATTAAAAATTTGGACCAAAACAATTCTACAATTAGAACTTTCATTTCTCATTAGTGGGACCTATGACACCTTTATTTGGTAACCCACGATTTCCGCCGGCTTTAAAACGTAAAGATTTCCTCATTTGGAACAAAGAATCTCATCGTAGAGTGTGCCAGATTACTTGCCAGGCAGCATTTCCACCTATACTAAACCTAATCTTTACATCGAAGCCCTCACTTACGCAATGGTTGGAATATCGGCAACTATTATCTTTCTTGTCCTCTCTTCCCTCAAATACATTTTTGTATAGAGACACAACTCAGTTTGAACTTCTATTGCTACAAGACTCAAAACCAAAACATGTCTTATCTTCAATCTATAAGATATTAGCTATAAAAAAACACCCTGAACTCCCTGAATACATAAGGAAATGGGCGAATGAGTTAAATGTTCAAATTGAAGATGCAGAGTGGAAGAAAGCATTTAATTTAACACATTGTATGTCACTAACAATTAAAGCACAAGAGACAAATTACAAACTTCTTTCCAGGTGGTATTGGAGCCCAATGTCATTAAAGCGTATATACCCAGATAAATCAGACATATGTTGGCGATGCCATATATTTAAAGGTTCATTGCTACACATTTGGTGGGAATGTCCCCCAATCTTAAATTTCTGGGAAAAAATGATGCAGCTATACACTTTAGTTACTGGGGAACCAATATTAAATATACCACAAATCACTTTGCTATCAATACTACCAGGATCATATAAGAATATTAAAAGGGGTCTTTTGAGACACTGGTTGACAGCAGCAAGATTAGTTATACCACGGCACTGGCGCTCAATACAAACTCCATCAGTTAAGGAATGGGCCAGTGAAATGGATGGTATAGAAAAGATGGAATCACTTTTAGCACTTGAATTGGATACATATGAGGAGCACCTTCGGACTTGGGTCCCCTGGAGAGTATATAGAGAAACAACAAGAATTTAGAAATTACTTGTAGGAACAGAACAAATTAGTGGTGAGTGGTGGGGGTTGTTGCTACCAATCCTTAACCTTGCCCTAATTTTTTTTTTTTTTCTTTGTATTTTTTGTATATTTTTTTTTTTTTTGTATTTGGGTATGTTGTCTTGTCTTGTCTAGTCCAGTTTTGTTTGTCTTGACCTGTCTTGTCATGTCTAGTCTTGTCTTGCCCAGTCCTGTTTTGTATAGTCTTTTTGAACAATATATGGAAACAAAAATATATCAGAAATTGATTAGATGAAATAACTATATTACTTATCTGAACACATCAATGTCTGTATTATATTCTATAATGTATTGTCATAATATAATAAAATCAGAATGAACTAAAATTCGGGGTGCAGAGGTCGAGGGAGCAGTTGCGCAAGAGATGGAGTGATTTGAAAATCCGAGAGCTAGAGAAGATGGAGAGAATTCGAAGAGTCCTCAGAAGACGTAAGTAATTTTCATGTGTACTCTGAATATTTTTTTTTATTATTATTTTGTGGCATGTGCTTTTTATCGCAGGTTGTGTATATATACAGTTAAAGAACAGATGTTTGAAGGTTCATGTTTGTGTGAGCATAATAATTGGTTGGTCATTCTGTTTAAGACCTTTTTATTTGAGACCAATTTTTTAATTAATGTAGATGTGTTAAGTTGATTTAAATAATGATCAGTATGGGTTTGGTTGGGATTTTCATAGTACTTGTAGAGAGACGTATATCATATAAAAATAGATTTATTACAAACAGAACAGTACATCAATAATAAAATAATGGGACAGGCCCCACAGTTCGGACACAGTAAGGTGTTTGTTAAGATGACACAAAACAAAGCAAAACCGTATTGGTCAGATGCGTGGAGCCAATCTGCGACCTCGACCGGTTTCGCGGTTAATACCGCTTCTTCAGGAGGATCTGGGATGGCAGATGGCCCGGAATGAGCAGACAACAGTCGCGCCCCCCCAAAAGACAAAGAACACAAATGGTTCGCGCCGGGGAAGCTGACAAGAGCTCCAAAAAAAGAGAGTTTAAATGTTAAAGTATACTGGGGAAGAAAAGACGGCAGCATCACAAACTAATAGGCGCAGGTAGCAGCCTATGAGGTATGAGGAGAGCCAATAGCGCTGGTAAACAGACAGCTCATTGTGATGGCCGATATATATCCCCAGGGAGAGCCTGGGAGTACGCATCTGACCAATACGGTTTTGCTTTGTTTTGTGTCATCTTAACAAACACCTTACTGTGTCCGAACTGTGGGGCCTGTCCCATTATTTTATTATTGATGTACTGTTCTTTTTGTAATAAATCTATTTTTATATGATATACGTCTCTCTACAAGTACCTTGAAAATCCCAACCAAACCCATACTGATCGATATAGTTTAGACACATAGTGTCAAGCAGCTTTGCTGTCTCTATCTATTTGGTCTTCCCTCTTCCAATCATTCCGGGATGCTGGTACATTTTAAATTTATTTTTCTAAATTGAATAATTGAGACTATACTCTCCCATTTTCGTTGATTTAAATAATCCAACTTAAGTCAATATACATTAAAAGGAGAGTATGCTCAGCAAAGCAGTTGATTACACATATGCACTCAGTAGCACAATGGTTGGCATGGCCGATCCGCCCTATAGGCTCACTATGCAAGCCGCTTAAGGCCCCGCAAGGCTGCGAAGGGCTCCCCAAATAACTAGAGGCCCCGCCTGGTAAGAAGTAATTTTTGCTCCCTAACCCCGGCTTCTCAACTCGCTGGCTGCATGGGAGAAGAGGCAAGAAGTCAGCACCCCTTGCTTCTCAATTTAATGTAAGATGTCATTTCAGACAGCAGAACACCCCCTCCACCCACTTCTCAACTTTCTTTAATGTGACATGTCACTGTCATTAGTGCCCCCCGCTTCTCATTTTTAATGTGCCATGTCATTTTGCTTCGGGCCCGAAGGAGGTCAGGATCGGCACTGAGTGTTGGTCACAAGAACAACCTAGTTAGTTAGCGTTTTACACAGAGGTGATCCAGTGTCAACTTGTTGTTTTGCCATGTAGGAAACTTGGCCAAAGATAGAGAAATGCAGCAGCTTTGGTAATGGATACAATCCTGTGTTAAGCTTAGGATTGTAAAAACACACAATTGTACGACACTTTTTAAAAAGAATGATTGATATTCCTCTTTCAGGCCTCTAATCTTTTTGATACATCTATCCCTTTTTTTACAATCTCATAGGGCACATTCAAGCTGCAGCAGTGGAGCCGACCAACCCCACACAGTGCCAAGCTCCACCCTCGCCGGATGTGCAAAATGCCACCACATCAGGTCAGTGTCATACAGCACAGCTTCAGGTAATACATGTAGGCCTGCATAATTTTAAAACATGTTTTTTTTCCAAATTTCAGGTGTACGAGCTGTTGGGGGCGGCTTAGACACCAACAGTGCCTGGGTGCTAATTGGGGAGATAATGTCCTGCAGGGAACAAATAGAGGACACAAACCTCACCCTCGAGAGGATCATAAAGAACAACAAAGAGGTGAACCAAAACCTGAAAAATCTTGTTGACATTCTGGGGAGGGTTTAAAAAAATAATAATAAAAAAAAAACATAAAAAAAAACAATAGATGTAGACAATTATTTAAATGCAAAAATATAGGTCTTATAAATAAAAAATAAAAAAATTATATTTTGATATTTAAAAAAAAAAATTCAAATCACACATTTTCAGTGTGATACAATAAATATTTTTGGATACTCAACAATGTCTGGCTTCTTATTATATCAATGCTGCCTAAAAAACTGCAACCCCTCACAGATACTGTAGTTGGAGCACAACAAAGAGGCACGTGCAAATTATTGCATCAAAAATTGTTATTAGGCGCCCCTGTTAAACAGGGGCTTAAAAATTGTGCCTTAGGCACTGGTGGCGGAGCCCAGAAAAACAATATTTCTTACTAGCTATCAGCAAGAAAAGTGAGGAGGAGAAGGATATTCCATTAGCAGCATAACAGGACAGTCACTCAGCATCAGCATACGCAGTCTCAAAGGGATCCGACATTTCAACAAAAAAATATTATTCAGTAACATCAGCATCAGCGTCACAAAGCCTCCAGCAGCACTGAATGTGCGTTCTGAAAGAACACTGGATGCAGGGCAAGCCAGTAGACTCAATTGTGTACTGTGCAAGCTCTGGCCAGTGATCCATCCTCAAGACCCAGTAAGCCAGAGGATTTTTGGTGGGGAAGGTGTCCAAGTCGGATCTTGCCCCTAGGTATTCCCGGACCATGTAAACCAGACGCTGGCGATGGTTGCTGGAACCGGTCAGACCTTGGGGCTGCGGACTAAAAAATTGTCTGAACTCATCAGTCAGACAGCCACCTTCTCCACCGCTCCTTCTGTGACTCACCGAAGCCTCAGCAAGACGTTGTCCAGAGCCAGGTTTTGGTAATCCCCCCGGTTCTGGGAACGCATTGCACAGACCCTTCTGCAAGGCCTCCCGCAGAAGTTTCATCTTCTGCTCCCTCTGCGATGGCAACATAAGGGGCCAGATTCTCGTAGATCCCACGCCGGCGTAGCGTAAGCCATTTACACTACGTCACCGCAACTTACTAGAGCAAGTGCTGTATTCTCAAAGCAGTTGCTCCGTAGTTTGCGGCGGTGTAGTGTAAATGGCCCGGCGTATCCCCGCGTAAATCGAAGGGGGCGGCTTGTATTTAAATTAAGTGCGCCCCCACGCCGAACGTACTGCACATGCACCGGCCATAGTAAAATCGCAGTGCGCATGCTCCAAATTATGACGGTGTTTGACGTAAACGTAATCGACGTAAATCCCCATTCACGGACGAGTTACACAAACAACGTAAAAACTTTCAAATTTGCCGCGGTCACGGCGTCCATACTTAACATAGGATGCGCCATCCTTTGCCTGCTTTATCTTTACGCCGGAAAAACCTTACGAAAACGATGTAAACGACGACGGGGTGGCGTAAAAACGTTTGGGAATCATCGTATTAGGCTCATTGGCAAATGAGAAAACGTAAAGGCCACCTAGCGGCCAGCGTTGTCATTACATCTACGATCCGACGGTGTAATTGTTTTACATCTGTCGGATCTTTAGTGTATCTATGCGTAAGTGATTCTAGGAATCACACGCATAGATACCCATTGAAATAAACAGAGATACGACGGTGTATCTGAGATACACCGTCGTATCTCAGCTGAGAATCTGGCCCAGAGTCTGCAACCTTACTCTTGTAACGTGGATCAAGAAAAGTTGCCAGCAAGTAATGATCCCTCTCATTGATAGCACGTACACGAGGTTCCTTACACAGGCTTTGCAGGATCAGGGAGGCCATGCAGCGTAGGTTTGCAGAGGCATTCGGGGCACAGTCCTCTGGGTCACTGAGGACGACAGGATCCACAGGCACCTCATCCCAGCCACGTAAAAGTCCATGTGTTCCTTGGGACTGTAAATGATCCCTTGAAGACTGCTGCTGCTGATGCTGAGTGCTAGGCTCCTCCTCCATGCTACTGATACAATCCTCCTCCTCCTCCTCTTCCTGTGTGCTGGGTGGGCAAGTAGGACCACTGTCTGTGTAAAGGGGGCCTTGAGAGGTAAGGAAGTCCTCCTCTTCCTCCCTCTGTTCTGCCTCAAGGGCCCTGTCCATTATTCCACGTAGCGTGTGCTCCAACATGTGAATAAGAGGGACAGTCTCACTGATGCATGCACTGTCATTGCTCACCATCCTCGTGGCCTCCTCAAATGGTGACAGGACAGTGCATGCATCCCTGATCAAGGCCCACTGGCGTGGGGAAAAAAAACAAGCTCCCCTGACCCAGTTCTGCTGCCATATTGGCACAGATACTCATTGATGGCCCGCTGCTGCGTGTGCAGCCTCTGCAGCATGGCCAACGTAGAGTTCCATCTGGTGGGCATGTCACAGATTAGGCGGTTCTTGGGCAGGTTGTATTACCTTTGGAGGTCTGTCAGCCGAGCAGTGGCATTATATGACCTCCGGAAATGCACACAGACTTTCCTGGCCTGCTCCAGGACAGCCTGTAAGCCCGGGTACCTGCCCAAGAACCGCTGCACCACCAAATTCAGGACATGCGCAAAACAGGGCACATGGGTGAGTTTTCCCTGTCGCAGGGCAGAGAGGAGGTTGGTGCCATTATTGCTGACCACCATTCCAGGCTTCAGCTGGCGTGGCGTCAACCACCTCTGAGCCTGCCCCTGCAGAGCCGACAAAACCTCTTTCCCAGTGTGGCTCCGGTCTCCCAAGCACACCAGCTCTAGCACTGCATGGCATCTCTTGGCCTGCATTCCTGCGTAGCCCCTCATACGCCTACGAAGCATGGCTGGTTCTGAGAAAACATCACCACAGGAAGAGGCCACAGAGGAAGAAGAGGAGGAGGGGGTGGAGGAGAGAGGTGTGTCACAAACAGTAGTAGTGTTTTGGAGGCGTGGTGGCAGAACAACCTCCAAAACTACTGTACCTTGCCCTGAGTCCTTCCCAGCTGCCAGCAGAGTCACCCAATGCACCGTAAAAGACAGGTAACGTCCCTGTCCATGCCTGCTGGACCATGAGTCAGCGATAAGATGCTCCTTACCACTGACCGCCCTGTCCAGAGAGGCATGGACATTGCCTTCCACATGCCGGTAGAGAGCCGTAATCGCCTTCCGTGAGAAAAAGTGGCGTTTTGGTACTTGCCACTGAGGTACTGCACATTCCACAAACTCACGGAAGGGGGCAGAATCTACCAACTGAAAAGGTAGCAATTTCGCTCAGCTAGCATTCAACCACTGGGCATGTGGATGGCTGGGAGAGTACTTCTTTCGGCGATGCAGCAGCTGGGGCAGGGAAATTTGCCTGGTACTATCAGTAGGTTGCCCGCATGTACTACTTCTACTAGGTTGTGACACACCTATTTCTACACCTTCACTGCATGCTTCAGAGAGGACTGGGGGTCTAGTGGGGTTGGAGGTCCCAGAAGGGCAAGGGGAGGTACGCTTTTGTCTTTGGTGTGGGTCTTTCTGGTGTGCTTGCCAACGAGCTGCATGGCAGGTCGATATATGTCTGGACAAGCATGTGGTACCCAGGCGGGTGATGTTTTGGCCACGCGAGATACACTTGCGACATATGTTGCAAATAGCAAAGGTACGATCTAATGGACATGTTTCAAAAAAGGCCCACACCAAAGAACTTTTGCTGTACCGTTCAGACACAGCAGCGCCATGCACAAGCGTAGATGTGCGCTGTAATGCAATTGGTGTGCCCTTAAGCTGACCCCTGGAGGGCATCCTTTGGAGATGTGCCTGTGCCTCATCCTCCTCCTCCTCCTCCTCCTCCTCCTCCTCCTGTTGGTAGCACTTATTTCTTGCAGATGTAAAAAAAAAAAAAAAAAAATTGCATGTACCAAAAATTGTAGATACAAATTTAGAAAACGTGTTAAAATATAAAGTGCGTCGCAAAAACAATGATAAGAAAAAAAATTGAGAAATTGATAATGACACCAAAATAAAATAAATAAATAAATTGATAATATCAAAAAACAACCCAATTTGAGGTTATAAAACATATATAAAATGTAGAATGATAAGTGAATCAAATCTTCAAAATGTGAAAATGAGCTATTATATATCCTATAAATAAATGGAGAAAAAGTCCAAACAATATCCCAAATGGGAGTGAGTGAATCCAAAATCTTCTTTATCAAAAATTATGTGACATCAAAGAACCTTTCCTTCCACCAAGTGAACATCCGAGTGATATGAAGATGTAATCTCCTTACCCCTTAGTATGACTACAAATACGGCGGTCAATCCAAGCCCTGGGTGTTTTGAGAGTCTCCCAATAAAGACTTGTGACTGGAGCCAGTTCCTAGACAATGGGTCAATCGCTGATTAAAACCAAAAAAAAAAAAAAGAAAGAGCCCCATAGTGTAGACTGCAATATATGGGATTTAATAGAAAATGGTAGCACACTTACATAAGTAGATACAATACACGCAGTGCACAAAATCTCTCAGGCAATATGTGATAAAAACTTGGCGTCTCCTCCTATTCCCTCCGAGCATATTTCCTTCCACAAATAATGATGAAAAGTAATGATATGATAAGCGCTTCAGATAAATGATGCAATAGCACTACACAGGTAATAAACCAAGTGATACACAAATATTGATGTAATGGCTACAGTTGTAGCTAAAAGGTGATATTTCCTTCCAATAGGTTCTTATTTTGGGGCAATCCCACCATATATGGGCCATAGTTCCTTTCTGTTTACATCCCGGCCAACACTCCATTTATTGTCCTGTTTGGTATTTCCATATGATGTATGATGCTGCCATTCTATACCACAGGGGAATACACTTGTAATTCATCTCCACCATTCTATTATTCACAGAGGATCTATGTACAAGTTTCGAAAATGTTCTCACTTCTTGATTTCTTCCCCGTTTCCCCACTTCCCTCTCCCAGTTTTTTTTAATGTCGGCACTTCCTGCTCATCTTTTTTCAACAAGATTTTATATATACTGAATATGTTCCCTCGTGTTCTTTCAATAGTACATAATTGCTCTTTTGGTGTCAAATCATCACCTTCTCTTATTGGGTGTGGAAGTGCTGCTACAAAATGCTTCAGCTGGTAATATCTCCATTACATCTTTTTTTTTTTTGTTTATTCTTGTATAGTGCAAATTTTACCTGCTTTTGTTATATCTCATAGTTGTGGGTTTTCTTTTTAAATCCAATTCCTTTCTAACAAGTTTTTCCCTGGTGCAAAATAATTATTTTCCTTTAGTGCCATCAATGGAGAGTTATATTTCCATTTATTTATTTTGTGTACCGTGTCCCATGTTTTCGAAACAATCCAAGTCAGTGTATGTGTATCTTCTCCTAATAACCTGTAATGTGGTGGTGTCCATACTTCCCTTCCCAATTGTGTATTTGCCATTTTATTTTCTATGTTAACCCATCTTTTCTCATTTCTAACTTTCATCTATTCCACCACTCGTGTCAACAAAACTGCCTCATAATATTTTTGGAAATCGGGTACATTTAGGCCCCCTTGACTTTTTTCTTTCATCAATGTTGCCAATGCTATTCTAGGTTTCCTATTATGCCAAAACAGTTTTGTTATTAATGTTTTTAATATGCAAAAATATGCAGGGGGGGATATGGGGAGCATTTGATACTTATAAAAAAATTTTTTTTATATATTTTTGGGGATATTTATTACAGCAAAAAGTAAAAAATATTCATATTTTTTTCAATAATTTCGCTCTATTTTTGTTTATAGCGCAAAAAATAAAAACCGCAGGGTGATCAAATACCACCAAAAGAAAGCTCTTTTTGTGGAAAAAAAAGGACGCCAATTTTGTTGGGAGCCACATCGCATGACCATGCAATTGTCAGTTAAAGTGACGCAGTGCGGTAACGCAAAAAGTGGCCCGGTCATTGACCAGCAATATGGTCTGGGGCTTAAGTGGTTAAACTTTGGTGTTATCTTTACCTTCTTTTGCTTTTATGGTGATTAATGCCAATAGAGCCTCTCTACCTTATTCCCAGTCCATTCATATATGTACACAATTTTGGGGTCAGAATTTCTTTGAACCTTTTTAAATTTTGTGTCGTGTACCCATCTGGGCCTGGGCTATTCCCTGATGTGGATTCTTTTAATGCCTGATTAAAAGATTCCAGGGATATTGCTTTCTCCTCTGTTATATGTGTTTTTGCTATTATTTGTGATACTCATGTTATTTTTACGTCTAAGGTAATTGAAAAAAATAAAATTTTATGGTAACATTTTTGGTTAAGATGTTAGCTTTTATTGTATTTTGGTTTACATATAGTATATGATTTGTATACACTATGAGGTGAACACAGAGGCGTAGCTTACAGCTTGTGGGCCCCAATGCAAAAGTTGACCTGGGCCCCCCCCCACTACCTCCCACCACTTTCACTCTGCATGCAGATACACCCACAGCATGCCAAGACACTCAAAGTGGCTTAAGAGTTTTGAGTTCCCAGAGTTTCTCCTTACATCAGAGGACAGGGATCACCAACTGAAGAATCAGAGGACAGGGCAGGTCACTTGGCAGAGCTCTTTTCCCATCCCAGCACTATATACAGCTCCCCACACTGCACAGGGTTTAACCACTTGCCCACGGCGTCATGGTAAAAAGACGTCATGATTTTAAAGATGGATATCTCGGTAATGGCAGCAGCTGCTGCCACAACCGAGATATCCATCTTTTCCGTGGGCAGTCCTGTACACGATAATGGCGGTCTCCGCAGCGGATTCGCCCCCCCCTCCCGCCGCTCTTCCGCGCCCTCCGCCGCTTACCATTGCCGTCGGTAGCGGCGGAGGCGATCGGGTCTGTTTGGCTCCTTAGCGGGGATACAAGTGAGGGAAAAAATCGCCCCCACCCATCCCCAGAGCTCTGTTGGGCGGAAGTGACGTCAAAACGTCAGTCCCGCCCAGCGTCTTAAAGAGACATTTTTTTTTAATGTTATTTGAAAAAATTACATTTTAATTTTTTTTTATTATTTGTTTTTGCATTTAAGCCTAAATATGAGATCTGAGGTCTTTTTGACCCCAGATCTCATATTTAAGAGGACCTGTCATGCTTTTTTCCTATTACAAGGGATGTTTACATTCCTTTTAATAGGAATAAAAGTGATAATTTTTTTTTTTTATTTATTTCGGTGTATAAAATTATAAACTAATTTAAAATAAATAAGAAAACAACATTTTTTTTTTAAAACGCCCCATCCCGACGAGCTCGCGCACAGAAGCGAACGCATACGCGAGTAGCACCTGCATATGAAAACGGTGTTCAAATCACACAAGTGAGGTATCACCGCGATCGTTAGAGCGAGAGCAATAATTCTAGCCTTAGACCTCCTCTGTATCTCAAAAAATGCAACCTGTAGAATTTTTTAAACGTCGCCTATCGAGATTTTTAAGGGTAAAAGTTTGACACCATGCCACGAGTGGGCGCAATTTTTAAGCGTGACATGTTGGGTATCATTTTACTCGGCGCAACATTATCTTTCACAATATATAAAAAATTGGGCCAAATTTATTGTTGTCTTGTATTTTTATTTAAAAAAGTGAATTTTTTTCAAAAAAAGTGCGCTTGTAAGACCGCTGCGCAAATACGGTGTGACAAAAAGTATTGCAATGACTGTCATTTTATTCTCTAGGGTGTTAGAAAAAAAATATATAATATTTGGGGGGTTTAAGTAATTTTCTAGCAAAAAAAACAGTTTTTGTCTCGTAAACAGGCCCGGTGGGCAAGTGGTTAAATCACATTTCTTTACACACAGTCTGTCAGCCTTCACCTGTTTTGACCTATGAAATTTTCTGGTCAGAACAACAGTGTAGTTGCAGTAGGCAGATACACCTTGTACAGATCGTGGCTAACTGGCTTTGTTGTAAAGCAATATTATTTCAGCACTGCAGAGGAGCATCAGTATAAAGTGCTGTAATGGGAAAGGAGCTCATCAGCCGGGCATACCATCCAGGGCAGAGGGGGTGGTCAAGGGGTTTTGTGGGGGGCGCAATTTCGATCTGCTGGGACAAAGCCATGTGACAGAAAATCTAGAGATTGCAGCCCCTCAGGATATGTTAAGGGTTTAGTTTTAGCAATTTCTGAAGGTTTCTCTGTCAGTATTGGCAAGTGTTGGGGGAAGGGAAAAAAGAGAAAATGGGATCCGCTAGGTCCAAATAATTTTACAGAAATCTGTCGCACCTCATCCCATATAACAATAGATTCTATAGTATGGACAATGGGGGACTATACCGGTGCGAATTCACAACATACAATAGTCATTTTTTAATAATTTATTTAAAAAAAAGAGAGAAAATTATCACAAAATGTAGTACAGAAAACACATATTTGGAAAATAGGGTAGGAAAAACATAAAACCAGGCAGCTGTGGATCCTGATTACACAAGCAGAGCGTATTACAGATGATCACAACCAAATAGATGTTAAGCCCGATATATTTCGCCTAGATTCCGGCTTCGTCAGGGGCTAGGTTGAGAACGAGAATTTGAAAACAGCTCTATTAAAATATAATAGTTAATAGAGCTGTTTTCAAATTCTCGTTCTCAACCTAGCCCCTGACGAAGCCGGAATCTAGGCGAAATATATCGGGCTTAACATCTATTTGGTTGTGATCATCTGTAATACGCTCTGCTTGTGTAATCAGGATCCACAGCTGCCTGGTTTTATGTTTTTCCTACCCTATTGTCCGAATATGTGTTTTTTGTACTACATTTTGTGATAATTTTCTCTCTTTTTTTAAAATAAATTATTAAAAAATTACTATTGTATGTTGTGAATTAGCACCGGTATAGTCCCCCATTGTCCATACTATAGAATCAAGTGTTGGGGGAAGGTCACCTCCTGGAGGTTTGTATCTTTTCCCCAGTTGTCAGGGAAGTGGGGTAAGTGGATATCCCTGGGTGGGAGGTCTGTTCATGTTACCAAGGGACCTCTGGGATGTTTAGTCCAGGGGTAATATCACAAGATTAGATTGGCTGCTCAAGACACTACTAGTCCCACAATCCTCCCTGCTTGGCTCAAAGATATGATGTCAGTCGCTGGAGTCTAAACACTACAGGGACATTGGAATAGATGGAGAATACTGGGGGGGGGGGGTGGTCTGCGGAACAATGTAATTGTAGTCCACTGTCAGCTACATATTAAAAGCTATCCCATGAAAGTGGATGCAGTTATAGTGACACAGGATTCCAGTTCTGTATTAATGCCTATGGCTTTGAAACTGGATTATCAAGCTCGTAAGGGTGTGATGTCAAGTTTCCACATTTTTTTTGCCATATTATATAGATGACTTGGATTTTACCACAGTAATCACATTATTTTCCATGCTTTTTTATCATGCCATAGACAACCATTTTTCAAATCAGTTCAAAAACAGGTTGTTTTTTTGTTTTGTTTTTTTAAGTTAAATGCTGAAATGTATACATTTAGGCAGACCTTCACACAAAAAAATACAAAAAAGCCAACCTTTAAAAACAAAATATTTGTATTTACATACAAAAAAAAAAATAAGTCTCCTCCTAAAGCCTTCTGGGATACCAGAGTCACATGTGCAGCGACAGGGGATAAAAGGACCATTCAGGATTCATTAGGATTATGTGTATTTTCCTGGATAAACAAGTACCAAAGGTAAATTGCTTATTGAGAATCGGATTCATATACATGGATGGAGTTGCTCTTTAACGTTGCAACATGCCCTTACTGGCAGGTGATATATTTCTCAAATCCTGTGTTTTCCTGAAAATCACTGGTATATTTGCATACACATGGTCCTGATCAAAGGTGCATGGTACAACTCTTTTACAGATAAACTTTCAGCTTTCACTGCAACTCATCTCAAATTTAAATGACACAGTAATATCTAAGACATAAATATATGTTACCTATTTTGTTGTGAACATTTATTTCCTAATTTTCTTATCTCCATTACTATCAAGTGTTTATAATAATCAAAATTATAACCAAATTACACAAATGAGCAATGCCAGTAATGTGGATAAAAAAAAAATTGTATTTGTAGTGTATTTATGTGTACTGTGTGTGTGCAAAATAGTGTATTAACAGTTTAAAGGGGTTGTAAAGGAATTTTTTTTCCCTAAATAGCTTCCTTTACCTTAATGCAGTTCTCCTTCACTTACCTCATCCTTCCATTTTGCTTTTAAATGTCCTTATTTCTTCTGAGAAATGCTCACTCCCTGTTCTTCTGTCTGTAACTCACCACCGTAATGTGAGGCTTTCTCCCTGGTGTGGAGAAAGCCTCTTGAGGTGGGAGGCGGCGAGCAGGCAAGTCAGGACACTCTCTACTTTACAGATAGAGAAAGAAAAACCTAGCGGAAAATGCCAAGCAATAGGCTCTCCCCCCAGCAGCACCACTGCTCTTAGCAGTGGCCCCCTCTTAGCAGTGGCCCCCAGCTCTTCTGGTTCTCTTACTCAGCCTACAGTTACAGCACCCTTAGTCTGCAACACAATAGGGTTTACTTTCTGCACTGTATTTCCAAGTTTCAGCCTGGTCAGTGCAAATGTGCACCTGCTGCTCCCTGATGGACGAGTCCACTCCCTGGCCTCCCAGTTCTCCTGACACCCCAGGCTCTCTCATTCCTCTGATACTTAAGAATTTCCTCAGCACCCTGGATGAGTCCAGTTTTCCCACATTTTCCGGTCTCCTAGACTTGCGTGGCCACCTCAACTCTCTCAGCCTCATGGACAAGACATCTCTCCAAAATGGAGTACAATCTCTTGAGTAGAGCACCTCTCCTTTCTCCTGGGTGTAGCACACAGCTCCCTCTCCAGAGGGGACCCTGAGCTCTAGCCAGCTCCTTGCTTATACCAAATTTGCACATCTGTGCATTCACACTGCTTACAAGTCTCTTAAATTTCCTGAACACAGGCTTGAAGGCTTTGTCCCACTCAAGGCCAGTTGAAACCTTCAAATTCCAGACTCTAATCCATGATTACAAATCCCAGAGAAACCTGAACTAAACTTTTTCTGGTCAGTCATTTTTAAAACCCCCATCGTTGGAAGTCAGTGCAACATAAATATAATAATATTGGTGGTCATTGGCACTTTAAATCCCCCGAAAACTATTCACCCTTTAACACAGGGTGGATCCACTCAGCGGACTCCACTAGCTCAGTGGGGGATTGCTCTGATGATCCCCACTGAGCAGGCAGATGACAGGTCCATCTCTACTCACTGCGCAGGGACAGACCGGTCAGAGCCCCACTGTTCTCTATGGAAAGTTTGGAAAAAATGGACAGAAACCGAAAACGCTCAGATCCGCCTGAAAAACAGGTCTAAGATCTCTGTCCAACCCCACAACCCCAACTTGAATCACAGCCTTCTCTGCGGCAGCCTGGATGGCCTTTCTACTAGGAATGGGCAGAACGACCCCTGTTCAGTTTGCACCAGAACTTATGAGCACCGCGAATGTTCAGACCTGAATAACAAACCCCATTAAAGTCAATGGGACCCAGGCGTCACAAATCAAATGTCCCCCATTTTGAAGACTTAAATGAAAGTAAGTGGACATACAATGGTTATAGGGGTCTGGGTCCTGCCCGGGGGGACATGTATCAATAAAAAAAGTTTGTGAAAAATGTAATTTTTAAATGAGCAGTGATTTTTTAATTTTTTAAGTGAAAGCATGTACCATGTCTAGAATCTACTGCAGCAATAATTAAATTTATAAAGCCAAAAATGAAAAATGTTCTGCAAGCTGCCTTTATTTTGCTCACCAACAGCTGGGGAGCCAGTGTGTATGATAAGGCCACAATATAGTGCACTGGGAACAAGATTATATATTTTGTTTATACATTCTGGTGCCACTTTGACTTTGGATAGACGAGGCGGGACCGGATGCAGGAGTGTGGAGTGTGGAGTGAATTGAGAGAGGGACGTATGTGAGCGGTGTCTGCTCCGATCCCACCACCCCTCCATGCGGACAAAACTGACATGGTAAACATCTCCCTTGACTCCTGCATGAACCTCAACTTACCTGCCTGAACAGCCTGAACGGCCGCGAGTGCGGATGCTGGCGTGGATGGGTGGATGCTATCGCCGTCCTGGTCGTGTCGCCCTGAGAGAGCCGCAGCGAACGTGGGTGCCCGCAGATCTGCCTGGAGCCTATTGGATCCCTCTTTGAGATCTGCGGATGGTGGACGGAGGCTCGGCGGAGGATCAGCTGTTGGAGTTCCGGACAGTGCACGTTGGTCAGCGGTCAGCTGACAAGGTCTGGTACACTGGCTATTGGAGGACAGGGACAAGTGGGGGTCTTCTGGAGGGTATCCTGTCACCCCACTAAGCACCGTTAAGTCGGATATCCTGCTGGGTCCCCGCAGTAAGGAGGGACAGGCCGTGCCTTTTAGACCTAACACCAGCGCAAGCAGGGGAAAAGATCCAGCAGAGTGGGAACTCCACAGAACACAGCGGGCATTCTGCAATAGCGGTGTGAAGTCTTGGACAGAAGTGAGTAACCCATTAGGTATTGCAAACCTTGGTATATTGTACCTGTAACCAAATCTCTTACTGATGAACTGAACTGAATACTATTTTTTTTTTTTAAAACGTATCAAGCATTTTACTTTATTTTGGCTCTTCTGAGCAAGAAAGCTGAAAGAAAATAAAGTTAAAAGAAAGAAGGAACTGAGTATTAATTTGTCTGATTACTTGATTAACAGATTGTTTGACGGTCCAGAGGGGGAGGGAAGGAAAAACCTGAAAAATCTGTGTATTCAAAAAAGTTAAACACTAAAAACACTTCTTGGCAACTGACTCTTTGACGGACGGCTCATTCTGTCAGGTTTTTCCCTTACTATTCCCTTACCACCTCCCCCCACCCGGGATCCACCTCTGAGAAACCAACCTTTTTTTTTCTCTCCCCCATCGCCTCCCTCTCTGCGTTTTTTCCTCAATAACAATGTCGGGCCCACAATCATTAAGATCGGATAAGGACAAGGGGGGAGTAGCGGCCACTGCAGCTGCTAAATTGGAAAAATACGCTCATGCTGCAGAGCAAACACCCAGTAAAAGTGGCCCCTCCCAGGTATCCCAGGCCACTGGGAAAATAAACGCAGATAGAAGAAGCCAAGGTCCCGGAGGCGGGGTGGTAACTAAAAACTCTGTTAATAAGAATACAGCCGCAGTAGATACGGACTCAACAGTAAACATCCCACCAGAAGAAGTTCCAACAATAAAAGACGTATTCTTGGTGGTGAGCGAATGTAAAAGAACATAGGGGGAGGTATGTAATCAAATGAAGGGTATAAAAGAGGAGTTGGTCTCGATGAGACAGGAGCTCCAGAAAACCAACAAAAGGATATTGGAGGCGGAGGGGAGGATATCCCAAATAGAGGACGAACTGCACCCTGTCAAACAAGATGTCAAGGATCTGAAGGCACAAACGGACAAAATGGAGGAAAAAGTGGACGAAATAGAGAACAGACTCCGGAGGGACAATATTAGGTTGGTGGGACTCCCAGAAAGAAGTGAGGGGTCTCAGCCAATAGAATTTCTAGAAAACTGGTTCATAAAAGTATTCGGAAAAGAGACTTTTTCACAGGCGTTTATCATAGAACGAGCACACAGAGTCCCCTTTAAACCACCTCCCTCAGGAGGTCACCCGAGATTGATGCTTTTAAAATTTTTGAACTACCGGGACAAAGAGACTTTGTTGAGAAAGAGTAGAGAGATGGGAAATATTTATTTTGAAGGCTCTAAAGTTTCATTCTATCCTGATTTCTCCCCTCAGCTTCAGAAGCGGAGGGCGGGCTTCATTGAGGTTAAACGTAAAATGCAAAAGGATTAATCTTTCTTATGGTTTATTGTACCCGGCGCGCCTACGGGTATCGGCGATGGGCAGATCTTTTTTCTTTGACACGCCTGAGGCAGCAGCAATGTGGCTGGAAGAAAAAAAAGATCAATTATCAGCAGGGGAAGCAGGGAACACCTAAATTCCAAGCAGTGAATGGGGGGGGGGGGGTTACGGGGTCAATTTAAATTAATTTTGCACAATATGAAGGGGAGAGTGTGGGGGGTTGGAGGGGAGCACGTACTCAATGAGAGAAACAGGTCATGAATGGATGAATGGTATGATTGGAAAAGAGGATGGTGGGAGGGGGGTGGTGGGGAGAATGAATGTAAGTATGGTAGTTGTGGAACCAGTCACCAAATTAGCCCTTAGGGGATACCTAGGAAGGTGGGGGAAGGGGGGTGGGGAGGGGGGGCGAAGGGGGATTCATAAGGGTGAGACTCTTCAGGGGCAAGACACAGGATTTAGTACTGAATGGATAAGCGATAAATACACACAATGTGTGGCAACGCATAGGAATACACGGATACTATACCACAAGGGATTGAGTAAAATGGTACAGAATACAAGAGATAAAACACACATTTCACAAGTTCACACGTTTTTTCAAAGGAAATGTTAAGGGCAGGGGACATGGCCATGGTCTATATTATGAGATCGAGAGTATGTTTTCTCCCCCACTGCTTTTTTTTAATTTTTTCCTCTTTTTTTTCCTCTTTTTCACTGAATCTTCAAATAAGACTATCACAGAGAGATTTTTGGGTCACGAAATATATAAATATAAAAAAGTATGTATAAATGAGTAGAATTTTGAAAATAGGATCTTGAAATGTCCATTGGATGGGGACACCAGCTAAAAGAGCAGTTGTTTTTGACACATTAGAAGGTTATAAGGTGGGATTAATTTGTTTACAGGAAACCCATTTTACAAATGATAGTAAAACACAGATTCCATACAGGAAATTTCAACATCAATTCCATTCAGTTCACACATCATACTCAAGAGGGGTGACAATCCTGATAAAATGGGGAGTGGGGTTTACTTGCAGGAAGGTTAACATTGATGATGAGGGGCGTTACGTTTTCCTATATTGTGCAATAGAGGGCAGAGAATATATACTCGCTAATATATATATTCCCCCCCCCCCATTCAAACTAGAGGTTATGTACAAATTCATGGACTTTATCCTGGATAAACCTGGGATACCAGTCATTGCAATGGGAGATTTTAACGAAGTATTAAATAAAAAAAAGGATAGGTTCCCAATGACAAATGTACAGGAGACCCACCTTTATCTGTTTTTACAAGAGACAGGGTTGTTTGATGTATGGAGGAAGAGAAACCCAGAGGGGGTACAGTTCTCTTGTTGCTCTAGTACCCATGCCACATTACTGCTGTTATCCATGTCTATATGCGCTGTGTACTACCTCAAAATTGTAAGTGCATTAGTCTATTACATTTTTAACTTTAAGTTGCGGTATCACACTATGTTGCTCCTCCTTTTTCCTTCTCTGGTATTGTGACTGCAAATACTGTCGAGACTTGGCCATACACCTTTATTGTGGGTATTCATATCGGTCTGGACAAAAGTGGTTATCCTGCGTCTGGAGAGACTCCTAGGACACCTGTATGCTATAAGCTTGTCTGACTCACAAAGCGTATGCTTTTCTGAGTCCGACATTTCTGGTAAGCCTACATCTTCATTGGTGGAGGGTTTCTCACATTGGAGTCACATTGGAATTGATCCATCACCATATCACTTTCTTCTGGAACTCTACTTCTATACAGTTATAATTCCAGTGGACTTATTTGTCTTTTTTTCATTTTTGATATGGACTTTTTCACACTTGGTGCATGAATTTTCTGTATAATTTCTTAATTTTTTTTTATATATTACTTATTATGTGTTGTAATTGCACGCCAGTATAATTGAATTTTTCATATTTGTTTAGCGCGACACTTTCTTTTTACACCCATGCCACGTTATCCAGGATTGATTTAGACGTGGGCAACGCGGAAGCCTCTCAAATAATTGGGGAAATAGAATATCTACCACGGGGAATATCAGATCATTCCCCGGTGATAACAACGGTAAACCTAGAGGGAAGAAGATCTGCTACGGTATGGAAAATAAGCCCCCTTTGGTTCGAATTAATGGGAAACACTGAGGAGGTAATGGGGAAAATAAAAGTTTGTAGATTTTAATGAGGGAACGGCAACACGGGGGGTAATGTGGGACACGCTGAAAGCCTTCCTCAGAGGGATATGTATCCAACAGGTGGCGAAGGCAAAAAAAATCGCAAAAGAACGAGAAAGTAGAATTAGAAATGAAGTAGCGAACACCGAAAAAGAATATATAGCATATCCAACAGAGGAGAGGAAAATAAAATGGCTAGATAAGCAACAAGAATATAAAATAGAGCTGATAAAAAAATCAGAAAACAAGAGAATGTTCCAAAGACAAGCGGCATATGGGGAGGGGAGGGGGTAGGAAGAATGTTGGCCCATTTAAGAACAAATTCCACTCCTCCTGCTGTCCCGGCCATTAAACGTAGTAATGGTAATGTGTCCACGAATGTGGCAGAGAGAACGGATACATTCAGAGAATACTACGAAAAACTATATAAGACCCAAAGAACAGCGGAGGAGAGGAATTGCAACGATTTTTTTAGAAATCTAGAACTGCCCTCTCTCACAGGAACGGAGATGAAACAAATGGAGAAACCAATAACATTAGAAGAGGTTCAGATAGCAGTCAGAGAAATGGCCAATCAGAAGTCCCCTGGACCTGGCGGATTACCAGCAGAGACATATAGATATTACGGGAAGGTGTTGCTCCCAGAACTTTTGAAAGTACTTAATGAGGCCATGTTAGAGGGTAAATTGCCCACCTTAATGACAGAGGCCACGATAATAGTGCTGCACAAGGAGGGGAAGGACCCACTGGAAGCATCATCATACCGCCCTATCTCCCTCCTATGTGCAGACGCTAAAATCCTGGCTAAAATCATTGCCAGCAGGCTAAACAAAATAATCTCAAGACTCATACATCAGGACCAAACTGCATTTATTCCAGGTAGATCAACCAGCATAAATATTAGGAGGGTATTTCTTAACCTACAAATCCCCACAGAAAACATCGGCAATAGGGCAGTCATGTCCTTAGATGTGGTCAAAGCCTTTGATAGTTTCGAATGGGAATACATCTGGTATGCCCTAGAGGCCTATGGGTTTGGCCCCATCTTTATTAGATGGATTAAAATACTGTACAAGGACCCGAACGCAAAAATTAGAGTCAATAATGAATACTCAGGAAAGGTTAAATTGGAGAGGGGCACAAGGCAGGGGTGTCCATTGTCACCCCTGCTCTTTGCATTAGTGATAGAACCACTTGCCATGGCCATAAGAACGGACAGGATAATGAAGGGATTTATAAGACCGATTAGAGAGGAGAAAATTGCTCTATATGCGGATGATGTTCTGCTATTCCTAGGGGACACAGGTCACTCCATTAGAAGGGCAATGACCATTTTTAGTGAGTTTGGCAATATATCTGGACTGGTGATAAATTGGGAGAAATCGGCCTTGATGCCGATAGACCTAATGAGGAACCAGATCCAGGAGGAGATCCCACAGTTAGACATAGTGGGGAAAATGCAGTATTTGGGTATAATAATTACACCGGATCTCAAATACATAGAGAATAACATGGAAACATTGATACTCAAATTTAAGAAGAAAATTGGGATCTGGCGGCATCTCCCACTATCGGTGGCTGGGAGGTGCAACCTGATTAAAATGGTATGGATGCCACAATTACTCTATGTATTACATAATACACCCATATGGATACATAAAAAATGGTTCAAGAAGATAGATGTCCTGTTTAGGGAGTTAATATGGAAAGGAGGACTCGTTAGGATAGGACTACAGACTTTGCAGCTGCCAACGAGAGAGGGGGGAATGGCAGTACCCCATCCACGCTGCTACTTTTTGGCCGCACAGTTACAGCATATAGGAGTCAAAACGGAACCAGGAGAGGATATGAATATAAGTTTAATGATCCATGGGGCCCCCCATGAAACAACCATGGAGGTGATGGAGGCCAACTCATTTATCAATTTGACCCCCACGGTCAAGTTGGTAACCAAAGTGTGGAAAGCCATAACGATAGAAGGAGGACAGGTGGGAGTGACAGAGTACTCTCCATTGTGGAATAACAGGAATCTACAAGAACTTGAAACAGTGGGAGTGATTAAAGAATGGGCAGTAAAAGGGATAACAAGACTGGCTCAGCTATATGAGGGAAGGACTCTAAAAACATTTGCCACCCTGAGAGAGGAATACGAAATTCCCAATTGCACGTTCTACAGGTATCTCCAAGTCAGGCATGCATTAAATACTCAGTTTAAAGGAGCAGGACCAAACTGGATAAAGCCACAAATATCTCAAAAAATAAGAGGAGGGATAAAGAAGAAAGGGTTTATATCCGTAATCTACCCATATATATGTGAGGAGAACATAGAGGGACCAATGCAGCTTAAAAGTAAAAAGAAATGGGAGGAAGACCTGGGAATTATAACGGAAGACCAATGGAAGACGGTGCTGGAGAGAGGGCAAATGGTCACAGTTTCACCAGCCCAAAAGATATCCTTTCTAAAGATGATACACAGGGCATATTTTACCCCAAAAAAACTTTTAGTTTTGGTTGGAGAACGGATGCAGGGTGCCCCAGATGTCAGGACACGGGGGACTTATTACATATGTTATGGAGATGCCCCAAATGATTTAGGTATTGGCTAGAGATCATCAGAATCATTAACAAAACATATGGGGCTGGGCTGGAGATGGACCCTAGAACGTGCATATTGGGAATATGGGAAGAAAGGGGAGGGCTGGCGAGTACCACAAAAGCCGTAGCAAGGTGCCTATTCCAGGCAAGAAAATTAATCGCCCAAAGATGGCAAGCAGTAAACCCCCATCATTAAGAGAGTGGACTAACAGTATGACAGAAACAATATGGAATGAGAAAACAGTTTATACTAAAAGAGGAAACATCAAAGAATATGATAAAATATGGAAACCGTGGTTACTCGAAATAGGATATCTGGTATGAAAAGCCAAGGAGCAAACTGGAAATTAAGGGTGGGAGGTTGGGGGGGGGGGGGGTAGGGGGGGGGGGGGTAGAATGGGATAACAATGTACTCAATAGAGGCTAAGTCCAAGATTATGGTATGCGGGGAATGAAACAATGTTTTGTATAAAGGAAATTTTGTATGTAATCTGTTTTTTAAACATGAAAGATAATGAAATAAAGAGAATTAATCAAAAAGACTTTGGATAGACGTAACGGGTGCGTTAAATTGGTCTTTGGGTGTAGGTGGTGCCTTTCCACTGTAACCCTATAGAGATAATCTTAATGAAAACCAGAATTGGCATTGCTGTAAAAAATTGCAATGATATGCACCTGTCAAACAGGTGCAGAAAAATTGGTCTTTGGGTGTTAATTGTGCCCATGAAATCTATACCAAAAACATTCTTCCAGATGAAATGATTGTGCACCCTCAAAGAAAGGCAGCCTTGAAGTCCTGCAGAGATTCCACATCCAAAAAGACTTAATCAACGACATCAGCGGCTTCATAGCTGGTAATGCACGACGGATACATTTTTATAAAAGTCAAATGGTCCACTGAGTCTGTGGACAGACGCGTTCTATGATCAGTAACAAAACCTCCTGCAGCACTGAATGCCCATTCTGAAAGCACACTGGATGCAGGGCAGCCTAACAACTCAATAGCATACTGAGAAATATAGAAAGAGGGAAAAATTGACTTTTTAGGCACCACTAAAGATTCAATAAAATTAATTTTTAATATAAGTATTAGTAATAAAATTCATATACAAGAGTACTGTTAGTATCTTATACTCTTATACATATAAAATGCTATAAGAACCAAACTACACAAAACATCACAAGACCAAGTGTATGGCCATAATAGTGAAAACTCTAAATTAAACAATGTGTCTCCAAACTATAATGTTGATAGATTTCATTGCTGACAGGTATTCTCCGGGCTGTCACTTCTGAGGTCTTGGGTGTTAGGAGATTGTTCTTAGGGTGCTCAACATGTTTCGCGGAACTTGGCCGCTTCGTTGGGAGCTTTATACTATAATACAAAGTATAAGTGAGTATAGAAAATGTGTAAGTACACAAACATCATGCTTTGAAAAATGCCCGAACAGCACAATCTATGCATTAAGTTTGTGTTTGTGACTTACCAATTCACTGGTCTTACTAGAAATCAATGCGGTTGTCAACCATCCTCTCGCATATATGACCCACTACAACACCCGGCCGGGTGGGAGGGGAACTGAAAATCTGTTTGAAAGCATAATACGCCATATTTTGATTCACTGACACGTATAGGGGAGCATAAAGGCTTGTGGTAAAAAAATAAATAAAATATAAATATATAACATAGAAGAAGGATACATGCCTAAAAAAAATGTATATATATATATATATATATATATATATATATATATATATATATATATATATATATATATATATATATTAATATATATATATGTAACAATACTAAAAAGGTATGTAATAAATAATTACAGAATATTGGTAGTGTCATTGATTAACTGGAATCCATTATTAGGGGCCAGTGAGCTTATAATCCTTAATTTAAGGCGATTACCAAAAATCCTAGTATTCCCCAATAGGAGCATTCACTACTGCTAAGTTAGAATAATTGCTGGGCCTTAACCAAAGGATTATCAGGAATTAATATACAGTTAAACCTAATGAATATGAAAACATATGAATAAGTAAGTAAAGATGACAACTTAACTATATGATTAATTTGACTAAAGTTGGGCAGCAGTTGGTATCTCCCAATAAAGTCCAATCAGGTGGAGTCTGCAGGGATAACAACGGTATCCAGCAATGGTAGAATCAGGTGTGCTGTTAAGGTTTAATTGAATAAATCGCTATTAAGTAAATAATAAGGCATGGCCTGCACAACATTAAGCTTGGCCATCCAAAATCCGCGGTTACTGACCTTAGATTCAGATGTCGCTAGTGAGTTTTGTTGCCGAAAAGCCGTGTAGGTCGTGCAGCCTCGCCACCCTAGTGTGTGTCTGTATGGCGAGCAGCTAGCATGTTTATATATGCTCCCTGTCCGCGTGACCCCCGGCGTGACGTCTGACGTCACATGGACCGGCCATGCCCAACTTTAGTCAAATTAATCATATAGTTAAGTTGTCATCTTTACTTACTTATTCATATGTTTTCATATTCATAAAGTTAAACTATATATTAATTCCTGATAATCCTTCGGTTAAGGCCCAGCAATTATTCTAACTTAGCAGCAGGGGTGGACTGACCATTGAGGAACTCGGGCACTGCCCGAGGGCCCCATGCCACTAGGGGGCCCCATCAGGGTTGCCAGGCACAGTAAAACCAGGGACAGTATGTAAAAATCTGTGTTTTTTTTACATCTGTCCCTGATATGTCCAAAACCTACATGCTTTTGATGTGAAAATCCTGAGATTTTAGCTGCCCCGCCTCTGTACTGCCATCTGGCGTGGTGGCCATCTGTAAGCCCGGGGGCCCCATAATCTTTTATTGCCCGGGGCCCCATGAGTTGTCAGTCCGCCCCTGCTTTGCAGTAGTGAATGCTCATATTGGGGAATACTAGGATTTTTGGTAATCGCCTTAAATTAAGGATTATAAGCTCACTGGCCCCTAATAATGGATTCGAGTTAATCAATGCCATTACCAATATTCTGTAATTATTTATTACATACCTTTTTAGTATTGGGAGTTGTTTATATATATATATATATATATATATATATATATATATATATATATATATATATATTTTTTTTTTTTTTTTTTCCAAAAAGCAATACCAAGCTGTGGCAATTACCATTGCTACTGCCTAATGTTGATGCCATGTTGTTCCTTGCATACAGTCGAATGTGCTATTGTGTGTATGCATATATAGGTATATATTTTTTTACCACACGCCTTTATGCTCCCCTATACGTGTCAGTGAATCAAAATATGCCGTATTATGCTTTCAAACAGATTTTCAGTTCCCCTCCCACCCTGCCGGGTGTTGTAGTGGGTCATATATGCGAGAGGATGGTTGACAACCGCATTGATTTCTAGTAAAACCAGTGAATTGGTAAGTCACAAACTTAATGCATAGATTGTGCTATTCGGGCATTTTTCAAAGCATGATGTTTGTGTACTCATACATTTTCTATACTCACTTATACGTTGTATTATAGTATAAAGCTCCTGACAAAGCGGCCAAGTTCCGCGAAACATGTTGAGCACCCTAAGAACAATCTCCTAACACCCAAGACCTCGGAAGTGACAGCCCGGAGAATACCTGTCAGCAATGAAATCTATCAACATTATAGTTTGGAGACACATTGTTTGATTTAGAGTTTTCACTATTATGGCCATACACTTGGTCTTGTGATGTTCTGTGTAGTTTGGTTCTTATAGCATTTTATATGTATAAGATACTAACAGTACTCTTGTATATGAATTTTATTACTAATATTTATATTACAAATGTATTTTATTGAATCTTTATTGGTGCCTAAAAAGTAAATTTTTCCCTCTTTCTATATTTCTCAATATTCATCAGGACGTGGCACTATATTTATCTAAGGTGTTAATTGCCACCTAAGGGCATAGCAATTCAAAAATCTCAATAGCATACTGGGCAAGTTCTGACCAGTGGTCTATTCTCATGACCCAGTAAGCCAGTGGATCTCAGCTGGAAAGCTCTCCATGTGATGTAGACACTGCCAATGGGATGTGGAAGCTCACAGCCCTGGGCGGCAAGTACTAAAAAAAAATCTGAAAAAAAATCTGAAATGCCTCACTTAGGCAGACGCCTTTTCTAACGCTCCTTTCTTGACCAATGGAAGACTCAAAATGATGTTTTACACCACACTGTAACCTTACTACAATCAAAATGTTTAATAAAATCCTCTTTAATGTGTCCTCAAGAGATTTTATCCTCTGCACTCTCTATGGGGAGGGACTGTGGTCAAGAAGGGTTTCCAACCAGTAATCATCCTTCTCCTTTATGCCACATATTTTTGGGTCCTTTTACAGGCTTTGAAACACGAGGTTGCCCATGTGCCTCAAATTTGCAGAGGCCTGAGAAGCAGACTCCTCAGGGTCACTCAGAATGACAGCATCTGGAACTTCCTAATCCCAGCCATGTACTACTCCCAAGGGTCCTGGGGTTGAAAAGCCATTGCTTAAAGATTGACGCATGTCTTCCTCTTCTTCGAAAGCCTATGAAAGTGCCAGAATCCTCCTTCTCATTTTCCTCCCCTCTTTCCACCTGTCTGTTCTGTGACATACAGTAGGAATGATGATGTCTGGATAAAGTGGGCCTTGAGAGGAAAGGAAGTCCTCCTCTTCCTCCTGCTCCCCTGCCTCCAGTGCCCTGTCCATAATGCCACACAGAGTCTGCTCCAGCAGGAACACAACAGGGATTGTGTCACTGATGCATGCACTGTCACTGCTCACCATCCTTGCGGCCTCCTCAAATGTTGACAATACAGTGCATGCATACATCAGCCATTGGCGTGGGGGACAAAATCTTAGGTGACCTGAGCCGTTCGTCATAGCCATACTGGCACAAGTACTCGTTGACGGCCCTCTGCTGCATGTATAGCCACTGCAGCATTCCCAAAGTTGAGTTCCACCTGGTGGGCATGTCACAAATCAGGCGGTTTACAGGCAGGTGGAATTCCCGCTGAATTTTAGCCAACCGAGCAGGGGTTGGCTACAGACTCTTCTGGCTTGCTTTAGTACATCTTGCAACCCTGGGTACGTACTTAGGAAACACTGCACCACCAAATTGAGGACATGTGCCATGCTTTCCCTGTCTAAGGGTAGAGAGGAGGTTTGAGCCATTATCGGACACCAGCATTCCTGGCTCCAGCTGGCGTGCTGTGAACCACCTCTGGGCCTGTCCTTGCAGAGCTGCAAAAATCTCTGCTCCGGTGTGGTTCCTGTCCCTTAAACACAGCAGCTGAAGTACTGCATGGCACCTTTTAGCCTGACACTGGGAATAGCCCTTTGAACTCTTAGGGGATACCTGATGTTCATAGGACAATTCTGCAGAGGAGGGCATGGAGGTAGTGGAGGAGGAGGGGAGGTAGAGCTCACAGGTCTGGCATCATCACCACTAGCTGTATTGAGACGTGGGGACACAACAAGCTGCAGCACCGAGCCTTGTCCTGCACCCTTTTGAGTTGCAAGCAGCATTACCCAGTGTGCTGTGAACAAAATATATCGTCCCTGCCCATGCTTGCTGGACCACGTGTCAGAAATGAGGTGTATTTCACTGCTGACTCCCTTGTCCAACAATGCCAGAACATTCCCTTCCACGTGAGGGTAGAGAGATGGAACAGCCTTACACTGTTAATCCCTGTTCATGTGTTCCACCGATGTACCTCCTTTCAAAAAGGGCAGTGCTATAAATGAACATATCCTGAAGAAGGACAATGAAGGAAAAAAAGTATAAAACCTGTTTGGAGTCTTTCACACATAGAAAATTATATAAATAAGTAATAATATTCACTTTATAAGTAAATATACATAACAATTGAATGCTAAAAGTGTATGAAAATTATGATGATTAAACTTAGCTCAAGTCCATTTGTGATGACTGTAATAGCATAAGTGAAGTGATGATCCAAAACGGGTGAAAATTGATCTTCAGTTAACACAAACGTGATGATAGAAGAAAAGCCGACACCACTGATAGTAATGAGGCTTACTGGAATGAGCACGAATTGTCTCTCATCAAACTTTTACTAACACGAAATCAGCAAAAGCAGCCTCAATGGTAGGGCTGCGCATCTTCACCGGTCTCACGATTCGATGCGATTACGATTATCAAGTCCACGATTCGATTCGATTCGATATCACGATGCATCACGATTGCAGCGCAAGTGCGCATGGCTTTCATCAAAAAAAAAATTAAGTACATTTTTTTTCTATCTGTTCTTAAAAAAAAAATACACAGCAGACCTGCTACAGGAGATGGTCAGAGACTGCAGACCTGCTACAGGAGATGGTCAGAGACTGCAGACCTGCTACAGGAGATGGTCAGAGACTGCAGACCTGCTACAGGAGATGGTCAGAGACTGCAGACCTGCTACAGGAGATGGTCAGAAACTGCAGACCTGCTACAGGAGATGGTCAGAGACTGCAGACCTGCTACAGGAGATGGTCAGAGACTGCAGACCTGCTACAGGAGATGGTCAGAGACTGCAGACCTGCTACAGGAGATGGTCAGAGACTGCAGACCTGCTACAGGAGATGGTCAGAGACTGCAGACCTGCTACAGGAGATGGTCAGAGACTGCAGACCTGCTACAGGAGATGGTCAGAGACTGCAGACCTGCTACAGGAGATGGTCAGAGACTGCAAACCTGCTACAGGAGATGGTCAGAGACTGCAGACCTGCTACAGGAGATGGTCAGAGACTGCAGACCTGCTACAGAAGATGGTCAGAGACTGCAGACCTGCTACAGGAGATGGTCAGAGACTGCAGACCTGTTACAGGAGATGGTCAGAGACTGCAGACCTGCTACAGGAGATGGTCAGAGACTGCAGACCTACTACAGGAGATGGTCAGAGACTGCAGACCTACTACAGGAGATGGTCAGAGACTGCAGACCTACTACATGAGATGGTTATTCTACCCCATGCACCGTCACTACGTGTTAAAACAATGCACCCTCATCTTATCTGTGATCTGTGCTACTGCTAGCCGCCGTGGTCACTCAGTGAAAGCCAGTCACGGTTGGTAAAGTGATCTCTATCTCTCCTTCTCCAATCTTCGTGGCACACTGGCATTGAACAAACAGCTACAACAACATATGTCCCAACATCCTCCCGCCCCCTCCCCCAAATGACAACGTATGCCATTTCATTAATTATGGTTTTATGTATTCATTGTCTAAGGCCTCGTACACACGAGGGGATATGTCTGCTGAAAACGGTCCGATGGACCGTTTCAGCAGACATCTCCGCTCGTGTGTATGGGCTAGCGGACAGATTTCTCCACCCGACAGATTTCAAAGCATGCTTTGAAATCCATCCGGTGGAATCTGTCCGCCCGACATGTCTGCTGGTTAGTACACTTACCAGCAGACATGTCGACCCCCACCGCCGCCGCACCGCCGCCGAATGGATTCGGCGCATGCGCGGAAGTGTTTAACTTCCTGGTGCGGTGACGTGGTGGCGTCAACATCACCGCCGCGTCACCGCGCCGTCCGGCAGCGGGGAATTTGATCCGATGGTGTGTACACGCCATCGGATCAAACTCCCGATCGAACATATCTGATGGAAATGGTCCGCGGACCGTTTTCATCGGATATGTCCGATCGTGTGTACGAGGCCTTAGTGATTGATTCACATAACAACTTCATTACTTACCTTGTTTGTATGATTTATGGTTTTGCTTATCACTGCCCCACACATGCACTGCATTGCATGTGTGGGGTAGTGATGAGCTAAATCATACAAACAAGGAAAGTAATGAAGTTTTGATCAATCAGTAAGACATTGGACAATAGATTAGAGCTAGACCTACATAAACCATAATTGTATGTGCAATGGTATGGTCACAAACTCAGTTTAATGTTTAGAAATAGAATAATTCAGTTTACCCAATCACCATCATTAATATGTATTATTTACAATTATTATTACAGTCATACAATTGGCATATTTAAATTTTGCAGTCCACTCCACATGGTGCATCAGAGATATGCTAATATAATATATACTTTGGTTACAGTTATTAGTGTACTAGTAGTACTACTGTGACAGTCAGTGTCTCTGTTGTGTACCTGATGATGATGATGATCACGTGTCAGTGCTGCATTCAGCTACTCACTGCTGGAGGTCTCCTCTCCTGTTGCCTGTGAGGAGGAGAGAGGACAAGTGCAGCCTTTCTTGCTCAGGGTCTCTCTCCCATAGTCCTGCAGCTGCTGCCCACAGCAGCCAGTTGTGAGTCGGGCGACGTTCTCCCCCTGTACCAGGCAGCCTGTGTGCAGTGCACGCTGCATAGTAATAGTAACCCGAGGAGGAAAGTTCTGGGAACTGGGACCGGAACTCACAACAGGTGTCACTCTGTCTCCTCTCACGTGTCTGCCAGTGAAGCAAGCGACACAGGGCGGCTGTGGATGACGTCGGCGGAAGGCGGAAAAAGACGGCGTGCTTACTTCAGCTGCGGACTCGGAGGAAAGCTAAGTGTCTGAGTGCTCTGGGGGGGGGGGGGGGCTCCGCTGTGCTGGCGCTGCATGTGTCCGTCCTCCTCTACTCAGGACTCCGAGTGCGACACAGGGGGAGGCGGCAAAACTTTCTCTCCACTCGGCTCCGCGCGGCAGGACGCGACGATGACGTCATCAACATGCATCGATTATTTAAAGCTACAGCATCGATGCAGCATCGCCGGCGGTCGAATCGCGATGCATCGATTCTACGATTATATTCAACAGCCCTACTCAATGGTGACGTCATCCGAATGGTACTTCCCCTTTATAGTGCCATTGTACGTCACCGTGCTTTGCTTGAGCATTTTTTTTCACGATCGTGTGTAGGCAAGGCAGGCTTTACAAGAATCGGGTGGAAAAAAACTTAGTTTTTTCTTGACCATTAAAAATGGTGTATACGTTTTCCTTTAGGACCTGTTCATTTTTAGCGCTGTATTACTATTTTGTCTAGGCTGTTTGTGATACGTTGTGCTAGTGGCTGTTTTATGCTCACGGATAGTGCAGTATTCACATATTTTTTACACAATGTACCTCCTTTAGCCTCTGCACATCTGCCCCAATTCTGTACCCCCTGCTTTTCTGCCCCATGGCTGTAACCCCCTGCTCATCTGTCCCATCAATGCACCTCCTTTTTCCTCTGCACCAACACTGAATTCCCCTGCTCATCTCTCCCACCACTGTAATCCCCTTCTCATTTTTCCCAAAACTGAACCCCCCCTGCTCATCTGTCCCACCACTGTAACCCCCTTCTCATCTGCCCCATAAGTGTACCCCCCTGCATTTCTGTCCCATCGCTGAACCCCCTTCTCATTCCTCCCACCACTGTATCTCCTGCACATCTGCCTCACCACTGTACTCCCTTGCGCTTTTGTCCCACCACTGTAACCCCCCTGTTCATCTGCCCCACCACTGTACCTCCCTGCACATCTGATCCACCGCTGTACCCCATGCTCTTCTGTCTCACTACTAAATCACCTTCTCATCTGCCCATCTGCTCATCTGCCCCTTTCACACAAGCGGACTGTTCAGGTCCACCTGTCAGTTTATTCAATGGACCTAGACGGGTGCTCAATGCTTGTCTATGGAGCATCGAATGTCAGTGGTGACATGTCTGCTGACATCCGATCTGCTAAAATCAGACGGATGGCGATATGTCGCCATCTGTCTTGGCAGATCGGCGAGATCTGATGAAAATGGACATGCTGTCTGTTTTCGTCCGATCTCTCCACAGACAAGCAGTGGCGCTCGACAAGCCCCTCCCCACTCAGTGAGCAGAGAGGGACCTGTCATCCGCCTGCTCAGTGTAGATCAATAGAGAGACCTTCCGCTGAGCTGGCAGACACCGCTGATGGATCCATCCCCGTGTGGAAGGGGCCTAACCCGCTTTCTCATCTGCTCCACCAATGTTCCTCCTGCACATCTGTCTCACCTTTGTACCCCCCTGCTCTTCTGCT
Source organism: Rana kukunoris (assembly GCA_029574335.1). Classification (NCBI taxonomy): domain Eukaryota; kingdom Metazoa; phylum Chordata; class Amphibia; order Anura; family Ranidae; genus Rana; species Rana kukunoris. The sequence continues at coordinate 143,393,122 of CM056056.1, forward strand.
TCCCTCTTCTCTCCTGCCCCACCCCTGTTCCTCCTGCTCTCCTGCCCCACCACTGTAACCCCCTGCTCACATGCCCCACCAATACACCTCCTTTCACATCTGTCTCACTGTTCTACCACCCTGCTTTTCTGCCCCAACACTGAACCCCTTCTCATCTCTAAACCCCCCTGCTCATCACTGTACCCCCTTTCTCATCTCTTCCACCACTGTACCTCCCTGCACATCTGCCCCACCACTGTAGCCTACTGCTCTTCTGTTCCACCTCTAAACCCCTTTTGCTCATTTTCCCCACTACTGTATCCTATTCTCATCGATGATATGCGTGATATGCAGAATGGTGAAAGGAAGCAGAGATTAGACACATCTACCTGTCCTGGTACACTCATCCTACTCATCCACCACTCACATACAGCCCACGTGCTTGTATGTGATATCACATACAAGCATATGGAAAGGATGCACAATGATGAGCTCAGGTCAGGGGTATTTTCTCAAAGCAGTGGGCCTATGTGAATACTGGCTGTGGCTTAAAGAGACAAAGTCTGCATGGGTTCAGTAGTAAGTAACGCAAAAGTTCAGGAATAATTTCAACAAAGTTCCCAGAAGCTCAACAATAAGGCAGGGTTCACACATATGCAAATTGGATGTGGCTTTCCCCGCATCCAATTTGCATTGTAGTAGAATGTGACCGACTCTCTAATGACCCAGTTCACATGTTTCCAGGGAGGCTGCGGAGCGCACTTTACTGTGCGTCTTTGCCTTAGTTTCAGGGCCAAATTCAGGCAAAGATTCTGCCCTGAAATGGAGAACAGGGATGGGCAGCGTTGCTGTGTGATCCGCAGCCAGTTTAGGTGTGGACCAAGCCTCATTCCACAAACTTACCTGATTGTGGCCTTCTTTCTGAGATTGGTAGTGCCAACCAAGCAAGTTATCTTCCTCCAGATGATGGATGGGGCTAGCATGACTGTGATTGGCTTTAGCAGTGGCCAATGACAGTTGTCCTCCTCTTGGAAACAGGGGCTGCCCTGCCCCACCCCCCAGCAGAACTGCACCCAATCATGAAAGCCGACGATCACAGCTACAGCAAAGTAAGGGAACCTAATAATATTTCCCATCTTTTACAATGTGCGGTGGTACAGTGCCTCCCCCTCAGTGTAGGTGCGATGTGGGGGGGGAATACTGAAATTGGAATTCATTAGTGTCTCAATGACACGTGCCTGCACTGCTTTGCTGATGGGGAGGAAGTCGAGTGTCGACAAAAGTGGTTTGTCGTGCCGAGTGTTGCCTACCTCTGGTACATTATTTAGTTGTCTATACACGTGCCTGCACTGCTTTTCTGATGGGGAGCACTGCTTTTCTGCACGTAAATCTTAGCAATGTGTTTTCATTTAACCACTTACGACCCGGACCTTCAGGCAGCTAAAGGACCTGCCCAGTTTTTGCGATTCGGCACTGCGTCGCTTTAACTGACAATTGCGCGGTCAAGCGACGTGGCTCCCAAACAAAATTGCCGTCCTTTTTTTTCCCACAAATAGAGCTTTCTTTTTTTTGGTGGTAATTGATCACCATATGTAAAAAAGAAAATTTCCTCAGTTTAGGCCGATACGTATTCTTCTTACTATTTTTGCTAAAAAAAAAAAAAAGCAATAAGCGTTTATCGATTGGTTTGCGCAAAATGTATAGCGTTTACGAAATAAGGGATAGTTTTATTGCATTTTTATTTTTTTACTACTAATGGTGGCGATCAGCGATTTTTTTTGTGACTGCGACATTATGGTGGACAATTTTGACACATTTTTGGGACCATTGTAATTTTCACAGCAAAAAATGCATTGTTTACTGTGAAAATGACAATTGCAGTTTGGGAGTTTACCACAAGGGGGCGCAGAAGGGATTAAGTGTGACCTTATTTGTGTTTCTAACTGTAGGGGGGTGTGGCTGTAGGTGTGATGTCATTGATTGTGTTTCCCTATAAAAGGGAACACACGATCAATGACGGCGCCACAGTGAAGAAGAGGGAAGCTGTGTTTACACACAGCTCTCCCCGTTCTTCAGCTCCGGGGACCGATCACGGGTCTCCAGCGGCGATCGAGTCCATGGGTCCCGCGGAGCTGCCCATGGCTGGGCACTTAAAGAGGACGTACCTGTACGTGCTTGTGCTCAGCCGTGCCATTCTGCTGACGTATATGTGCACTAGGGGTCGTTAAGTGGTTAAAGGATTAAGAAGTAGTGGGTGTGGCGCTGCTCTGCTAATAATGTAATGCATGGGTCTTCAAACTATGGCCCTCCAGTTGTTCAGGAACTACAGTTACGCAACAGCTGGAGGGACGTAGTTTGAGGATCCCTTATGTAATGTGTGAGTGATTCCTTTTAATATATCAAATAAATTTTAATATCTTCAAAAAAAGTGTCTGGTGCTCTGTGATTTACAATGTGGTATCCATATGAAACTACACATTTGAATTACAAAAACGGAAAAAAGTACATTCAAATAAATTTGTAAAGTGAAAGGTAAACATTACATTCTTTAAAAGTACAAAGGACCAATTTTCGTTGCGTGTCAAAAAGTCGTTGGATAAGTAATCAGTTCATGTACATCAACATACATTCACTTGATAAGTTTGTAAAGTGACAAGTGCTCTTATGGACCAGATATTAAATAAACATAACCTCTAATAAACAACCAAATTTGTGATATGTGCCAGAAAGTCCTTGGATAAGTAATCAATTCATATGTGATTGAAAAATAAACTGACCGGTGCTGTTTATTCACACACATCATAAATTCATGCTTGTGCTGGTGCTCCCCTATGCTATTGTACTCACCAGAGAGCTATCCCCTCAAGGGGGTATCTCGCATTCACATTTACACTGTTGTATAGAAGGAATCAGATCCACGCTTGAGTGTGTCTTTGCTCCCCTTTCTCCCTTAGAAAGTTAGCCCCTTCATCTAATCCATATGTAGAGAGAAATTAAATCCCATAGCACAATACTGTTTTTACTATGTATTTTGTTCAAACAATCAGCATTGCACTTACAATCGTTAGCATTCAATAAGCATAGGAATCAGGAAGTCCAGGATGCAATGCGCTCCACGAACATGACAGGAAGTGACACAATGACGATGGAATCTCCGACCTACACCTTTCATCAGCACAACATCATCAGGAGAAACACCATCTTGCTACACTTCCTGAGGATAAGTGGTAACCTAGAAACCTGATGTCACAAAATTGGCAGCAATTTTTTGGCTAGACCATTCCTATTACAAATATACAAACTTAACGGTCACATTTGGTTAGTCCAGATTCAAACTGCCATAATATCTGTACGTTTGATCTATACATTGAAAATTATACTTTGCGATATGCTGCTTTTCTTGCTGGTATCAATGCTTTTATTATTATGTAGATGTGATATCAAATATACAAATTTTCAGCCTAATTTGTAAAGGGCATTCCGGTCGTGTCACAGGACCCACATAATATATAGTTAAAAAATGTCAAATTTTGGTTTAAAATGCAAAATAGTTGAATGGAAAAATTGCATACAAAATAGATAATAGATAGCAAAGTTAAGATAACAACATGAAAGTATATGTATTTTTTTAAATTAAAAATAAAAATAAAAGTTTTCACTATAAAATTAATTATACTTTATTATTAAAAACATGTTGAGTATTTTTATATTGGCTGTTTATACTTCAGTGGTGGAGTGTTGGGGGTTGCATACTTTGTACTAAAGGTAGTTGAGGGGTCCCTGTGGTTCTCATATTAGCTGTTTTTTATGGAGAATTAGATATTTTAAAGCAATATAATATTTAAAAAAATTTTTTTTTAAAAATTAGAAGTTTTTATTTAAAACATATTTTATAGAGTTTCTGGACATTCCCTTTCTGCAAAACGTATGTTTAACCACTTAAGGACCGCCGCATGTACATTTACGTTGGCAGAATGGCACGGACAGGCACATCAACGTACCTGTACGCGGCTGCCTTGACGTGGGTCGGGGGTACATCCAACGGTCCTGGTGGCTGTAGGAGCGATCCGTGCTGAGGGAGCGGCGGTTCGTTTTTGTCTGCCCCCTCCGGATCGCTCCCAGCCAATGTGCGCGCTCCCTGCAGTGTCACTTCCTCCTCCTGTGTAAACACAGGAAGGGGTAAGTGATGTGATCTCTGCTCTCGGCGATTTTTTCAACCGCCGCTGAGGAGAGATCACATCACATAGTAATTTTGCACAACACTACACTGACACCAGGACACACATGCACACTTAACCCCTTGCGATCACCCCCCCCCTGTCACAGTGTCACTGAATGCAGTGTTTATATATGTATGATCACTGCATTTAGTGTCAGTGTGACAGGCAGTGTGACAGGCAGTTAGTGTTAGGTTCAGGGTAACCCTTTCACTCCCTATTGCCAGTGTCACTAAGCGATCATTTTTCTGACATGACATACTTCTGGCATACAGACATGTGGCTAAATACATTTTGGCCTAAATTTTTGACTAAAATTTAGTTTGATTCTTCTTATAACACAATTTAAAAAATTGTTTTTTTTTCAAAAATGTCATTCTATTTTTGTATATAGCGCAAAAAAGAAAAATCGCAGAGGCGTTCAAATACCACCAAAAGAAAGCTCCATTTGTGGGAAGAAAAGGGCGCAAATTTTGTTTGGGAGCCACGTCGCACGACCGTGCAATTGTTTGTTAAAGCAACGTAGTGCCGAATTGTAAAAAAACCCTTGGGTCATTTAGCAGCATATTGGTCCGGTCCTTAATAGTGTTGCTCACGAATATTCGTATTGCGAATATTCGGCTCGAATATGGCATATTCGAGTATTCGCGATATATTCCGAATTTCGCGGTGAATATTCGCTATTTCGAATATTCGTATTTTTTCAATTTTTTTTTTAGAACAGATCACATCCTAGAGATCCCCATCGATGTCTAAAAGCATTGCTGGTATGATTAGAGACCTTGGGCCGAGTAGCTGCAGCGATCATTTTATATTGCCGAAAAATCGCAATGCGATTATTCGGCAATAGCGATATCGCGCGATTATTTTCGAGAAATTCGCAATATTGTTTTTAGCTAAAATAACACATATATTCGATTTCAGAGTGTTACTGTCGAAATTCCGCGATCAATTTCTCATTCACATTTTTGCGAAATTACGAGAAAATATCAAGAATATTCTGAGCCAATCAGAGTGCTACTTCCGCATTTGCCGAATATTTGCAATTATTTTGTATTGTAATATATCACGAATATTCTGAGCCAATCAGAGTACTCCATTCCGCATTTCTCGAAATTTCGCAATTATTTTGTATTATAAAATATCACGAATATTCTGAGCCAATCAGAGTGCTCCTTCCGCATTTCTCGAAATTTCGCATTCGCAATAGCGAAATTTCGCAATCATTTCATTTCCAAAAAATATCGCGAATATTCGCATTTAACGAATATATCTCGAATATTCGACTATATATTCGAGATATATCGCAAAATCGAATATGGCATATTCTGCTCAACACTAGTCCTTAAGTGGTTAAGTAGTAGAATAGTGTTCTACAGCAATGCCTTCCAGTTCCTCAGATTAATTGTACTGTCTGTATCTATTTAGGTGCTAATATTTTTTTAGCATAAACATATAGCAATCTTAGAAAAGCTTAGGTTGCATGGTCCTTTTCTGGATCCTCAATAATGCCTAACGAGCATGTGGCAGATTTACAAATATTTGGGAGAGAGAAGATCAGTCATAAAATCAGTAAATTCTGACCAGAATGATCTGATTTGTGGACATTCCCAAATCATAAGAATACATTTCCTCTCTACTGTCTGGCTTTTATGATAGGATAGATAAGAAGAACAGCAAGTGTAGTATATTAACATATTTATTGTGGTAAAAAGACAAATGGCAACTCACTTTGTGACAGTTAAAACCAGGTTATCTAATATGCGTCTTAAATTTCCTATACCATGTAGACAGAAATGGCAGTTGGATGTTGATCTGATCTCAACCACACCCCCACATGCTTTTTTCATAGGTGATCCAAAAATCTTCCCAAACCTTCACGACACAGGGGAATTCACATGGTGGATTAACAACATTTTTTTATAACATGTATTTCCTAACAAAGGAGACAAAACCACCAACATTCTATTAGAATGGGTAAAAGGAAGGAAAAATTTGCGCTAGGCGAATAAAGGAAAATTAAATATAAAACTAGTGAAAGGTTCTGCTGCTAAACACAAAAGCTAGATACAAAGCAAAAAACAAATGTGGATAAAAAAATGTGTAGCGCTGAAAAAAGTCACATGTTGCCAAAATGATTAAAAAATAACGGATCCAGCGCGGACCGGCCGGTAATTAAGGCCGCGGCGTTGCGGCCTTCTGCAGGCCTCAGCTTCCTTCTGCAGGCCTCAGCTTCCTTCTGTGATCTGGCGCCCTCTTGTGGTGGCCGTTGGCATTACAGGATACATGACATTACAAGTAGCAAAACAGCAGTTCTAATGTGTTTTTCACTGCCATCTCCTTCCCTCTAATTAGAACCCCCAAATATTATATATATTTTTTATTCTAACACCCTAGAGAATAAAATGGCAGTCACTGCAATACTTTCTGTCACATTGTATTTGCGCGGCAGTCTTACAAGCGCACTTTTTTGGAGAAAAAATAAACTTTTTTAATAAAAAAATAAGACAACAGTAAAGTTAGCCTTTTTTTTTTTATATTGTGAAAGATAATGTTACGTCAAGTAAATTGACACTCAACATGTCACACTTCAAAATTGCATCCGCATGTGAAATGGCGACAAACTTTTACCCTTTAAAATCTCCATAGGCGACGTTTAAAAATTCTATGGGTTGCATGTTTTCAGTTACAGAGGGGGTCTAAGGCTAGATTTATTGCTCTCGCTCTAGTAATCGCGGCGATACCTCACGTGTGTTTTGAATATCGTTAACATATGCAGGCGCTACTCACATGTGCGTTCGCTTCTGCGCACGAGCTTGGCGGGATGGGTGCGTTTTTTGACTACTGACTTTTTTAGCTGGCTCCTAGATTCCTAGCAAATTTGTCAAACCCTGCATTAAGTAATTAAGGCTCTGTGTCCCGTGATGTATGAGCAAGAAAGGGGGTATTACACAATGACACCTCTAATGCTGTTATAGATGGAGTCTATATTATCAACAGCGCCCTATTTTTTTTCTTTATATTTTTTCTGCAGTAGTAGTAAACTTTTTGATTTTTACTAAAAGGATAATGTATGAAACACATGCACATTCCAAAGATATAGACACTGGGCCAGATTCTCATCGATTGCCCGCCGGCGTAGTGTAAGCCATTTACACTACGCCGCCGCAGCTTAACAGAGCAAGTGCCGTATTCCCAAAGCACTTGCTCCGTAAGTTGCGGCTGTGTAGTTTAAATGGCCCGGCGTAAGGCCGTGTAATTCAAAGGGGGCGGCTTGTATTTAAATTAAGCGCGCCCCCTCGTCGATCGAGCTGCGCATTCGCTGGCCGGGAAAAGAGCCCAGTGCGCATGCTCCAGCTCACGTCGTAAAACGTTGTTGAAACCGACGTGATCGTCACTTACGCAATGCCCTATTCGCAAACGACTTAGTAAAACGTCGCTGACCCGATGCCATACTTAACATGGCATACGACGGAACTTCATAAGCCTACCCCTCATATAGCAGGGGTAGGTTTACGCTTACGGAAACAACGTAAACGACGACGGGGCGGCGTAAAAACTTTTGGGAATCGGCGTATTAGGCTCATTTGCATAGGCAAATGAGAAATCAACGTAAAGGCCACCTAGTGGCCAGGAAAGTCATTACATCTACGATCCGACGGTGTAAGTGTTTTACACCTGTCCGATCTTCACTGTATCAATGCGTAAGTGATTCTATGAATCACACGCATAGATACCCAGTAAAAAAAAAACAGAGATATGATGGTGTTTCCTGCGATACACCGTCCTATCTCTTTTAAAAATCTGTCTCTCTGACCTAGTTTACCAGGTACAAAGTTCCAAACAATCCAAAATAATCAATATTCTTGCAAACAAAATGACCAGAAGTCATAAAGCTGGTTTGTTGTGATATCAGTTTGGTTGGAAGCAGATTCGGACACTAAGGAAAACCGAACAACTACAACAAAATTAGGTAAGTATTATTTTATTACGCTAACTTAGTATTACGCTTTCATTAGTATAGCATTGAACAATAAATATATGTAACCAATGCCTTTATTTTCTCACAGGCTGAACAATGAATCCTTTTACAAACTGTCTATGCATCCTAGTTGTTGTGGCTGTGTTTTTTAGTCTGAGTTATTCAGAAACACCAGCCATGTGTCCAGGTTTAAATGGTAGAGATGGAAGAGATGGGGCTAATGGCCCAAAGGGTGACCCAGGTGAATTGTATTATTTTTTTACTTTAACTTTATTGTTAACATTTTTTGGAAATACCCATCATTTTTAAAAATTTAGTTATCCTCATGCAGTGGTGTTACATTATCATTTATCAGGCTGGCAGGAAATTAAATACTTAAAACAAATTTCTCAACGCTTATTGGTGCAGTGTATAGAAAGAGACCAGAGAAATGTTGCCACTTTTGAAAATACCTGCACTGGAAAAAAATATGAACATGTTTTATCAAGATGATACATAGTTTCCAGCTGACTGAGGAAAAAGCTCTAGGCATGGTGATGCCTTAGGCAAAACTAAGACACGAGGCTCCAATCACGCCCATAGTGAGAAAAATAATGAAAGCGATCGATAAAAATTAACTATATTAGTAGGTAAGTGGACACAGTACAGGGCAGTAATAAATGTTACAGATATGGTGTCCACAAGCAGAGCTGCACAGGGAAGCTACTCTCACAGATCCCACCTATTCTGGCAGGCTGTCACTGGGCTAAATCTACACTAGAATGACAACTCCCCTCTGCCTTCTTTGCTCTTATGCAGCACTTTGCAAGGGTTAAGGAAGGACCCCGAGGTGGAACATCTTATTACTGATGCTGCTTGTGTGGGTGGGATGTGTACTGCACCATTCAAATGGTATGAATAGGAGAGAAGGGTCAGCAGGGATTGGTACAGCACATATCCCACCCAAGCAGCAATAGTAAGAGGCTCTTTCTCTGGGTTCTTTCTTAGCCCCTGAAAAAATGGCAGTGGGAGATGGGGCTGGGAACCATGGGGTAGGGGAGTAAGAGGAGGGTTGAAAAGGGGGGAGTGGGTAGGAAATGGGGAATGGGTAGAGGAGAAAGAAAGAAAGATGGAAGGTAGGAAAGAAAAAATATATATAAAAAAACGAAAAAAAGATGAGGATGAAGGGAGAAAGAAAGAAAAAAAGATGAAGGGACAACAAGGTAAAGAGAGATATAGGGGAAAAAAAGAAAGAAAGAAAGAAAGAAAGAAAGAAAGAAAGAAAGAACTAAGGATTAAGGAAGAAGAAAGAAAGAACAAAAGAAAGAAAGAACGAAAGAAAGAAAGGACAGAGAAAGAGAGAACGAAAGAAAGAAAGGACAGAGAAAGAGAGAAAGAAAAAATTAAGGGACAAAGAGAATTCTAAGGGAGAAAAAAAGAAAGTAAGAAAGAACGAACTAAGGATTAAGGAAGAAGTAAGAAAGAACGAAAGAAAAAACGAAAGAAAAAAACGAAAGAAAAAACAAAAGAAAAAACGAAAGAAAAAACGAAAGAAAAAACGAAAGAAAAAACGAAAGAAAAAAACGAAAGAAAAAACAAAAGAAAAAACGAAAGAAAAAACGAAAGAAAAAACGAAAGAAAAAACGAAAGAAAAAACGAAAGAAAAAACGAAAGAAAAAACGAAAGAAAAAACGAACGAACGAACGAACGAACGAACGAGAGAGAGAGAGAGAGAGAGAGAGAGAGAGAGAGAGAGAGAGAGATAGATAGAGAATTCTAAGGGAGAAAGAAAGAAAGAAAGAAGGATGAAGAGAGAAAGAGAGAGAGAAGGGAAGGAAGGACACCCCTACATCAGTGTACAGTGTACTCACTCGGAGGCAGGAGGGACTGGATGGATGGATGGATAGATCAGACTATCTTTTCTTTCCATTTTCTGGGGGTTAGCTTGAATCTTCCCGCCCACATCCCCTTCTCTTAGGCAGCAGAACAGGGTCTGTCGGGGAGAGTGGGTGGGGCACACACAGGAGTAGAGGACAGGAGGAGGGGAGGAGTAGAAGCAGCTATCTCCTCTGTCTGGCTGTGCAGGCAGCAAGGGAAGGGGAGAAATGTCAGAGCTGGCTGTGATACCCCAACTCATCTCTCTCTATCTGGAGCTCTAAGTGAGCTCTGATCACCCGCTGATCTGTCCCGCTCGGGGCCGGTTTTCTCTGTGGCACTGGGAGGACTCAGCTTTGTTGGTGGCGGGGATCTCTGCTGATAGAAGAGGCAACTCTGCTATAAGGCAAACTAGGCAGCCGCGAGGCCCTTCTGATCACAAGGCCTAAGGCAACAGCCTAATTTGCCTAATTAGAGAGTCTTGTATGTGCTCCTGATTGTATGATATTTCTGACAATATCTACTCTCAGCTGAGCATGATGTGGACAAACTTGTGCTTCAGTGCTGTAGCATCCTGGACTGGTGCCCAGCCTGCTTTCATTTGGCACTTACTGTGTGGCAATTGGTGCCCCTGCAGACAGCCTGCATTCTTTAGACTGGCTTTTAATAGTTAAATGGTTGTTTGAATTTTGTACATACTTTAAAAAAAAAATTCTATACTGTCCATCCCTTTTCTTTTGTTAGGTGCGTCCTTTAATAATGTCACACTTGAGGGCCCCTTAATCAAAAAAGTTGACCACACTCGTGTAAACAAAAGGGGACAGAGACCTTACATTAGTGGCACTTACTTAACGACTTCCATACTGGTCATTTTCTCCCCCTTCCTGCCCAGGCCAATTTTCAGCTTTCATCGCTGTCACATTTTGAATGGGAATTGTGCGGTCATGCGACGTACCTAAATACATTTTGATCATTTTTTTTCCACAAATAGAGCTTTCTTTTGGTGGTATTTACAAAAAACGAGCGACCATTTTGAAAATCAATACAATATTTAATACATTTTGCTATAATAAATTTAGGCCGATATGTACGATAAGCGTATATTGATTGGATTGCGCAAAAGTTATAGCATCTACAAAATAGGAGATAGAATTATGGCATTTTTTTTTTACTAGTAATGGCGGCGATCTGCGATTTTTATCGTGACTGACATTGCAGCGCACATATTGGACACTTTTGACACTCATTTGGGACCATTCACATTTATACAGCGATCAGTGCTATAAACATGCATTGATTACTGTATAAATGTGACTGGCAGGGAAGGGGTTAACACTAGGGGGCGATCAAGGGGTTAATTGTGTGTTAATTGGGAGTAATTCTAACTGTAGGGCAGGGGTCTCCAAACTGTGGCCCGAGGGCCAGATGTGGCCCTTTGCTAGCCTTTATCCGGCTCTTGGGGCACTATTCCTCCAACTGATATGAGGCACTATTCCTCTTACTGACACCTACAAGGGGGCACTATTTCTTCTACTGATATCAATGATGGGATACTATCCCTCCTACTGATAGGGGCCCTACTCCTCCTACTGACCACTAACCCTGAGGCCATATTTATTCTCCCTGGTGCTGGTCCCGGGACATTTTCTGCCCCCGCTGGCCACAATCCTAGTCTCAAGGACAATAAACTGGCCCTTTGTTTGAAAAGTTTGGAGACCCCTGCTGTAGGGGGAGGGTACCGATCAGTGTTCCTCTATACTGAGAACACATGGATCGGTCTCCTCTCCCTGACAGGACATAGATCTGTGTGTTTACACACACAGATCCACATCCCTGCTCTGTGACGAGCAATCGCAGGTGCCCGGTGGACATCGTGGCTGCCCAGCACGCACATCGGGTCCCCAGTAATGCGGCGAGCGCTTGCTCTCCACAATGCAGAGAATCCCAGGACATCATATGATGGAGAGACAAAGGGTTCCTGCGGCTGTCATATGACTATACAACGGTAGGGAAGTGGTTAATAACGAACACGTTTAATTGTGTTATAAATAGTGTATTACGATACAGGTAGAACTATAGGCAAAACTTTTTTTTTTTCATTGTGAATAGAGCAAAGGAGGGTTATAACCTCTGTCAGTTTTATTCTTGTTCCTCATCTGCCTCCCATTCCAGAGATTTCCCTTCACTTTCTGTCTTATAGTCAATTAGAACGCAACAAAAAATCACTGCAAACAAAGGGAATTCCTTGGAGGCCCCCATTAGAAGACTTCCCTTCTATTACTTTTCTGGGGACAACCCAAAATTTGGGCTTTTCTTTTAGTTTCACTTTCAATGATAATGGTAAAGAGGACAAAAAAGGTGAACCCCAATAACGGGCATAGACAACAATAAAAACTGACAGGTATTCTAAATTGTCTCCACTCTGTCCAAAGCCTTTAGTTATACTTTAAACAAGATATATTCTATCCATTTCTAGAGCATACAGATTGGAGACTGCCAATAATATTGTTATATGTTCTCTTGAGGTGTGCGTGGAGAGCCTGGAATTCCAGGTGAAAGAGGAAACACAGGTCCTCCAGGGAAAGTAGGACCAAAAGGCAATCCAGGGGAAAAAGGAAATACTGGAGTTACAGGTAAGATTATTTGTCTGAATATATCACTGAATTATTCTACATTTCTGTGTGAGACAGTGCAAGGATGAGCATAATAATCACCATGATTTGCTATGGCATCTCCTGTACCTTTACCCAAAATTATTTTATATGCCTGAAGAACACTGAATATATGCATTCTTCATAGAAATTAGAACATTTATATTTGGTGCATTTGATGGCTACAGCCCACCCTATTTTCTTAAAAATGGTTATGGGGATTATCCGCGCTAGGACTGGGTATATGAGCTGCTGTCCCCTGTGTAATATCTCAAAGAGAGATTAATGGAAATGAAATAGAGTTTATATACAGGTGTTGGCGCTGCTAAATATTTGTGATCCTAATAACTAGTGCCGGGTACTTGTAACCGATGGGTTTATTTGAAAAAACTTGTGATGATGGCAATGAATTCCTGATAGGGTGTGGTGCCCCAAAGGTCAGAATTTCCACACTTTGATGTAAGGTGTAATATTGAGCTGTGAGGCCAAACTGCTCAATCCAATGTAATATATGAACTGAATTTCCAAAAAAAAGGGATTTTTAAATACAGCTTACCTGTAAAATCCTTTTCTTGGAGTACATCACGGGACACAGAGCGGCATATTCATTACTATATGGGTTATATGGAGTACCTTCAGGTGTGGACACTGGCAATCTCAAACAGGAAGTCCACTCCCTATATAACCCCCTCCCCTAGAGGGAGTCCCTCAGTTTTGTAGCAAGCAGTATGCCTCCCAAAAATGTTCCCCAAAAGAGGGGTGGGAGCTCTGTGTCCCGTGATGTACTCCAAGAAAAGGATTTTACAGGTAAGCTGTATTTAAAAATCCCTTTTTCTTTCTCGTACATCACGGGACACAGAGCGGCATATTCATTACTATATGGGATGTCCGAAAGCAATGCTTTAATGAGGGGAGGGAGACATCTTCTCAAAAGGGATTTAATTTAGAGGTATACTCAAATAATAATAATAAATCCAACTTAGTCAAGAAATAATTTTTTTTTTTTTTTTTTTACAACCAAGGGTGCCCCCGATCCCGAGGATCTTAAACCGCAGCCTGTAGTACTGCCTGCCCAAAGGCTGAATCCGCATTCCTTCTCACGTCTAGTTGATAAAACCTTGTAAACGTGTGGACTGATGACCACGTCGCCGCCTTGCATATCTGAGCCATAGAGATCTGATGGTGCGCTGCCCAGGAGGCGCCCATGGCCCTGGTAGAATGGGCTTTTACCGACAAAGGAGGAGGCAACCTCTTCAAACCGTAGGCCTGAATGATTAATTGTCTAATCCATCTCGAGATGGTGGATTTTGCAGCTACTTGCCCCTTCTTGGGGCCATCTGGTAAAACGAACAACACCTCTGTTTTCCGGATCTTTTCTGTAGCTTTAAGATAGGCCCTCATGGCCCGGACAATATCTAAGGTATGCAGCAACCCTTCCTTTCTAGATGTGGGTTTCGGAAAGAAGGATGGAAGTTCCAAATCCTGATTCAAGTGAAAATTGGATATAACCTTTGGTAGAAAGGAAGGATGGGGCCGGAGAACTGCCCTGTCCTTATGTAGAATGAGATATGGTTCCTTACACGATAAGGCTGCCAACTCTTGACACTCTCCTGGCCGAAACTATGGCGACCAAGAATACCAACTTTCTTGTCAGCAAAACTAAAGGAATCTCAGCCAACGGCTCAAAGGGTTGTTTCTGTAGAGTGGACAGGACAAGATTTAAGTCCCATGGACAAATTGGTGACTTGACAGGAGGATTAATACGCAAGACCCCCTGTATGAAGGTCTTTACCAGCGAGTGGGTGGCCAGCGGCCTCTGAAACCACACTGACAGAGCTGAAATCTGTCCCTTGATTGTGCTTAATGCCAGACCTTTATCCACTCCTAGCTGGAGAAAACTTAACACCCTATCAATGGTATATTTGCGGGAATTCCATCTTTTGGATTCACACCAGCCTACGTAGTTCCTCCACACCCTGTAATAAATCACCCTGGAGGCCGGCTTTCTAGCCCTAATCAGGGTAGGAATTACCTGCCTAGACAGACCTCTACCCCTGAGAATCAGGGATTCAGCCTCCAGGCCGTCAAATTTAGACGCTGTAATGTAGGGTGGAGGATCGGGCCTTGTGAGAGTAGGTCTGGTCGTAGAGGAAGAGTCCAAGGGTCTCCCACTGCCATCTTCAGGACTAGTGAGTACCATGTCCCCCGGGGCCAAGCTGGAGCTACTAGAATGACTGGCTTGTGCTCCACTCTGATCCTGCGCAACAGGCGAGGAAGTAACTGTAGCGGAGGGAATGCATATAGAAGTTTGAATTGATGCCAAGGGCAAACCAACGCATCGGTTCCGCAGGCCATAGGGTCCCTCGCTCGAGACACGAACCTGTCTAGTTTCTTGTTGAACCTGGATGCCATTATATCTATGTCTGGCATTCCTCACTTCTGGCAGATTGTCTGAAAGACCTGGGGATGCAGAGACCACTCCCCCGGCGACAGAATCTGGCGACTTAAGAAGTCTGCCTGCAGGTTGTCCACTCCGGGAATGAATATCGCCGAAATGCAGGGTACATAAACCTCTGCCCACTGAAAAATCAAGCTCACCTCCCTCTGAGCGGCCTGACTCCTGGTTCCCCCTTGGTGGTTTATGTATGCCACCGCTGTGGCATTGTCTGACTGGATTCTCACCGGGGACCCCTGTAATCTGGAAGTCCATGCCAGGAGGGCTAGGCGAGCAGCTCTGATCTCCAAGACATTGATGGGTAGCTGCCTCTCTGCTTCCGCCCAAGTTCCCTGGCGAGAGAACCCCTCCAAGACCGCCCCCAGCCTGCCAGGCTGGCATCTGTGGTAACTACCTTCCAGACAACGGGGCCGAAGGACCTTCCCTTTAGAAGATTCTGAGGGTTTAACCACCAGGCCAGGCTTTGTCGGACCTTTGATGATAGCGTCAAAGGGGACTCCAAGGCATGTGCTCTCTTGCCCCAGGCTGCTAGAATGGCTGCCTGTAGGACGCGAGTGTGGATCTGAGCGTATGGTACTGCCTCGAACGTGGCCACTAGCTTGCCTAGTAATCGCATACACAGGCGAATAGTTGGTTTTTTCTTGCTTAGAACCAACTGAACCAACCCCTTGATAGCCTCGACCTTTACAAGGGGCAGGAACACCCTTTGCTGTTCTGTGTCTAACCTCATGCCGAGGTATTCCAACTGCTTTGTAGGATGGAACGCTGATTTTTCCTGGTTTAGGACCCAGCCGAACCTTTCGAGGTACTGAACCGTGAGGTTTACTGCCTGTTGCAGACACGGCCGTGAGTGATCTATGATTAAAAGGTCGTCCAAGTATGCTAGGACTGTGACCCCTTGGATCCTTAGATTGGCCAGAACTGGGGCTAGGATCTTCGTGAATACCCGGGGGGCCGTGGCCAGCCCGAAGGGGAGCGCCCTGAATTGGAAGTGTCGCTGCCCCACTGCGAAGCGTAAAAATCTTTGATGCGGCTGAAAGATTGGTACATGAAGGTAAGCATCCTTTATGTCTATGGAAGCCAGAAAGTCGTCCCTCTGGAGCGTGGCGACTGCTGACCGGACGGATTCCATCCGGAAGGAACGAACCCTTAGGTAAACGTTTAAACTCTTTAGGTCCAAGATTGGCCTGACATCGCCGTTGGGCTTTGGTATGACAGAGATTGGAATAGAAACCTAGCCCCTGCTCTTGGGCTGGTACCTCTATTATCACACCCTGGCAAAGCAGGTGATCCAAGGCTGCCAGCATCGAGGCCTTCTTTGCTGGATCCTTTGGTAGCCTTGACTCTTGAAAATGAGGCGGAGGAAACTTTAGAAACTCCAGTCTGTAGCCTGTGGTTACAGACGCCCGGACCCATTTGTCGGGGATCTTGGCTTCCCAAACTTCTGAGAAGAAACGAAGCCTTCCCCCCACCCACGAGAGTGGGGGCGCCCCTTCATAAGGCAGACTTAGGGGCTGGCTTTGTCGGCTTGCGATACCATGGTCTCTTACCCCCAGGGGCCTGTCCCTGCGATCTATTGTTAAAGTTGGATCGCGCAGGCGGCCGTCGATACTGCCTGGAATTTGAGAGCCCTGAGACAGGAGAGAGCTGCCTTTTAAATGTAGGACCCCGGAATGTCTTTTTGACTGGTAAAATGGTACTTTTGCCACTTGAAATAGTCTGAATGTATTTATCCAGATCCTCTCCGAAGAGTCGTCCTCCATGGAAGGGAAACCCTGCCAGAAGTTTTTTGCATGGGGGCTCCGCCGCCCAGTTCTTCAACCATAAGAGCCTTCTCATGTGTACCAAGAATAGTGATAAACGAGAGGCCTGCTGGATAGAATCCTTTATAGCATCTACCGCAAAACACAGAGCTCTGGGAATGTCAGAAAACTCTTCTGCCTGTTGGGTAGGCATGTCTTTTAGCATTTGTTTTGTCTGGTCCTTTAACGCCTGACAAACTCCAATTGCAGCCACAGCTGGCTGTACCACTGCTCCTGCCGTAGCAAAGGATGCTTTTAAAAGTGTCTCTAACCGTTTATCAACCGGATCTTTAAACATTTGTATGTTTTCCACCGGGGCAAGTTAGTGATTTATTCACACATGAGATGGCTGCATCCACCACTGGGAGCTTCCACCTCTTCGAGAATTTTTCCTCCATAGGGTAAATGACCGAAAATCTCTTCGGCGGCAGAAAAATCCTGTCCGGTCGTACCCAATCCTGAAAGATCAATTCCTCCAAGAGAGGATGGACCGGAAAAACCGCGTTGCTCAAAGGAGCTTTCAAAGAGCCCAGAGAGGATACTGCAGGAACCTGAGGCTCTGGCAATGGTAAATTAAATGCCAAGCGGACCATGTCCGTCAAAGACTGCACCCACAGTCTCTCTGTCTGGGAGTCTGAAAATGGTTCCTCAGAGGTAGATCCCTCAATCCCTGAAGCCTCTTGGTTCCGGTCTAGTTGATCCTTCTGCGATTCCAATTCCTCCGGAGAGAGAATTTCAGCATCTGAGGATACACCTTTTGGCGATGGGGATCTAGCCCGTTTCTTGCCAGGAATAGATCTAGCGATCATCGCTGCTAATCTTTCTTCTAGCCCCCCTAGGGATACGGCTAGCATCTCCTCTGTGATAAACACAGGGCTGGGCTGATCTGGGCCAGCCTCAGCACCAGACCCCCCCAATGGCTCATCCAAGGCGACCTTCATGGGAATAAGCTGCGGGGAAAGTATCGGCATATCATCAGAATCAGAGGGGGAACCCCTTTGTTTTTTGGTCTTTTTTGTACCCTTTGACCCCGAACTTTTGGAAGCCATAAAACAAAATCGAGGGACTCCGCCTACAACAACAGACTGTAGTGGCCAGGAGTACAAAACTAGGGTTTAGGGGACAATAGATCACTAATGCCCAAAAACTGATGGGGCCCCGTATGTTCTTTTTTTTATTTTTATTTTTTATATATGTTTTTTTTTTTTTTTTTTAAACATACAGCGCCCCCAACTTAGTTTGCCAGCCTCCAACCTGTTGCAAAAGGGGATTTTTTGGCTTAACAGAAAAGCATTGGAACAAAGTGCAGCATGTACTACCCCTCTTCCGCCACCGGGAGTCACTGTTCTGCCGCTCTGCGTCCTCTCCCTTCCAGATCAGCCTCAGACTGAGCACTGACTATAGCCTGCTGATTATAATGGCACACAAGGCGCGCCCCTGATGATGCTGCAGGCACGCCCCCCCCGCCCTCCCCTCCGAACGGCGCGAAAAACGTCTTTAAGACGTGCGCGCGCGTATGCCGGAGAAGGAAGCACATGGAGGAGCCGCGCTGCTGGAGACCCAGGACTGCAGTATCAGGCGGCAGAATCAAACCCCCGGCCAGGTAGGACTCTCCAAAAGGCCCCATAGGGGTCCTTACTAGCCCTGGGAAGAAAGCAGCAGGTAGCTAGCAAACACAATTGTTTCTTAGACAGGGGAACCTAGTGATGGGGGAATGAGATCATCCTGTCTTCTCAGACATAGTGAGCAAGGTTGCCAATGCAGAGCATACTTAGGCTACCCCCCTTTTAGGTCACCCCGAAGAGCCTGCTGTCGAACCAAGTCCGGCAGGCTCCCCTCTTACCTGCTCCATGCTGCAGGATGTTTGTCTAGCAAAACGATCCAATCTTCTCCCATCTCCGTGGGTAGCATAGTAGACCTTCAGGCCCTGGGGTCCTATGAAGGTACCCACTGTCCTGGACCTATATAGCACCCTGGCCAACAGGATTTTATGGTCTTTACGAACTCCAAGTCCTGGGCCCAGGGTCCAGCCCTCCAAAGAGGAGCATTATAGGCAAAACCCCACGGTTTGGGGCCCGGGTACTGTCCACTTTGGCACTGAGGCTCCTTGGACAGATCCGGTTAGCCTGCCCTTAATCCCAAGGATGTGGAGCAAAGCTATTCCGTGACCAACACCTAAGACACTGGCGAAAAAAACTGAGGGACTCCCTCTAGGGGAGGGGGTTATATAGGGAGGGGACTTCCTGTTTGAGATTGCCAGTGTCCACACCTGAAGGTACTCCATATAACCCATATAGTAATGAATATGCCGCTCTGTGTCCCGTAATGTACGAGAAAGAAAATAATATATAGTAATTATGCCAATCCTAATGTCTAATTAGGGTGAACCATATACAATTCCAGTGCTACATTAAAGTGACGTATAAATTTCTATGTGCTATTCCCTGTTGATTAAAGTGCTAAAACCATATCTCAGTATGCATAAGCAGTATAAATATTCCAGTGAAAATATTCCAGTGACAATATTTTGTAAAGTGATGGTGCTAGTCCCTATTGAGTGCTACGCCTCTATCTATGGATTACATAGACAATAAAAATATATGAAATCCAGTAAGGTTATGATAACATCTATATCCTAATATGCAATAAAGATATATCAAAAAGTCCAATGAGGTTATGGTGACATCTATGACGTAAGTTGCAGGTGGTATTAACTTTGCGTGTCAGTCGAGACTTCAGTTGTCCCCCCACATGTGTCCCCACTTACCAGAACGATGTCCCCACAAGGGGATGTGGAGCCTTGGGGATCAGTGGGTCGTGGCAGTTGCTTACCCGTTGCTGTGTGTGCTGGGTCTGTGTTGTAACCAGTAACGCCCGTAGATCGTGATGTTATGAGGAGGTAAAGAGAGAAAAATCCTCATAGGGTAGTACTTCCTGATTTGTCAGGTGTATTTATTAAAATGCTTGTTTCCAATTGGAAAAATAAAATTAAAAATTTGAGATAAAAACAAAGAGGCTGCTTCTCCGCAGCTTGGAAAGTGTCCGATGTGCTGAGCTATACCAGGCGGGTCTCGGGAGCCTCTCTGTAAGGTAGCCGTGTGGAACGTGCCGCTGTTTGCGTTCCACCTCAGAGCGTGTCCCACCCGGAAGTCCTTTCTGGCGTGAGCTGAGCGTAAACGGAACATGTGGTGTGAGAGCGAATAGTCACCTGACCAGTTTCGTCAATGGACGTTTTCAAAAGGTGATACCTGCTTCTCTCGTCACAATGTATTATATAGTGCAAGCGTCATTCGATATCCGCCTTTGTGGGAGTGGATATGTCTCACATTCCAATCAAAACCCTGTGGGCATGTTATTCTAATGCCCTATTGTTCTAGTGCCTAATTGGTCTAATTAGGCACCAGCATTAAGCAATTAGATGGCCTACAAGCAGTAGAAAAGGCCCTACAAGAACTGTCAGATCTCAAGCAGGAACAAATCTCCTATATTCTGGAAGGTCTCCAACTGGCTATGAATAATAACCACTTCTGGTATAACAGTCAATACTATGTGCAAACAAGAGGGGTTGCCATGGGGGCTCGCTACGCCCCCAGTGTGGCAAACTTAATTATTGACATGTGGGAACAGAAGTACATTTATAGCAGGAACATTGTGCAATTGAAGATGTATAGAAGATATATCGATGACATCTTCATCCTGTGGGAAGGCACCTCTGAGACACTAGAAAGTTTTCTGAATTTACTTAATGACAACATTTTTGGCATAAAATTCATGGGAAAATGGAGCAACAGTACGGTAGAATATTTGGACTTGGAAATCTTTAAGAGTGAAAACCAACTTTGCACCAAAACGTTTTTCAAAAAAAACGGATCGAAACGGGTACATACCCACAAAAAGTTGTCACCATCCAAAATGGGTATCCAACATTCCTAAAGGGCAACTTCTAAGAGTAAGAAGGAACTGCTATAAGCAGGAAGATTTTGACATACAATCAGATGTCCTCATCAAACGATTTAGGGAGAAAGGCTACCAGCAGTCACCACTTACTAAACTTAAAGAAAAGGTCCGAAGTATGGACAGGCAAGTATTACTGGAACCTAAACCTCCGAAACCAAGTAGAAAAAGCAACGATGTCCCGTTTATTACAGGCAACTGGAAAAAATCCTGAAGAAGTACTGGCCTATTCTAAAAGAGGACATGACACTCGCTGGTATCCTTCCAAATAGACCCACATTTATCTACCGAAGAGCTCCATCACTAAGGAACCACCTAGTCCACAATGTAGTGAACCCCCCAAAAGAAGTGGAATTATGTCCGGAACTGAAAGATGCCAACGTTGTTTACCGTGCAAAAAAAGCAAAAAAGAAAACAGAAGACGCCTAAGTTTTTCATCAAGTGCAAACCACAGGAAGTTCGAAATTAAAAAACTGATCACGTGTAATAGTACTTATGTCACTTACGTGATAGAATGCCCCTGTAGGTTGCAATACGTGGGACGGACCACCAGACCCCTCAAAGTTCGCATAAGGGAACACATAAAGAACATCCGAAAGGGTTTTCCTTATCATAGCCTATCCAGACACTTCGATGAATATCACAAAGATCCATATATCACAAAATGAAACCGAATTGGGGTCTTTGGCACCAAAAGGGATGAACCTGGACATAGACCAAAAACGGTCGAAATATTTCGCTAATATAGCAATTCGGGAATTCGTATGCATCCGAATGTCTGAATAATGGAAAATTCGTCCGAATTTCGATTCGGAACGAAACGAAATGCACATGCCTATCTCTCACTCAGACTCAGTGGATGATACCACAGACATGCCTGACTCTATAGACTCGTTCCCCACTGCTGACAAGCCTGTGCTAGACACAGTACTGAAGGATATGTTAGTCTCACTAAGGAGCTCCCTTCATTCTGACATGGTTTCATGTGTGCACAAGTTCAGTTCTGACCTAAGAAATGTGGCTGATAGGGTCTCTCATGTGGAAGAGAAGATGGGGGAATACGCTTCCACTATTAACGCCTTAGTAGATGCTAATGAGAATAATGAGGATGACATTGAGGTGCTGAGAGCAAAGATGGCTGAAATGGAGGACAGATCCAGAAAAAAAACATAAAAATAAGAGGGATCCCTGAGTCTGTTAAACAGCAGGAGCTCCGTAGCTATGTTACTCAGCTATGCACCGCAACTTTACCTGACATGTCTGAATTGGACTTTACTATAGACAGAATACATAGGCTTCCCAAACCCTCTTATCTCTCCGATAATGTCCCCAGGGATGTGATCCTTAGACTTCATTTCTATCACACTAAAGAGAAGCTCATGGCAATCTCGCGCCAAACAGACATGATTCCAGCGCAATACGCCAATCTTCAGTTCTACACTGATCTTTCGCAATACACACTGCAGAAACGTAGGAATCTCGCTACGATCACGAAAGCCCTCAGAAATCACAAGCTGACCTATAAATGGGGCTTCCCAACTAAGCTGATAGTAACAAAGGATGACAAAGACTATGTGATGGACTCCCTAGAAAAAGGTCTAGATATGCTGCAAGCTTGGGGAATAGTCCCTGACCCACAACAAGCCCCACGCCGACATGCCATCAAAGGAACTCAGGATCAAGAATGGCGTACTGTGGATCGCAAAAATGTTCGCTCACATAACTGAGCTGGATTGTGTTTAACTGTGCTATATTTCCCGCTGGAAGAGAACTTTTTTTTTTTCTTTTCTCTCTCAGCT
Source organism: Rana kukunoris (assembly GCA_029574335.1). Classification (NCBI taxonomy): domain Eukaryota; kingdom Metazoa; phylum Chordata; class Amphibia; order Anura; family Ranidae; genus Rana; species Rana kukunoris. Next base: position 143,415,815 of record CM056056.1, read on the forward strand.
CCAAGTTTAACCTTCACCCCCGGTTTACATCTGAGTGACCAAGCGTCACACCCTTTGAACCTTTTTCTAGGCTTTTGGCCGTTGTTGTTTTGTTATGTTTTTTTTTATTTCAACAGTTCTACTTTGCCCTGCTGGCCGGCCTCACCATGATGTTCATCCCTTTGCAGTTTGTGTCAACCTGGTTATCTTCACCACGTCCATGCGCCACTTCTTCAACAACATCTACCTCCTCGGAGACCCGGATCTCATCATTTTAAGTGCCTTGTTTTGTGACTACCTCTTTAAGCACTCTCCTAATGCATTCCCATTTTTGTGAAAAAATCGATGGTGTGTATGCAAAATCGTCTTTGAAAGTGACGTTTCAAAAACGTCGTTTTTTACTTCACAAAAAAACGTCGTTTTTTTTCATCGCAAAAAACGACCGTGTGTACGCGGCATTAGGGTTTGAATCATCCAGCCAAAAGGAGGTCCCTGTGGAAAGACGCTCTGCAGTACAAATGTGATATCTTATGTGTGCAAGAGACACACTTTAGACATACCGCACACCCCAAGTGCACCCACCCAAAATTCCCCCACATATTCATGGCAAATGCGGAGACCAAAAAGAGGGGGGTGATGGTGGCAGTGAAAGACTCTGTAGCTTTTCGCCTTCTTCACACTGTGGCGGACCCACAAGGGCGTTATCTCTTTCTGATATGTGAGATCAATTCTGTTGTATATACTGTGGCCAATATATATGCTCCAAACACAAGGGAAGTTAACTTCTTCCACAGGATTATGAAAAAGGTGCAAAAAGTGCAGAAAGGGGCGTTGGTGGTATGCAGTGATTTCAACGCCACCTCGGATCCATCGATATACATGACTTCCTCTCCTAAAAGGCTCCCTCCCTTGCTGAACACCTCAATACGCTCTCACGAACTATATGATACATGGAGGTGTCTTAACGCAAATGAAAAAGACTTTACTTTTTTTTTCCACAGCTCATGATTCTTATAGCAGGATTGACATGATTTTGGTTGATAGATCGTTACTATTCAAATGCACTTTTTTTTTTGAAAAGCCTATGGCGTGTGAAACACACTCAAAAACTCCACCCGGTGCAGAAAAAATGTGCACACACATAAAGAGTGTTCACAAAAACGTGCAGACGGGTGCAACGTCAAGTGGTCCTTCTGTGCAGAAGGGACCCAAACCCTGATCCCCCGGGGCGTTAGGCTCCAGACGGGGACTGAGTTACTGTGGTCCGAGCAACCGAAGCCGACTCGGACCCAACTTCCCTGGAGAGACTGCCGAAACAGAACCCTCCAAGTACTAGGTGGGACTCCCCCGAAGGGAGACCCCATGAGAGCAGGTGAACTAAGCCAAAAGGCCATGTCCACCCACTCCCAAGACGTCCAGGGCTGGCCCGAGGACCGGCACCCTACTAATCACACTGTGTACAAAACGTGCACAACAAAAAAAGACAAAAAGGTGACAAACATAGGCTAATAAATTAAATAAAGTGGGGGAAAGGGATAGTGAAGGGGAGAGTGAAGAAGTGGTCATTGTGATCAACAATGACCAGGCCCTCCGGCCAGGAATAAAAAATTTCTCCGGTCCTGGCCAAAAGGCCCGGCCCAGGAGGCAGGTGCTAAAAAAGCGTGCAACTGGTGCAGTGACCGTGGTGTCGTTAAATCAAAGTGACCCTCACTCACAGTGATTCTCAGACACCCCTGGACTGCCACTCCAGGGGCACATGCACCATAGGCTTTTCCGTTCCAAATCTAACCCCCCAGACTGGCCAGTGCAGCCCTCCACCCCTGCCAGAAAGAGAGCCCTTCCAGGTTTTCTTGGGAAGAAGCTGCCCTCATCTAGCAGCCTCCACCAATACTAACCCTTCCAGACTCCCTGTCAACCCAGCAGGTTTTGCATGGCCCTACCCCGTCTTTCCATCAGGGCAGTTCCAGCTCCTCCTACCAGATCTCTGACAGGGACAGCACTTACACCAGCCAGCCAGAAGGCCAGACTAGAACCCGGCAAAAAGACCAGACCAGGCTCAGCCACCCATCCTCACCAGAAGCACCCTTCCAGGTGGCTCAGACGCAACCATTGGCCGGCCCCCAGTATCTGTCGGGCAGCATGGCGTAGTCCCTGCTGAAACCACCCTTCCAGGTGCAATGACGCTATTAGATTGCATCCACCCTCCACATATAGGAGGTGCTTCAGCGCTCCTCTAGCAACTGACGAGAACGGATACCACACCTGATCTTAGCCAAAAGGCCGAGCAGTGGCAGGGAAGACACCTCAATCAGCCCAGCCGGAGTGCAATGGCCGAGCCGAGCCCTGGGAGAACCACCTTCATGATCATGGTGTCTCCCCTGCCAGGTAAGTATTCAAATGCACTACTGCTAAAATAAATAGCATTACCTGGTCAGACCATGCTCCAGTGAGCTTGGCGGTGGGGGACCCTTCCCTCCACAGTCATGCCTACCTGTGGAGAGCCAATTCCTATCTGCTAGGGGAAGGTCCGTCCAGATCTTGCATTGAATTAAAACTAAAATAATTTTTTGAACTGAACCAGGGGTCAGTTGAAGACCTGTTTGTCTTGTGGAATGCCCATAAGGCTTTTGTGAGGGGAATTATGATACAGATGGGGGCAAGACTTAAGAGGGAGAGGCAGCAGCAGACCGTTCAGCTTATATCCCAAATTGACGCCTTAGACTGACAGAATATGGCCCATCCCTCTTCTTCTTTATCACACCAGATCTCTCAGCTCCGCACGGAACTCAGGCTCAAGTTCCTTGAGGACTTTGAGAAGGCCTCTAGGAGACTAAAAAACGTTCCTATTACACGAGTGGCAACAGGGCTGGAAAGCACCTCGCTAATAAAGTGAAGGGTCATAGAACTAAATCCCAGATATCCCATATATTGAAACCCAACACCTTAATCAAACAAACATACCCTCAGGCAATAGCGGATGCATTCCACCGATACTACAGCTCGCTGTACAATTTTAAGGACGATCAGTCGGTCCAGCAGCCCACAGACTCTGCAATTCTAGCCTTCCTTAATAAAATAGACCTTTCTAAACTCACGCAAGTTCAACTTGCACACCTTAATTCCCCCGTAACAGACTTAGAAGTCGGGAACATTATTAAATCCTTACCACTCAATAAGTCACCGGGCCCTGATGGTTATACAGGGGAGTACTATAGGGCTTTCCAGGACTTGCTTTGCCCACATCTCTCTAGAGTTTTCAGCTCTGCTGCTGCGTCTTCCTCATTTCCTCAAGAGATGCTCAAGGCCACAATTATAGCGTTGCCAAAGCCAGGGAAGGCTCCATACGTCCCACAGAACTTTAGACCCATATCGCTACTAAATAACTATGTAAAGATATACGCAAAGCTGTTAGCTGCCAGACTGGCGTCTATCCTTCCAGATCTCATAGACATTGACCAGTCGGGGTTCACTAAGGGTAGGCAGACAGCAGACGCTACTAGACGCTTGGTCAACCTGATACATCTTGCCAGACGCAGGGGAACGCCTTCTCTGCTCCTATCCTTGGATGCAGAGAAGGCGTTCGACAGGATCCATTGGGGGTTCCTGGCTGGAGTGTTGCAGAAGTTTGGATTCCACGGGTGGGTGTTCTCGGCCATTATGGCCCTCTACTCACGACTGTCGGCCCAGGTATATATTGCGGGAGCTCTATCGGCCCCATTTGAGATCACGAATGGCACACGCCAAGGGTGCCCACTTTCACCACTCATCTTCAATTTAAAGCGGAGCTCCAGCCGCAAAACATTTTTTTTTAAAAGTCAGCAGCTACTAACAGTGTAGCTGCTGACTTTAAATAAGGACACTTACCTGTCCTAGGCGCCCGTGCTGACGGCCCCCCCCCGATGCCGGTCCCACGATCGCTCCGGGTCCCGCGCCACCATTCACACTATGGGAAACAGGCAGTGAAGCCGTACGGCTTCACTGCCCGTTTCCTACTGCGCCTGCGTGAGTCTCACGCTGGCTTGTGAATGGGCGCGCTGCTCTCTGAGAACACACACAGTTCCCAGAAAGCAGCGCGCCCCATTCACAAGGAGAAGGACAAGAAGAAATCAAACCGCGGTGTGCAAGAGGCAGATTACGGACTTCCGCATAGCAACAGCTATTTCGGGTGAGTATTTTTTTTTTTTTCAGTTTTTTTTTTTTTTAAACAACATGGCAAAATGTTGTTTTCCTGGGTGGAGCTCCGCTTTAATGATGGAGCCCCTGACCACTAGCATAAGATCACACCCACAAATTACTGGATTGTCGATGGGCCCAAAAAAACACGTCATAAGCTTATTCGCTGACGACGTTATTTTTATTTTATCCGAAGTGGAGTCGTCTCTGGCTGCTGCTCAATCAGTTCTGCAGGATTTTTCTGAGGTGTCTTACTATAAAGTGAATGAAACAAAATCATGTGTGCTAAATTTAGGGGTGAACTCTAAAACAAAGACGCTGTTGCAGAACAGATTTCCTTACGTGTGGAGTGATAAGGGCATAACATACTTGGGGATAACTCTGACGCCCAACACTGAGGACTTAGTGACCGCTAACTATACTCCCTTTCTAAACACCCTTAAAGCTAAACTACAGAAATTGGCCCAATCTGAACTGTCCTGGATGGGGAGACTGGCAGCTTTCAAGATAATATTGCCTCAGCTCCTGTATATATTTAGGACCCTCCCCATTCCCATACCGAGTGTATAGTTTAAGTCTATTCAAAGTATCCTGAATAGTTTCCTATGGCAGGGCAAGAGAGCACGATGTGCTTTTGGGAGGATAATCAAATCCAGGACGGCGGGAGGAATTGGGCACGTACACTTACAGGACTATTACTTCTCCTCTATCCTGGCCCAACTACCACACTGGTTCAACCCGGAATCTAGAGTATTGTGGAAAGATCTAGAGCAAAGGCAGGTCCCGAGAGGGAATTTAGAGGACTTTTTTATGTCGGCCACTATTATCAGGTCCCTGGATAAGAGATATGCTCCCACAGTCCTGGCAACTCTGAGGGCCTGGTCCCATTTATGTGCAACTAGTGTTGGACGGGACCCACAGAACTGTTTAAACTCCCAATTACTGCAGTACATAACCTAATCCCAGATATTGACCTGGCTATCTGGAAGGAGAAAGGTATACATTTTCTAGAAGACACTATGGTGGGCTCTAGGATGCTGCCATTTGAAACGCTTCAAGAAAGGTTCCACCTTACTAATACTGATAGGTACAAATACCTCCAGATTTCTCAGTTCCTTAGAAAGAATCCCATTACCCTACGCACATCCCGGTTAAAATAGCTAAATTCTTTCGACATCCGAATACTGGATCTAAGGGCATAACAGTTATGTAAAGGGGACTTCAAGAAAAAGATATCATGGTTAAAACCCCAAACATTCTAGCTTGGGAAAGGGAATTTGGGTCAGAATATCCGACCCACTCCTGGAAAAGAGCAATAAAAATCCAGATTGCCTCCACCAGGAGTACAAATCTTCTAGAGATGCACCAAAAGTTACTCCTTAGGTGGTATCTTACCCCTCACCGCCTAGCTAGAATGTTCCCCAATGCATCGGCCAACTGCTGGAGACTGTGTGGAGGGAGGGGCACACTCTACCATATACTATGGCAATGCCCAATCATTGGCCCATTGTGGTCCCAAGTAGGACTCACACTTAACAGAGTCTTGGATCTCTCCCCTCTACTGGATCCAGCTATGGCGATCCTCTCAATAGGTATTGACCCGATTCCCACCTCTCAGAGGACTGTATATGCACACATCCTCTTAGCTACCCGCCTTGTCATTCTTAGGCACTGGAAATCTATAACCCCTCCCTCGATATCAGAGGTCCTATCTACAATACAAACCCATAGTGTGTACGAAAGGCTTCATGCATTCGCGTCAGGAAATGCTGAGAGGGTGTCCAATCTATGGGTTCCATGGTTGAAATGGAAATCCAGCAACCAGACAGTTTGACTATCCGCAACTTAGTGCATGGAGAGGCCAGGGCCAGTTAGGGCATTTATTGTTCTATTGTTTTAAACTTTTGTTTATTTTATTTTCTCTATTTCCTTTTAAGTTGCTTTAAACCCTTTTCTTATGAATTATTAAGAGCATACAATCTACATCGCGTATGGAGGGCCAGCTAAATGCATCTGGTGGGATGGGATCAGGGGAGCAGGAAAGTGACATAGGGAGATGGGATTATCTACTGGCGCTGGTCTCCATGGCCATGGTGTAGGACCGTGTTGGACTACCCATACTACCCCACTGCTTTATCCTGTGATTGTCCTACAGCTTTCTTATGCAATGCGATATTAGAGGTTAATACGATATGTGGTACTTGAAGATCTTTATGCTTCACTAGGAAATATTGTGCATTGTTAGGTAGTACTGTACATTCTCTATGTATGCTTATACCTTGTTTGTGCTTGTTTTTCATGAAAAAATAAAAAAAAAATCTAATGAAACTAAATTAACATGGGAACCCTTCTTGCAATTGGGCTGGCCGTGTATGAGTGTAACATACCTTATACACAAGCCCCTTAGCTTAGCTCACCGTACTCTCATAGCTTCCGTATTGGACTAATTAGGCACTAGAACAACACGCCCATAGGGCATTAGAATAACACGCCCACAGGGTTTTGATTGGAATGTGGGACATATCCACTCCCACAAAGGCGGATATCGAATGACGCTTGCACTATATAATACATTGTGACGAGAGAGGCGGGTATCACCTTTTGAAACCGTCCATTGATGAAACCGGTCAGGTGACTATTCGCTCTCACATCACACGTTCCGTTTACGCTCAGCTAACGCCAGAAAAGGACTTCCGGGTGGGACACGCTCTGAGGTGGAACGCAAACAGCGGCACGTTCCACACAGCTACCTTACAGAGAGGCTCCAGAGACCCGCCTGGTATAGCTCAGCACATCAGACACTTTCCAAGCTGCGGAAAAGCAGCCTCTTTGTTTTTATCTCCAATTTTTAATTTTATATTTCCAATTGGAAACAAGCTCTTTAATAAATACACCTGACAAATCAGGAAGTACTACCCTATGAGGATTTTTCTCTCTTTACCTCCTCATAACATCACGATCTACGGGCGTTACTGGTTACAACACAGACCCATCACACACAGCAATGGGTAAGCAACTGCCACGACCCACTGATCCCCAAGGCTCCACACCCCCTTGCGGGGACATCGTTCTGGTAAGTGGGGACACATGTGGGGGGACAGCTGAAGTCTCAACTGACACCCAAAGTTAATACCACCTGCAACTTACGTCATAGATGTCACCATAACCTCATTGGACTTTTTGATATATCTTTATTGTTTATGCATATTAGGATATAGATGTTATCATAACCTTACTGGATTTCATATATTTTTATTGTCTATGTAATCCATAGATAGAGGCGTAGCACTCAATAGGGACTAGCACCATCACTTTACAAAATATTGTCACTGTAATATTTGCACTGGAATATTTATACTGCTTATGCATACTGAGATATGGTTTTAGCACTTTAATCAACAGGGAATAGCACATAGCAATTTATACGTCACTTTAATATAGCACTGAAACTGTATATGGTTTACCCTAATTAGACATTAGGATTGTCATAATTACTATATATTATTTTTTGGCAAATTCAGTTCATATATTACATTGGATTGAGCAGTTTGGCCTCACAGCTCAATATTACACCTTACATCAAAGTGTGGAAATTCTGACCTTCCGGGCACCACGCCCTATCAGGAATTCATTACCATCATCACGTTGCACATAAGGATTAATCACTATCCCTTTGTGGGAGTTATCAGAAAAAGGGATAACTTGGAAAAAGCGGGGAGTTTTTTCAAATAAACCCATCGGCTACAAGTACCCGACACTAGTTATTAGGATCACAAATATTTAGCAGCGCCAACACCTGTAAATAAACTCTATTTCATTAACCCTATTTTCTTGCTGGCGATCATCCAACATCATCTAGCTCTTTCGTCACCAGCATCTTTCCCACCCTTCTCATTCATTTTCTTTTAGTCTTTTCTATCATGGAGATATAGCACCATGCGTGAACATTATCTATGGCAGCCTGGCTAGGAGTGTCCAAACCTCCAGACTGACCTCTACCCATTAAGTCATTATGAGTTTTGTATAGCTCTTCTTAGGAGGCAGTGGCGGCTGGTGCTCAACATTATTTGGGGGGGGGGGGGGGGGGCAGAAACAAACGGAAAAAAAAAATTGCAGCCACTGTGCCCATCAAACGCAGCCACTGTGCCCATCAATTGTCACCACTGTGCCATGCCATCAATCATCCCTACTGTGCCATCAATTGTCGCCACTGTTCCATGCCATCAAACGCAGCCACTGTGCCATCATTTATCACCACTGCGCCCATCAATTGTCACCACTGTGCCATGCCATGCAATGCAGTCACTGTGCCCATCAATTGTCGCCAATGTGCCCATCAGTTGTCACCACTGTGCCCATCAATTGTCACCACTGTGCCTTGCCAAATGCAGCCACCGTGCCCATCAATTTGTCACCACCGTGCCCATCAATTGTCACCACCGTGCCCATCAATTGTCATCACCATGACCATCAATTGTCACCACCGTGCCCATCAATTGTCACCACTGTGCCATGCCATGCCATCAAATGCAGTCACTGTGCCCATCAATTGTCGCCAATGTGCCCATCAGTTGTCACCACTGTGCCTTGCCAAATGCAGCCACCGTGCCCATCAATTGTCGCCACCGTGCCCATCAATTGTCACCACCGTGCCCATCAATTAGCGCCACCGTGCCCATCAATTAGCGCCACCGTGCCCTGTTAAATGCTGCCACTGTGCCCCGTTAAATGCTGCCACTGTGCCCTGTAAAATGCCATCCTGCTTCCACCGTCCCTCAATGGTTTTTCTCCCCCTCGATGACGCTTCAGTCAATCAGGTTACCGGTAACCAGAACCAGTGAATCTGACTGGCTGAGAAGCCGGTCAGTGTTAGCCAGGGAATGCACCCCCTGTGCATCCCCTGGTTAACTATTTGGAAGCCGATTACAGCCTGAGGGCTGTAATCGGAAAGCCTATCAGAGCCGCTAGCCGCTAACTTCCAAAGCCAACCAGCTGCCGTTATTCAGATGGTCGGCCATCTAAATAGTGGGCGGAAGCGACAATACATGGATTCATGCAATGCATGAATCCATGTATTGTATTCAGTGGTGGTGCAGGAGCGAGAGGGGCAGCACTCCTGCGCCCTCTATGGACACACCGCCACTGTTAGGAGGAGTACTGATGTTTTCAGGAACTGTGTGCAGCATCCTGCTGGTCCTTCCCACCAGCCACGATCTTCTGTCATATGTACCTGTGCCATGTTTCATCAGAGGATCTTCTGCCTTGTACAAGGCCATTGGCATGTAACCAATCAGTGGCCACCAGTGCCTCAGCCAATACATGGCAAGGCTCTGCCTAGCTCATGTGTTGCTTATCTTTTAAACAACATGTCAGTGTTCCTGACTCCAAGGCCGTCTTTAATGTTGATTGGACCCCGGGCAAAAAAATTCTTGGGGCCCCCCATGCAATTTTGCTCTCCACCTGCTCTGAGACATACAATAAATATCAGCTAGACTTAAAATCAGTTTACTGTGTCAGATCAGGCAATCATTGCGATTGGTTGTCAGAGGTTGCAGCATATCATTACCACTTACTCACTGGTTGCTAGAGGTTACAGCACACATTACGGCACATGGTTTCTTCTTGTTGATTGGTTGCTAGAGGTTACTGTACAGTAATACTGCTTACTGGTTGGTTTCTAGAGGTTACAGCACATCTCTTCACTGCAGAGGGGCATGACATACATATGAATGTCGCCTTTATTTACATATGAATGCTGCCGGACTCAGCTATTTACATATGAATGATCCTGTTATTTACATATCAATGTCATTATTTACATGTAAAACACTGTCTGCAGGTGAGTCAGCTGTACACAACTAGGGCAGAACTGGGCAGCATTAATAGCTGCACTTCACACTGAGATATCAGGATACAGCATATCTGGAGGCAGCTGCCTTGAGACCCACAACAATGACAGGGCCAGGGCAACTTTCCCCTTTGCCCTGCCTTAAAGACGGCCTTGCCTGACACCAGCTACCTTGCATTCCAGCACCGTCTGATTCTCTGTGCACTCCAGCCTGTAACCAGTATATCTGTACCGGTGATTTCCTTGTAAACTCCAGCAAACACCTACTGTAGCATTTCTTCATCTCTGTGACTCCTTATGTATACCAGCTAGAAAATTGCTACTTAGGACCTGTGTGATTCCCTACTCAAGAAAGCAACTTGTTACCAGCACCTATGTGACTCTCTGAGCACTCCAACCTGCATCCTCCATACATTTGCAGGTCTACTGTACTCTCCAGTATTCCAGTGCTACATAAGACTTGTTGTTGTAACTCCTAGTGAGCCCAGCAACTCAGTCTCAGAGTAGCTGCCTGCTTGGGTGTATCTGAGGGCTGCAAACTCCAAGTAGTTTGGGATGAGCTTGGGTTCAGGACTACAGTTGCTCACCCCAAAGCTGCATGTATACAAAGAAGTGGGGATTAAGGATGGGGCAAACAACCCCCTGTTCGGTTTACACCAGAACTTTCGAACAAGCAAAAGTTTGGAACCGAATAACAAACCCAATTGAAGTCTATGGGACCTAAACGTGAAAAATCAAAAGTGCCAATTTTGAAGGCTTATATGCAAGTATTTGGGCATACATTGGTTGTGGGGGTCAGAGTACTGCCCTGGGAGACATGTATCAATAAAAAGTGTGTAACCTTTTTTTATTTTTAAATGAGCAGTGATTTATTAAAGTCAAAGTATAAAAATGAAAAATTCCTTTCGATATAGTGCCTAGGGGGTCCCCTTAGTCCACCTGTAACGTGCCACATCTGTACTGTGTATAGAAGCTGCTGCAGCAATACAGTGGAACCTTGGATTACAAGCTTTAATCTGTTCCAGGAGAATGATCGTAATCCAAAGCGTTCGCATATCAAAACTAATTTGCCCATAGAAGTCAATGGAAACTAAAATTATTTGTTTTGCATTGACTTCTATGGCATGCAATACCGCATGTGGCCAGAGGTGGGGGGCGCCGGAGAGCCTCGGAAACACCCGGGAACAGCTCGGCTAAACTTGGATAGGGCCGGGGACTGAGTATTTCCGAGTGTTTCCGAGTATTTCTGAATGGCTCCAATCGGTTCTGTTCGACTCCGGCGCTTGAATCGCAGTCAGGATTTTTTTTTAAATGCTAATATTGCGAAACGCTCATTAATCGCTTTACTCGCAATCCCAGGTTTCACTGTAATTGCATTTATAAAGCCCACATTTTTATATTTTCCCTGCAATCTTTTTTTATTTTGTAAGCAATGGCTTGGGGAATCAGTCTGTATGATTAGGCCACAATGTAATGCACTGGGAACAAAATTTGAGATTTTTTGGATAAATTCTGGTGCCTCTACCACAGACTTTGGATTTTTACTTCCATAATGGATGTGTAAAAATTGTTCTTTGGGTGTATAGGTTAACCCTATAGAGGTTCTTTTGATGAAAGCAGGAAATGGACTTGCTGTCAAAAATGTTAATGATATTCACCTGTCAAACAGGAGCGCAAAGATTGTTCTTTGGGTGTCAGTGGCGCGTTCACACCGCAGGCCTAAAGAGGTACTCTTGATGAAAGCAAGAATTGGCCTTGCTGTTAAAAAAAATGCAATGATATGCACTTGTCAAACAGGTGCAGGAAAATTGTTCTTTGGGTGTCTGTGGTGCCATCACACCTTAAGCCTACAGAGGTACTCTTGATGAAAGCAAGAACTGGCCTTGCTGTCAAAAATTATCATTATATGCACCTGTCAAACAAGTGCAGAAAAATTGGTCTTTGGGTGTTGGTGGCACCTTCACATCGTAACCCTATAGATGTACTCTTGATGAAAGCAAGAATTGGCCTCGCTGTCAAAAATTACAATGATATGTACCTGTCAAACAGGTGCGTAAAAATTGTTTGACAGTACATGCCCAGAATCTAAATGCAAGCTTATCAAAGCTGCTGGCTCAACAACTTCTGCCTTTCCACCCGGTGGATTCTGCCCCCTTCTGTGAATTTGCAGAATGTGCTGTACCACAATGTAGGGTTCCCAGTCGCTATTTCTTTTCACGTAAGGCCATTCCAGCTCTCTACCATCACATGGAAGGCAATGTTGTGGCATCTTTGGGCAAGGTAGTCAGCCACAAAGTCCACGTTACCGCTGACACGTGGTCCAGCAAGCATGAGCAGGAAAAATATATATTTCATTCACAGCATACTGGGTAACTCTGCTTGCAACTTGGAAGAATGCAGGACAGGTCTCAGTACTGCAGCTTGTTGTGCCCCCACGTCTCCATACAGCTGGTGATGATGTCAGATTTGTCAGCTCTGCACCCTCCTCCTCCATGCCCTCCTCCTGAATTTTCCTTTGAACCTCAAGTACCCCCTAATCATTCAAAAGGCTATTTAATGAGTCAGACTAAAAGTTGCCATGCAGTGCTTCAGCTAGTGTGTGTAGGGGACAGAAACTACTCTGTTCCTTGCCACTCTGCAAGAACAGGCCCAGAGGTGGTTCACGCCACGCCAGCTGAAGCCAGAGATAGAGGTGTGTGATAATGGCACAAACCTCCTATCCACCTTTAGACAGGGAAAGTTGACACATGTTCCATGTCTGGCACATGTTCTCAATTTGGTGGTGCAGCGTTTCCTAAATAGTTACCAATAGTTGGAAGCTCTACTAAAGCAGGCCAGAAGAGTCTGTAGCTATTTTAGGCGATCATACACAGATAGTGCTGGGTTGGCTGAAATTCAACCGGAAATCCACCTGCCTGTAAACTGCCTGATTTGTGACATGCCCACCAGCTGGAACTCAACTTTGGCAATGCTACAGTGGCTGCACATGCAGCAGAAGGCCGTCAATGTACCTGTGTGAGTATGGCTTTTTTTTCCCCCACACCAATGGCTGCTCATAAAAGATGCATGCATTGTACTGTCACCATGTGAGGAGGCCACAAGGATGGTGAGCTGTGACAATGCATGCATCAGTGACACAATGGAGGTTATTTACAAAAGGCAAATCCATTTTGCACTACAAGTGCACTTGAAAGTGAAGTCCCTGTAGATCCGAGGGGAACATGCAAGGAAAATAAAAATCAACATTTTAGCCTGCACATTATTGGATGATAAAATTAGCAGAGCTTCCGTCCATTTCAGATCTACCCCTCAGATTTACAGCAACTACACTTTCAAGTGCACTTTGCACTTGTAGTTTGCACTTGTAGTGCAAAGTGGATTTTCCTTTTTCGTAAATAACCCCCAATGTACTTAAAAAGGCCCAGACAGCTGAGCTGTGGGAAGTAGATCAGGAGATAACAGCTCCACAATGTGATGGAACAGGATGATTGCTTTTTACTCTTCCATGATGGCTGCCTCGTTGGGGTTGTGCCAAATAGTGTTAATTTCGTTGACTAAAACTGACTAAAACCGACTAAAATATTTTAGTCTACTAAAACATTTTAGTCCACCAAGTTAATACCATTTTAGTCAATTAAAGTATGACTAAAACGAAAACAATTGAGATGACTAAAATACGACTAAAACTAAAATGCCATGTAAGTCAAAAGACTAAGGCCGCGTACACACGAGGAGACATGTCCGCTGAAACTGGTCCGCAGACCAGTTTCAGCGGACATGTTTGATCGTGTGTACGGAATGGCGGACAGGTTTCCAGCGGACAAAAGTTTCTAAAAATGCTTAGAAACTTGTCCGCTGGAAACCTGTCCTTCAGACATGTCCGATGGTTAGTACGCCCAACCATTGGACCGAAATCCCGCGCATGCGTTGAATTGATTCAGCGCATGCGTGGAAGCATTGAACTTCCTTTTGCCAGCACCGCGTTCTGGTCCTTGGGGATTTTGATCTGATAGTGTGTACACACATCAGACCAAAAGATCCCTTCAGACATGTCCGATGAAAACGGTGCTTCGGACCTGTCTCATCGAACATGTCTCCTCGTGTGTACAGGGCCTAAGACTAAAACTAAATTGAAATTTGACGTCAAAATTAACACTGGTCTGTAGTGCATGTTCATACATAGATAAAATAAATAATAACATATTCGATTCCACGCTTTTACGCCAGCAGTATATAAGTAGTTTGGAAATTGTAGGAAAATGCATTACAATTTAACCACAGCCATTCGATTTTAGATGACTAAAATGAGTTTTAGTCATCTAAAATAATTTCAGTCGACTAAAATGATTTTAGTGTGACTAAAATGTACTGGAGATTTTATTCGACTAAATATGACTAAAACTAAAACACTTGCAGAAGACTAAAATAGGACTAGAACTAAAATGCCATTTTAGTCCTTAGACTAAAACTAAATCAAAATTCGCTGCCAAAATTAACACTGGTGCCAAAACAGTGTTCAATCAGTAAGCTGCAATAAATTACATTTTGGTTTCAGGGTATAGATATGCTTAAAGATTGCACTGCTCAGAACTTGAATTTTCACATGTTTATGTTATAGAAATAATAGTTTAACAAAGTAATTATTATTGCTATTTGTTTACCATGACATCGCTAATCTTTTTTATATGTCTTTCCTTAGGCCTGGTTGGAAATAAAGGGGAGACAGGTGAAAGGGGAGTTGGTTTGCCAGGAGGACAAGGCCAAAAAGGAGAGAAAGGAAGCCCAGGTAATTCATGAAAACCAGTAGCACTACCCACAGACCAACCGTGTTGTGCTTATATACAAACAAAAAACGTTTGTGACTATGTAAGACTATTAAAGTGGATGTAAACCCTCCATACACCCAGTGAAGTGATACACAGAGATTAACCAAATCTCCCTACATAAGTTCTATATGTATATCTGCTGTCTTCACATTTATATACAGTTTAGAAAGTTCAGATTGTGGTTAGGAGATTTTCTCTTCCTGGTTAACACAGAGTGTGACGTCTGGGCATACAGCCAAAAAAGTTAACCCTCCTGGCGGTATTCCTGAGTCTGACTCGGGGTTAATTTTTTTTTGCTGCGATCGGTAACTCTGAGTCAGACTCAGGCTTGCCTCGCAGCATCCATAGGCAGGGTTTACTTACATTGTCTCTGGATCCAGCGATGCCTCTCCGCTGTGTGAGCGAGCGTGTCCTCGCTCGATTCACACAGTGTCCCAGTGTGCCGCCGATCTCCGTTCCCTGCGACGTTACAATGCACGGGGGTGGAGAACGGCGCCAACTTCAAAAAATTAAACAAACACATTACATACAGTATACTCTAATCTTATAGATTACAGTACTGTATGTAAAAAATACACACCCCCCTTGTCCCTAGTGGTCTGCCAAGTGTCCTACATGCACTTTTGTATAATAAAAACTGTTCTTTCTGCCTGCAAACTGTAGATTGTCACTTGCTCTCCATCCAATCTGACAGAGCTTGAGCTATTTTTCAAAGAAGAATGGGCAAAAAGTTCACTCTCTAATGCCGCGTACACACGATCACTTTTTGTGATGAAAAAAAACAACGTTTTAAAAAACGTCATTTAAAATGATCGTTTGTGGGCAAAACGTAGTTTTATGTCTTCAAAAAAAACGACCAAAAAAAAATTCGAACATGCTTGAATTTTTTGTGTCGTTTTTCAAAATGTCATTTTTTGTGTTATAAAAAGTGATCATGTATGGGTAAAACTACGTTTTAAAACAACGTTTTTAAACCCGCGCATACTCAGAAGCAAGTTATGAGACGGAGCTTCAATGGAACAGAGTGCCGTCGAACGTGGTGTACGTCACCCCGCTTTGCTAGAGCTTTTTGGAAAAACGATGGTGTGTAAGCATCGTCGTTTTGGAAAATGAAATTTGAAAAACGTTGTTTTTTTTCGTGAGATTAAATGACGTTTTTTCTCATCACAAAAAGTGATCGTGTGTACGCGGCATAAATGTGAAAAGCTGGTAGAGGCATCCCAAAAAAGACTTGCAGCTGTAATTGCAGTGAAAGGTGGTTCTGCAAAGTGACTACATGCCACTCTTTTCACATATTTATTTGTCAAAAATGTTGAAAACCATTTATCATTTCCCTTCCACTTCACAATTATGTGCCACTTTGTGTTGGTCTACCAAATAAAATCCCAATCAAAAAAATGTAAGTTTTTAGTTGTAACATGACAAAATGTGAAAAATGTCAAGGGGTATGAATACTTTTTCAAGTCCCTGTACACTGTGTGTAAAGTGCTGAGTAAATTGATGGTGCTATAAAAGTACATGAAATAAATAAATGTGCATCTCATAGAAATAGTATTTGTTTAGACTTTTATGCATTCAGTACTTTAAAATACTGTAGGGTGACCAGACATCCCCGGTTTCAGGGGACAGTCCCCGGTTTAAGGACACTGTCCCCAGACAAAGTCTATCCCCAGTTTTGTCCCCGGATTGGATTTGAACAGGGGCTGGGCAAATTTCAAAGACAGTCAGTGCAGAATTAAAAAACAAAAAAAAAAAAAATCGGAATTACACACCCCCGCTCTGCCGTGCCTAGTAGCTTAGGGAGTTATTTTTTCTCATTATCTGTGCCCCTTTCTGATGATCATGTGCTGGTCAGAATGGAGTGAATATTTCTTCAGTTTCGGGTGCATGCCCTTTCATGTCCACTCACATATTCTTCTGCCTTGGCTCACGTCTCGGCCAGTCGCCTGCCTGTTTATCTCCTTGCCTTCCCTGGCAGAGTGATCTTCCTCCGCTCCCCACCCAGTAGTAGCTGTGAGGGGGGCGGTGGCGGGCAGAGAGTCCCTGATTGCCACCATAACTAGTAAAAAAAAATATGTCACCTGATGTCATTTTTAAAATCTGGTCACCTTACTTTAAGCACTAGGGAATCGCACGCCGTCAAATGACGGTGGGCGGAATACCCTATTGTTCTGACAGGACGTCATATGACGTCCTTTCATTTAAAGCCGTTAGGGGGTGCGCGCGCCGCCGCTGGCACACACACGCTCCCGTCGCGTTACTGGGAACACAATGCGCGTGTTCGTTGGCCGCTGGGCACCCGCGGTTGCCCAGTAACTGAGCAGGGACATGGCGCTCTGTGTGTGAACACAGAGCTCCACATCCTGTCAGGGAGAGGAGACCGATGTGGTGTCCCTTGTACATAGGGACACAGATAGGTCACCTCCCCCAGTCACCCCCCTGCCCCTACAGTTAGAACACTCACTAGGCTACACATTTAACTCCTTCCCCGCCCCCTAGTGGTTAACCCCTTCCCTGCCAGCCACATTTATACAGTAATCAATGCATATTTATAGCACTGTTCACTGTATAAATCTGAATGGTCCCAAAAATGTGTCAAAAGTGTCCGCTATAATGTCGCAGTCCCGAAAAAAATATCGCAGATCGCTGCCATTCCTAGTAAAAAAATGTATAAAAAAAAAAATCATAATTATGTCCCCTATTTTGTAGGCAATATAACTTTTGCGCAAACCAGTCACTATATGGTAATTGCGATTTTATTTAATTTTTTTTACCAAAAATATGTAGAAGAATACGTATCGGCCTAAACTGAGATAAAATATATATATTTTTTTTTAAATGGGATATTTATTATAGCAAAAAGCAAAAAATAAAAACCGCCCAGACGATCAAATACCACCAAAAAAAAGCTCTATTTGTGGGAAAAAATGGACGTCAATTTTGTTTGGGAGCCACGTCGCACGGCAGCGCAATTGTCAGTTAAGTCAACACAGTGCCGGAAGCTAAAATTTTGTCTGGGCAGGAAGGGGGTGTAGGTGCACAGTAGGCAAGTGGTTAAAATGTATTTTCACTTTTGCAACCAAATTGGTGTACCTGCTTTTTTACATGTTCCTATTCAGTATAAACAAAAAACAAAAAAATGTAAATTGTAGATTGCCTTTTTTAGAACTTCCGACAAGGCTGGAAAGTGTTTACCATAATTAACCACTTAAGACCCGGACCTTTAGTCAGCTAAAGGACCCGGCCAGGTTTTGCGATTCAGCAATGCGTCGCTTTAACCTTTTTTTCCCCACAAATAGAGCTTTCTTTTGCTGGTAAAAAAATGTCCTCACTTTAGGCTAATACGTATTCTTCTACCTATTTTTGGTAAAAAAAAAAAATCGCAATAAGTGTTTATCGGTTGGTTTGCGCAAAATGTATAGCATTTACAAAATAAGGGATAGTTTTATTGCATTTTTATATATATATTTTTTTTTACTACTAATGGCAGTTTGGGAGTTAACCACAGGGGGCACTGAAGGGGTTATGTGTTCCCTAATGTGTGTTTACAACTGTGGGGGGTGTGGCTGTAGGTGTGACGTCATCAATTGTGTATCCCTATAAAAGGGATCACGCGATCGATGACGCCACCACAGTGAAGAACGGGGAAGCTGTGTTTACACATGGCTCTCCTCGTTCTTCAGCTGTGGGGACTGATCGCCAGACTCCAGCGGTCCCGCAGCTTCGGACCGGGTCTGCCAACGTAAATGTGCAGGAGGCGGTACTTAAGTGGTTAACCCTGTTTTTACTGTGCAGACAGGTATCATTTTCTCATCTGTACCAAATCTAAACACTGTCTGCCTTAACAAAGGTTAAAACTGGCCATAGATAACATTTCGATCCATCTATGGCCATTCCCACTCGACAGACATTGATCCAATGAATGGGAATGTTGGAAAACTTTTGATAATCAGAGGCTATAGACATTGATTATTGTATTCTGACAGCAGAGGAGACCTGCTGTCGAAATACAATGGCACAGCAGGGAGGATTCCTCCATCAACTTCGCTAGTGTGAATGGGGGAATCTGTTTATTTTTATGATCTGCTGATTGTTTTAACCACTTCAGCCCCGGAAGGATTTACCCCCTTCCTGACCAGAGCACTTTTTGTGATTCGGCACTGCGTCGCTTTAACTGACAATTGCGCGGTCGTGCGATGTGGCTCCCAAACAAAATTGGCGTCCTTTTTTTCCCACAAATAGAGCTTTCTTTTGGTGGTATTTGATCATCTCTGTGGTTTTTATTTTTTGCGCTATAAACAAAAATAGAGCGACTATTTAAAAAAAAAAATCAATATTTTTTACATTTTGCTATAATAAATATCCCCAAAAAATATCTAAAAAAAACATTTTTTTTCCCCAGTTTAGGCCGATACGTATTCTTCTACATATTTTTCGTAAAAAAAATAAAAAATCGCAATTAGCGTTTATTGATTGGTTTGCGCAAAATGTATAGCGTTTACAAAAAAGGGGGTAGTTTTATGGCATTTTTATTAATATTTTTTTTTTACTAGTAATGGCGGCGATCAGCGTTTTTTTTTCGGTACTGCGATATTATGGCAGACACATCGGACACTTTTGACACATTTTTGGGACCATTGGCATTTTTATAGCGATCAATGCTATAAAAATGCATTGGATTACTATAAAAATGCCATTGGCAGTGAAGGGGTTAACACTAAGGGGCAGGGAAGGGGTTAAGTGTGTTCCTGGTGTGTTCTAACTGTATGGGGGGGTTGACTCACTAGGGGAAATCACTGATCTTCTGTTCATACATTGTATGAACAGAAGATCAGCGTTTCCCCCGCTGACAGGTAGATCTGAAATGGTGGGAAGCTCTGCTGTTTTTTTTTCTTTGCATGTCCCCCTCAGATCTACAGCGACTGCACTTCCAAGTGTACTTTCAGTGCAATTTCAAGTGCACTTTGCACTTGTTGTTTGCACTTGTAGTGCAAAGTGGATTTGCCTTTAATACATAACTCCCAATGAAACACATTTTCTATTGTGGTTTTTAGAAAGATAGACATTGAGTCTCTCCATGTGAGCCGCTACTTGGAGATTCATGATGCAGATCGGGCGATGATGACAACTTATCCCAGCGTTTTGTTTTTTTAAATGTGAGTGGTCCTTTAAAAGGTTTTATCAAATTCCTGGTCCTTACTGCACTTAGGCCGCGTACACACGACAGAGAAACTCGTCGGGCGAAACACATAGTTTTCCTCGTCGAGTTCCTTGTTCGGCAGTCAAAAAACTCGTCAAGCCAAATTTTCCCATTGCCCATCGAGGAAATAGAGAACATGCTCTCTTTTTGGCTCGACGAGTTCCTCAACGGGTTTCTCGGCGAAAAGTGTACACACGACCGGTTTCCTCGGCAGAATACGTCTCCCATCGAGTTTCTTGCTGAATTCTGCCGAGGAAAACGGTCGTGTGTACGCGGCCTTAGAGATGCTTTTTTTTGTTTGCTTTATTAGGGAAAGGTTAGAACCCCTGCCAGGTTTTACAGTGACCCAAGGCTGAGCTAGAGAGATTTCCTTTCTTTCGCTGTCTCATGGCAATCATTTAATCAGACAAGAATTAAAGGAATTTGTCCAACAGGGCCTCCAACAACAGTAAATCCTTACAGTAGTTCTGATCTGATCTTTATACAAAACGTACTATAGATAAACTTTTACTCAAAACATAAATATCTTTAACCGGAAGCAGAGATCAATAGAACTATTTTCCACATATATGTGACATAATTTTTTAATACTTAGACTTTGTATTTCAGATAAAACTATTAAACATTTTCTTCATAGATGTGGAGAGCGTCAAGAAAACGGTGGATTTGGAAAGTCGAATAGTTTCCTTAGAGAAAAAAGTGTTCTGGCTAAAAAATGGTAATGCTGAATATTGAAATTGACATGATGATGTGCCTTTTAAATCAGTCCCTATAGTAAACCGGCCATTAGATAGAATGAATGTAATGTTTGAAGCTTGAGGTAGGTCCCTAAGTAGAAATGAGCATTATAGAGCACCCAGTGTTTCAGGTTACTCATAAAGACTGGAAAAGGTGAAGAATGTGATATTATATATTCTATCTATTGTGAATGAATGAATGAAAAACGTATATAGAGCAGCACATGCAAAGTAAATCGCCTCTGGGCGCTTGTTGTTCCTGTCTCCTTTGAAATCAAAAGAGATGAGTCTTAATCTTTCTCCTGAAGACTAAGTAGTTCTCCTCCAGCCGAATGCTGGCTGGTAAGGCGTTCCATAGTCTGTGACCTTGGACAGCGAATCTCCTGTCTCCTTTGGACTTGTATCTGGCTTTCGGTATCTGAAGCCGATTTTGATTGGTGGATCGTAGAATACGATTGGGATTGTGAACTTTTAATTTTTTCGCATAGATAATGGGGAGCATTCCCATGGATACATCTATGCGTTAGACAGAGAGCTTTAAAGGTGATTCTGTCTTTAACTGGTAGCCAGTGAAGGGATCTCAGTGAAGGTGAGATTGATTCCCAGGGTTTTTTCCCAGTCACAAGTCTGGCGGCCGTATTTTGAACGACTTGAAGACGAGCGATTTGGTACTTGGGGAGTCCGAGGTAAAGGGCATTTGCATAGTCCAGTCTGGAGTTTACAATCGCTCCCACCACGACCGCTATGTCTTTCTTGGGAATAAAAGGCGTGAGTCTGCGTAGTAGGCGCAGCAGATGGTGAGATCCGCTGACTACTGACCCTATTTGTGCGTTCATTGTCATGTCGGAGTCAAAGATGACCCCAAGACTTTTGACTTTGGCGCTAGGGGTGATGATTTTGCCCAGAATGGGCGGGGGGATCCAGGTTGTTGCCGATTGATTCCTACGCTTGGCGTGAAACAGAAGAAGTTCTGTTTTTGCTCCGTTGAGTTTGAGATGTCTCTCTTTGATAGAGGACTGGATGACAAAGAGTTAAGTCTCTAGATTGAGGTGGTGATCCTTTTTATTGCAAATGCGGAAGTACAGTTGCGTGTCGTCTGCATATGAATGATAAAGCAGTTTTTGGCTGCTGATGATTTCGAAAAGAGGACGCACATAGATGTTGAATAACATTGGCGATAGGGGAGATCCTTGAGGGACCCCGCACGATAATGTGCGTTGTTCAGAAGTGAAGGGTCCTAGCTTCACTATTTGCGATCGGTTTTCCAAAAAAGAGGAGAACCAAGATAGATCGCTTTCTGCGACTTTGGCTATTTTGGCCAGTCGAGTCAATAACAGCTTGTGATCTACTGTATCAAAGGCTGCGCTTAGGTCCAGCAGAACCAGAAGAGAAGATTCTCCTTAGTCTGCGGCCTCGAGAACGTCATCCCATATCTTAAGCAATGCTGTTTCCGTCCAGTGTCCGGGACGGAATCCTGATTGAAATGGGTCGAGTAAGTTGTGGGTATCTAGATGCTGTTGCAGCTGCTGTACCACTGCTTTCTCCATTACCTTGGAGAGAACATTTAGGCCTGTTATGGGGCGCCAGTTGAGTGGATCCTTAGGATCCAGGGTGGCTTTCTTCAAGATGGGTTGAATGAAGCCCTCCTTCAGCTGGGAGGGCATTATGCCCTCCCTGAAGGATTGGTTGATAAGCTGCGTGACAGGAGGTGCCAGGATGTCGGCGCATTCCTTCAGCATTTTGGTGGGGAGAATATCATTTGGCGCAGTGCTGTTGAGCAGAGTGCCGATGATATTTTTGTGGTCTGAATGGAGATGGGTTCCAGCGTGAACTCACCTAACTGTGGTGAATTACTGCCGGTGCTGTGTAAATAACTACGGGGGGGCTGGGAGAGCATGAAGCAATTCGATAACTCATCGCAAAATTCTTGTGTATCCAAGTTGGGGGCTTCAAGACATCCTGGATTCATGGTCTGAGTGACCAGCTTGAAGAGTTCGCGGGGGCGGTTTAGGGCACCGTTGATAGCCTCAGAAAAATAGTTTTTCTTGGCTTCGAAGATTTGCTTGTAGTATTTTCTGGTTATTGCCTTGTAGATCGAGAGGTTCTCATCTGAAGAGCTTCTTTTCCAGGCTGCTTCTGCCCTTCTGCGCTCTTGCTTCAGTAACGCCAGCTGGTTGTTGAAGCTGAGTTATTTTTCCTGATCTGGGTCTTTCGTTTCGGCGCTATCAAGTCAGCTGACTGCAATAGTGCTGTGTTTATGGCCTCCAGTGTTTCTTCCGCTGTTTGGTGCGGCTGAATTGTATTTATTTTTTCCCCTAACGTGGCTTTGAAGAGTTCCGAGTGGAACTTCTTCCGACATCTGGTCCAGTGTGTTGTCACTGGATTTGATGTTTTTGTTAAGGGGGGAATTCGGAAATAATGAATTTAATTGCATGGTGATCTGTCCATGGCAATGGTTCATTTTCCAAGATTTTTATTTCCAGATCTGGTCTGAAAATAAGATCGAGCGTATGACCTGAAGCATGTGTGGGCCCACATACTGGTTGCTGAAGCCCTAATCCTTCCAGGTGGTCGATGCAGGCGTCGGCAATGGGGTCTTGCGGGGAGTTGGCCCAGAGGTTGAAGTCCCCGAGCAGCAAAAGGTGTTTGCTGTTCAGGGTATAAGTAGAGACAAAGTCCGTCAAAGATGGGAGCAGCTGCGACTTGGGGCCAGGTGGCCTATAGCAAAGTAGAATCTGGACGGTCTCCTGGCCGTTTACTTGCAGTTGAAGAGTAAGGGTTTCCATGAATGGAAGAGGGTTTTGGAGGCTTGGTTTTGTGATCGCAAGACGCGTCTTATGGATCACCGCCAGTCCTCCTCCTCTTTGCCCTATTCTGTTTTCCGTTATAATACGGTAGTTTTCTGGCAGTAATGTAATCTACTGAGGAAAATTGGCCTGTTAAGAGATTGGACCAGAAGGCAAAGGGGTTGGCAATGGAGGAAGTCTGAATGGTGTCTGTTTTTGTAAAAAGGGCTGTTTTGTAACCTATAATATATATAGTTATCGAATCAATGTATTAATGTGTGGTTATCCCTTGTTTACTAACCTAACCTATCAGAGAATATGCTAGGCCTAATGTTATAATGCTAGTTATAAAGACAGAGGCATTTGAGTAAAACAGTTGCATTTATTTCCTATAAAAAATTGGAAACATATCCTAAAAACAGATATCAGATACAGATTATATCAACAATAATATTAATCAAAGAGACTGAACACTCCTCTCGGTAACCCTCACTGGCTGTGCTTAGATGTAAAAGAGTGAAGGCCTGAGCCACATGGCATTTAGGCCCAAGCCAGTCTGGGCCTTATAGTTTAGGCACAAGCTTCTTGAGGCCCTCACCAGAGGTCTTCAACGAAACAGAGACTTATGCCCTGTACACATAATCGGTCCATCCGATGAAAACGGTCTGATGGATTTTTTTATCAGATATCCTTTGAAGCTGACTTTCTGATATCCTTTGAAGCTGATCGTTTTTTTCTATCGTTTTTTTTAACCATCAGATCATTTTAAAACAAGTTCCTATTTTTTTCACCAATGGATAAAAAACCAATGGGGCCCACACACGATTGTTTCGTCTGATGAAAGCGGTCGACCGTTTTCATTAGGCGAACCGATCGTGTGCAAGCGGCATTAGTTTCCTCCAACAGCCCTTTTTACAAAAACAGACACCATTCAGACTTCCTCCATTGCCAACCCCTTTGCCTTCTGGTCCAATCTCTTAACAGGCCAATTTTCCTCAGTAGATTACATTACTGACTGTCCTGCCATACTTTGTCACTGGGGGCAGTATTGCCCATATAATCTTCAATAGTTTGCTGGTCTTTTGATCATTGCAACTATGTTGACAGTTGCACTTCCCTTTTGTCTGTGGAGGGGCTAATCAAAGAATCTCGCAGACATTGCAGAGTCGGGTCTAACAGATTACATTCCTGATGGGAGGGCATCCTGTCGCCCAGGACACTGCAAGCCTCAGTTTATTTGACCATTGTGACTGGAAACAGAATAATTTCAAAACTCAGAAATTATATTCCTTGCAACAAAAAGGATACATATGGCACCTCTAAGTGCATTTTATTCATATTTTACGTACAGTGTAGCATATATAACCAAGGAACAGGAGTACCTTTACGTAGATTCTGAGTACTTATGCCCTGTGGTCCAACTTTTAAAACTCAAGGGTGTTGATGTACTAGTGGAAGATACTAGTGGATAAGTAGAGGCTGTTTGCTTAAAGTGGGAGTAAACACCCATGTATTATGTGTTCTAATCCTGTGTTCCCCTGTGTGAGTGATTTAAAAAAAAAAAGCCTGCTATACCTAATTTCAGAGCTCTTCTCAGTGATCACATGATTGGTTGGCTCTTTCTTCTCCCCATCTGATAAATGCAGTGGGCAGGGCCAAGATTCCCCCACTGACATCACTCAGAAGAGGAGAGGAGAGAGCCAACAGATCATGTGATCGCTGAGAAGTGCTGTGAAATGAGGTATAGCAGGCCTTTTTTAATCACTCACACAGAGGCACACAGGATTAGAACACATACGGAATGAGCGGGATCCTAGGAGCCACAGAGTCCACACGCCTGACGCAGTGTGTTCCTGACGTCTGTTTGTTTTGTGCCTTTTGGATCGTTTTAAATGTGAGTTTTATTTTTTTATTAAATGTGTTTTTTACCTTGCGGGATTGCGCTATGGTCTGTTTCTTTTATCATGTATGCCATCTGAGAGATCCCTTGTTGTGAGTGACCATCTGGCCAGCTTAGAAGAGGATATCTGCCATTAGAAGTACGAACTCGCTGTTCGTGGGAGATAGGCCCATCATCCATCACCCCGTGGTGAGTGGATGTACGAGTGACACTAGTTGCCTACTAGACGTCTTTTATTGTCACTCACTTGCTTTCTTCTTTTTTGCTTTACCTTTACCGCTGAGGAGTGCCTCTGCTGCTTGCCCTGCCGAGGGATCACTGTCCTCCACCGGGAGGTGCTGTTGCAGGCTATCCGAGCTATAGCCTTGAGGTGAGGAGCTGGGGACCACCTGAGGTGCTTTCTGCTGTCACCCTTTCCTGGCACCACCATTTCAATTTGGACTTATCTGGACTCTTGGGTTTTTTCACTAGAGACTTTATTTATTTCACATTTTTTCCATCCAGAGGCATTTCCTCATGGAATTTTCTCTGGTCTTATAGTTTGGATTTAGGATTGTTTTTCACTGGTTTCACATTACACTGGCTAGTGTGTTGGGTTTTTCCTTATTGTAATAATTATTGTAATAATTTTTGTATTTATTGGTTATCACCCTTATGTGTATATTCATTCACATCATTGTTTCGATTATGTTGGTTATCATGTTGTCCTAAACCCACCTGCATCCACCCATCCAGCCACCCGTCCCATCCATTCACCCCTATCACCCACACCCCCCCTCCTCCCCCCCTGTTCACTTTCAGCGCAGACAACACCCCCTTCTTTTACATATACATTTTTCTCTCTGCCCAGGACAGAGTGTCAGGAGTCTGCTGCAGAATCCCCAGTCCACCTTCCAGCCCAATTCCACTCCCACCCATCCCCCTTGGTAGCGCAGGAGTCTTTCCATATAACCTAATTTCAGAGCTCTTCTCAGTGATCACATGATTGGTTGGCTCTTTCTTCTCCCCATCTGATAAATGCAGTGGGCAGGGCCAAGATTCCCCCACTGACATCACTCAGAAGAGGAGAGGAGAGAGCCAACAGATCATGTGATCGCTGAGAAGTGCTGTGAAATGAGGTATAGCAGGCCTTTTTTAATCACTCACACAGAGGCACACAGGATTAGAACACATACGGAATGATATGAAGATGTGAAAGTTATTTGAGCAGCAGGAGTTGAAGGGGCAGGCACTGTCACAAGCTGACAGGAAGGGAGGGGAGGGGGAGAAAGCACATAGGAAACAGATAGCAGGCTGCGGATGATGGAGGCAAATATGTATGACTCAGGGAGGAAATCACACAGCACAAGCAGTGTGCTTGATTATGATGTGCTTCCTGATGTTCTTTTTTTTCTCACGCTGCTATCCCCAGTTGACCAAAAAGACTGTGATTACCTGTGGTTATGTGCATATAGCTACGCTAAATCGCACCTGGACGCATTCATTTCAATTTTTTTCTATTCGCAGCAAACCGCATGTAACGAAATCGCAGCTAAACGCTGTGTACGAATGGGGCCATAGGACATCATTGTGTGCTTTTAGCTGCGGTAGAAAACTAGAAAATCCGCAGCTAAAAGCACCATTCTATCAGTCCATGTGAAAGGGGCCTAAGGCGAATAGAAAAAATAGAATTGAATGCGTCCAGGTGCGATTTAGCGCAGCTATATGCACTTAACCACAGTCTTTTGTGTCAACTGCGGATAGCAGCGTGAGAAAGAAAAGAGAACAGGAAGCAGATCATAATAAAAAATAAATAAAAGGGTTGCTATAGGAATGACTACCGCAGCTAAACGCGGCTGCATGTAACCGCACGTAATCGCAATGTACAAACGCAGCTAATCGCAGTGCCTGAATTTCACAGAACATTTACATGCTTTTAACTGCGGCAAAATTGCCATCTGTGTGAAAGCCGCCTTAAAGAGAAGAGAGGCGCCTCTAAGTGTAGCAATAAGTTGCTAAATGTTTTACCTTCATTAAATGTAACCATATTGCTACACTTAGAGGTCCTCTCTTCTCTTTTATACTCAGTTGTGACATGATACTACTCTTATATCAAGACATCGATTGTATATCAAGGCAAAACGTATTAAAACATTTTGCTTGTCTTGCAAAACGCTCTCAAACCAAGTTACTCCCAAACCAAGGTTTTACTGTAATGCTTTGGAGCAGCTATATATCCTATATACCAAAATTCTTGTCCAACCCTTTTATTGGGCTTTTACAATCAATTGTATATATTTGCCAATAAGCAAGTAACAAAATGTATCAGAAAAAAAACCCACAATATTAAGTAAAAAATTGCAATAATATAGACATATAAATACTGAGAAGTAGCTACTATTCTTCTAATTGGACGCAAGAAATTTTGTGATAAGAACACAAGAAGTCTTTGTAATGATCACATTTTATTTAATAAGAGCATTATTATTATTATTATTACTATTATTATTATTATTATCCACTAATAAACCAACAGTTTTGATTATAGGCTTGTAGCAAATGAAGAAACACCTCCACATGTCAAAACTCAAAATTTTCCACTGATTGTATGTTCTTGTTTTATTTCACATTATATGTCCCAGTAACTGAACAAGATAGAATTTAATGGTGAATAGCATTATGTCAGTGGCACGAGGGTATACTTACCATAGGTGTGCGCAGCCTTTGGTATTAGGTTGTGCACCCCAAAGCTCAAACACATCCAACGATCACTTACAATGTTCATTCAGAAAGGAAAGGGGTCGGTAAATGGCATATTTACTGGCCCCTTCCCCCACCCATTCTAAAACATTCACAGCAACAACCGTTGGGAGAGGAGGGAAGCCAGAATTTCTGTGGGGGGAAGGAAGGGGAGCCAGGTCAGTAGGGGGAATCTGTTCTGCACAGGGTGATTAAAGTGTGCCTGGGCAGGGCCGATCCTAGGCAGGGTTCACAGGGTGCATTGCACACAGGCGCCTGCAGAGGTGGGGGCGCCGAACATCTAACAGACTCTTTAACAGAAGCCCTCTCTGTGTCCATCATAGAAGCCCCCATCCAGGTTCCAATAAAGTACTCTGCTTCTCTTCCTGTATTTTGTCTATTGTTAAGAGATCATGTAGGCATCCCAGTTTAATGAAGACTTCGTAGGGGGAGCATCTCTGTGGTTGAGTCATTGCATAGAAATATTTGTAAAGGGGAGGAGCTAGTAACATGACGACGCCCATGTGGGGGCGCCAGAAATATTTATGCACCCAGGCGCCTGTGACCCTAGGATTGGCCCTGTGCCTGGGCACACCTGGCACAACCTGTGCGCACGCCTATGATCCTTACATATTTACAGGTACAGGTTACAAATGACCTGCTTCATCAGGAGAAGAACTTCAGGAGTATCAAAGGCATTTATCATTGCTTGTTTCTCTTAAGCCATTTGCACAACTCCAGCCCACTCCATATAATGGCTGATGTCACATACAAGCATCTGAAATGGATGCGCAATGATGAGCTCAGGTCAGGGGCATTTTCTGAAAGCAGTGGGACTCTATGCAAGATTGAGCCCCTGCAGCTGAGAAAAAGTGCGGTGCTGAGCCCTGCCGCAAAACTGGGTGTGATTTTCATTGGGCTAAATACTGTCTGTGGCCTAAAGGGACACAGAGTGCAGGGGTTCAGTAGTATGTGACGCAAAATTCAGGGACCAGGTGTTAGTGACGCAGAGTTTAGAGGCTGGGAGTTGGAGATGTAGTGGTTAGCAGTAGTAGATGATGGGTCAGTAGCAAGTGTCACATATATATATATTAGGGCTGTGGAAATTAAAGACTAATTCCTTGTTTAATCGTAAATTTTTTTGATCGATCAAAATTGTTTTGATCGGTACTAGCGATGCAACAGATCTTAAATAATCCAAACGGGTCACCATATGCTGATTGGCACACCACGTGATCCGCGGAGCTCTGCTGCTGCCGCCTCGGCCGTAGGAAAGGCCGCAGCTTAGGCCTAGCTCCCGAAGCGGTGGCCATCTTGGTCCCCTCGACGCGGGCCTAGGTGAGCCTAGAGCGGCACGCTGACATCATCACCCAGCCTTAACTGCTCGTGTTCGGCTGGCTTCTCTGGTAAGACTAAGCAAGCACTAATCTTCCTATACAGTGGGGGAGATGTGGACCATATTACAGTGGGGAGATGTCTGTGGATTACAGTGGGGAGATGTCAGTAGATAACAGTGGGGGGGTGTCTGTAGATTACAGTGGGGGAGATGTCTGTGGATTTTACTGTGGGGAGATGTCTGTGGATTTTACAGTGGTGGAGATGTCTGGGGACTGTATATGGTGTAGTGATCTGAAAAATGTATGTGCTTTATAACTAATCAAAATTAGTTGATCGATTTAAAAAAAAAAAGATTAATCAAACACAACATTTTTAATCAGTAACAGCCGATAGATAGACAGACAGACAGACATAGGAGGGTTAATCACTTTGCACTACAATTGCACTTGGAAGTGCAGTCATTGTAGATCTGAGGGGGGCAAGCAAGGAAAATAAAAAACAGCATTTTTGTTTGTACATGATTGAATGATAGAAACCAGCAGAGCTTCCCCTCATTTTAGATCTTCCCCTCAGATCTACAGCGACTGCACTTCCAAGTGCACTTGTAGTGGAAAGTGGATTTGCCTTTAGTAAATCAACCCCAGTATCTCACAAAAGTGAGTACACTCCTCACATTTTTGTAACTTTTTTATTATATCTTTTCATATGACAACACTGAAAAAATGACACTTTGCTACAATGTAAAGTAGGGAGTGTACAGCTTGTATAACGGTGTCAATTTTCTGTCCCATTAAAATAACTCAACACACAGCCGATCATGTCTAAATCAAACTTCCATTTTAGGATGCCCCACAGAGTTTAGGTCTGGAGACAAGCTTGGCCAGACCATCACCTTTACCCTCAGCTTCTTTAGCAAGGCAGTGGTCATCTTGTAGGTGTGTTTGGGTTTGTTATAATGTAGGAATACTGCCCTACGGCCTAGTCTCAGAAGGGAGGGAATTATGGTCTGCTTCAGTATGTCACAGTATATGTTGGCATTCATGATTCTTTTAATGAACTGTAGCTCCCCAGTGCCAGTGTTCTAACAATATGGGTCCCCTATCAGGTAGTGCCCGGCCTGGACTGGGCATGCACAATCTGAGATCACGGAAATCTCAGAGAATGAACATCTGTTGTTGAAGCATGCAGAGTTAACACGCTGCTCGCTCTATCAGATGGGGGACCCATCAAGATAGAACAGCGCTGGCCGCGTTCAAATACAGCAAGGGGCAGATGTTTTTTTCTAAGGGGTGGGTGTATTATGCCTATCCATGCTGCTCGCTAATAGAACAGCGCGGCCACGCTCACTCAAAACAGCAAGGGGTGGATGGTTTTATCAAAGGGGTGGATATGATTATAAGAGGCCGTGCTTACAGAATGCAAGAAATTTATGATGGCCAGCCTTGTAGCAAAGTGTAATGTATTCAGTGTCGTCACATGGAAAGATATAATAAAATATTTACAAAAATGTGAGGGGTGTACTCAGGCATTTGGCAGTAGCCAATCACAGTCCTTCTCCTCCTCCTCCTGGAAACAGGACAGCCCCCCCCCCCCCCAGCAGAACTGCACCCAATCTCTTCCCCATCACAAGAGCGTACGGCCAGTGCCATGGGTTGCCTACCCCTGATCCAGGTATTTTTACCTTTCAAAATATTTTAAAATTGGTCACGCCTGAAGCAGGAGTCAGTATAAGAATGTAGCAAACAATTGTCTTTGCCATCTGCAATTATATGTGTCTCCAGCTAAGAAAGGGGAAACACATCAAGCTATTGGAAGGGTTTTATAGTCAAAATTTCATATACTTTTTTTTTTCATGGGTGCACTACGTTTTCGGGGTCCTACAGCAATCAGACATACTGTATCTAGAAAAAAAATAGGAATTTATCATATTTGTCATGCATTTAATTTAGTTTAACTCTTAAATCTTTTAGTTTTGCTCTTCCATGATGGTAAACAAGTTGGTGATAAAGTGTTTGTGACTAATGGTGGGGAAGACAACTTTGACAATGCCCAGAAGACTTGTAGAGAAGCTGGAGGAACATTAACCGCTCCAAGAAATGCAGCAGAAAATAGTGCGATAGAATGGATAATCCGCACTAAGGGAAACTCAAAGAAAGCTTTCCTGGGTATAACAGATTCACAAGTTGAAGGGACTTTCAAGTACTCTACAGGTGAAAGGATTACTTTCACGAATTGGAATGCAGAAGAGCCAAATAACAACAAGAACATTGAAGATTGTGCGGAGATGCAAACCAATGGTAAATGGAATGACATACCATGCAATGAGCAGCGCCTAGTTATCTGTGAATTTGAGTAAACTAGATCAAAACTGAGAGAAAAAAAGCCTATTTTAGCCTTGCTGTATATCCATTAAAGATCTTTAAAGGGGTTGTAAAGGAAAACATTTTTTTCCATAAATAGCTTCATTTACCTTACTGCAGTCATCCTTCACTTACCTTATCCTTCAATTTTGCTTTTAAATTTCCTTATTTCTTCTGAGAAATCCTCACTTCCTGTTCTTCTGTCTAACTCACCACCATAATGCGAGACTTTCTCCCTGGTGTGGAGAAAGCCTCTTGAGGGGGGAGGGGGCGAGCAGGAGTGTCAGGACACCCACTAACACACAGCTCCTTTCTCTATCTGCAAAGTAGAGAGTGTCCTGACTTGCCTGCTCGCCCCACTCATTTATATTGGAAACGTTATGTGCAATATGACAATACTTTAACAAAAATTAGCTGCATAGTCGAGTAGCCAGAAGGAAGTAGACATGTGCAAAAAGGAAACATTTGTTTATGTAGAGCTACCCCTGAAGAAGCCGCTGATTAATTTGGGATCTACTCTCTTTTGGCTTAGCTCACCCCTGTTTAACTGGCTCGAACCCTCCCTTGACACATCAGAAGTATATGAAGTGAGATATTGTGACCTCTGCTGGGCTGGGGTCACAATAACAGGCACACAACATGCAATGACAATATAACAGTGAATTACCTGGTGTTATGGATGGTCCCTCCAGGTGAGAAAATATACTCCACACAGTGAATATATTTAAATATAAGGAGGTAAGTTTACTGTATGGAAACTTAAGGAAAACAGGCATAGAGTTTAACAAAAATAACTTGTCAGTAACAAGTCAGTCTGATTCGTAAGAGCCCTTGCAAGAATCAGACTTCTAATACAAGTAAACGAGATTGTAAACTTAAGAATGGTACCATTCACTTAAACTGAACAGGTAGTCTATGCTCACGAGTGCCCTCTAGCAGGCAATTCTGCGGAACAGTAAATGCCCACGATACGGCCGGTTGGTGCACATTAGAATTTGTAATCCACAGAGGGCAAATGATCAAAGAAAGTTGATTAAGCAAAGTATCCTGAACAGCACGTTGGTGATTTGATCACTGTCCAGTGTCAATCACTTTGGTGAAATACTGCAAACACCACAGGCCCCTTAAGTCTGAACTAAGAGCCTAAAGGAGGTGGGCGACCCGTGAAGTGATACTGAAAGGTCTGACTAAGAGGAGAGTTAAGAAGTTGAGCATGTGATCCCTCACCCGACAGGCCGATCCGCTCGTATTCCTCACAGGAGGTGCGTTGACAAAACACTGCTCCACAGCACAAAAATCCCTGGACAAGGGTGCTCCACTGTTCCAGTTGTCAGCTGGGCTGCCTCTTTGATCTCCGGGTGCACGGGCTGGATACTGGAGATCTTTTGTTCCTCCGGATGGCTGGTCTCTTGGTAAATCTAGGCTCCGGCTTCTGGCCTAACCACACGGCTGTCTCTGTCAGCAGCTCTGCAGAGGAGAAGAGGCTGGACCCGAGAGAGGGAGAAAGCACCACTCCCTTTCCTTAAGTAACCTCCCCCACAAGTCTGTGCGGAGGTATCACATGTTTCAACAGGGCAAGGCATTGCGGGAAATGTAGTTCGTTTCTCCTAAGAGTCAATGGAGTCCATATCTCCCTCTATCTCCCCCAACTGAATTTGTTACTATTTCATTCAGAGATTTGGATAAATACAAATCTCTGAATAACCAAAATGTCGGAATTTACATTCAGATGGAAACAAAAATTGCATGTCTAGAAAGATTCCTTTACTGTGTCAATGCCACAAAAAAGTCTGGTTACAATATAGCCAACAATACTTTAACGCACCTCACTGGGCTTTTTTGTGAAATTGGCACAGTAAAGGCTTCTTTCTGGCAACACGACAATGCAGCTAATTTTCTTTAAATATCGTCTAATTGTGCTCCATAAAAACAACAACACCATCTTTTTCCAGAGAAACCTGTATTTTTCCTGAGGTTACCTGTGGGATATTCTTTGTATCCCAAAACAATTCTTCTGGCAGTTGTGACTTCAAAATATCTTGGTTTACCTGACCTCAGCTTGGTATCAAGAGATTCCAAAATTTTCCTCTTCCTAATTAGTGATTGAACAGTACTAAATGCATAGTCAAGGCTTTTGATATCGTTGAATGAATGAAAACTTATATAGCGCAGCACATGCAAACTTAATCGCCTCTGGGCGCTTGTTGTTCCTGTCTCCTTTGGTATCAAGATAGAGGAGTCTTGCTTTTTCATCTTTATAAAGTTCCTTTACCCTGTTACACAGGTATTTTAACAATTATTTTCTGCTCTCAATGGCTCAGTATCTAACCTGTTCAGTGCATTCACAGAGCTAAAAAAAAAAAAAAAAAATTGACTATTTCACTATAGTCACAGATGTGGGAAATTCAAGGGTATGTAAACTTTTAATCAGGGCCATTTGGGCAATTTTTGTTATCAATGTGACTTAAAGAGGAGCATACATACTGTAACTATGTTATAATAAATGGCTTCATATTACCACTATCCTTAAATAAAAGACAGTCTTTTGTCACAATCAATCATATTTTCAATATCAATGTCAAAATTTCACAATTTCTACCAGGGTGTGCAAACTTTTGAGCACAAATGTAGGCTGCTCCAGCCACACAAAAATACAAAAAGTTTCAGCTTTTAGATTCAGCAGGTATTTTGCAAGTTATGTTATGTTTGGGTCCCCTAATAACAATGTTAGTGTAATTTTTGTGAAAATATAATATTTTTTTTTTTCTTGGAGGGGTCCTGTACTTTCTGTATTTTCTGGGAGGTAGGCTGTACGGGGCACCATAATTACTAACATACTGTAAGGTGACCAGATTTTTAAAATGAAATCCAGGGACATATTTTTTTTTACTAGTAATGGCAACAATCAGCGACTCTCTGCCCGTCGCTGCCCGCCTCACAGCCTCTCAAGTCTTACTCTCTGGGCCCCAACTACTACTGGATGGGGAGCGCAGGAAGATCACTCCGCCAGGGAAGGCAAGGAGATAGGCAGGCAGGTGGCTGGCCAAGATTTGAGCCAAGGCAGAAGAACATGTGAGCGAAGCTGAATGGGCATGCGCCCGAAACTGAAGAAATATTTTCTCCGCTCTGACCAGCACATGATCATCAGAAAGGGGCACAGATAATGGGAAAAAAACAACCCCCTATGCTAGTAGGCACGGCGAAGCGGGGGTGTGCAATTCTATTTTTTTTATTTTAATTCTGCACTGATTGTCTTTGAAATTGCCCCTGCCCCTCTATTAAATCCAATCTGGGGACAAAACCAAGGACAGACTTGGCCCGGGGACAGTGTCCTCAATCAGGGGACTGTCCCCTGAAACTGGGGATGTCTGGTCACCCTATACTAACAGCAGCCCTGATGATATTTATTGATCTATTCCAGCAAGACAGGTAGAAAAGAATTATGGATTTTTGTTGCTAGAAAAAATAAAGTACCTTGGATACCTCTTTGAAAACTACTGGAATATATAGCTAAATATTACCACTAAAGTAATGTAATAATAATATCTACCCTCAAAGAGACCATGGGGTTTATTTACTAAAGCTGTAGAGTGCAAACTCAGGCTCGCTTCTGCATGAAAACCAATCAGTTTCCAGGTTTTATTGCCAAAGCTTAATTGAACAAGCTGAGGTTAGAAGTTGATTGGCTCCCATGTGGAGCTGCACCAGATTCTGAGATCTCCAGTTTTAGTAAATCTACCCCCATGTGTAGTGCTTACTCCTGTAGGAGTTGCTGGAAATTACCTGAGGTTCTTCCCCAGGGGATTGCCCTGTAGCCAGGCACATGATCTCAGCTAAATATTTCCTCAATAAACTAGTCTAAGGGTGTTTTTATTTCTGTAGAACTTGGGTAAGGTTGAGGGAATTGAGTGGGATACTCCAAAAACAAAAACTATGTACAGATTGAGGACAATAAACTCTTCTTTAACCCCTTCAATACAGGGCTTTTATACCCACCTTCATACTGGGCCTATTCTGGCACTTCTCTCCTACATGTACAAATCAGCATTCTTTGCTAGAAAATTATTCGGAACCCCCAAACGTTATAGATGATTTTAAAAAAAAAAATAGAAGGGGTGCAGCGCTAAAGACACTTAATATTAGAAAAATTGTTATGATACAACATTCGTGAATAAATGGAAACTCTAATATCCAATAAAGAAAAATAAAAATAAAACACACCTTGCTGAAAACCTAAATTTCCTAGCATAAATAGTGAAACAAACCAATACTGAAGACCAGTTGTAATCTTAATAGTGAAAAAAAGATCAACAGAACTAAGCAATAACACCAATCATATGTGATATATAGCTGGAGGTATATATTAAAGAAAAAAAGAAAAAAGAGAAAAAAAGTTTTAAAGTCTCTAATAATAAATTATTAAGAGATCTAGTAATAAAGTCCGATGTTAATCTTTAGCGGGATCGACTCCGTTACTGCTAGGATTGGAAAGTACGTAGACAATTTTTTGCAACCTTTAGTTTCCTCCACCCCAGCTTTTTTGCGTGACACTACGGAGGTTTTAAATTTATTGGGAGATTTTCAGTGGAAGGAAGGGTTCATTCTCGCGATTGCAGATGTGGCCTCGTTATACACTGTAATTTCCCATCAACATGGTTTACAGGCAGTTGATTTTTATCTTCAACAAAATCCTGATCTATCTCTCCTGCAAAGAGAATTTTTTTTGGAGTTATTAAAATTCGCCACAACGCATAATTACTTTTGGTTTGGAGGCACTTTTTTCTTGCAAGTCTGCGGAGTGGATATGGGGGCTAAATTTGCCCCCAGTCTAGCCAATTTGTTCATGGCATATTGGGAACGAGAAGTAATTGATACCCAGCCACCAGCTGAATTGCGACTATGGAAACGTTATATTGATGACGTGATATTGATATGGGAGGGAAATATCACATCTTTGGAGACATTTTTTTCCAAACTTAATGACAATACGAGAGGCATTTCGTTACAGTACGAGACTAGTACCTCTCAGATCCATTTCTTGGACCTTAATATATTTGTCAAAAATGGAAGATTGATTACCAACACGTTCTTTAAAGAAACAGACCGTAATGCCTTTATCCCTATCACAAGCTGTCACCATAGTTCTTGGTTAACAGCAGTACCTAAGGGCCATTTTCAACTGATAAGGCGTAATTGTTCGGAATTGACAGACTTCCATGAACAATCTAACACTTTAAAAACAAAGGTTTCTTAACAAAGGCTACCGAGAGGACATTATTAATGAAACGATAAACAAGGTGGAGCAGATAGACAGAGAGTCTTTGCTCGTAATGCCGCGTACACACGGTCGTTTTTTGCGATGAAAAAAAACGACGTTTTTTGTGAAGTAAAAAACGACGTTTTTGAAACGTCACTTTCAAAGACGATGTTGCATACACACCATCGTTTTTTTCACAAAAAACGAGGTTACGTTCACCACACTTTTCCATTGAAGCTCGCTTCATAACTAGCTTCTGGGCATGCGCGGGTTGAAAAACGTCGTTTTAAAAGACGTTTTTGCTATACACGGTGACTTTTTGTGAAACAAAAAACGACGTTTTGAAAAACGACACAAAAAATTCAAGCATGTTGGAATTTTTTTTTGGTCGTTTTTTTAAAGACAAAAAACGACGTTTTGCCCACACACGATCAATTTAAATGACGTTTTAAAAAACGTCGTTTTTTTTCATCGCAAAAAACGACCGTGTGTACGCGGCATAAGAAGGAGTAAAAGCCATGTTGCATCTTCTGAGAAATTCAGTTGGTCTATGACTACCAGATACTCTAACCAACATTTCTCCATTAAGAAAATCCTTAAAAAACATTGGCAGGTTCTAAGAAGCGACAAAATCTTAGGAGTACACATTCCTGCTAACCCAGTTTTGATTTTTAAGGGCGCACCGTCCTTGCGACATAATGTGGCTCCGAATGTTATCGATCCGCCCAAATCCTTAATATTTTTTCAATCTCTCAAAGGTTTTTTTCCCTGCCGCAAGTGCAGCATTTGTAAAATTAATTCATTTAAGGATCGTAAGTGTACCACGTTTCAATCCTCGGTCACCACTAAAACCTTTGAGATAGAATCATTTATTACTTCCCACGTGGAAGAAAAATATATTTTAAATATATTTAAAAAAAACATTCTAAATATATTTTTCCCAAATATATTGCAATATATTTGAAATGCTACAATTTTGGCCAGATTCAATATATTTCAAAAATATATTTCAATATATTTGTGAATATATTATTGAATATATTGGGAAATGCATTTTAAAATATGTTGCAAATATACTCATAAATATATGTTAAATGTACTTCTGAATGCATTTAGCAATATATTTATGCAGCCATAAATATATTGCAACATGCATTTTGGAATGCATTGTGAATATATTCAGACATATATTGCTAAATGCATTCAGAAGTACATTTAACATATATTTCTGAATACATTCACAATGCATTCCAAAATGCACTTTGCAATATATTTATGGCTGCATAAATATATTGCTAAATGCATTTAACATATATTTATGAATATATTTGCAACATATTTCACAATGCATTACCCAATATATTCACAAATATATTGAAATATATTTTTGAAATATATTGAATCTGGCCAAAATTGTAGCATTTCAAATATATGGCAATATATTTGGGAAAAAATATATTAAGAATGTTTTTTAAAATATATTTTAAATATAAATGTACTGAATGTAAAATAAAAAAAAATACATTCCTATTACATTTTGAAATGCTGTGCATTTATATATTGTATTTTATATATTGTAGGCCTATAAAACCAGCAAATATTTGGAAATAAAAACGATAACACAGTACAATACACACAACTTTATTATCATGTAAATATACAAACACTACAACACAGAGAATAGAAAGTGGTGTTAACTGTGGTAAATGACATACAAGTTTATTTGTGGTATTCTGATGGTTCCCGATGTTTCCCTTCAGGTGATATTTCGACACCGGAATTGTTCTCGTAAGAGCGTCACTGATCACACCGTTTGAAGTCCCAGGAAACTTTGCCAAAGTGGCAGCTTTAAAAAGTAAATGGAAAATATTAGACTTATTAGATTTTCCCTGTGAATCAAAAGCCATATAAGACCCTTTTCACACTTTAGCGCTGCTAAAGCTCCGGCGGTTTTTGCAACACTTTTTAGGCGTTTTTTTTTTTTTTTTTTTTTAAAGGGAAAAAGTACAGTTTTTAATGCGCTTTTAAAGTGCTTTGGAAGTGCTGCCCATTAATTTCAATAGGCAGGTGTGTTTTAGGAGCGCTATTTATAGCGCTCCCAACCCGCCCCAGATGCTGCTTGCAGGACTCTTTCTAAAGTTCCGCAAGCGCATCGCCCCAGTGTGAAAGTACTCATTGCACTGAAAGGGATGCAGTTTCATGAGCTTTTTAGAGGCTATTTCTAGTGCTAAAACACCTGAATACTGGCTTAGTGTGAAAGGGGTCTAATAGATGCAGCTGAGTAAATAAAACAAACAAAATTAAGCATGTAAAAAAAAAATATTGTAGACTTTTAAAAAATCTGTATAAAAATCAACATCTTGCCTACAACTTGCCTTTTTAGTTCAGACTACTACCAGACTGAGCAAGATATCTTATTTTGACACAACAGTCAAATTGGCTTACAGTCTACATGTCAAAGCTGATGTTTTCATAGGGTCTAACTGTACTTGCTTCTCTCCATCTGTCAGCCGCTTGGAGGCACCTCCTTAAAGGTTACTTTTTATTGAAGTGGTTGTAAAGGTACAAGGGTTTTTACCTTCATGTATTCAATGCATGAAGGTAAAAAAAACTTCTGTGTGCAGCCCCCCTATACTTACATGAGCCCTCTCTCAATCCAGTGATGTCCACGAGAGCCTTGTCTCTCCAGGGACTTGCACTGCTGATTGGCTTTCTGTAGCGGTGGGAGCTATTGGCTCACGGTGCTGTCAATCACAGCCAGTGAGCTAATTAGGAGATGGGGTCAAGGCAAGGCTCAGTGTGTGATTGGACACACAGAGCTCTGGTTCAGGAGCACCGGCATGGGACCTGAGAAGAGAAGGATCTGAGCTGCTCTGTACAAAAACCCTTACACAGAGCAGGTAAATAGGAGTAGGATATGTTTGATATTTAAAAAAAAAGACAACCATTTAATGTTTCGATACCAAAAGAAAACCTACCTGTTTAGGCCTTGAGTACGACACTTGACAAGGAGATGAGCTCAAGTCTTCAGATGGGACAAAAGGTGATGCACACGATACACCCACACAGGATGAACTTCCACCATCATTCTTCAGTGCTATTAGCTGCGCTCTTGTTGTTTTCAAAAGATCCATTACACCAGGCAACTCTATGGAAAAGCATAACAACTTTTTAAGTAACATAATGGCCTATTTTCTCACTATATCCATTCATTTCATTTGTTAGAAATTGATGACTTGTGGAAAAATGTACTTAAATGATTAGAGGGTTTCCTCCAGTCTGCTGCTGACCCCCCCAAGAGGGTTTCTCCCAAGGTAAAAGTAAGGATGTTCCACAAAACAAAAATCCTACTTGTGCATATAGTATGTAGTTACCTCAGTGCACTCACTGATACTATAATGAATGTAGTACAGTAAACTTCCAGTTACTCAACGATCCCCATTGGTACTGTTATTTCTGGTTGCTTGAGATCTAATAGTAACTCTCAAGCATCCACCTCCCATGGCACCCTGACCCCCTCCCACTTAGCAGCTAAAGGGGGTAGGGATTGGGGGCAGGGTTTTACCACCCCCAAATTCACATGTGAAGGAGCCTTAAAAGTGCTATTGCCAAATGCAACTTAGGGCTCATTCACAAGTGCGGTATGCAATGCTCCAATGCGCCTCTGAGAAATTCTGCAAGGTGGTGAGGAGGCAAAATGTTTACACCAAAAATTGCAGTGAAAGGCACACAATTGCAGCGCGGTAGTACGGCAATTATAGGTTTTAGTCAGGTGTGAGGAGGCAACATTGGATGAGACTGTGCCCTGTGATCTTTGACTTCTCCCATGTTGTTCAGGTAGATCTCCAACTCTCTAAGGTTGCCTACCTCTGCCTTAAAACACTGTAGAATGAAAGGGCAAATGATTGGTCAAACAGAAAATAAAGATAAAAATAACAAAGGCAGCAAAACTGGTGGAATAACACACAATAAATAGATAACAAAAATAAAAGACTGTGCCAATAAAAAAGATTCAATGAAAATTTAAAATTGAAAAAATTTCACCAATACCAATTCCATTGAAAGATTGGCATCCAGGGGCTGATATGCCAAAAACGGTGCACAATAATTAACCAAAACAAAAAAATCAGAGTGCAAGGAAAAATTTGTATATAAATTCACAAAATGAATGTCAAATTATATGTATAAACAATGAGAGGTTAATACGCCAAATCGGTGATCCCAAAATTGTATGCCAACAGCACACAATTGGCAAACCAAACCTCAAAAATTCTTAATGATATCACCACAAAACTCAAACGCTGATGACCAAATGAATAATGAAGGATGATGCAGATATGATGATCAGATACAGTGCCAGTTTAATGCAGTGATATAAACCGCAATTAAGTTGTCCGCTTACCAAAGGCAAGTTGTCTCAGTTGTTGGTTTTCTTCTTCCAAGTGCTTATTCTGGTTTTATATTCACCAGCTGTCAGTTAGTCTTGGTCAGGTGCTTTGACAGCGGCTGGCGGCCCATCTGTCAGAATCCGCCAAAAATAAAAAAAATAAAAATTATCTTTCCACCTCCACACCCCCCATCCACTCCCCCCCACCCCACACACACACACACACCCCCATCTTTCAAACCCCCCGCCCACACACACACCCCAGACACCGCTAACCTCCTTCTGCACAATTTATTTGATGGTAGCTGAATGTAAACAGCAGGCAGTGGGGGAACCATAGCCAGACTGCCATTGGCTGTTTCAAATTTTAAAATTAGGCTGACTATTGTGCCCCCTTCCCACTGCCTGCTGTCAATCAGCAGAGGAAGACCTGAAGAAGAATGTTCTCCTTCAAATCCTCTCCTTTGCTGATTGACAGCAGGCTATTGATTT
Source organism: Rana kukunoris (assembly GCA_029574335.1). Taxonomy (NCBI): domain Eukaryota; kingdom Metazoa; phylum Chordata; class Amphibia; order Anura; family Ranidae; genus Rana; species Rana kukunoris. Next base: position 143,457,816 of record CM056056.1, read on the forward strand.
CCCTGCTATCTGCTCTTTTTTCCTGCATTCTGACAGTGGCCAGTGGCTGTTAGAATACAAAAAAAGGCCTAGATGTCAACTGATATCAGGCTACTTCTGGGGCAGCTGGATGTAAACATAATATCATTACCTCATATTGTTATCGGCCTGAAAGGTGGCCCATAATTGGTATCTGTATGAAAAAATCCATATCTAATGGCACCTAGTAGCAGGGCAGATAATAATATGCAAAAGGGGAGGGAGACATAAACATTGGTAGCACTATGCACTGACATTATGGGGTATATTTACTAAAGGCAAATCCGCTTTGCACTACAAGCGCACTTGGAAGTGCAGTCACTATAAATCTGAAGGGGACAAAAAAAATCATTTTTGCCTGTACATGATTGGATGATAAAATCAGCAGGGCTTCCCCTAATTTCAGATCTACCCCTCAGATCTACAGCGAGTGCATGTCCAAGTGCACTTGTAGTGCAAAATGGATTTTCCTTTAGTAAATCAACTCCTATGCTGCATGGCGAGTGGATATAGAATAGAAGCCATATAATATTGTATGCAGCAATGTACACTGAAAGTAAGTTACACAGTTACTGGATATAACATGGAAGCCATACATATTATATACAGCAATGTGCACTGACAGTATGTTACACAGTTACTGGATATAACATGGAAGCCATACATATTATATACAGCAATGTGCACTGACAGTAAGTTACACAGTTACTGGATATAACATGGAAGCCATACATATTATATGCAGCAATGTGCACTGACAGTATGTTACACAGTTACTGGATATAACATGGAAGCCATACATATTATATGCAGCAATGTGCACTGACAGTATGTTACACAGTTACTGGATATAACATGGAAGCCATACATATTATATACAGCAATGTGCACTGACAGTATGTTACACAGTTACTGGATATAACATGGAAGCCATACATATTATATACAGCAATGTACACTGACAGTATGTTACACAGTTACTGGATATAACATGGAAGCCGTACATATTATATACAGCAATGTGCACTGACAGTAAGTTACACAGTTACTGGATATAACATGGAAGCCATACATATTATATACAGCAATGTGCACTGACAGTATGTTACACAGTTACTGGATATAACATGGAAGCCATACATATTATATACAGCAATGTTCACTGACAGTATGTTACACAGTTACTGGATATAACATGGATGCCATACATATTATACAGGGAGTGCAGAATTATTAGGCAAATGAGTATTTTGACCACATCATCCTCTTTATGCATGTTGTCTTACTCCAAGCTGTATAGGCTCGAAAGCCTACTACCAATTAAGCATATTAGGTGATGTGCATCTCTGTAATGAGAAGGGGTGTGGTCTAATGACATCAACACCCTATATCAGGTGTGCATAATTATTAGGCAACTTCCTTTCCTTTGGCAAAATGGGTCAAAAGAAGGACTTGACAGGCTCAGAAAAGTAAAAAATAGTGAGATATCTTGCAGAGGGATGCAGCACTCTTAAAATTGCAAAGCTTCTGAAGCGTGATCATCGAACAATCAAGCATTTCATTCAAAATAGTCAACAGGGTCGCAAGAAGCGTGTGGAAAAACCAAGGTGCAAAATAACTGCCCATGAACTGAGAAAAGTCAAGCATGCAGCTGCCAAGATGCCACTTGCCACCAGTTTGGCCATATTTCAGAGCTGCAACATCACTGGAGTGCCCAAAAGCACAAGGTGTGCAATACTCAGAGACATGGCCAAGGTAAGAAAGGCTGAAAGACGACCACCACTGAACAAGACACACAAGCTGAAACGTCAAGATTGGGCCAAGAAATATCTCAAGACTGATTTTTCTAAGGTTTTATGGACTGATGAAATGAGAGTGAGTCTTGATGGGCCAGATGGATGGGCCCGTGGCTGGATTGGTAAAGGGCAGAGAGCTCCAGTCCGACTCAGACGCCAGCAAGGTGGAGGTGGAGTACTGGTTTGGGCTGGTATCATCAAAGATGAGCTTGTGGGGTCTTTTCGGGTTGAGGATGGAGTCAAGCTCAACTCCCAGTCCTACTGCCAGTTTCTGGAAGACACCTTCTTCAAGCAGTGGTACAGGAAGAAGTCTGCATCCTTTAAGAAAAACATGATTTTCATGCAGGACAATGCTCCATCACACGCGTCCAAGTACTCCACAGCGTGGCTGGCAAGAAAGGGTATAAAAGAAGAAAAACTAATGACATGGCCTCCTTGTTCACCTGATCTGAACCCCATTGAGAACCTGTGGTCCATCATCAAATGTGAGATTTACAAGGAGGGAAAACAGTAGACCTCTCTGAACAGTGTCTGGGAGGCTGTGGTTGCTGCTGCACACAATGTTGATGGTGAACAGATCAAAACACTGACAGAATCCATGGATGGCAGGCTTTTGAGTGTCCTTGCAAAGAAAGGTGGCTATATTGGTCACTGATTTGTTTTTGTTTTGTTTTTGAATGTCAGAAATTTAAATTTATGAATGTTGAGATGTTATATTGGTTTCACTGGTAAAAATAAATAATTGAAATGGGTATATATTTGTTTTTTGTTAAGTTGCCTAATAATTATGCACAGTAATAGTCACCTGCACACACAGATATCCCCCTAAAATAGCTAAAACTAAAAATAAACTAAAAACTACTTCCAAAAATATTCAGCTTTGATATTAATGAGTTTTTTGGGTTCATTGAGAACATGGTTGTTGTTCAATAATAAAATGAATCCTCAAAAATACAACTTGCCTAATAATTCTGCACTCCCTGTATGCAGCAGGGTGACATGCTGTGGAAGAGGAGATCTATAATATTACATTACTGTGCACATGCTGTATGGTAACTGGGAAGGTGAATGTACACAGAATGAGAACTATTCAGCAGGAAATAGACAAATACAACTTAACTCATACACCAAACTTTCACAATTCTAATATTATTACATAGAAGGCTCACCTTTCATCCAGGAGAATACATCCAGGGGAATACAGAGAGCGTCTCCACCATGCTGCCATGCTTTCCTTTTCAGACTAGGCCTTACCAGGAACAGGAAGTGAGAGGTGAAAGTTCACCCCTCTGGTTCCCACTGCTCACTTCCTGTCACACACCTCCTGTATTGTTTCCTGTATTATCATTGCAGTCTCATTTAAAGAGTTTTCCCCAGGGCTGAATTCACATATTATAAGATCGAAGGCACAGAATTCAAACCCATATCCCAATAAAAAGAATGAGATAAAAGAAATGAGAAAAATATTTATACATGTAAGTAAGTGATGGGAGATGCATTCTATATATATATTTTGTATCTTCATTCTGGTACATGTGTGTGTGTGTGTATATATATATATATATCAGATATACTCTATGTGTATGTGTGTGTGTATATATATATATATATATATATATATATATATATATATATATATACTAAGGTGACCAGATTTTTTAAAAAAAATCCAGGGACACATTTTTTTTTACTAGTAATGGCGGCAATCAGCGTCTCTCTGCCCATCGCTGCAGCCGCCCACCACACAGCCTGCCGGGTCCCCGCTACTGCTTGGTGGGGAGCGGAGGAAGATAAGCAGGCAGGCAGCTGGCCGGGACTTGAGCCAAGGCAGAAGAACATGGAAGCGGAGCTGAATGGGAATGCACCTGAAACTGAAGAAATATTCCCTCTGCTCCGACCAACACATGATCATCAGAAAGGGGCACAGGTAATGGAAACCCCCCCCCCCCCCCCAAGCTAGTAGGAGCGACAGAGTAGGGGGGTGTAATTCAGAATTATTATTTTTTAAATTCTGCACTGACTGTCTTTGAAATTGCCCCAGCCCCTGTTCAAATCCAATGGGGACAAAACTGGGGACAGACTTGGTCTAGGGACAGTGTCCTTAATCCAGGGACTGTCCCCTGAAACCGGGGATGTCTGGTCACCCTATCTATATACACACACACACACACAGTATATCTGAGATATATATATATATATATATATATATATATATATATATATGTATATATATGTATATGTATATGTATATATATATATATATATATGTGTGTGTGTATGTATATGTATATATATATATATATATATATATATATATATATATATATGTGTGTGTGTGCATATATATATATATATATATATATATATATATATATATACACTGTATTTGCTGGCGTATAAGACTCCCTTTTACACTTAAAAAAACTGGGCAAAAAGCAGGGGTCATCTTATACACCGGGTCAGCTGCTCGGATGCCTGCTGGATGTGCGGTAATATCGCATGTAGCTTCGGCTACATACAGTATATACCGCTGAGCCAATCCCGGTGAGCGATGTATTCAAATGAATACAGAGCCTGCTCAGATTGGGGTAACAACCTCTGCCAATCCGAGTGCCTACATACAGTAGCCTGCTCGGATTGGCTTTGAGAGTCAGAGATGCACGGGCTGATGATGTTACAACCTCTGCCAATCCAAGCAGGCTTTGTATTCATTAATAGAATACATCGCTCGCCGTGATTGGCTCCAGTCCCAGTAAGAATGAAGAAGTATATGGTTCCAGAAGGAAGAAATATGAAGTATCGGAACGGGGGTCGTCTTATACGGTGAGTACAGGCAAAAAAAACGTTAAAAAACTGTAAAATTAGGGGGTCGTCTTATACGCCTGGTCGCCTTATACGCCAGCAAATACGGTATATATATATATATATATACACACACACATACACACACACACAGTATATATATATATATATATATATATATATATATACACACGCACAAGAATGCAGCTCTCATCACTTACATATTTATCTTCCAGCACAGCCTAGCATTGGCAGTGCAGCTTGGGCAGGGATATGACATTTAAAGCGGAGTTCCACCCAAAAGTGGAAGCTCCACTTATTTGCCTCTCCCCCCCCCCCCCACCTACTTTGCCAATGCTTTTCTGCATGTGTGTTTTTGATGCATTCCAGGGTATGTTTGGTGTGTTTTTAAAGCATTCCAGTGCATTTTCCCCTCTTTTTTTTCTTAACCTTAGATAAGGACATGTGTGTTCCAGTGCGTTCAGGTGCATTCTAGTGCGTTTTTGATGTGCTTTACAGTGTTCCATTACAGTCCAGTGCAGGAAAAATGCAGCATGCTCTACTTTTTTTCTGGAACTGCAAGCACTAGTGTGAATTATGCCATTGAAAACCATATAACTTACTTTCCATGCAGACAAAAAAAAAACGCACTGGGCTGCATGTGGTGTGAATTGTCCCTATATATAGGCAATGGAGGCAGCAGCACCCGAGAGCCAATGGAAACATTGGCTGGGATACCAACATCGCCGGATTCCAGGACAGGTAAGTGTCCTAATATTAAGTCAGCAGCTGCAGTATGTGTACAGTATGGGGGGTTATTTACTAAAGGCAAATCCACTTTGCACTACAAGTGCAAAGTGCATTTGAAATTGCATTGAAAGTGCACTTGTAAGTGCAGGCGCTGTAAATCTGAGGGGTAGAAATGAATAGAGGGGAAGCTCTGCTGATTTTATCATCCAATCATGTGCAAGCTAAAATGCTGTTTTTTTTATTTTCCATGCCCCCCTCAGATCTACAGCGACTGCACTTCCAAGTGCACTTTCCATGCAATTTCAAGTGCACTTTGAATTTGTAGTTTGAACTTGTAGTGCAACGTGGATTTGCCTTTAGTAAATAACCCCCTTTGTGTAGCTGCTGAGTTTTAATTTTGTGCTGGGGGGAACTTTTTGCTGCTGGAATTACCCTTCGGCAGGTACGAAGTCCAAACAATGGACTGGACTTAGTATAAAAAGAATATACAGTATATATACAATATATATTATATTGCCAAAAGTTTTGGGACGCCTGCCTTTACACGCACATGAGTTTTAATAGCATGCCAGTCTATAACAGCTTCAATTCCTCTGAGAAGGCTGTCTTATGGGAATGTTTGACCATTCTTCCAGAAGCACATTTTTGAGTTCAGGCACTGATGTTGGATGAGAAGGCCTGGCTCACAGTCTCCACACAAATTCATCCCAAAGGTGTTCTATCAGGTTGAGGTCAGGACTCTGTGTAGGCCAGTCAAGTTTCTCCACCCCAACCCACTCATCCATGTCTTCATGGACCTTGGTTTGTGCACTGGTCCAAATCATTTGGTGGATTATGGTGTGTGTGTGGGGGGGGGGGGGATTATGGTGTGGGGCTGTTTTTCAGGGGTTGGGTTTGGCTCCTTAGTTCCAGTGAAGGGAACTCTTAAGGCGTCAGCATACCAAGACATTTTGGGAAAATGTTATGCCTCCAACTTTGTGCGAACAGTTTGGGGATGGCCCCTTCCTGTTCCAACATGACTGCCCACCAGTGCACAAAGCAAGGTCCATAAAGACACTGATGAGCGAGTTTGGTAATAATAGTGCAACTTCTGATTCATGGATTAAACAGAACATTGAAAATTTATATCCAGAGTTTCTCTCTGTACTCTGTAAGCAGACAAGACCCTTGGACCCTTGGACCCTTGGACTGTGGAGGTGGATGTCTGTGAAGGTTCTCATTCATTCAGGTCAATCAATAAATCAATATAACTGTACTTGCTGGTCCGCCGACAAGCGTTCTCAATTCAGAATGACTTATACAAAAATTCTTTGGGAATGGAAAGTGGATGCGAGAGGTTTATCTGCTTTGTATTGAATGGATTATGTGCTTAAAATCTTATAAAAAAAATATATTTTATTTGAATCTTTTATTTTTTTTTAATTTATTTTAAAAGAGTAAAACAAGCCATTTTAACCACTTAATCACCGCCCTATAGACGAAATACGGCTATAGGGCGGTTCCTGTACTCTAACAGGACGTCCATGGACGTCCTCCGTTAGAGTCAGGTATGCGCGCCCAACCGGGCGCGCACACGCGATCACCGGTGCTCACCGGGTCCACGGGACCCGCAGCACCGATGATCGCGGTAAGGAGCCAATGGCGGCGGCTCCTTACCACGTGATCGCGCCGTCCAATGACGGCGCGACCACGTGTGTAAACAAATCTGACGTGCGTCAGATCCGCGCGCCCGAGCGGGCGCGCACACGCGGTCACGGCGCTCGGCGGGTCCACGGGACCCGCAGCGTCAGTGATCTCGGTAAGGAGCCAATGGTGGCGGCTCCTTACCACGTGATCGCGCCGTCCAATGACGGAGCGATCACATGTAAACAAACCGCGTCACTTGCTGACGCCGGTTCTTCCCTCCTCTCGCTGTACCGATCGGTACAGCGTGAGAGGAGAGCGCGGATGGCTGCAGCAGTGTGGGATGGATCTGTGACTATTGCAGTCACAGATCCATCCATCCCTGCTCAGCCATCCCTGCATTAACTCCTTCCTTCCCTGCGCAAAACTCTGCATACCCCCCACAATACTCTGCATACCCCCCAATACTCTGCATACCCCCCAATACTCTGCATACCCCTCAATACTCTGCATACCCCTCAATACTCTGCATACCCCCCAATACTCCGCAGTACCCCCCAATACTCCGCAGTACCCCCCAATACTCCGCAGTACCCCCCAATACTCTGCAATACCCCTCAATACTCTGCAATACCCCTCAATACTCCGCAATACCCCGCAGTACCCCGCAGTACCCCGCAGTACCCCGCAGTACCCCGCAGTACCCCGCAGTACCCCTCAATACTCCGCAGTACCCCTCAATACTCTGCATACCCCCCAATACTCTGCATACCCCTCAATACTCTGCATACCCCTCAATACTCTGCATACCCCTCAATACTCTGCATACCCCCCAATACTCCGCAGTACCCCCCAATACTCCGCAGTACCCCCCAATACTCTGCATACCCCCGCGCAATACTCTGCAGTACCCCCGCGCAATACTCTGCAGTACCCCCGCGCAATACTCCCCGCGCAATACTCCCCGCGCAATACTCCCCGCGCAATACTCCCCGCGCAATACTCTGCAATCGTTTTTTTTTCAGGCTTCCCAGCCTAGAGGGGAGATGTGGGGTCTTATTGACCCCATATCTCACTGTAAAGAGGACCTGTCATGCTATATTCCTATTACAAGGGATGTTTACATTCCTTGTAATAGGAATAAAAGTAACCAAAACATTTATTTTTGGGGAAAAAGGTGTCAAACTAAAATAAATAAAGTAAAATGAACAATAAAAAAAAAAAAAAAAAAATTACAGCGCCCCTGTACCCGTGTGCTCGTATACAGACGCGACCGCACACGTAAGTCCCGCCCACATATGAAAACGGTGTTGAAACCACACATGTGAGGTTTTGCTGCGAACGTTAGAGCGAGAGCAATAATTTTGGCCCTAGACCTCCTCTCCAACTAAAAAGATGTAACCAGGAAAAACATTTAAAGCGTCGCCTATGGGGATTTTTAAGTCACGTAGTTTGGCGCCATTCCACAAGCGTGTGCAATATTGAAGGGTGACATGTTGGGTATCTATTTACTCGGCGTAACTTCATCTTTCATATTATGCAAAAACATTGGGCTAACTTTACTGTTTTTTTTTTTTAAGCACAAAACTGTTTTGTTTCCAAAAAAAAACGCGTTCGAAAAATTGCTGTGCAAATACAATGCGAGATAAAAAGTTGTAACGGCCGCCATTGTATTCTCTAGGGTCTTTGCTAAAAAAGCATATATAATGTTTTGGGGTTCTATGTAATTTTCTAGCAAATAAATGATGATTTTTCCATGTAGGAGAGAAATGTCAGAATTGGTCTGGGTGTTCCAGAACGCCTGATGGCGTTCCCTGCATGTTGGGCCTCTGTATGTGGCCACGCTGTGTGAAAGTCTCACACATGGGGTATCGCCATACTCGGGAGGAATAGCAGAATGTGTTTTGGGGTGTAATTTGTGGTATGCATATGCTGTGTGTGAGAAATAACCTAATAATATGAACATTTTGTGGAAAAAAAATTAAAATAAAAAAATCTTGATTTTGCAAAGAATTGTGGGGAAAAAATGACAACTTCAAAAAACTCACGATGCCTCTTTCTAAATACCTTGGAATGTCTTCTTTCCAAAAAGGGGTCATTTGGGGGGTATTTGTACTTTTCTGGCATGTTAGGGTCTTAAGAAATGAGAGAGGCTGTCAGTACATCAGATGTGATCAAATTGATCAATTTTCAGTAATTGGTACCATAGCTTGTAGACCCCATAACTTTCACCCAGACTAAATATTATCCAATTTTTTTTTTTTGTTACCAAAGATATGTAGCAGTATACATTTTAGGCCAAATTTCTGAAGAAAAATTACTTTTCTAATATATAGCTTTGTAAAATATATTTAAATTATATTTTTGGAATGCATTTACAAGTATATTTAAAGATATATGTTTGAATGCATTTTTTTATATGTTCAAAAATATCTGGACAATATATTTTCAAACATATATTTTCACATATATGCCTTTGGAAAATATATTAAAATTATATTTTTGGAACACATTTACAAATATATGTAAAAATATATGTTGAAAAAAATCCGAAGAATATATTTAAAAAATATATTTTTCAATATATGTCTTTGGAAAATGCATTTAAATTATATTTTGGAATGCCTTTACAAGTATATTTAAAAATATATGTTTCAATGCATTTTTTTAGATGCTCAAAAATATATGTCAAATATATTGAAAAAAATATATTTTAAAATATATGCCTTTGGAAAATATATTTGAATTTACATTTTTGGAATAGATGTAAAAATATATTCGCGTAGGCCAATATATTGTAAATATATTTAAAATATATAATTTTTTTAAATAAATATATTGGAAATATATTTTTCTTCCATATGGGTTGCTCAACCAAATATGTGGTGTACATGATTCAGTGCCCATGTTCGAAACAATATATCGGCCGCACTAAAAGAGAATTACATATTCGACTGAGTGAGCATGTTGGCAGGATCAAGAGCGGTTTTCCAAAACATAACCTCTCCAGACACTATGATAAATATCATGGTAGACAAATTAAAGGGACGAGTTTTTTTGCTATAGACAACATACGTCCACATTGGAGAGGTACCAACATGGTCCGAGCCATATCTAGACTCGAAACTCGTTGGATTTTTTGTTTAAAATCCTTTATTCCGTTCGGTCTTAACATTGATTGGGATATCAATTGTTTTTTAAATAATTCTTAATATAGTCCAATCAGCCCTGAGGCTGGTCTCTGTATATAAAATAAATTTTTTAATTCAATCTTACTAATTATCTATATCTTGTTTTGAACAAGAATTGTATTCATTTGCTTATTAATTTTAGGATTACCTTTTTTTTATTTTTTTTATTTGTTTCAGTCATATAATGATGCACTTGTCTATTGACCCATGTAACTGCATGATGATTCAATTATGTGTCAAGTTATGTAGTCTTTTGCCAATTTAATTGAGGTATTCATGTGCTGATTTATGTGGCTGTCCATCGATCCAATCGTTTGTACAGTCCGATGCCTCCCCTGTCACTGTTAAACTTTGCTGCGTTTTAAATATCTATTGTGAGTTTAATTCAGCTTCAATTGAATGATTCGCCATTACTTATGCTTTTTTACCTCTTTCGCTATCCGTTCCATTTGCCCTTAGTTATTATAGGAGTCTGTCCTGGCCTTTCCCTCTTTCAAAATAGAGTTTAGGGCTATTTAAACTCTTACACGCGCTGCCGTCAACATCCGGCTAATCCCCCGTTGAAGTCCTATCAAAACGAAACGATCGTAGGGTGCCGTGACGTCATCGCGTTCCGTCCTGTACGCAGGCAGAGTTTTCCAGTCGAATAGCGAGAGGTATCGGATTTTGGATTGAAAAGATCGCAATTGTTATACATCGGTTTTGCATCGAATATCGCAATTGTTACATGCCGTTTTTACATCGAATTTATGTAAGTGCAAGACTTATTAAAGCCCTTCTGTTTTATACGTAATACGCTATGAGAGTCTCCCTTTCTATTGTTTATTATCCATGCACCCGCCTTGGAGCCTTTGCTGAGTGTCATTAAAGATTCATGCTGTTTGGTCCTGGGGAGACCGGATGTCCCTGTGCTTCATAAGACTGGTGCAAAACAGTCTTCCCTTGTGGTAAGCAGGCATTCTTACTTCACGGATATAGGGTGTCCTTTCTTCTTCTTCTTCAATCGATGAACATTGGGATTCACCTGGTTCTTTTCCTCACATTTTTTTTTTCATCACAAAGATTAACATCAGACTTTATTACTAGATCTCTTAATAATTTATTATTACAGACTTTAAAACTTTTTTTCTCTATTTTTCTTTTTTCATTAATATATACCTCCAGCTATATATCACATATGATTGGTGTTATTGCTTAGTTCTGTTGATCTTTTTTTCACTATTAAGTAGGGTTGTCCAGATACCGATACTAGTATCGGTATCGGGACCAGGGCCGGACTTACCATTGGGCTTGACTGGGCTCAAGCCCATGGGCCCCGCCCAATAAGGGGCCCCTCTAAAAAAAAAAAAAAAAAAAAAAAAAATTTTTATGGGTCCGGAGGTCCCCAGGGCCCCGGACAGCAACCCTTCCTTTTTTTATTTTTTATAAATGTTTATTTTTTTATTTTTGTTTATATTTTTCAATTTTTTATTAAAAGGCCCAGAGGTCCCCAGGGCCCCCAGATGGCAACCTCCCTTTTTATGTATTTTTTATAAATGTTTATTTTTTTATATTTTTTTTAGGGGTCTGGAGGTCCCCAGGGGCCCGGAGGCCCCCAGGGCCCCGGACAGCAACCCCTACTTTTTTTATTTATTTTTTTATAAATATATATATATATATTAGAGCTGCACGATTCTGGCCAAAATGAGAATCACAATTTTTTTGCCTAGAATGAAGATCACGATTCTCTCACGATTCTCACGGCGTAAAATCTTTTACATTTATACAAAAAAAAAAAAGAAAAAAAGGGCTAACTTTACTGCCTAGTTTTTTTTTCAAAAAAAATGCATTTAAAATGACTGCTGCGCAAATACAGTGCAACATAAAATATTGCAACAACCGCTATTTTATTCTCTAGGCCAAGGTCTTTACCAAAAAATTATATAATCTTTGGGGGTTCTAAGTAATTTTCTAGCAAAAAAAAATAATGATTTTAACTTGAAAAGAGCTGTCAGAAAAAGGTTTGGTGTTTATAAGTGGTTAAAAATTCCTAATTTACATACAGAAGAAGTTAATTCCTTTGAAGAGATACAATGTTTAGACTTAACTTTCCACTGATAAAGAATGTTTCCAAAACTTGGCAGATTGCCCAGACTGACTTTTGGCTGAGAGCAGACAGGAAATTCTTTGCATACCAAAGTGCAGAGAGAAAATTATTTTCATGTGAAAGATCATGAAACCCTGTATCAAGAATCGCAACGGGAAAAAGATCGCGATAACGATTCTTGACCATTAATCGTGGCCCAGAGATCCCCAGGGCCCCGGATGGCTACCCCCTTTTTTTTATATATATGTATATATATATATATATGTATATATATATATATATATATATGTATATATATATATATATATATATATATATATATATATATATATATGTATATATATATATATATATATATATATATATATATATATATATATATATATATAATATATATATATATATATATATATATATATATATATATATATATTATTTCTTTATTTTTATCCCGTGCACAGATGAGTCACCCCCCCGCTCAACAACTTCAATTCGCCCCCCCGCTCAACAACTTCAATGCGCCCCCCCCCCCTCGCTCCAGGGGGCCCCTTCAACACTCAAGCCCAGGGGCCCCCACCACCCTAAGTCCTGCCCTGTTAGGGACAGATACCGAGTATTTGCGAGAGTACTTGTACTCGTGCAAATGCTCCCGATACCTAAATAGAATACTTTTTTTGTATTTATCAACATGTTCTGTGAAAAATCTTTGAGTTTTTTACTACTGCGTGACAAAAAAATATTTTATTAATTTTTACTCATTTTTATTCTTTTATAATGTCTTGAGTTAGAGTTCTTCATAATTCTAAAGAAAATGTCCTTAGTCTGTATTGTGGTTTGAAAACTGTCACATGACATTTAAAAAAAGTATCGGTATTCGGTATCGGCAAGTACATGGAAAAAAAGTATCGGTACTTGTACTCGGTCCTAAAAAAGTGGTATCGGGACAACCCTACTATTAAGATTACAACTGGTCTTCAGTATTGGTTTGTTTCACTATTTATGCCAAGAAATTTAGGTTTTCAGCAAGGTGCGTTTTATTTTTATTTTTATTTTTCTTTATTGGATATTAGAGTTTCCATTTATTCACGAATGTTGTATCATAACAATTTTTCTAATATTAAGTGTCTTTAGCGCTGCACCCCTTCTATTTTTTATGCTATATTTGATTGTTGTACACAATTTTTGTGCCAGCTGCTCACCATTAACCCAATCATTGGTAACTAATTAGCGCAGCGTCAGCCCCCTGTGGGCTTGCTTTTGTTGGTTTTTTTTAGCAGACACCCTAGGAAATAAAATGTCTGTCATTGCAAGTTTTTATTTTGCACAGCATTTGCGCAATAATTTTTCTCATGGAATGGCACCAAAGTTTGTTACTTAAAAATCTCCATAGGCAACGCTTTGATTTTTTTTTTACAGGTTACCAGTTTAGAGTTACAGAGGAGGTCTAGTGCTAGAATTGTTGCACATGCTCTAACGAACGCGCCGATACCTCACATGTGTGGTTTGAGAGGCATTTACATACGTGGGTGGGACTTACGTGTGTTCGCTTCCGAGTGCGAGCTACCGGGGACAGGGGCGGTTTAAAAAAAAATAAAAAATGTATTATTTATTTTACTTTACACTTTTTTTATATTTATATTTTTTTGATCACTTTTATTCCTATTACAAGGAATGTAAACATCCCTTGTAATAGGAATGGTGTGTAACAGGTCCTCTTTATTGAGAGATGCGGGGTCAATAAGACCCCACATCTCTCCTCCAGGCTGGAAAGCATGAGATTGTGAAAAAAAATTCACTGATCTCATGCTTACTAGCCGCAATCGCGGCTTTTGTTATCACATCGCGCCCAGGCCTCCGACGGTCATATAGATCGCTATGCTTCCCATCCGGTACTATGATCGTTCTTATGGTGCGCAGAATCGCCACCGGCAAACAATGATATCTGAATGATTGCCTCTAGCTGCAGGCATCATTCAGATATCCCCTCACAAAGCTCAGGACGTCATATGACGTCCACCGGGGATGGGAGATCCCCTCTGTGAACATCATATGACTAATGGCCGGTATGGAAGTGGTTAAAGCTGAAGCAGAAATCCTTGCTGGTAGCAAACCATGGACTTGGCTTTGTAGTGGAAACAGTTAAATGTAGAGGCATATAAAAACAAAGTGTGACCTGACACAACCACCTAGACAAACCTCCACCCCTATTATACATGTATATGCAAGGAACAGTGGTCATGGGACTTTATCTGAGGCCTTTCACTTCAAAATATAAAAATAATAATACATAAAGTAGAAATTTATTTTACAAACAAAATTGACAAATTCCACAATCTCAAAATACATAAGGTTTTTTTTTTAATAAAGCCAAAATATACTGACATAGAACACAAATATAAAATAAACATACAAAATAAAATTCATGATAGATAGATACATTATACTGTACATGAGCAATTACATGATAGATATTGTTGTAAAAGTCAGACTGTTTTGACATTCAAGAAAGCATTTTGTGGATTTATTCTCTCGTCGGGAGTATAATGCCAAAAATATCGATAGATGTGGGTGGTAAACAAAAATGGTATGTAGCGCCTGGCAACTTTGATAGCAGATGCTGCTGTAAATTTAGAGGGGGTCAGAGAGTTAGTTGCCTCTGACCATGTTTATTTGGCTAAATTTAGGGCCTCTGCTCAAGCACTGGATGTACTGTTTGCCCATGGTTTTTGTCTGGGGAACCTCTCAACCACAGACAACAGGTGGCAGCAGTCGGGTAACGGTCGTGTGGCTTCTCGGCAACCAATCAGGAGGGTTGATCGCCTCACTGTGCATACTGGGAAGAGGTATTTAGGGCGCAGACACCATTAGTTCGGGTCGTTGTCGTCCCCGCCGCCATCTGCCTGGGCAGTCATCCCTTCTGGCCGGGGTGTGTGTTGGAGTGTTCCTGGCTCTGGCACCACGTTGGTCCGGAGCAATTGATCTACCATTGTAGAGAACAACAAAACCTGGGGAATGCCTAGGAAAAAAACAGGCCTCCTTACCGACCAGCCTGCAGAACAACCAAATTAATCTGTCTAACAGTATGCGTTGAAAACAGGGGTTTTGTCCGCACGCATTTGCAAACGCATGCGTGAGCCACAGAGCCGCGCCAAGGCACCCTGCAATCTGTGGTCCTAACACTAAACAATGAGTGTCCCCACAATGGAGGCACATGCATTCTAATGGATAGATGAAGGCAGGTGGACTGAAGGGGAGCCACCCCTCCTTAAAAGGTACAGGAGCACACCAAACATCCAGCATATAGCATAATGGCTGCATAGGTGCTGGTGTACTGCTGGACCAATATAAACACCACAGGTGAAACAAAAACGTGTCCACTGCCCCCATCTATTGCTGGCAATCTCAGTAAGTGGCATTGGAAGGCTAAAACAGATAACAACAAAACCTGGGGAATGCTCCGAGCCCCATCCCCACAGATTTCGAACATAACATGTATGGGGACAGCTGGCTGGTTGGTGAGTGACATGGGTGGCAGGCATGACTGTCCCCCCCATGATGCTGAAATCACAAGGGGCACATGCACTACTAACATCCTCCTGTCTTATCCCTTCAGGGTGACTCTGCATATGCACTGGGACCCCATCTCATGACTCCTATACGGAACCCCCCTAACCAAGGCTACCCCGTCTTCTGAAAGAAGAGCAGCCAGGAGCCAGCTCACATTAGGCATCTTTGCACGTTAACCACTTTAGCCCCGGACCATATTGCTGCCCAACGACCAGAGCACTTTTTGCGATTCGCCACTGCGTCGCTTTAACTGACAATTGCGCGGTCGTGCGACGAGGCTCCCAAACAAAATTGGCGTCCTTTTTTTCCCACAAATAGAGCTTTCTTTTGGTGGTATTTGATCACCTCTGCGGTTTTTATTTTTTGCGCTATAAACAAAAATAGAGCGACTATTTTGAAAAAAAATGCAATATTTTTTACTTGTTTCTGTAATAAATATCCCCCAAAAACATATAAAAAAAACTTTTTTTACTAGTAATAGCGGCGATCAGCGTTTTTTTCAGTACTGCGACCTTATGGATGACACTTCAGACACTTTTGACACTTTTTTGGGACCATTGGCATTTTTTTAGCGATCAATGCTATAAAAATGCATTGGATTACTATAAAAATGCCATTGGCAGTGAAGGGGTTAACACTAGGGGGTGGGGAAGGGGTTAAGTGTGTTCCTATTTGTGTTCTAACTGTATTGGGGGGGGTGGCCTCACTAGGATAAATCACTGATCTTCTGTTCATACATTGTATGAACAGAAAATCAGCGTTTCCCCCGCTGACAGGAACGAAAGCTGTGTGTTTACACACACAGCTCCCGTTCCCCGCTCTGTAACGAGCGATCGCGTGTGCCCGGCGGCGATCGTGCCCGCCGGGCACGGGACTCGGGGGCAAGCGGGGGGCGCACGCACGGGCTGCTGGCGGCGCGCCCGCGCCGTCTAGTGGCCGTCGAAAGTGGCGACGTAGAGCTACGGGCTCTCGCGCAGGAGAGCCGACCTGCCGCCGTATACCTGCGGCGGCTGGTCGGCAAGCGGGTAAACACACACATTAATCATGGCACAATGAGAATGCATGCATGCACACCACTGTGGTCCCTAGCACCGACACATCACATCCTCATCACATTGGATTGGCACAAGCCCACCATGCAGGACTTGTGAGCAGCAACACCACGGCTCCAATTATGTCACTGTACATTCATACACGGACCTGGGTTTCACTTCTCCATCACAAATGAGGGTGACACCCCTTTTCCCGCAGGAATGCCACCCCCACATTCCAAAATTATACACAAACAGAACCAAAAAAAGAAAAAAAAATGACGAGCAAAAATCTAATTTAAACAAAATAACAACAAAGAAAACACATAAAAGACAAAAATCACTCTGCAAAACAGTCCCCAAATATCTCAAAGACAGGTCACAAACAAACAAACGCTAATAAACAACAGAACAAAAGCACCTTGCTGTATAGGAAGGGATACAAAGGGATGTACTTTTGCAAAGGAAGTGCGTTTCTGTCTGTCCACTTCCAATTTCACTGATTGCGCTCTTCCCGAGTTGGGAGCATGCGCATAGAGGTGCTGACATGGTATGCTTCAAGCGCGCATGCGCGAGCCGGCCGACCCTTCATTTGCATGGGGTCACGACTCATTTCAATGCAACACGCCCACGTCCTTCCCAATTTGTATTACTCCGCCTTGCGCCTCAGAAATAACGTTGCGCAGGCGCTAATTTCTGCGTAAAACCGACGAGAATAGGGTGAATGCGCCAATACATTGCGCCAGTCTAACGTAAAGGCGGTGCGCTACGCCGGTCCAATTATGCGCAGATGTACCTGAATCTGGCCCATTAGATCTAATAAAAAATCATTCTTTTTAGATAATATAATGTGTATGTGGAATACATCTATGTAGCACCTGAAATGTCACACTAATTCCTAACCTGTTCAAGAATTTAACTTTCACTTTCAATAAAGCTGTACTGAAAATAAAAAGAGCAGGTTCACATCACAGTATGCAGAGCAGTGGAGACTTATGCCTCATTACCACTAAGCGGATCGGTTCGGTACGGTATTTCCATTATCAAAGCATGCCATAAAAGCGAACCGTACCGGACCATTCTGAGTCCTGCTTCAGATGTGGGGCCATAGAAAAAGGAACGGTTCCATTAGGGCGGACCTACAATACATCTCACTGATTGGTGGACGTGCTAGACTTTTTTTCTCAACCTTGTATGGTCCCGGATGGTCCGATTTGCAGTGGAAATGCTCAGCAGAATAGACCGGACCATTCTGAACCTTTCCATTCTAAACGACCCGAACCGCTCAGTGGAAACGAGGCATTACAGTAAGTAGAAGAGGATCCAGTCTCCTTTCTGTGCTGTACACAATCTTGTAAAAATGTAAAGTTTGTGGAAGAATATTTAGGGACTGCGTAGTGGTTAAACAGGCCATACATGGATTGAGAACAATAATTCTAGCACTAGACCTCCTCTGTAACTCTAAACATGTAACCTGTAAAAAAAAAAAAAATTAAAGCATCGCTTAGTATACAAAAAAAATTGTGCCAACTATAGTGTTTTTTTTTATGAATGAAACTTTCTTTAAAAAAAAAAAAAAAAATTGGAAAGATTGCTGCGCAAAAACAGATGATTTTTACATGTAGGCGAGAAGGGTCAGAATTGGCCTGGGTGGCAAGGGGTTAATTACTATATGTAATATCCAAATAATAATTATAAGCCCTGTGAGCTCATCCTCTCAGTCTGCTGCAGAGTGTGTCAGCTTGTATTTAAACTGGCCGCTCTGTATGAAGCTTCTGACAGGCTGTGCAAGGAGCCCCGTATCTCCGGAACCATAAATTTTTGCAGCCCCATATTTTGGGCAGTGGTGGGGTGGGTCTTTGGCTACATACCCCCCAAATGTGGGGTCTTTTTGAGCCGAGCTACAACCCTTTAACTTCACAGATTACACAAGTACGTTTTAAATTCAAACTGTAGCACTGACATAAGTACTTTTTCCTTATTAAGCTTTAAGAAAAACGTAGAACGTTGGTTTTAACTTTAATTATAAAACCTATCTAGTATATAGACTGTCAGTCACTTTGTAGTAGGCAAGTAGGCATCACTTTAGCCAGTCACGCAGACATACCTGAGTGTTTACATTTTCTGGAAGCAGACATGATCGAATTTTATTGACAATATACCCTGAAGAACTGAACAGTCTTTCGCACGGAACAGATGTTGTTGATACACAAAGAATTGTCTGCACAAAACTGCTTAGGACAGGAAAACAATGGTTATTTTTGCCCCCTCCCCCGATGGAGCCTGATGCATCCTGCTGCTCCACAGATGCAAAGGTACCTCAATCCAATGGGTGCAGTTTGCTCACATCCAGCAGGGTAAGTTTCACTGTCTCAGGCTGTCTGGTGACATCAAGAATTTTGATCGATCAAAACAATTTAAGATTAATTGAGCATATAATCTTTAATTTCCCCAACCCTAGAAATAACATTTAAGATTTGTAATTTACATAAGACAATCATATGTGGAGTGCAGGCTTCATCTAGTGTTCTTTTTTGGTATTGCTTCAGTTCTGTTTATCTGATTTACTGTATGTCCAGGAAGTTGTTAGTAAGCAGGGAATTCTGGGTAGAATCTTCACAAGAAGGGAAGCAGCCACCATTTCTTTGAGAAGACACTGCAGGAAGCAAGACTTGTCTTGCTTAATCCATCGCCATAACCCCTTCGAGAACTTAAAAAGTATGTTTTTATTATCTTATCTTGTTTTGTAGATCATTGTTTCTGTAATGTATGCTTCAATTTATGCAACATTGTACTGATTTGGGTCTATTTCTGTTATTTTGTAGTTTCACCTGGCTTGTTCTAATAAATCTGAGATTAAAGAAATATGGTATCTGAAATTTATAGGATAAGAAGGTTTAGCTGAATATCCTTGAGACAGAACAGTGACATTTTTAAACTGACCTCTGAAAGTTAGAGAAGCTGACTTCGGACGTCTGTACAGCCGGGGCTATGCAGTATCCATACAGTCAGAAGCCTTAAAGAAACATGCCCGCAGCAGGCAAAAGAAAGCAGCCACACTACACAGAGACGCGCTCTGTCAAGCAGTATTGACACTAGAACGGTCTCTATACAGCAAGACAGCTTCTGTCCCCGCAGCCATGTCTCACAGTTGGACATCTTCTTACAAAACATGTTCACGAGCAAGCTCATCTAAGTCATCTGTCGCAAATGCAGCAGAGAGAGGAGAGAGAGAGAGAGAGAGAGAGAGAGAGAGAGAGAGAGAGAATGCATGGAGCAAGAAAGAGAAAAGGAAAGAATACACCTTGAAATAGAAAATGTGAGACAGGCACAAGAGAGTGAGAAGGAAAGAGTAAGCACAGAGCAAGGATGAGAAAAAAGGTAAGAATATGCCTGGAAGCAGAAAAGGTAAGACAGGAACAAGAAAGAGAGAAGGAAAGAATACGCCTGGAGGCCGAGCTAGCTCAGCAAGAGGCATCTCTGAAATTGCAGCAAGCTATTCTAGAAGCTAACATGGAAAGACTGGTAGTGGACCGAGACACTGCCGCCGCCATTGCAGGAGCAGAAACTTTAGAAGCAGCCGTCTATGATGAGCCAAGAGTAGGCAGCAGCATACCAGACCTAGAGGAGGACCAACAAAATTCCTTGCAATGCACGTCAGATTATGTCTACCAGCACTGTGACCCAAGCAGCATCCAACAACAAGGAATTAAACATGACGTCAGTGAGTCACGTCAAATTAAGCAGCAATAAGACGAACTTGGACACCAGTGCTACATGCAAGAAAAAATCTGACAAAGTTCCAGACTTTCCAGTCCCAACCAAACCTTCTACTCCACAAGGTACCTACCCTTCATACAAACATCAAACAGCTGTCTTCACTCCAAAGGGGTATGCAATGAGCAGGTACGAACTGCCAACCTTATGCAAGTATGAGCCCAGCGCACCTAAAGAAGAGACTTCTACCAGGTTTGCCTATGCACCGCACCAAAATACATCAGCAGCCTACCCCAAAGCCAATCAGGCTACTGCAGACTTTGCCAAGTTCCTTGCCAAACGTGAGTTAGTTACCCAAGGACTTGTCAAATTTTGTGATCGCCCTCAACACTACAGGGCCGAGGGGATCCTCTTTCCAGAGTGCAATTCAAGGTCTAGCTCTATCCTGCAGGGAACAGATAGAACTCCGCGGGTCTGTCCCGGGTATGTTTATTCCAGGACAATATAGTGTCCCGGAATGAAACTGACAGAGCCACCCCCTGGGCCGATCTGATGCCCCCAAAAAAGGCCGCCACATCACCGCTTTACTCACTGACAGCACTTCTCCTGGCTGGGAATTCCTGAAGAAGCACAATTCCTGCTCCCTGATTGCGATTGGAGAAATCATAAATTCTGCTTCTTGTGTCCAATGACTGTGCTGTGATTCATTGGCCCACAAGCTGATTTTTGGGAAGGAGGGTGTCCCTGAAAGGTAGTTTGGAAATGTGGTTACCCTAGATAGGCCTTACAATCATCTGCAACAGACTGGATAGATGTTATGGTTCACCAGAGGCTATAGTGCAGTGGTCTCCAAACTGTGGCCCTTTGTTTGTTTTTATCCGGCCCTTGGGGCAATATTTTTTTCTCTGACACCAGTGAAGGCGCACCTTTCCTCCCAATAACACCAACAATGTGGCCCAATAATACCAATGATGGGGGGGCCATTCCTTCCAATGACACAAACAATGTGGCCCAATAATACTGTCACCGAAGGTCCCCGAATTCAGATCGAATGCGTCCGTCATACCGCTTCCTATCAGTCTGGACATAGATACCGGATATTTTAGCTGCCTTGAAGCACACAACGATACGAAACTTGTATGTGTGATAAGTATGGACTGTTTAATAAGACCAAGAATACAGCCTTATATAAGGTACAAGGTATGTTTCAACAATCACAGGAACAATGAAATCTCCACCCCCCTTTACACCATGGGGGGCTTCAATCACATACTTTTAGATACCCTGGCACCGAACCTGACGAGACACATTCCTAGATAATGACATCAGTGGAGTTAATTACTAATTGTAACAAAATGCATTACCCAGACAGCCTAAAAGGAGACTTCTGACCTTTTTGACTTAATCAGTTACAACACAGTATTGGCATCACACAATAGAACATGGTATGTCTTTCAAACCACATCTTTAGACAGGCCTGTCTCCGACAGAAAGGTGTGCGAGAAGACATGTCTGCTGGTTAGCGTACTAACCAGCAGACATGTCGGGCCGACCGGTTCCCAGCCGACAGATTTCAAAGCATGCTTTGAAATCTGTCGGGTGGCCAAATCCGACTGCTCGCCCATACACACGATCGAATCTGTCTGCTGGGACAGTCGGGCCGACCGCTTTCAGCAGACAGATTTGATCGTGTGTACGCGGCCTTAGGCGTTATAAACACAACCTAGTTTGGCAGTCAAAAAGCTTGTCGAGCCAAATTTTCCCATTGAACAACGAGGAAGTAGAGAACCTGCTCTCTTTTTGGCTTGACGAGTTCCTCGACGGGTTGCTCGGCGAAAAGTGTACACACGACCGGTTTCCTCGGCAATATACGTCTCCCATCGAGCTTCTTGCTGAATTCTGCCGAAAAAAACGGTCATGTGTACGCGGCCCCACAAGTGCTGCTCTTCGTCCGCACACTTTGCCAAGAATTGTAAGGTCTGTGTTAAATGTACAGAGTGTGACAGCACAGAGCACAACACAGCTCTACACCCAAAGCCTACTCCAAGAATAGTGATGGACAATTATCTGATGGGACGGTTTGCGACCGCTAACTGTGAACTTTCGCAAATGTCTGCAAACCGCAAGTTTGCGGTGGGCCCCATTGACTTTAATGGCAAGCGAATATTAAAAACCTTCAGCTCATATTTGCAGCCACAAAATACTTACTAGCTGTGCATAAATAGTCCCACAACATGGACACTGCCCTTCCAGAAGTATTAAGTGAAAAAACGGATACATAAGTGCCGGCCATTACAAGCCCCAAAAATTAGCCGACAGGCGTTCACCTGACAGCAAACAACTTTGTATTCTGTAACTGGAGGTACATTAAGCCATTCACCGGATACAGAAGTGTCGGCCATTACAGGCCCCAAAAATTAGCCCACAGGCATTCACCTGACAGCAAACAACCTTGTATTCTATGGCTGGTGGTACATAATGCATTCACCGGATACAGAAGTAAGTGTCGGTCTTTATAGGCCTCAAACATTAGCCCACGGCCACAGGTGTTCACTTGACAGCAAACAACCTTGTATTCTGTGGCTGAGTAAAGGGAAACTGCCACTCCAGGTGAGTGAGCTCAGCAATCAGTGTCCTCTTAGAAGCGTGGGTGCAGGCAATGCACAAAGCGAAGACTGGAAAAAAGACTGGACAGCCGCACTTCCACTAAATTCATTAAAAAAGTTGCCTTTAATGGTAAAAAATGGAAACAGCACTACAAGTCACAGCAGACAGTGGGGTGGATAGCTGACATGTTTCGCACTGGGGTATCAGTGCTCAATCATAGCTAACTAGCTACTGAGCTACTAGAGCACTAGACATAAAACACAATACTTCATAGCAAGGTATATACAGCTAACGCCATATGCCTCAATAGTGGTGGACTGATACAGCGCAGCAATATTGAGGGAATGGCGGACAGGTACGTTATAGTAGGTATGCAGAGATTACGGACCAAACTCTGGTAATTGCAGGTGGCCGAGCATTCATGCATGTGAGTAACGGTACAACAAGTCCTCAGGTAATAGGCAGTTTGCACAAAAGCATTTGAGAAGGAGATACGTGAACATGAAAGGACTTCCCATATACTTGGTAATATCAAAGATGCAGAAATCATGGAAAAGTCCCTTCGAGGCATAAACACAGAAAGGCTATGGCTGCAGGAATTCCTGACACAGTATAAGATACACAGTAGCACAGTTCACAGGGCAGCAACACATTGCATAGATCAGGGTACTTGCGATACTGAAGAACTGGCTGGCAGAGTCCAGGATCCGGGTTGCTGGGACTTGTAGTTCCAATGAGTAGGATTGTGGAGTCCTGGTTGGTGCTGCAGGGTGATGCTGGTCAGGTCCCTGGGGTGACAGGCCGGTGGTGCTGGAGGAACCAGCTGACAGTGGGGCGTCCCCACGCAATAGAGCAATACCACACTGACAGCCTGGCCAGTTTAAATAGGCCGCGCAGCCACTTAACAGGAAGTCACAGGCTAATCAGGAAGTAACTAGCTGAACTCCAAGTGAGAGACTCTTCAGGAAGAAGGTTTGGGAAGGAAGTAACGGGTGAGAGTAACTGGGAAAGAAGTACATATAATTGTACTCAAGGAAGGTTAGCGGTGAGTTGTTACAGTAGCACACCTATGCCAGTCCTTAAAAGGACTTTTGTGGAACTTTTTAGATGGCTATTTGATTGAATACAGCCTGTACCTGCTCCAAACACCAACCTCTCCCTACACAAAAAGCAGAATGTAAGATGGCCACCAGATCAAGTCTATTTATAAGGTAGGGGGTATGTCCATGTGCTGAAATGTCTCAATTGGCTGTCCTGCACCACCTGATGGATGTATCATATGTCAAAGTTCTTACCCATGTAACATTGCGGACCGTCGCAAGCATCGCCAGAACACGCATAGTTTGCCGCAAAGCGACCGCCGGGTCATCTCTATCCAAGAACCTTCCCATTGCAACAAGGAACAAGACAGGGAGATCAAAGACTCTAGTACAGACGCCATAGCAATCACTTCACAGTGCTCCAAAGTCTGCAAAGGAAGTACAGGTGGCAGATCCTGCTCTAAAATCTGTCTAGTGAGAGTTTACCCAAAAGGACGCAGAGACAAAGCAGTCAAGCTCTACGTCATCTTGGATGATCAGAGTAATAAGTCACTAGCTAGATCTGTGTTTTTTGACATTCTAAACCTTAAAGGCCCCAGCAGCCCTTAGGACCTGTGCAGGTACAGTGGAAACAGCGGGGAGAAAAGCTGACGGCAGTGGCCGCCCAAGCTGCCCGAGCCTCCCCACCTCCTATAGTCACAAAAAAAATAAAACAATGTCCTTTAACTAAGTGCACTTAGGCCCCCGACACCAGTGCCCTATAGGAAGAGCCACGTCAATGCAATCACAAGATTGCAGATGTAACGCTTCATTTGCGGGCTTTTAACCCATCTTGAGGCGCAATTCAAAACGCTGATTAGCTTCCATCCCTTGGAATTGAGTGGCGGAATTATAGGGGTCGCTGAGGCCGCCATCGCGACCGGGCCCCTTGCTACAGGGGGCCCTCGGGGGCCCCCTGGATACAGTGCTTCCATAGGAGGAGCGGAGACAAGCTCCCCGATCCAGTGACGTAGTGTGCGGGGGGGGGGGGGGGGGGCGGCAGGGAGTGCTGTTGTGGATATGGTAAAAATGGCCAAAGGAAGATGGTGAAATGCTTATTTCAATACGCAAACACATGCTCCACATGTTCTATATCTCATATATATCCTATATACTTTATACGTTATTGATTGTTATCAGATTGATCATACATAGTAATAATTTGTAATGATTTTATACAACGCTTGCAATCCTTGCTCAAAAGATGTTGCTATCAGATATTTGTCACAAGGTCTGAAGGAAAAAGGGGAAATTTGTCTGCAAAACAAGCTGGAATTAGATCTGTGGAAAAATCTCCGTCTGGATATCGAACCACAGAAAACCAGACATCAGACAAACCAAATATATATATAGCATTGTTGCTTCATGCTTCGCACCATCCTAACACAAAATAGTTAATAGCTCACACGTCACAAGACTAATATTACGTATTAATGAGCAGGTTGGATATTCAAGAATATGCACATCATTAACCATATATTAAGTTGAGATCGAAATAAAAAAGGGGAAGTATTTCAAACTGCAGCTTTTGTCAGTGTGAAATTATTCTATGCATGCATGCATGCAATTATTCACTTCTTATCAGATTTGGCCAGGAAGCAGATACCAAAAACTGACAGTTTTGTCTGTCCAAATCACTGTGTCCCCGGGCACAACATTTAGGGGGGGGGGGGGGCACGAAATTCCGTGCCTGCCACTGCTCCCAGTCCTGCTAATTTTCATTTTTTGTGTCCCTCGATCCCTGTCACCATGTTTATTGCACCGGCGCCCTGTGATTGGGTGTAAGGGGGTCATGTGCAGCATGGGGCTGGCCAGTCCGTGATCCGCACATGACCCCCTTATGCCCAATCAGAGTGCGCCTGAAAACATTGAACATGGCGGCGGGAGACTGCAAACCGCTGTCTTCACCTCCGCCTGGGCTCAGTGCCAGTGGAGATGGGAGCATGGAGGTTCAGCGTCACGGGCTGGCGGGGGCTCCAAAGCAATTCTGCACACCCAGTGACCCAGCACCAGCAGAGGTAAGGAGTCTAAGCTGGGAATTTGTTGTGCTGTTATGAATCATATGATGTTAGACGACTTCTACTAAGAGGATATGCCCTGTATACCAAAATGGTCAATGGCAGCAGTCCAATGCAATCTGGAAAATACCTTAGTGTCAATAAGGCTGTCCAAAAGGTAATTTAAGGCTTGTAATGGCAGCCGGGTGGTTTTGAAAATTTCTAGAAGGGCTGGTCTGCTTTGTAGTATAGGCTCATGTATGTTACTGTACTTCTGAGGAGGAATCGATTGCCTGAAGTAAGTGACAAACTGCCAGTGCAGTCGATTCCGACCTCCACCACCTCGGCCGCTGCCACCCCCATAACACCACCGCTGCCACCCCCATAACACCACCGCTGCCATCCCCATAACACCACCGCTGCCACCCCCCATAACACCACCGCTGCCACCCCCCATAACACCACCGCTGCCACCCCCCATAACACCACCGCTGCCACCCCCATAACGTCACCACCGCTGCCACCCCCATAACGTCACCACCGCTGCCACCCCCATAACGTCACCACCGCTGCCACCCCCATAACGTCACCACCGCTGCCACCCCCATAATAGTGTTGAGCGGAATACGCCATATTCGATTTCGCGATATTGCGCGAATATATAGAAGAATATTCGCGAAAGGAGAGTAAGGGGGCAAAAGAAGGGCGGAGAAGATAATCGCGCAATATTCCTATATTTTCCGCCCTTCTTTTGCATCAGAGCCAATCAGAATAACTCGAATATTCGGCAACAGGAATATTGCGCGATTATCTTCTCCGCCCTTCTTTTGCATCAGAGCCAATCAGAATAACTTGAATATTCGGCAAAAGGAATATCGCGCAATATTCCTTTTGCCGAATATTCAAGTTATTCTGATTGGCTCTGATGCAAAAGAAGGGCGGAGAAGATAATCGCGCAATATTCCTGTTGCCGAATATTCGAGTTATTCTGATTGGCTCTGATGCAAAAGAAGGGCCGAGTAGCTGATGCGATTCGCATCAGCTACTCGGCCCAGGGTCTCTAATCATACCAGCAATGCTTTTAGACGTCGATGGAGATCACTAGGATGTGATCTGTTTAAAAATAAATTTGAAAAAAAAGGGATTTTTAAATACAGCTTACCTGTAAAATCCTTTTCTTGGAGTACATCACGGGACACAGAGCGGCATATTCATTACTATATGGGTTATATGGAGTACCTTCAGGTGTGGACACTGGCAATCTCAAACAGGAAGTCCCCTCCCTATATAACCCCCTCCCCTAGAGGGAGTCCCTCAGTTTTGTAGCAAGCAGTATGCCTCCCAAAATGGTCACCCAAAAGAGGGGTGGGAGCTCTGTGTCCCGTGATGTACTCCAAGAAAAGGATTTTACAGGTAAGCTGTATTTAAAAATCCCTTTTTCTTTCTCGTACATCACGGGACACAGAGCGGCATATTCATTACTATATGGGATGTCCGAAAGCAATGCTTTAATGAGGGGAGGGAGACATCTTCCAAAGAAGGATTTAATTTTAGAGGTATACTCAGATACTAGTAAATCCAACTTAAACGAGAAATGTAAATCTCAAATCAAATCAAGGGAGCCCCCTCAGATCCTGAGGAGCTTGAACCGCGGCCTGTAGTACTGACTGCCCAAAGGCTGTATCCGCATTCCTTCTTACGTCCACTTGATAAAATTTTGTAAACGTGTGGACTGATGACTACGTTGCTGCCTTGCATATTCGAGCCATAGAGATCTGATGATGTGCTGCCCAGGAGGTGCCCCTGGCCCTGGTAGAATGGGCCCTTTTACCGACAAAGGAGGAGGCAACCTCTTCAAACCGCAGGCCCGAACAATTAATTGTTTAATCCATCTTGCGATGGTGGATCAAGCAGCTGCCTGACCCATCTTGGGTCCTTCCGGTAAAACGAACACCACATCTGTTTTCCGAACCTTCTCTGTAGCTTTTTTTTTTTTTTTCAAAAAGTGTTTATTTGAGTTTTCAGAAAAAAAATAAAACATTTGGTACATACAATGCAGTGAATAAATGCAACTCGACATAGGTAAAACAGGGAAGGGGGGCGGGGAAGAAGTGCAAAAAGAAGAGGGGGTAGGACATGAGGGAAGGTGCCAGATATTGCCTGCCCCCTGGAGGGGAGGAAGATATAAAAGACTAGCCCTACTGGGTCTGAACTGGTGGGATCTGAGAGACAGTCTAGTAGGGGGGATCAGGCGTTCAGTAAATTGCAAAAAGCAAAATATCACTGCTATGACATACAAAAATAAAAGAATAAGAACAACAAGTAAAAAAAACAGTTGCAAGTCCTGCTAAGCGGAGGGGTAGGGGGAGCTAAAGGGGGAGGGAGAGGCGGGGGGGAGGAAGGGGAGCACCTAGAAGTTGCACATTTAGTGACTGGGTGGGGGGAGGGTGGAGGGGGGGGGTGACATCCAGGGTATCGGATGGTATCAGGATGAAGAGGTGGATTGAGCATCAGGGGGTGGGTGACCGTCCGGGGGTCCAGGGGGAGGGGGTTTGAAGTATGAAAAGGAGTAGTGTTCAAATGCGATCAAATCATCCTGGGAAAGCGCTGAGTCCATAAAAGAATGCCAGATCGAGAGGAAGCGAGACTTAGCAGTGGCTCGTTTGAAGTCCGTGGTGGCTCGTTCTCTGTGGAGGAGAAGAAGGAGGTCGTGCGTGACCTGGGTGATGGATGGGGGTTGAGAGGAGATCCAATTTCTGAGGATTGCCCTGCGTGCGACAAGAAAACAAGTCAATGGCCATTGCTTGCTGGTTTGTGAGGTAGGTGCCGTGGTTGAGGCGGAGGAGACATCTTGTTGTGACCTCTGGAGCAGTAGTGGGTCCCAGTAGCCGAATATGAGGAGAAGGGGGTCTTTGGGTAGCTTCATTAGAGTGATCTTAAAGGTGTATGCCAGAACCTGGTCCCAGAAGGCTGAGATGAATGAGCATGACCAAAAACGGTGTGCCAGGGATGGCTTCGGATGGTGGCACAGAGGGCAGATAGGACCGTCTGGATCTTGTGATGAGTAAAGGAAGGGGATGTGTGCTCGGTGGACAATTTTCAGCTGGGTTTCTCTCCAAATTTCGTTCGGGGTGATGCGTTGAACTGTGTTGAGGCCTTGTAGCAACTTGGGTATCAGATCGTCGACTGGGAAGTCCTTTCCCCAATTGGAAGCAGACGTTGCGGATAAGGGGGATGCGGATTCGCTGAGTAGGGGCTTGTATATGTCTGAGATTTTGTAGGTGCCTTCTGAGAGAAGTCGATCAGCAAAAGTAGGAGAGAAGTGTTTGCGTGGCTCAGTGCAGGAGGAACGTAGGTAGTTGGCACATTGCCAGTAATGGAAGACATGAGAGTTGGGTAATCCGAAAGTCTCTGCCGTGGTTGCGAAGGGTAGGATTCGGCCTGTTGAGGGGTCACATAAGGAGGTGAAGAGTGTAAGCCCCTTTTCCTGCCACAGTCTGAAGGGTTTATGGTCAAGTCCCGCTGGGAAGCTCGGGTTGCCTTGGATGGTGAGATGACGGGACACATAGGGGGACAGTCCAAGGAGTTTTCTGGTTTCCCTCCAGGCGATGGCAGTGTCCCTAAGTATCAGGTTATGTTGGAGCGGGGGGGGAATCGATTTCCATCTGCAGTGTAGTAGCGCCACTAGGGAGAAGGGGTGGGCCATATCTGATTCGAGGGCGTAGTTTGAGTATCGGGAGGAACGTGATATCCAGTCCAAGCTGGTTCTCAGTAAACATGCTAAATTATACAGTCTAACATTTGGGAGACTAACTCCGCCCTCGCGTCTGGGGAGAAAGAGTTTTTTCATAGCTATGCGTGGTCGCTTACCGTGCCAGATAAATTTAGAGATAGCCGATTCAATGAGCTTGATGTCCTTATGGCGGAGCAGTAGAGGGATAGTCTGCATCGGGTACAGCAGTCTGGCAAAGCTGACCATTTTTACTAGGTGGCATCTCCCCAGAAGCGAGAGCGGCAGATCCGACCAGTTCGTCAATTCCTGAGAGATTTTATTGATCAAGGGGGGGTAGTTCAAGTGGTACAGGGAGGAGGGTAGCTTGCCAATTTTTATGCCGAGGTAGGTGATGTGTGATGTGGCGACAGAAAAGATGGAGTGTCGTGTCCACGGGGGATCGGGGCGGGAGCCTAAAGGGAGGATTTCACTTTTGGAGTAATTTATTCGTAGGCCAGAGCATGCGCGGAAATTGTCGAATATGGTTTTAATGGTGAGCATATCAGAAGAGGGGTCTGTCGAAAAAATAAGGACATCGTCCGCAAAGAGGGAGGATCGTAATTCATGGGCGCCGCATTTTATACCGTGGAGGGGGGCCACTTGGGTGAGGTGTCTGGATAGGGGTTCCAGGGCTAGGTTGAAAAGGAGAGGGGACAGAGGGCAACCCTGGCGCGTCCCCTTATGAAGCCGAAAGTCCTCCGAAAGTATTCCGGCAGCCACCACTTTTGCCGACGGGGATGCGTACATCGCCTTAATGAGGTGACAGAAAGGCCCGGAGAAACCCATTTTCGCCATAGACAGGGAGAGCCAATCGAAGCTGACATTGTCGAAGGCTTTCTCCGCGTCTAGGGTAATGATGGCATAGTCCCCATCCGGGTGTTGCTTGGCGTGTTCCAGGGCCAGCATCACTTTCCGGATGTTTAGGCAAGCTGTTCTCCCCTTCACAAATCCTGATTGTGCCGGATGGATTAAGGAGGGGATAATGTCGGCGAGCCTATTGGCGATGATTTTGGAGAGGATTTTTACATCTAGGTTCAGTAAAGATATCGGTCTGTACGAGCCAGGGTTAAGGGGGTCTTTGCCTTTTTTAGAGAGAAGTTTAACAATGGCCTGGTTGCCGGAGGGAAGATAAGGGCCGCCGGACCACACGCCGCTATATACTTTGTGAAGGGTGGGTTCTACTATACTTTGCAGGGTCTTGTAAAATTCGCCTGTGAAGCCGTCTGGGCCCGGGGCTTTAGAGGGGGTAAGTTTACGAATGGTGTTAGATACCTCGGCCAGGGAGATCGGGGCATTAAGGGCTTCTAGCTGAGAGGGGGAGATTTCGGGGATGGCCAGGTTGTCTAGGAAGGTGACTGCCGCGTTTCTGTCAAAGGGGTCCGCCGCATACAGTGTCTTGTAGTACTGAAGCATTGCTTTGTTAATAGCCGGTGGTGAGGTGTGGATCACTCCGGTGGAGTCCCGTAAGGATGTGATATGAGTGGGGGTAAAGGGGCCCTTGCATAGTCTGGCGAGTAATTTGCCGGATTTGTTCCCGAATTTATGGAGAGTGGCATCTAAAGTGGCCCTTTTGATTGTTTCTAGCGTGTCTGCCCAGGTATCAAACGATCGTTTAGCTGCGTGCCATTCATCTCTGTTGGTGGGGGAGTCGGACAAGTAAAGAGTTCTTTGAGCTTGATGCAAACGTGAGCTGGCCAATTTATACCGAGATAGAGCATTACGCTTGAAAGAGGCTGCATAGGATATGATCTGACCCCTGAGGAACGCCTTCCCGGCGTCCCAAAAGAGGTTAGGGTCTTCCGTGTGGGGGGCATTCGCCGAGGAGTATTCCTCCCAGGCTTTTTTCATAAAAAGTTGAAAGTCAGAATGGTTGTGAAGGTATGAAGGGAAGCGCCATATCTTTGGGTGGGGGGGAAGGTCCAAGTTGTTTAACGAGACCAATATCGGGGCATGGTCAGACACAGCGATGTCAAGTATATCTGTGGTCGATATCAAGGGGATCAAGTCGTCCGATGCAAAGAAATAGTCTATTCTGGTGAAGACTGCATGGGGGTTGGAGTAGAATGTAAATTCCCTGTCCGTGGGATGGGATAGTCGCCAGATGTCACGGAGATGGAGGGAATCCATAGTGGATGCGAAAGGTGAGGGATTGGAAGTGACCGTTACCGGGTTAGACCGTCTGGGAGAGGACCTGTCATCTATATGGTGTAGGGTGTCATTAAAGTCACCTCCGATCAGGTGGGGGAGTTGTGTATTTTGTAGTAGCCACGAGGACAGCTCGCGGTAAAAGGCCTTACCCGGGTTGTTAGGGGCATAGATATTAGAGATGACCAGTTCCTTACTACCTATCCTAACGTGCGCCGACAGAAATCTGCCATGGGTATCGGAGTTAACTGCAAGAACCGAACAAGGGAGGTTTTTGTGGATCAGTAGGAGAACGCCAGCCTTACGGTCGACGGCTTCTGAGCCCAGGACCGTGCCTACCCATAGTTTTTTCATGCGTGAGAAGTCGGGAGCCGACAGATGCGTCTCCTGGAGTAGGGCTACATCTGTTTTGAGTCGTTTTAGGTGTCTGAGGATTTTCATCCTCTTGTTTGGGGATCTAAGTCCCTTTACGTTCCATGAAATCACTTTCATGTAATGGGCGTGGGAAAGGGGGTCTGAGATGTATTTGTAGGAAAAGCACCGTATATGTGGGGGTTGAGAGGAGTCACCATATTAGGAGAGGGTAGGGGGTGAATGTCACTGGAGGATTGACGGGTGAAAGGCAGAGGTGCGTTGGTACCGGAGGGAGAGGGAGGGGAGGCGAAAGGAATTAGGGGGGCAGCTAGGGGAGAAATCAGCGAGAACAACAAGAACAACATAACCAGACATAAGAGCTTCACTTTTTTCCACATGGAGTCACTGTATGAGCCGGCTCCCATGCCACGACTCTGTTATCATGGGGCACAGGAGTACAGAGTAAAGAGCAAGGTGACATGCGGCTAAGAAAAAAAGAAAAAGGCAGCATACTGGGCAGAGGGAAATAAACTTCCGGGGTACATACAGTGATGCCAAGGGACGCCATGGAATGGGAGGTTGCATATATATAATAGCTGGTAGGCACGTACATATTAACTGGTGGGCAACCGGGAGGGGGGAACATGGTTGGCGTAAATGTATTTAAAACAACCTAACACAGGGGAGAGATAACAAGAGAAAAAAAAAAAAAAAAGAAAACATCAATAACAAGAATGGCGAAGATGAGCCTGCAAAGGAAAACGTTAGATGAGGGCAACGAAAGTCATTTCACATAGGCTACCTGACCGGTGGGAGGGGAAGTGCAGATCACCTGCCGATCGTAGGTCTAGGAAGTTCAAGAGCAGACCCGGCCTAGCGAGGGTGCCCAAAGAGGTTGGCTTGAGTGGGTCAGAGGAGAATAGCCAGGGGAGAGTTCCACTTTGAAAACACATCATCTCGTGGTGGGTCGGGTTGGGTCCACTCCTGTGGTCTTGAAGCGCTTAGGAGAGTCTTTTCTGGGGCTCCTTTGATCCAAGGGGCGGTTGAGTGGTGGGGCTTTGGATGGCGTCTGAGGAAGGTGGTGTGATTGCCGCGACCTCAGGAAAGCTTCGGCTTCAGATGGGTCTTGAAAGGATAGCTGGTCCCCGTTCGGGGCCCTGAGACGGAGTATGGCTGGAAAGGCTAGCGTGAATTTAATTTGTTGTTTAAAGAGTTCTGTGCAGACCTGTTGGAATGCTTTGCGTTTCTTTGATACTTCTATAGAGTAGTCAGCAAACACGAGAATTTTCATGCCGTCTATCTGTAGCTGACGGGCTTGACGGAAGGTGTGTAGTATGAGGGATTTATCAGCATAGTTGAGGTACTTGGCAATTATCGGGCGCGGAGATTTGCGTTCCGAGTTGAAGGCACCCATGCGGTGGGCGCGTTCTACCAAGCATGGGCCTGGGAGGCCTAGCGCTTCTGGGATGCGGTGAGAGCAGAGATCTTGGAGGGCAGATGTTTGAAGTGATTCCGGGACCCCCACGTACCTAAGGTTGCTCCTCCTGGATCTGTTCTCCAGGTCATCTAACTTTTGAAGGATATATTGGTTTGTCTTATCCTGTGCATGTTCCAGGGCCTGTGACTGATAGAGGTCCTCTTCTGCGCTGGACAAGCGGTGCTCCAGTTCATTTAATCTGGAGCCATGTTCCCCCAGTTGAGCCTTGATTTGGGCCATCCCTGCGTTCACGGCCCTCTCCACAGATGCTGCGATCATGGGGTTCAGCAGGGCAGCAACGGCCTGAGCGATGCGCTCTGTGGTGTTATCCCCCATGTTATCCCCCATGTCCTGAGCAGTGTGTGCCTGAGGGGTTGGAGGGGGGGAGGTGTCGCCGCTTACCTCCATCGCCGCCGTCGGCGTTGCGGACCGCGGAGCGGAGCAGGCCGAGACCGGGGCCTCGATTTGTGGCGTGGCCGGCGGCGGCTGTAGCGTCTGGGCCGTTTGGGCGCGAGCGCCCGTTTTTTCCAGGAATCGGTCCATGGGTGCTGGGAGACGTGCCCAGAGGTGGAGGAGAGGTTGTAGGGCTCCTAGAGCCGGTTTTATAGGCAGGATTCGGTCGTGCTGCGGGAGCTGCAGTGAAGGGCAGCTACTCCATGCGGCGCCGGAACCGGAAGATTCTCTGTAGCTTTAAGATAGGCCTTTATGGCCCTGACAATATCCAACGTATGCAGCAACCCCTCCTTTCTAGAGGTGGGTTTTGGAAGAAGGATGGAAGTACCACATCCTGGTTCAGGTGGAAACTGGATATAACCTTTGGTAGAAAGGAAGGATGAGGATGGAACCCCGCCCTATCCTTATGCAAAATGAGATATGGTTCCTTACAAGATAAGGCTGCCAATTCCGATACTCTCCTGGCCGAGACTATGGTGATCAGAAATACCGACTTTCTAGTCAGTAAAATCAAGGTACCTCAGCCAACGGCTCAAGGGGTTGTTTCTGTAGGGATGACAGAACAAGATTTAAGTCCCATGGACAAAGTGGTGACTTGACAGGAGGATTAATACGCAAGACCCCCTGTAAGAAGGTCTTTACCAGCGAGTGGGTGGCCAGCGGCCTCTGGAACCACACTGACAGAGCTGAGATCTGTCCCTTGATTGTGCTTAGTGCCAGGCCTTTATCCACTCCTAGCTGGAGAAAACTTAACACCCTGTCAATAGTATATTTACGGAAATTCCATCTTTTGGATTCACACCAGCCTACGTAGTTCCTCCACACCCTGTAATAAATCACCCTGGAGACCGGCTTTCTAGCCCTAATCAGGGTAGGAATTACCTGCCTAGACAGACCTCTACCCCTGAGAATCAGGGATTCAGCCTCCAGGCCGTCAAATTTAGACGCTGTAATGTAGGGTGGAGGATCGGGCCTTGTGAGAGTAGGTCTGGTTGTAGAGGAAGAGTCCAAGGGTCTCCCACTGCCATCTTCAGGACTAGTGAGTACCAAGTCCTCCGGGGCCAAGCCGGAGCTACTAGAATGACTGGCTTGTGCTCCACTCTGATCTTGCGCAACAGGCGAGGAAGTAACTGTAGCGGAGGGAATGCATATAGAAGTTTGAATTGATGCCAAGAGCAAACCAACGCATCGGTTCCGCAGGCCATAGGATCCCTCGCTCGAGACACGAACCTGTCTAGTTTCTTGTTGAACCTGGATGCCATTATATCTACGTCCGGCATTCCCCACCACTGGCAGATTGTCTGAAAGACCTGGGGATGCCGAGACCACTCCCCTGGCAACCGACTCTGGCGACTTTAAGAAGTATGCCTGCAGGTTGTCTACTCCGGGAATGAATATCGCCGAAATGCAGGGTACACGAACCTCTGCCCACTGAAAAATCAAGCTCTTGAGCGGCCTGACTCCTGGTTCCCCCTTGGTGGTTTATGTATGCCACCGCCGTGGCATTGTCTGACTGGATTCTCACCGGGAACCCCTTTAATCTGGAGGTCCATGCCAGAAGGGCTAGGCGAGCAGCTCTGATCTCCCAGATATTGATGGGGAGCTGCCTCTCTGCTTTCACCCCAGTTCCCTGGCGAGAGGACCCCTCGAAGACCGCCCCCCCCAGCCTGCCAGGCTGGCGTCTGTGGTAACTACCTTCCAGACAACAGGGCTGAAGGATTTAGAAGATTCTGGGGGTTCAACCACCAGGCCAGGCTTTGATGATAGCGTCAAAGGGGACTCTAAGGCATGTGCCCTCTTGCCCCAGGCTGCTAGAATGGCTGCCTGTAGGACGCGAGTGTGGATCTGAGCGTATGGTACTGCCTCGAACGTGGCCACTAGCTTGCCTAGTAATCGCATACACAGGCGAATAGTTGGTTTTTTTCTTGTTTAGAACCAACTGAACCAATCCCTTGATAGCCTCGATCTTTACCAGGGGCAGGACTACTCTTTGCTGTTCTGTGTCTAACCTCATGCCGAGGTATTCCAACTGCTTTGTAGGCTGGAACGCTGACTTTCCCCGGTTTTAGGACCCTGCTGAATTCTTCGAGGTACCGAACCGTGAGGTTTACTGCCTTTTGCAGACCCGGTCGTGAGTGATCTATGATTAAAAGGTCGTCCAAGTATGCTAGGACTGTGACCCCTTGGATCCTTAAATTGGCCAGAACTGGGGCTCGGATCTTCGTGAATACCCGGGGGGCCGTGGCCAGCCCGAAGGGGAGCGCCCTGCTGCCCCACCGCGAAGCGTAAAAGTCTTTGATGCGACTGAAAGATTGGTACATGAAGGTAAGCATCCTTTACGTCTATGGAGGCCAGAAAATCGTCCCTCTGAAGCGCGGCGGCTGCTGACCGGATGGATTCCATCCGGAAGGAACGAACCCTTAGGTAACCGTTTAACCTCTTTAGGTCCAAGATTGGCCTGACATCGCCGTTGGGCTTTGGTATGACAAAGAGATTGGAATAGAAACCTAGCCCTTGCTCTTGCGCTGGCACCTCTATTATTACGTCCTGGCAAAGCAGGTGATCCAAAGCTGCCAGCAATGAGGCCTTCCTTGCTGGATCCTTTGGTAGCCTTGATTCTTGAAAAATGAGGCGGAGGACACCTTAGAAACTCCAGTCTGTAGCCTGTGGTTACAGATGCCCGGACCCATTTGTCGGGGATCTTGGCTTCCCAAACTTCTGAGAAGAAACGAAGCCTTCCCCCCACCCGCGAGAGTGGGGGCGCCCCTTCATAAGGCAGACTTAGGGGCTGTCTTTGTCGGCTTGCGATACCATGGCCTCTTACCCCCAGGGGCCTGTCCCTGCGATCTACTGTTAACGTTGGATCGTGCAGGCGGCCGTCGATACTGCCTGGAATTTGAGGGCCCCGAGACAGGAAAGAGCTGCCTTCTAAATGTAGGACCCGGAATGTCTTTTTGACCGGTAAAAGGGTACTCTTGCCCCTTGAAATAGTCTGAATATATTTATCCAGATCCTCTCCGAAGAGTCGTCCTCCATGGAAGGGAAAACCTTGCCAGAAGCTTTTTGCATGGGGGCTCCGCCGCCCAGTTCTTCAACCATAAGAGCCTTCTCATGTGCACCAAAAATAGTGATAAACGAGAGGCCTGCTGGATGGAATCCTTTATAGCATCTACCGCGAACCACAGAGCTCTGGGAATGTCAGAAAACTCTTCTGCTTGTTGGGTAGGCATGTCCTTTAACATTTCCTTTGTCTGGTCTTTTAACGCCTGACAAACACCAATCGCAGCCACCGCTGGCTGCACCACTGCTCCTGCCGTAGCAAAGGATGCTTTTAAAAGTGTCTCTAACCTTTTATCAACCGGATCTTTAAACATATGTATGTTTTCCACCGGGCAAGTTAGTGATTTATTCACACATGAGATGGCTGCATCCACTACTGGGAGCCTCCATCTCTTGGAGAATTTTTTCCTCCATGGGGTAAATGACCGCAAATCTTTCGGTGGCAGAAAAATCCTGTCCGGCCGTACCCAATCCCGAAAGATCAATTCCTCCAAAAGAGGATGGACTGGAAAAACTGCGTTGCTTAACGGAGCTTTCAAAGAGCCCAGAGAGGATACCGGAGGAACCTGAGGCTCTGGGGCAATGGTAAACTAAATGCCGAGCGGACCATGTCCGTCAAAGACTGTACCCACAGTCTTTCTGTCTGGGAGTCTGAAAATGGTTCCTCCGAGGCAGACCCCTCAATCCCTGAACCCTCTTGGTTCAGGTCTAGTTGATCCTCCTGTGATTCCAATTCCTCCAGAGAGAGAATCTCAGCATCTGAGGATACACCTCTTGGTGATGGGGATCTAACCCGTTTCTTACCAGGAATAGCTCTAGCGATCAATGCTGCTATTCTCTCTTCTAGCCCCCCTAGGGATACGGCTAGCATCTCCTCTGTGATAAACACAGGGCTGGGCTGATCTGGGCCAGCCTCCGCACCAGATCCCCTTAATGGCTCATCCAAGGTACTTTTTATGTTAATAAGTTGCGGGGAAAGTATCGGCATATCAGAATCAGAAAGGGAACCCTTTTGTTTTTTTGGTCTTTTTTGTACCCTTTGACCCCGAACCTTTGGAAGCCATAATACAAAATCGAGGGACTCCGCCCACACAACAGACTGTAGTGGGCAGGAGTACAAAACCAGGGTTTAGGGGACAATAGATCCCTAATGCCCAAAAACTGATGGGATCCCGTATGCTTTTTTTTTTTTTAAATATATATTATATATTTTCTTTTTACAACATACAGTGACCCCAAACTTAGTTTGCCAGCCTCCAACCTGCTGCAAAAAGGGGAATTTTTTGGCTTAACAAAAAAGGCATTGGAACAAAGTCCAGCATGTACTACCCCTCTTCCGCCACCGGGAGTCACTGTTCTGCCGCTCTGCGTCCTCTCCTTATGAAAATCAGTCTCAGACTGAGCACTGACAATGCCTGCTGTCTATAACAGCACTAAGGCGCGCCCCTGTATGACGCCGCAGGCACGCCCCCCCCCGCCCTCCTGTCTGAACGGCGCGAAAAAAGTCTATAAGACGTGCGCGCGCACGCGCGCGCGCGTATGCCGGAAACAGGAGGAACATGGAGGAGCCGCGCTGCTGGAGATCCAGGAACGCAGAAACAGGCGGCAGATTCAAACCCCCGGCCAGGTAGGACTTTCCAAAGGCCCCTAGGGATCCTTACTAGCCCTAGGAAGAAAACAGCAGGTTTAGCTAGCAACACATTTTTAGACAGGGGAACCTAGTGATGGGGGAGAAAGGGTGTCATCCTGTCTCTCTCAGACATAGTGAACAAGGTTGCCCATGCAGAGCATACTTAGGCTATCCCCCCTTTTAGGTTACCCCGGAGAGCCTGCTGTCGAACCAAGTCCCGCAGGCTCCCCCTTACCTGCTCCATGCAGCAGGATGTTTGTCCAGCAAACTGATCCAATCTTCTCCCATCTCCGTGGGTAGCGTAGTAGACCTTCAGGCCCTGGGGTCCTATGAAGGTACCCACTGTCCTGGACCTATATAGCACCCTGGCAAGCAGGAACTTATGTTTTTTACAAACTCCAAGTCCTGGGCCCAGGGTCCAGCCCTCCAAAGAGGAGCATTATAGGCAAAACCCCACGGCTTGGGGCCCGGGTACTGTCCACTTTGGCACTGAGGCTCCTTGGACAGATCCGGTTAGCCCGCCCTTAATCCCAAGGATGTGGAGCAAAGCTATTCCGTGACCAACACCTAAGACACTGGCGAAAAAACTGAGGGACTCCCTCTAGGGGAGGGGGTTATATAGGGAGGGGACTTCCTGTTTGAGATTGCCAGTGTCCACACCTGAAGGTACTCCATATAACCCATATAGTAATGAATATGCCGCTCTGTGTCCCGTGATGTACGAGAAAGAAATATGAATATTCGCCATAGCGAATATTCGCCGCAATATTCGAGTTATTCGCTTATACTCGAATATGCAATATTCGTAGCCAATATTCGCAATGCGAATATTTGTGAGCAACACTACTCCTTAATAGTGTTGAGCAGAATATGCCATATTCGATTTTGCGATATATCTCGAATATATTGTCGAATATTCGAGATATATTCGCTAAATACGAATATTCGTGATATTTTTTGAAAATTAAATCATTGCGAATTTTCGCGATTGCGAATGCGAATATTCGAGAAATGCGGAAGGAGCACTCTGATTGGCTCAGAATATTCGTGATATTTTACAATACAAAATAATTGCGAAATTTTGAGAAAAGCGGAATGGAGCACTCTGATTGGCTCAGAATATTCGTGATATATTATAATACAAAATAATTGCGAATATTCGGCAAATGTGGAAGGAGCACTCTGATTGGCTAAGAATATTCGTGATATGTTATAATACAAAATAATTGCGAAATTTCGAGAAATGCGGAATGGAGCACTCTGATTGGCTCAGAATATTCTTGATATTTTATCAAAATTTCGCAAAAATACGATTGCGATTTTTTGGCAGAATTTCAGTACATGCTTTAGGAGCGCTCTGATTGGCTCATTCTGAAATCGAATAGTCGAGATATTTTTTCGAAATTTCACAAAATGCGAATGATAAATTCATTGCGGAATTTCGACAGTAACACTCTGAAATCGAATATATGTTATTTTAGCTAAAAACAGTATTGCGAATTTCTCGAGCGTGCATGCGCAATCGCGCGAACAACACGCACGCGTGACTACTTCCTGGAACTTGGACACTTGCCAGTTTCATTTTCCATAGGTAGTTGTTGTTGGTCTAGTGCCCAGATTTCTTTTGAAAAAAATGGTAGGGAGTAATCTGACACCAAGTGAGGAAAAGATGCTGATCTGTGTAAGTATTTGAATTATCTTTAACTGCATTTTAGACTAGTTTAAAAGTTAGTATATAAGATCAGATATTAGTATTTCCCAAACAATTTGTCTCCTGGTGTTAAGAAACTACAAGTCCCAGCATGCCTGTACAGCTGCAGACACCCTGGTTGGTAAATGTGTATTTAGGCACTTTCCTTGCTATTTTGCATAATGAATTTAACATGTTGTGGACACCGGGCTAATTTTTCAGATTTGGTGTTTACGAGACTAAAATTTTTTTTTGCTAGAAAATTACTTAAAACCCCCAAACATTATATATATATTTTTTTCTAACACCCTAGAGCAGGGGTCTCCAAACTTTTTACTTCGAGGGCCACATTCTATATTTTACTCATATCCGCGGGCCGGAAAAATAATTTTAGTAAATAAATCCACAGTAGAAGAATAGCATTTTACTTACTGTTGACAGCAGAACTGGATGATGGTCCTGTCGTCTAATAAAACGCTGGAGCACCAGTCTCCCCCACATCTGTGTCCCCACATTGGTGTCCCCATACATCTGTGTCCCCACATTGGTGTCTCCATACATCTGTGTCCCCACATTGGTGTCCCCATACATCTGTGTCCTCACATTGGTGTCCCCATACATCTGTGTCCCCACATTGGTGTCCCCATACATCTGTGTCCTCACATTGGTGTCCCCACACATTTGTGTCCCCACCAGTCTCACCACACATCTGGTACCCCACCAGTCTCCTCATAC
The DNA here is from genome assembly GCA_029574335.1 of Rana kukunoris. Taxonomy (NCBI): domain Eukaryota; kingdom Metazoa; phylum Chordata; class Amphibia; order Anura; family Ranidae; genus Rana; species Rana kukunoris. The sequence continues at coordinate 143,499,396 of CM056056.1, forward strand.
ATCTGTGTCCTCACATTGGTGTCCCCATACATCTGTGTCCTCACATTGGTGTCCCCATACATCTGTGTCCTCACATTGGTGTGCCCACACATCTGTGACCCCCACCAGTCTCCCCACACATCTGGGTCCCCACCAGACTCCTCATACATCTGTGACCCCCACCAGTCTCCTCATACATTTATGTCCCCACACATCTGGGTCCCCACACATCTGTGTCCCCACACATCTGTGTCCCCACACATCTGTGTCCCCACCAGTCTCCTCATACATCTGAGCCCCCACACTGGTGTCCCTACAATTCTGTGTCCCCACACTGTTGTCCCCACACATCTGTTACCCCACCAGTCTCCTCATACATCTGTGTCCCCACCAGTCTCCCCACAAATCAGTGTCCCCACATTGGTGTCCCCACCAGTCTCACACATATTTGTCCCCACCAGTCTCCTCATACATCTGTGTCCCCACATTGGTGTCCCAACACATGTGTCCCCACCAGTCTCCTCATACATCTGTGACCCCACCAGTCTCCTCATACATCTATGTCCCCACACATCTGTTACCCCACCAGTCTACTCATACATCTATGTCCCCACATTGGTGTCCCCACACATCTGTGTCCCCACATTGGTGTCCTCATACATCTGTGTCCTCACATTGGTGTCCCCATACATCTGTGTCCTCACATTGGTGTCCCCATACATCTGTGTCCTCACATTGGTGTCCCCATACATCTGTGTCCCCACATTGGTGTCCCCATACATGTGTCCCCACATTGGTGTCCCCATACATCTGTGTCCCCACATTGGTGTCCCCATACATATGTGTCCCCACACTGGTGTCCCCATACATATGTGTCCCCACACTGGTGTCCCCATACATCTGTGTCCCCACATTCGTGTCCCCATACATCTGTGTCCCCACATTCGTGTCCCCACACATCTGTGACCCCCACCAGTCTCCTCATACATTTATGTCCCCATACATCTGTGTCCCCACATTGGTATCCCCATACATCTGTGTCCTCACATTGGTGTGCCCACACATCTGTGACCCCCACCAGTCTCCTCATACATTTATGTCCCCATACATCTGTGTCCCCACATTGGTTTCCCCATACATCTGTGTCCCCACATTCGTGTCCCCATACATTCGTGTCCCCATACATCTGTGTCCCCACATTGGTGTCCCCATACATCTGTGTCCCCACATTGGTGTCCCCATACATCTGTGTCCCCACATTGGTGTCCCCATACATCTGTGTCCCCACATTGGTGTCCCCATACATCTGTGTCCCCACATTCGTGTCCCCATACATCTGTGTCCCCACATTCGTGTCCCCACACATCTGTGACCCTCACCAGTGTCCTCATACATTTATGTCCCCACACATCTGTGTCCCCACATTGGTTTCCCCATACATCTGTGTCCCCACATTCGTGTCCCCATACATTCGTGTCCCCATACATCTGTGTCCCCACATTGGTGTCCCCATACATCTGTGTCCCCACATTGGTGTCCCCATACATCTGTGTCCCCACATTGGTGTCCCCATACATCTGTGTCCCCACATTCGTGTCCCCATACATCTGTGTCCCCACATTCGTGTCCCCACACATCTGTGACCCCCACCAGTGTCCTCATACATTTATGTCCCCACACATCTGTGTCCCCACACATCTGTGTCCCCACACATCTGTGTCCCCACACATCTGTGTCCGCATACTGGTGTCCCCACATTGGTGTCCCCACCAGTCTCCTCATACATCTGAGCCCCCACACTGGTGTCCCTACAATTCTGTGTCCCCACACTGTTGTCCCCACACATCTGTTACCCCACCAGTCTCCTCATACATCTGTGTCCCCACATTGGTGTCCCCACACATGTGTCCCCACCAGTCTCCTCATACATCTGTGACCCCACCAGTCTCCTCATACATCTATGTCCCCACACATCTGTTACCCCACCAGTCTACTCATACATCTATGTCCCCACATTGGTGTCCCCACACATCTGTGTCCCCACATTGGTGTCCTCACATTGGTGTCCCCATACATCTGTGTCCCCACATTGGTGTCCCCACATTGGTGTCCCCACATTGGTGTCCCCACATTGGTGTCCCCACATTGGTGTCCCCACATTGGTGTCCCCATACATTGGTGTGTCCCCATACATCTGTGTCCCCACATTGGTGTCCCCATACATCTGTGTCCTCCACATTGGTGTCCCCACATTGGTGTCCCCATACATCTGTGTCCTCACATTGGTGTCCCCACATTGGTGTCCTCACACATCTGTGTCCCCACATTGGTGTCCCCACATTGGTGTCCCCACATTGGTGTCCCCACATTGGTGTCCCCACATTGGTGTCCCCACATTGGTGTCCCCACATTGGTGTCCCCATACATGTGTCCCCACATTGGTGTCCCCATACATGTGTCCCCACATTGGTGTCCCCATACATGTGTCCCCACATTGGTGTCCCCACACATGTGTCCCCACATTGGTGTCCCCACATTGGTGTCCCCATACATGTGTCCCCACATTGGTGTCCCCATACATCTGTGTCCCCACATTGGTGTCCCCACATTGGTGTCCCCACATTGGTGTCCCCACATTGGTGTCCCCACACATCTGTGTCCCCACACATCTGTGTCCCCACACATCTGTGTCCCCACACATCTGTGTCCCCACACATCTGTGTCCCCACACATTGGTGTCCCCACACATTGGTGTCCCCACACATTTGTGTCCCCACACATTGGTGTCCACACACATTGGTGTCCACACATTGGTGTCCACACATTGGTGTCCCAACACATGTGTCCCCACCAGTCTCCTCATACATCTGTGACCCCACCAGTCTCCTCATACATCTATGTCCCCACACATCTGTTACCCCACCAGTCTACTCATACATCTATGTCCCCACATTGGTGTCCCCACACATCTGTGTCCCCACATTGGTGTCCTCATACATCTGTGTCCTCACATTGGTGTCCCCATACATCTGTGTCCTCACATTGGTGTCCCCATACATCTGTGTCCCCACATTGGTGTCCCCACATTGGTGTCCCCATACATGTGTCCCCACATTGGTGTCCCCATACATCTGTGTCCCCACATTGGTGTCCCCATACATCTGTGTCCTCACATTGGTGTCCCCACATTGGTGTCCTCACACATCTGTGTCCCCACATTGGTGTCCCCACATTGGTGTCCCCATACATGTGTCCCCACATTGGTGTCCCCATACATCTGTGTCCCCACATTGGTGTCCCCACATTGGTGTCCCCACATTGGTGTCCCCACATTGGTGTCCCCATACATGTGTCCCCACATTGGTGTCCCCACATTGGTGTCCCCACATTGGTGTCCCCACATTGGTGTCCCCACATTGGTGTCCCCACATTGGTGTCCCCACATTGGTGTCCCCACATTGGTGTCCCCATACATGTGTCCCCACATTGGTGTCCCCATACATCTGTGTCCCCACATTGGTGTCCCCACATTGGTGTCCCCACATTGGTGTCCCCACATTGGTGTCCCCACATTGGTGTCCCCACACATCTGTGTCCCCACACATCTGTGTCCCCACACATCTGTGTCCCCACACATCTGTGTCCACACACATCTGTGTCCACACACATCTGTGTCCACACACATCTGTGTCCACACACATCTGTGTCCACACACATTTGTGTCCACACACATTGGTGTCCACACACATTGGTGTCCACACACATTGGTGTCCACACACATTGGTGTCCCCACACATTGGTGTCCCCACACATTGGTGTCCCCACACATTGGTGTCCCCACACATTGGTGTCCCCACACATTGGTGTCCCCACACATTGGTGTCCCCACACATCGGTGTCCCCACACATCGGTGTCCCCACACATCGGTGTCCCCACATTGGTGTCCCCACATTGGTGTCCCCACACACCTGTGTCCCCACACTGATGTCCCCACACATCTGTGTCCCCACCAGTCTCCTCATACATCTGTGCCCCCACACTGGTGTCCCCACACATCTGTTACCCCACCAGTCTCCTCATACATCTGTGACCCCCACCAGTCTCCTCATACATTTATGTCCCCACACATCTGGGTCCCCACACCACTGTGTCCCACACACTGTTCTCCCCACACATCTGTTACCCCACCAGTCTCCTCATACATCTGTGACCCCCACCAGTCTCCTCATACATCTATGTCCCCACACATCTGTTACCCCACCAGTCTACTCATACATCTATGTCCCCACATTGGTTTCCCCATACATGTGTGTCCCCACATTGGTGTCCCCATACATCTGTGTCCCCACATTGGTGTCCCCATACATCTGTGTCCCCACATTGGTGTCCCCATACATCTGTGTCCCCACATTGGTGTCCCCATACATCTGTGTCCCCACATTGGTGTCCCCATACATCTGTGTCCCCACATTGGTGTCCCCATACATCTGTGTCCCCACATTGGTGTCCCCATACATCTGTGTCCCCACATTGGTGTCCCCATACATCTGTGTCCCCACATTGGTGTCCCCATACATCTGTGTCCCCACATTGGTGTCCCCATACATCTGTGTCCTCACATTGGTGTCCCCATACATCTGTGTCCCCACATTGGTGTCCCCATACATCTGTGTCCCCACATTCGTGTCCCCATACATCTGTGTCCCCACATTCGTGTCCCCACACATCTGTGTCCTCACATTCGTGTCCCCATACATATGTGTCCCCACACTGGTGTCCCCATACATATGTGTCCCCTACACTGGTGTCCCCATACATCTGTGTCCCCACATTGGTGTCCCCATACATCTGTGTCCCCACACATCTGTAACCCCCACCAGTCTCCTCATACATTTATGTCCCCATACATCTGTGTCCCCACATTGGTGTCCCCATACATCTGTGTCCCCACATTGGTGTCCCCACACACCTGTGTCCCCACACTGGTGTCCCCACACATCTGTGTCCCCACCAGTCTCCTCATACATCTGTGCCCCCACACTGGTGTCCCCACAATTCTGTGTCCCCACACTGTTGTCCCCACACATCTGTTAACCCACCAGTCTCCTCATACATCTGTGACCCCCACCAGTCTCCTCATACATTTATGTCCCCACACACCTGGGTCCCCACACATCTGTGTCCCCACACTGTTGTCCCCACACATCTGTTACCCCACCAGTCTCCTCATACATCTGTGTCCCCACATTGGTGTCCCCACACATTTGTGTCCCCACCAGTCTCCTCATACATCTATGTCCCCACACATCTGTTAGCCCACCAGTCTCCTCATACATCTGTGTCCCCACATTGGTGTCCCCATACATGTGTCCCCACGAGTCTCCCCACAAATCAGTGTCCCCACATTGGTGTCCCCACCAGTCTCCTCACACATATTTGTCCCCACCAGTCTCCTCATACATCTGTGTCCCCACATTGGTGTCCCCACACATTTGTGTCCCCACCAGTCTCCTCATACATCTGTGACCCCACCAGTCTCCTCATACATCTATGTCCCCACACATCTGTTACCCCACCAGTCTCCTCATACATCTGTGTCCCCACATTGGTGTCCCCATACATGTGTCCCCACCAGTCTCCCCACAAATCAGTGTCCCCACACTTGTGTCCCCACATTGGTGTCCCCACCAGTCTCCTCACACATATTTGTCCCCACCAGTCTCCTCACACATATTTGTCCCCACCAGTCTCCTCACACATATTTGTCCCCACCAGTCTCCTCATACATCTGTGTCCCCACATTGGTGTCCCCACACATTTGTGTCCCCACCAGTCTCCTCATACATCTGTGACCCCACCAGTCTCCTCATACATCTATGTCCCCACACATCTGTTACCCCACCAGTCTACTCATACATCTATGTCCCCAAATTTGTGTCCCCACATATCTGTGTCCCCACCAGTCTCCTCATACATCTGTGTCCCCACATTGGTGGGAACACAGATGTATGAGGAGACTGGTGGGGACACAGATGTGTGGGGACACCAGTGTGGGGACACAGATGCGTGGGGATATTGGTGGGGACACAGATGTGTGGGGACACCGATGTGGGGACACAGATGTATGAGGAGACTGTTGGGGACACAGATATGTAGGGAGACTGGTGGGCACACAAATGTGTGGGGACACCAATGTGGGGACACAGATGTATGAGGAGACTGGTGGGGTAACAGATGTGTGGATACAACAGTGTGGGGACACAGAATTGTGGGGACACCAGTGTGGGGGCACAGATGTATAAGGACACTGGTGGGGACACAGATGTGTGGGGTAACAGATTTGTGGGGAGACTGGTGTCCCCATACATCTGTGTCCCCACCAGTCTCCTCATACATCTGTTTCCCCATATTGGTGGGAACACAGATGTATGAGGAGACTGGTGGGGACACAGATGTGTGGGGACACCAGTGTGGGGACACAGATGTGTGGGGAGATTGGTGGGGACACAGATGTGTGGGGACACCGATGTGGGGACACAGATGTATGAGGAGACTGTTGGGGACACAGATGTGTGGGGAGACTGGTGGGGACACAAATGTGTGGGGACACCAATGTGGGGACACAGATGTATGGGGTAACAGATGTGTGGGGACAACAGTGTGGGGACACAGAATTGTGGGGACACCAGTGTGGGGGCACAGATGTACGAGGACACTGGTGGGGACACAGAGGTGTGGGGACACAAGTGTGGGGACACAGATTTGTGGGGAGACTGGTGTCCCCATACATCTGTGACCCCACATTGGTGTCCCCATACAACTGTGTTCCCACCAGTCTCCTTATACATCTGTGTCCCCACCAGTCTCCCCACACATCTGTGTCCCCAACAGTCTCCTCATACATCGGTGTCCCCACACATCTGTGACCCCACCAATCTCCCCACACATCTGTGTCCCCACCAGTGTCCTCATACATCTGTGTTCCCACCAATGTGGGGACACAGATGTATGAGGAGACTGGTGGGGACACAGATGTATGAGGAGACTGGTGGGGGTCACAGATGTGTGGGGACACCAGTGTGGGGACCCAGATGTGTGAGGACACAAGTGTGGGGAGACTGGTGGGGACACAGATGTGTGGGGACACTGATGTGGGGACACAGATGTATGAGGAGACTGCTGGGGACACCGATGTGTGGGGACACAAGTGTGGGGACACTGATTTGTGGGGAGACTGTTGGGGACACAGATGTATGGGGACACTAATGTGGGGACACAGATGTATGAGGAGACTGGTGGGGACACATGTGTGGAGACACAAGTGTGGGGACACTGATTTGTGGGGAGACTGGTGGGGACACAGATGAATGGGGACACCAGTCTCCACACAAATCAGTGTCCCCACACTTGTGTCCCCACACATCTGTTACCCCACCAGTCTACTCATACATCTATGTCCCCACACATCTGTGACTCCACCAGTCTCCCCATAAATCAGTGTCCACACACTGGTATCCCCACACATCTGGGTCCCCACACTGGTGTCCCCACACATCTGGGTCCCCACACATCTGGGTCCCCACACATCTGTTTCCCTACCAGTCTCCTCATACATCTGTGTCCCCACATTGGTTTCCCCACCAGTCTCCTCATACATCTGTGTGCCCACATCGGTGTCCCCATACATCTGTGGGCCCAATAGTCTCCCCACACATCTGTGTCCCCACACATCTGTGTCCCCATTAAACCCCCCTCCACTGGTGTCCCCACAAGAGCACACCCCCACTGGTGTCCCCACAAGAGCACACCCCCACTGGTGTCCCCACAAGAGCACCCCCCCACTGGTGTCCCCACAAGAGCACCCCCCCACTGGTGTCCCCATTAGAGCACCCCCCCACTGGTGTCCCCATTAGAGCACCCCCCCACTGGTGTCCCCATTAGAGAACCCCCCCACTGGTGTCCCCATTAGAGAACCCCCCCTTTGGATGAGAACCTCTCTATCTACAAGGCAATAACTAAGAAATATCACAAAGAAACCTTCAAGGCCAAGAAAAATTATTTTTCTGAGGCCATCAACAGCGCCTTGAATCGCCCCCGCGAACTCTTCAAGCTGGTCACTGCGACCATGAATCCAGGATGTCTTGAAGCCCCCAATTTAGACTCACAAGAATTTTGCGGTGAATTGTCGGATTACTTCATTAATAAAATTGAGGGAATCCGGCAAAGCATTCAGCAGAAAAATTCCCCCCGTAGCCCCCCCTGTAACAAGTTACACAACACCTGTAGTAATTCACCCCAACCAGGTAAGTTTACGCTGGAACCTATCACTATCCAAGCCACAAAACATATCATCGGTACTCTGCGTAACAGCACTGCGCCAAATGATATCATCCCCACCAAACTGTTGAAGGAGTGCGCCGACATCCTGGCACCTCCTATCACACAGCTTATTAACCAATCTTTCATGGAGGGCATAGTGCCCTCCCAGTTGAAGGAGGGTATAATTAGACCCATCTTGAAGAAATCTACCCTGGACCCCAAGGATCCACTCCACCGCCGCCCTATAACAAGCTTAAACACTTTTTCCAAGATTATGGAGAAAGCAGTGGTGCAACAGCTGCAACAGCATCTAGACACCCACAACCTACTCGACCCATTTCAATCAGGTTTCCGCCCTGGACATGGGACAGAAACAGCATTGCTCAAGATATGGGACGACGCTCTCGAGGCTGCAGACGAAGGAGAATCTTGTCTTCTGGTTCTGTTAGACCTGAGCGCAGCTTTCGACACAGTAGACCACAAGCTTCTATTGACCCGGCTAGCTGAAGTAGCCAGAGTCACAGAAGGCGATTTATCTTGGTTCTCCTCTTTTTTGGAAAACAGATCGCAAATAGTGAAGTTAGGACCTTTCTTTTCGGAAAAACGCACGGTATCATACGGAGTCCCTCAGGGATCCCCGCTGTCGCCGGTGTTATTCAACATCTATCTTCGTCCGCTTTTTGAGATCATCAGCAGTCAAAAACTGCTCTATCACTCATATGCAGACGACACGCAACTGTATTTCCGCATTTGCAATAAAAAGGATCACCACCTCAATCTAGAGACATGCCTCTCTTTGATAGAGGACTGGATGACAAAGAGTTATCTTAAACTCAACGGAGCGAAAACAGAACTCCTTCTGTTTCAAGCCAAGCGTAAGAATCTACCTGCAACAACTTGGACACCGCTAGCGCAAAGTCAAAAGCCTCGGGGTCATTTTCGACTCCTACATGACTATGGACGCACAAATAGGGTCAGTAGTCAGCGGATCTCACCATCTGCTGCGCCTACTACGCAGGCTTATCCCTTTTATCCCCAAAGAAGACATAGCGGTCGTGGTGGGAGCAGTTGTTAACTCCAGATTGGACTACGCAAATGCCCTTTACCTCGGACTCCCTAAGTACCAAATCGCTCGTCTACAAGTCGTTCAAAATACGGCCGCTAGACTTGTGACTGGGAAAAAACCCTGGGAATCCATCTCACCTTCACTGAGATCCCTTCACTGGCTGCCAGTAAAAGACAGAATCACTTTTAAAGCACTCTGTCTAACGCATAGATGTGTCCATGGGAACGCCCCCCAATATCTATGCGATAAAATAAAAGCCCACAACCCCAATCGCGTTCTGCGATCCACTGATCAAAACCTCCTGCAGATACCGAAAGCCGGATACAAATCCAAAGGAGATAGAAGATTCGCGGTCCAAGGTCCCAGACTATGGAACGCATTGCCAACCAGTATTCGGTTGGAGGAGAACTACCTAGCATTCAGGAGAAAGATCAAGACTCATCTCTTTTGATACCAAAGGAGACAGGAACAACAAGCGCCCAGAGGCGATTCAGTTCGCATGTGCCGCGCTATATAAGTTTTCATTCATTCATTCATTCATTCACTGGTGTCCCCATAAGAGCACCCCCCCTACTTGTCAGTTGTATCCCCATTAAAGCACCTCCCACTTGTGTCCCCATCAGAATTATCAGCACCCGGATGTTTGTGCCATATCAGAGCCATTCAGCCACCCTCCACAGTAGTGTACAGTAATCATCTCGCATCAGCCCCCCTCCCTCCTCCATGCATGTGTACTAGGCATGTGCATTTCGTTTCGTTCCCAATCGAAATTCGGACAAATTTTCCATTATTCGGACATTCGGATGCATACGAATTTCCGAATTGCTATATTAGCGAAAAATTTCGACCGTTTTCGGAATTCGTTCATTTTCGACCGAATTTCGAAAAAAAAAAATGGTCGAAATCGAATTTTTTTTTTTCGAATTCCGAATCGAATACCCGCGGACCAAATTCGATCGGAATTCGAAAAAAAAAAAAAAAAAAAAAAAAAATATTTTCGAATTTAATTCGAAAAAAATTCTATTCGAAAAGAGACTATTTGTTTTCTAATCTGGTTGAAATATTTTCGATTTCGACCGTTTTTTTCGAAATTCGGTCGAAAACGAACGAATTCGAAAAAAGGTCGAAATATTTTCGCTTTCGGCCGTATTTTTCGAAATTCGGTCGAAAACGAACGAATTCCGAAAACGAATTCAACACATGTAACGAACCTAACTTAACGAAATTTATTAAATGACGAATTGAAACGAAACGAAACGAATTTTTCACTTTTGCACATGCCTAATGTGTACTTTACCAGCGCGTCAGACATTACACACACTGGCTGCACTTCCCGACTCCCGCCCCGCATTAATACACACTCGTTACTGGTTAACAGCGAGGCGGAGCAGGGAGGTGTGGCAACGGGTCTAAAACAAATCATTGGCTGCTATGATGCCCGTGGACCCAGCAGCCAACACAAACACAGTGAGACGCCGGGAGAGATTGCGGGACCTGTGCTGCATATTGCTAGGGACGAATATTCAGCGCAGGTTCCACAACTAACAGGTGGACCAGTGACTCCAGCTGCGTGCCGGAGGAAATGGCCTGGCGGGCCGGATGTGGCCCGCGGGCCGTACTTTGGAGACTCCTGCCCTAGAGAATGAAATGGTAATCATTGCAATATTTTTTGTCACACCGTATTTGCTCAGCGGTCTTACAAGCGCACTTTTTTTGGAAAAAAATAACTTTTTTGAATTGGAAAATAACACAACAATAAATTTTGCCCAATTTTTTTAGATTTTGTGAAAGATAAAGTTACGCCGAGTAAAATGATACCCAACATGTCACGCTCAAAAATTGTGCCCGCTCGTGGCATGGCGTCAAACTTTCACCCTTAAAAATCTCGATAGGTGACGTTTTAAAAATTCTACAGGTTGCTTTTTTTGAGGTACAGAGTAGCTCTAGGGCTAGAATTATTGCTCTCGCTCTAACGATCGCGTCGATATCTCACTTGTGTTGTTTGAACACCGTTTTCATATGCGGGCGCTACTCGCTTATGCGTCACTGTTTCCTAAACGGAGCCTACAGCTGTTGCAAAACAACTCCCCGTTATTACCGGACAGCCATTAACTGTCCAGCCATGCTCCTAGTTAAAGTATAATTGTACAGCTGGTGACGGTGAGCTACATGGTGTATCAGAGCATGCTGGTAGTTGTAGTTTTTAAATAACATCAACTCCATTATTTATTCTAAATTAATTCATCAAAATGTCAAAAAAATTGCAAGATATAAAATCTGTCATGTTAACCCTGTCATTGATTAATAAGGCGAGAATGCTCCCAATGTTGAATACCATAGATTTCCGTCATATATCCATAAGGCTTTAAACAAAAGTATTATAATATACTTTGTTCTTCATCTTGCAGACGTTCCTGGAAACAGGGTATGATCAGCTGCAGAGGCAGTCGAAAAAAAAAGAGGTGGTGCGCTCCATTATAGACAAATTAAGCGGACATCATGGCGGCCCACCAGATCACATGGCCATCCTAAAGAAATGGTCCGACCTGAAGAGGCGCCATATGGACCGTGTCAGGCGTCTCCGTCTTAAATATCACCCAGGTAAGTTATTGCTGACAGTTATGTTTTTTTTTCTAAAGTGTATTTCGTGCGTGTACTCGAGAGAGGAGCCGGACTGCAGGATTTGGGAGTAGGCAGGCCTCCCCCAGAGGCAATCTGCCACCTTTCTCCATGCCCCGGGTGACAATGGCGGGTGTGAGGGAGTCCTCACATACAGCCCGTCCTACCTGCTCCGCTTTGAAGCCCAACGTGGCAGAGGGACTCCCTATAAGGTAGTGAGAGGATTTGCCCGCTCAACCAGCCCCGTTAGTCCTTCGCCTCTCTTTTTAGAGACCGCGTGGTCAGAGTGCGTGCATGTTAACCCAATTTCGAGTGCGTGTGTAAGTGTGGTGGTTTTTGTGGGAGGGGGGTGGGCGTACTAACCGCGGGATTACCTCACATAGCACTCCCACCGGAGGCTGGGCTGAGACCACCAAACTCAATTAACATGTAGCCGAGAGCGGGATCAGAACCCCTAGCTGCAGAGGTGAATGGCTTGTCAGCGCAGTGGCAATCGCGTTGACCCACCACAGCTCCTTTGGTGACAGTTATTTAAGGTCATATGTAATTAATGTAAGGGCAGATGTTGTTAACCCAGACGCCATGTTGTGGTAACATATATCACCACCAGCCAAGGTATTCATAGTACTGTTGAAAAAAGACATGGGACAGCAGACAGCAACACAGAAGTTATGTGGGAACATACATTTCCCATTGCTTTGCATGGGACTTTAAACAAAAACCACGACCATCACAAATGGGGGTAGTTAATGGATAAATTAACGATCCTATACTTTAAGTGGACGTGTAAGTAACATGTGACCAAGTGTTATCGAAATATCTACAGCTGTTATGAAGTAACATGTATTTCCCATAGAGTTGAATGGGAATTTAAAGAAAAACCCCGACCATGGCAAATGGGGGAGGGTAAGGCTTAAATCACCTATCCTATGTTTGTGGCTGACATATAAGTAACCTGTGTGCCAAGTTTCATGTAAATATCTTTCGCCGTTTGGACGTGATGCTGGTACATACATACAGACACGTTGAGTTTTATATATATAGATTACCACTCAATTCCTGTGTTAGGCGTGGGGTTTTCATAGTAATCCCGTGTGATCCATCAGGCCCTTTTTTTAACATGAGATCGTCTGAACAAAACAAAGGAGACAAAAACAGCTCATTTTACCATGGTGGCAGCCCAGCTCACGCTCAGTCCCCTGTAGTGCCTACAAGACCCTTTAATATAACATTTTCCCATTGGTTAACTGTCTATATAAATTAATTTGTATTCATATACAATACAGCAGAGTACACCGAATTTGCATACGTCATTGAAAATATTTTTCTAATATATGAACATTGTGTTATTATAGGAGCTCCGCTACCAGCTGTGCGCACCAAGCGCACAAGGCGCCAGCCCACTGAGGAGGAGGAAGAAGAGGAGGATGCGGCAGAGGAGGATGCGGCAGAGGAGGATGCGGCAGAGGAGGATGCGGCAGAGGAGGATGCGGCAGAGGAGGAGAGGGATGAGGAGGATCAGCCAGGGACCTCCCACTCGCCAGCCAACGCTCCTGTTGTGGAGCATGTCCCCCCCCAAAATAATCCAGACATTGAAGAATTGGATATGCTGGTCGCTGGAGAGGTGGAGGTGGTCCAATCTCAAGGTCCGCTGAGCCTCGTTCAGGAAGGTAAATATGTGCACAAAGAATAATAACATTTCAACAATAAAATGTAGATATAAAAATGAACAACATATAAAGCGCACCCGTCAGATTGCAGAACCATAATATGGTATTTATGATAGAAGTATACAGGTAGTGCAGAATTATTAGGCAAGTTGTATTTTTGAGGATTCATTGTATTATTGAACAACAAGCATGTTCTCAATGAACCTCAAAAACTCAATAATATCAAAGCTGAATATTTTTGGAAGTAGTTTTTATTTTGTTTTTAGTGTTAGCTATTTTAGGGGGATATCTGTGTGTGCAGGTGAGTACTATTACTGTGCTGAATTATTAGGCAACCTAACAAAAAACAAATATATACCCATTTCAATTATTTATTTTTAACAGTGAAACCAATATAACATCTCAACATTCCCAAATATACATGTCTTACATTCAAAAACAAAACAAAAACAAATCAGTGACCAATATAGCCACGTTTCTTTGCAAGGACACTCAAAAGCCTGCCATCCATGGATTCTGTCAGTGTTTTGATCTGTTCACCATCAACATTGCGTGCAGCAGCAACCGCAGCCTCCCAGACAATGTTCAGAGAGGTGTACTGTTTTCCCTCCTTGTAAATCTCACATTTGATGATGGACCACAGGTTCTTCTCAATAGGTTCAGATCAGGTGAACAAGGAGGCCATGTCATTAGTTTTTTTTCTTTAATACACTTTCTTGCCAGCCACGCTGTGGAGTACTTGGACGCGTGTGCTGGAGCATTGTCCTGCATGAAAATCATGTTTTTCTTGAGGGATGCAGACTTCTTCCTGTACCACTGCTTGAAGAAGGGGTCTTTCAGAAAATGGCAGTAGGACTGGGAGTTGAGCTTCACTCCATCCTCAACCCCAAAAGGCCCCACAAGCTCATCTTTGATGATACCAGCACAAACCAGTACTCCACCTCCACCTTGCTGGCGTCTGAGTCGGACTGGAGCTCTCTGCCCTTTACCAATCCAGCCACTGGCCCATTCCTTTGGTCCATCAAGACTCACTCTCATTTCAGCAGTCCATACAACGGTAGAAAAATCATTCTAGAGATATTTCTTGGCCCATTCTTGACGTTTCAGCTTTTGTGTCTTGTTCAGTGGTGGTCGTCTTTCAGCCTTTCTTACCTTGGCCATGTCTCCGAGTATTGCACACCTTGTGCTTTTGGGCACTCCAGTGATGTTGCAGCTCTGAAATATGGCCAAACTGGTGGCAAGTGGCATCTTGGCAGCTGCACGCTTGACTTTTCTCAGTTCATGGGCAGTTATTTTGCGCCTTGGTATTTCCACACGCTTCTTGCGACCCTGTTGACTATTTTGAATGAAATGCTTGATTGTTCGATGATCACGCTTCAGAAGCTTTTCAATTTTAAGAGTGCTGCATCTCTCTGCTAGATACCTCTCTATTTTTGACTTTTCAGAGACTGTCAAGTCCTTCTTTTGACCCATTTTCCCAAAGGAAAGGAAGTTGACTAATAATTGTGCACACCTGATATAGAGTGTTGATGTCATTAGACCACACACCTTCTCATTACAGAGTTGTACATTACCTAATATGCCTAATTGGTAGTAGGCTTTCGAGCCTACACAGCTTGGAGTAAGACAACATGCATAAAGAGGATGATGTGGTCCAATTACTCATTTGCCTAATAATTCTGCACTCCCGGTCTGTGCTACACACATAACAAGTGTATAGACATGATAATGATTGATTAATAAGCAACAGAAATATTTTATGTATTTGTTAAGGGTCTTTGAAAACAAATTGTTTTTTCTTATATCCTAACAGCTACAAAAGAATTGGAGGGGTATCAGGTAGCTCAGACAAAAATTGATGAGAGGATTTGTGCGATTGCGAGGCAAGTGGAATACCTTCAGAAGCAGAGCAAGCAGCTGGAGAACGAAAAGGCCATACTTTTTTCTAAACAGCAAGAAACGCTGAAGCGCATGAAAAATTACCTTGATTTGTAATTTGTTTAATAAAAAGTTTTATTTTTTTGAAATGTTTCATTTGTTTTTGCGATAGATTTTTAGGTTTTGTAACAAATCTAACTTCACATCTAACACATCAACATCAACACATCTAACTTCATAATAAGCAAAATCATTTTATACTATAATTTTATTTAACACAAAACTAGGACAAACTAAAGTACACAGACACAGTCACGACGAACACAAAGTAAACTGTTGAAAAATGAACATAACAAAAGCAACAATAGATATATATATATATATATAGATATAGATATAGAGAGAGAGAGAGAGAGAGAGAGCAAGAAAGAGAGAGAGAGTGCAGATTTGCTCTTGCATACAGGCTAATGGTTGCAGTATAATGGTTGCAGTATAAAGGCCGCAAATCAGGGTTTAACATAAAGTTCATTGTTTTAGTTACACTTGCTGTTACGGTCCGGTCTGGTAGCTTGTAGCGGAGGCTGTTGGTGGATCCGCTGTGCCAGAGAGGTCATGAAGCATTACTCAGCATGGAGGCAGCAGCAGTAGTATTAAAATGTAATGCAACTAGAAAAGATCCAATTTCAGGGTAAATTGTGCGGCGTGGTCTTGCCTCCACCAATACTACTGACTGGAGACGGTGCCCCTAGAGATGTAAATGTGATCCAACCGTGTGTCAATCCAGTTCGGTCCATTGCCCCATCAAAAACGAGCCCATCAAAACTGCACCATAAAAACTAGGGCTGCGCATCTTCACCCGTCTCACAATTCGATGCAATTTCGATTATCAAGTCCACAATTCGATTTGAATCCGCGATGCATCACGATGCATCACGATTGCAGCACAAGTGCGCATGGCTCTCCCCCCAAAATACTAAAGGAGATTATCAGAGACTGCAGACATAGTACAGGAGATTGTCAGAGACTGCAGACATAGTACAGGAGATTATCAGAGACTGCAGACATAGCACAGGAGATTGTCAGAGACTGCAGACATAGTACAGGAGATTGTCAGAGACTGCACCACTAGGTTGAGGACATGTGCCAGACAGGGCACGTGAGTCAGACTGCCAGCCTGAAGGGCGGAGAGTAGGTTGCTGCCGTTATCACAGACAACCATACCTGCCTGGAGCCTTCGGGGTGTCAGCCACTTCTGGACCTGAGCCTGAAGTGCGGTCAGCACTTCTTGTTCAGTGTGTCTCCGGTCCCCTAAGCTAACAAGCTGGAGCACGGCCTGACAGCGCACGTGCACCACACCTGAGTAGCTACGGGGGCGCTTGCTGGGAGGCTCAGCAGCTGCGGAGACAGAGGCTTGACGGAGACCAGCAGTTCTCCACTGGACACCCCGGGGCGGCACCACAAAATCTGTTGCCGCCGATCCCTCCCCGGCGCCTTGGAGGGAAACCCAATGGGCAGTAAAACTTATGTAGCGCCCCTGCCCATGCCTGCTGGTCCAGCCATCCATTGTCAGATGCACCCTGTCGCTGACAGCGTGATCCAGCGACAGGGTTACATTCTTCACAATGTGCTGGTGTAGGGCAGGGACACCAGTCCTGGCAAAGAAATGGCGGCTGGGGACACGCCATTGGGGTTGGGCCTGCTCCAACATCTGTCTGAAGGGGTTGCTGTCCACGATGTTGAAGGGCAGAAGATGTTGGGCAATAACCCTTGCCAGGAGCCCATTGAGGGAACGCACACGTCGGTCTCCGGTGGGGAAGGGAGTGTTGCGTTCAAAGGCGTCTGAAATCGTCGCCTGGTGCCGGACGGCACTGCGGGACACAGACGCGGAGGGTGCTGTCAAAGTAGAGGTCTGGTTGCCGGTACCAGTACCACTACTAGAGGGAGCGGGGGGGCATGACCTGCTGGGAAGAGATGAAGCTGTGGCAGGGGCTGCTGTACCCTGCTCACTTGTGGTGGTGGCGCTGCTACCACCACCACGCTTCATCTCGTCATGCACCCGCCAGTGGTTTATCCTCAGGTGCTGGTTCAGGGCTGTGGTACCCACCCGAGCCAAATGCTTCCCTCTCTTCACCCTGACTGAACAGATCCGGCAGATGGCCACTAGAGGGTTGTCTGCCACCAGGGTGAAGTAGGCCCAGACAGGTGACTTCAGCGCCACCCTCCCGTCAGATGGGGTGACGCTGACTTGCACCTGCTGGGACTCGGTACGCACAGGTGGAGCTGCCTGCTGCTGCTGCTGCTGACACCTCCTGCTGCCATGTCCAGTGGAGACCCTGACACTGGTCTCCCTGGTGGTGACCTGGCGCACCGTTTCCCCAGGGTGCCTACCTTCCCCGTCGTCACTGACGCAGTGAGCCGACGAGCCAGATGGCAACCATGATGGGTCACCCTCCTCATCGCCCCCAGAGATGTCAGACCAAGGGCTGAGATGTTGTGGTCTGAGGGAACCAGCTGACATGGAGCCGATAGCCTGGCTCCGCTGTCCCCTCACCCACGCCTGGGTCTGACTAGGTGCTGCTGTTTCCTGCACCAAAACAGCAGCACCACTTTGAAGGGATGTCTCTGGGATACTGACAGCAGGTATCCCATCCTCCTCGTCCATCCCTTCAAAAAGGTCCTGACTATCAGGACAGAGCTGGAGCTCTGCCCGATGCATGGCCTCCACCAAGACATCCCTCTCACTGTCGCTGTCGAACAGTAAGATGCTGGACTCTTGGGGGCTGGGGGGGGGTACTACAGGCAACGGTGTAATGGTGGAACTACTGGGAGTCGGGACCGACGACTCAGTGGCACTGCTGTGCCCCATGTAGTCCACCACTACTTGAGCCTGAGATGGCAATATCGGGCGGCTGCCAGATGTAAAAAATTCACGCATGAGGTGGACTCCCCTTCCACCCGATCCTCTACCAATAGTAGGGGCACGAGAGGTACCCCGTGCTGGCAGCGACCCAGCACTGGGAGTAACTCCCCTACCCCTGCTGCCACGGCCACGGATGCCGCTCATGATTGCTGATGTGTGTGGGGGGGGGGGGAAATGTGTGTAAAATGTTTTTTTTAAAGACAGGCACGCAGACAAAGACGTACACAGACAGCTACTAAACTATAATAAAACTAGTACACCAAAGACAAGGACTACAAAAAATAAAAAGAAATGCACTAAACAAACACTAACTGCTTACACAAACGTATATGACTATAAACTAAAGCAATTTTTTTTTTTTTTTTTTTTTTTTTTAAACACTAACTGACAAGGACTACAACTACAAAAAAAAATTCACTAAAGAAACACTAACTAATAACTTTTTTTTTTTTTTTTTAAACACAGAACACAGACACTAAACACACACTAAAGTAAGCTAGCTGCAATAAATGTACACCAACAGTATGTACACTTACTATACAGAAATCTAACTAAAATGAACAACACAAAACTTAGCTTTTAAAAAAGCTCTTGGGCCTTTCAGGAATCTGGAAAATCTGCACTTGAATCAATAAGAAGCAGTCAAAAGCTAAACTGCAACTTACTACACTAACACAAGTTGAACAACACAGCACAAAACAAAAATTAGCTTTTAAAAAAGCTCTTGGGTGTATTGCTTTGAAAAAAGCAGTTTATGATTATGAACTGGAAATTATCCACTGGAATCAGTAAGTAGCAAATAGCAACGATAAAGCACAATGCTGATGATGCAAGATGCAAAATACCAGCAACACAGACACAGTCTCCACACTCTCTAGCCAACTTCTGGATCTGCAATGAAATGCTGCTGGGAGTGACCTTATATAATGCCCATACAGGCAGGTTCCTATTGGTTGCTAACCTATCACGAGTGTGGAAGGAGAACTCTGATTGGCTCTGATGCAGAAGGGCGGAGTAAATAATCGCGCAATATTCCGATTGCAGAATATTTGCATTGCGAATATTCGGCAATATAAAAAGATCGCTTCAGCTACTCGAACCAAGGTCTCTAATCATAACAGCAATGCTTTTAGACGTCGAAGGAGATCACTAGGATGTGATCTGTTTTAAAAATTAAACTGAAATAATCGCTCTGTGGCGGCAGATAGGGCGAAGAAGATAATCGCGCGATATCGCTATTGCCGAATAATCGCATTGCGAATATTCGGCAATATAAAAGGATCGCTGCAGCTACTCGGCCCAAGGTCTCTAATCATACCAGCAATGCTTTTACACGTCGATGGGGATGTCTAGGATGTGATCTGTTCTAAAAAAAAAATTGAAAAAATACGAATATTCGAAATAGCGAATATTCACCGCGAAATTCGGAATATAATCGCGAATACTCGAATATGCCATATTCGAGCCGAATATTCGCAATCCGAATATTCGTGAGCAACACTACCCCTTAATACCACCGCTGCCACCCCCCATAACACCACCGCTGCCACCCCCCATAACACCACCGCTGCCACCCCCCATAACACCACCGCTGCCACCCCCCATAACACCACCACCGCTGCCAGCCCCTTAATACCACTGCTGCCACCCCCCATAACACCACCGCTGCCACCCCCATAAAACCACCGCTGCCACCCCCCATAAAACCACCGCTGCCACCCCCCATAACACCACTGCTGTCACCCCTCCTCAACACTATCACCTCTGACACCTCCCCTCAATACCACCACCACTGCCACCCCCTCTCAACACTACCACTGCCACCCCCCATACATAGAGAGAATGCAGAGACGCTGAGGCAGCACACAGAGATGTAGGACCATGACAACAAATGAGAGATGGTGGCGGAGGAGCTTTCCCCTCTGCGGCTTCGTGTTTAGTTGAAGTACCTACCCGGCGCCTATGTGAGGTAAGGCATCTTGGCAGGAGAAGGCACGGTGAAGGCCAGACCCATCACAGAACAGAAGCCAATAGGAATTCTCGGGGAATCGATTGATTCGTTTGACGGACGGTAAGTCAATTAAGTGACAGAGGCAGAGCTCAGCAATCTATGCCAACCTTCACCACCTGTGCCTCCTTACTGATCCCATCCCCCCACCACTGATCTCATCCCTATCCCCCCTTTACTTCTACAACAGAGGTGATGGGGGGTATAGGGATGATATCAGTAGTGGGGGGATGGGATCAGTAAGAGGCATAGGTGGTGGTGTGAGAGGACGGCACCGCCACCGCAGCCACCCCCCTTCAAGTAGCACCTCAGTCACCCCCCTCAAGTAGCACCTCAGCCACCCCCCCTCAAGTACCACTGCTGCCACCCCCCCTCAAGTACCACCACTGGTACTTGAGGGGGGGTGGCTGCGGTGGTACTTGAGGGGGTGGTAGCGGTGATACGTGGTAGCGGTGCCGGTGATACTTGAGGGAGTTGGCAGTGGTGGTAGTTGAGGGGGGTAGGCAGTGGTGGTGCCATCCTCTCCCACCACCACCTGTGCCTCTTACTGATCCCATCCCCCCACCACTGATCTCATCCATATCCCCCTATTACTTCTACAACAGAGGTGATGGGGGCGATAAGGATGAGATCAGCGGTGGGGGGATGGGATCAGTAAGAGGCACGGGTGGTAGTGGGAGAGGATGGCAACAACACTGCCGCCGCAGCCATCCCCCCTCAAGTATCACCGCTGGTACTTGAGGGGTGGTGGTACCAGGGATACTTGAGGGAGGTGGCAGCGGTGGTACTTGAGTGGGGGTGGTAGTGGTGGTGCCATCCTCTCCCACCACCACCCGTGCCTCTTATTGATCTTTTCCCTATCCCACTATTACTTCTACGACAGAGGTAGGGGTGAGATCAGTGGTAGGGGGATGGGATCAGTAAGAGGCACAGGTAATGGTGGGAGAGGATGGCACCATCACTGTTGCCGCAGACACCCCCCCTCAAGTGAAATCAGAAACAGAATTGTTTACTTTATCGTACAGTGTAAAAAAATTAAGTATCAAAATCAGGCTTTTCGGGGGGGGGGGGGGGGCCTTCATGATTTCTTGCACCGGGGCCCTGAAGTCTCTAGTTACGCCACTGCTTGCATTCACTATGGGCGCTACACGGGAGCATTGTTTTATCTGTTACTTCCATGTTTCGTGTTATAGGAAGCGCCAAGATGTGTACCCAAATGCCCATTACATCCACTGCTATGCACATCAGCTCAATCTAATAATGCAACAGGTCACTTCTCAAATGCCCAAAGTGAGACTCTTTTTTGCTAACCTTGGAGGATTTGCCAGCTTTTTTGCCAGATCACCCAAGCACACAGATGTTCTTGATAAAATAGTTGCCCATAGACTACTGACATCAAGCAGTGTCAAATTGAACTTCCACAGCCGTGCCGTCAATACGGTGTTTGAGCACAGAGAGGGCCTCATTCGCTGTTTTGAAAAAATGTGAGACTCAGGTGACTTTGACCTTCTTACCATGAGAGAGGCAGCAGGCTTTGCCGTGCTACTGGATGATCAGGATTTTGAATATTTTCTGACGCTTTTCCACACCATCATGCCCCATGTGGACTCCTCTATGCCAAACTCCAGAAGAAGGATATTGATTCAGTCCACATTAAGGGGAGCATCGAGCAGTTCCAGAAGGACATACAGAAGATCAGGTAGAAGCTGTATATCCTTTTCCATGTGTTGTTATTATTATTATTTATACATTTTGCAGAGATTCTATCCCATCCCTGGTTGACCAAAACAGTCAAAGTGGTTCTCAACCGAGGAGGTGTGCTCGCTGAATCCAGGAGAACATAAACGCATTGCATCTGAAGTGAGTTTTTATTTGTTGCAATATTTTTGTTTTTGATAGCTCTCTCTTAGGCCCTGTACACATAATCAGACCGGTCTGATGAAACTTGTCCGACGGACCGTTTTCATCAAAGAACTCTGAACTTGTCTGATGTTCTGATGTGCGTACACACCATCGGACCAAAATGCGATCAGACCAGAACGCGGTGACGTAGAACACAACAACGTGATGAAAAAATGAAGTTCAATGCTTCCAGGCATGCGTCAACTTGATTCTGAGCATGCATGGGTTTTTGGTCCGATGATTTTGTGTACTAACCATCGAACATGTCCGAAGGACAGGTGTCCATCAGACAGGTTTTAAAGCATGTTTTAAAACTTTGGTCCGACGGACAATGGTCTGATGGGCCGTACACACCATTGTGTGTACGTTGCCTTATAGATATGAAGATTGTAAAGAAAAATGTTTCTTACAATATTCATATAAAAATGATGTGACCTAAAAGGAATTGTTATTCCCTCTACAGGATAACATGAGTATTACAGCCTTCATCTGTGTTAGCTGCTTGAGCATCAGAAATGCATGAAACCTGACATATTTACTAAGAATGTCTTGTCCATGTGTATGGAGTTCTGAGAAGTTATGGATTCAAAACCACTGAAACTGATTTCCCTTCATAACTTAAAACTGAACATTTAAAATTACCCTTTTCAAGTTATGAAGGGAGATCAGTTTGTCAAGTTTCCTGACTTTCTGATGCTCAGGGAGCTAACAGAGATGACATTGACATTGGTCATCACTACATAATTTTTGTTTTTATCCTACAATCTATAGGTCTGTGATACCATACTCTTGCACACCATGCAACATTTCTCGTTCACAAACCACCTTGTTAGTGCCACCTTGCTTCAAGCAGACAAGTTTGATCAGTACGCAATGGAGTTTCCAGAGAATGCACTGAGTAAGACTTTGAAGGCCTATCCACTGCTCAATAAGAGCAAGTTAAAGACAGAGCTTAGTCCCATCTACCGCACAGACAAATTCAGAAAATGCAATAGTGCTGTGGACCTATTCCAGCTGTTTATGGAGAATAATCTTAAAGACACATTTAGAGAGACTGTCACTCTTCTGAAGATTCTTATCACCACATCCATGGCCACAGCAAAAGCTGAGAGGTGCTTCTCAACCTTAAAAAGGATAACTCTTTTTTTGAGAAATAGCATGACCCAGGAAAGGCTGAATGCATTGGTCATGCTGTCCATGGAAAAGAGAGTGGTGACAGATGACTGATTTCAACCAGAAGGTCATTGAGAAATTTGCAAGCCAGAAAGAAAGGAGAGCAACATTTATTTTCAAATAATTCTACTGGTGCTAATGTGAATGCGGAGTTCATTTGTATTCAGTCACCTTTACTCTAATGCAGAGTTTTTTTGTTGCCGTTTGTTGTGCAATAAAGTTTGTTTACCGTTTTAAACATTAACATTGTCTATATTTTATCTAGCAGGAATGACACAATCACCTGATAAATGCAAATTTAGAGTCCTTCATTACTAACAGTGTCATTTTTTAGTTTGTGCCGAACTGTGAGGCTGGGGCTATATACTCTGGCCTGTGAGGCTGGGGCTATATACTCTGGCCTGTGAGGCTGGGGCTATATACTCTGGCCTGTGAGGCTGGGGCTATATACTCTGGCCTGTGAGGCTGGGGCTATATACTCCTGAAACTATGAGTGGAAGCAAGTGGAATACAGGGGACGGAGTAGGTGGAAGAGGAGAAGAGGAATGGGCCAAAATGTGGAGGGGTGGGGTCTTGCACCCCCCATCCTAAAACGTCACCAGCCACCACTGCCCACTCCAAAGAAGAAAGCGGACCTGTCCTTGCTCCTCATCAGCTGCGATCTCCAACCCCACTATACCTTCAATCCTCTCTGAAGCCTGCACTGATATGAATGAAGGTGTATAATTGGGTGTGTCACAGCCAAGTACTTGTGGGCAATCTGCTATCGGTACACCAACGTCAGATTGTACCAGGCAAATTTCCCTGCCCCAGCTGCTGCAGCGCTGAAAGAAGTTCACTCCCAGCCATCCACATGCCCAGCGGTTGAATTCTAGCTTGCCTAAATTGCTAGCATTTCAACTGCTGCCTTTTCAGTTGGTAGACTCTGCCCCCTTCGGTGAGTTTGTTGAATGTGCGGTACCTCAGTGGCAGGTTCCAAAACGCCACTTTTTTCTCACAGAAGGCAATTCTGGCTCTCTAGCGGCATGTGGAAGGCAATGTCCATGCCTTACCTCAGCGGTAAGGTGCATATTACCGCTGACTCATGGTCCAGCAGGCATAGACAGGGATGTTACATATCTTTCATGGCACATTGGGTGACTCTGCTGGAAGCTGGGAAGGATGCAGGACAAGGTACAGTAGTGTTGGAGGTTGTTCCGCCACCACGCCTCCAAAATGCTACTACTGGTGATTGTGACACACCTCTCTCCTCCACTCCCTCCTTTCTTCCTCCGTGGCCTCTTCCTGTGCTGATTTGTCCTCGGAACCAGCGGTGCTCCGTAGGCGTTCAAGGGGCTACGCAGGTACACAGGCAAAAAGATGCCATGCAGTGTTTGAGCTGGTGTGTTGGGGGACCGGAGCCACACTGGGGCAGAGGTTCTGTCAGCTCTGCAGGGGCAGGCCCATTGGTGGTTGACACCACACCAGCTTAAGCTTAAGCCAGGAATGGTGGTTTGTGACAATGGCACCAACCTCCTCTCCACCCTCTGACAGGGACAACTGACCCATGTGCCCTGTTTTGCTCATGTCCTTAACTTGGTGGTGCAGTGGTTCTTGGGCAGGTACCTGGGCTTACAGGATGTCCTCAAGCAGGCCAAGAAACTGTGTGCATTTCCGATGGTCATATAATGCCAATGCTCGGCTGGCTGACCTCCAAAAGGAATACAACCTGCCCAAGAACCGCATAATCTGCGACATGCCCACCAGATGGAACTTTACATTGGCCATGCTGCAGCGGCTGCACATGCAGCAGAGGGCCATTAATGAGTATCTGTGCAAATATGGCACCAGGACATGGTCAGAGGGGGCTTATTTTTTTCCCCATGCCAGTGGGCCATGATCAGGGATGCATGCACTGTCACCATTTGAGGAGGCCACGAGGATGGTGAGCAGTGACACTGTCCCTCTTATCCACCTGTTGGAGCACATGCTGCGTGGAAAAATAGACAGGGCACTTGAGGCAGAACAGAGGGAGGAAGAGGAGGACTTCCTTACCTCTCAAGGCCCCCTTTGAGGAGGAGGAGGAGGAGGAGGAAGGAGGAGGAGGGAGGAGGAGGAAGGAGGAGGAGGAAGGAGGAGGAGGAGGAAGGAGGAGGAGGAAGAAGGAGGAGGAAGAAGGAGGAGGAAGAAGAAGAAGGAGGAGGAAGGAGGAGGAGGAAGGAGGAGGAGGAAGGAGGAGGAGGAAGAAGGAGGAGGAGGAAGAAGAAGGAGGAGGAGGAGGAGGAGGAGGAGGAGGAGGAGGAGGAGGAGGAGGAGGAGGAGGAGGAGGAAAGGAGGAAGGAAGGAAGAAGGAGGAAGGAAGGAAGGAGGAAGAGGAGGAGGAAGAGGAGGAGGAAGAGGAGGAAGGAGGAGGGAGGAAGGAGGAAGGAGGAAGGAAGGAGAGGAGGAAGGAGGAGGAGGAGGAAGGGAGGAAGGGGAGAGGAGGAAGAGGAGGAGGAAGGAGGAGGAAGAGGGAGGAGGAAGGGAAGGAGGAGGAAGGAGGAGGGAGGGAGGGAGGAGGAGGGAGGGAGGAGGAGGGAGGGAGGAGGAGGAGGAGGAAGGAGGGAGGAGGAAGGAGGAGGAAGGAGGAAGGAGGAGAGGGAGGGAGGAGGAGGAAGGGGAGAGAGGAGGGAGGAGGAGGGAGGAGGGAGGAGGGAGGAGGGAGGAGGAGGAGGGAGGGAGGAGGGGAGGAGGGAGGAGGAGAGGAGGGAGGAGGAGGAGGGAGGGAGGAGGAGGAGGAGGAGGAGGAGGAGGAGGAGGAGGAGAGGGGAGGGAGGGAGGGAGGGGGGAGGAGGAGAGGAGGAGGAGGAGGAGGAGGGAGGAGGAGGAGGAGGAGAGGAGGAGGAGGAGGAGGAGGAGGAGGAGGGAGGGAGGAGAGGAGGAGGAGAGGAGGGAGGGAGGGAGGGAGGAGGGAGGGAGGGAGGGAGGGAGGGAGGGAGGGAGGGAGGGAGGGAGGGAGGGGGGAGGGGGGGGGAGGGAGGGAGGAGGGAGGAGGGAGGGAGGATTGTGTCAGCATCAGCGCTGTATCCTGGCCTAGGCCGCCCAGGCCTAGGGCAGCACTTTTTTAGGGGGGCAGCACGGAAAGTGTCCCTGCCGACTTGTGCTACACTGTTAGTGTAGTGCCAGTCTTATCGCCAGCAGGGCTGCCATCAGGGGGGTACAGGCATTTTTTTTTTGCATTACACATGTAAGGGACCCAATGGTCCCCAGGGCCCCTTACAGACCTGGCCGGCCACCCTCCATTTTTTTTGTTTGCATTACACCTGTAAGGGGCCCAATGGTCCTCAGGGACCCGCGCTTACGCTTATTATCGACAGCACCCCCCACCCCCGGTTTTCTGCTTCAGGGGGGCCCTGCCTAAAGGGTGTAAGGGGCCCCAAAATTTGTGATGGCTGCCCTCTGGGTCGGATTGGGCTAAGAGGCAAATTAGTCCCCATAAAGCAGCTGCACTGCCCCTGTCAGTTTATTTTTTACCATTCATGTCCAATTGCAGAAATTTCCCTTCACTTCCTGCCCCATAGACAAACAGGAAGTGAGAGGAAATCCCTGCAAATTAAGGGAATCCATTGTCCCCCCAGGCCCTCAGAACTAGTGTCCCCCCTCGAAAAGTGGGGCAGGTCTAGGATGGGACTTAAATAGCAAGGGATTTGGCCTTAACAGGAAGGGGTGGGTCATATTTAAATTAGGGGGTGAACAAGTTTAGTCAGGCCTAGGGCAGCACAAAACCTAAATACACCTCTGGTCAGCATGGAGGTGGAGCCTAGCACTCAGCATCAGCAGCAGTCTTCAAGGGATCAATTACAGTCCCAAGAAACCCTTGTACGTGGCTGGCCCAATTTTTCTGCGCCTGTTTAACAGGGGCGTGTAATTACAGTTTTTGATGCAATACTTTGCAGCAGGGCTCATTCCTGCGCTCCAACTAGAGTATCTGTGAGGGATTGCTGTGTTGTAGAACCAGTGCCTAAGGCCCAATTTTTATGCCCTTGTTCAACAGGGGAGTGCAATTACAATTCTTGAAATGATAGAGAGAAAGGAGTCACCGCTCCAGGTGGGATCACTAAATGGTTACAGGTGGTGCAGGATACCGAGGGTGCTGGCGGTGCACTAAGCAAAATGAAGACAAAGAAAAATGGATAACCGCACTCCAAAACCTGATGGGTGGTCTTTTATTCAATAGACAGCATGTACAAAAATAGGGTCACAGCAGTGGAAACAAGGAACAGCCGACGCGTTTCGCACTGGATCAGTGCTTATTCATGGCTAATGGAGCATTAAAACTGTTAGGTATATATAGAACATAGGGTGAACATGTGACCAATCTCAATTACCCGGGAGGAGCCTATGATATTAGGACAACCCCTGATGCCAATGAGATAGTCACATTACACCTGTGCACACCAAAGCAAGAAAAAACAAACAAATACACACAAATGTGAAACCAATAATCAAAATGTATAAATAATAGCACATTATAAACATAATGCACATATAAAATACTGTATATGTGGTACATACATAGTACTACAGTGACACAAAATGATAAAACATGAGGCAATGATGAATGAAATAAAATAAAGGCTTAAAGACGATGCAATTCAAACCACAATAGGCTGTAAAAAGAGCATAAGATAGGACTATGCAAATGAAATGTATAATGGTGATGGAACAAATAAATATGAATAAAAGTGAAAATAAATGTGAATGTGTATGTCGATATGAATGAAAACATATGTAATGAAATGAAGCACTAGATCTAACAACTTGTTCAATGGTAAATGGCAGAAAGAATAGATCTATGTGTGTATTGGAGATGGATTCATCCATTATGGTGACGTCACGTGCATATAAACATAATTGAGAATGTGGATGTAAAGGGTTACCCGAAATTTAATGACAACAATTGGGAAAAATGCACCCATAAATACATCCAATCATAAAAAATATATTCATACATAAAAGAAAAGAGTGGCAAATTGTGTCAAAGCATGTAGACACACCGTAGCCAAATATGAAAAGTGTGAAAAAGGTGAATGAAAGTGAAATGGAAATAATTAATAATGGGCGTCACTGAAGTGAGAGACCAAAACATGATGTGATCAAAGGTGTCAGCAAATGTGAAAAACTTCCGTGTAGGGAGGCTGTTATATGTATTCTAAAACATTTGGGTCAAGGCAAAAGAGAAAGGTAAAAAGGTTCTCAATATGAGAATATAATGTAAACGAAGTCCAAAGCTGGCCCAATGAAATAGTGAATTTTTAATTTTATATATAGAATAATAATAATGTCTGCTAAAAGTAAAAGGACCCATTGGCTAGAACAGCCGAATGATGTATAAAAAAGTATATATAATATATATAAATAAATAAATAAATAAAATACACCTATATAGAAAATGAAGGAAGTTAATTAAAAGGTTGTCTTCTATGGGTGGAATGAAAATTAACCTATGACAAACACATGTATAGGGACCTAGAGAGTGCATCCGAAAGAACTTCATTGGGCTGAAAATAAAGCTGGTTAACTGAAAGCCAGTATATTGTGTTCCATTGGTGCGGAAGGATGCTCCCAAAAATTATATAAATATATACATATGTAGGCGTGTATACATATGTATGTTATGTTGGAGGTAGAAAAATGTACATGGCTACATATGATCCCTAACATTGTTTGAAAAGGTGTATAATGCACAGGAATTCATTGTAAACCAACGCACACAAAACTAGGTGTTTGTGGAGATAGTACATATAGAACATCGATGTGCATGCATATGGATACAACTAATACTAAATAAAAAAGAAACAGTAAAAAATGCAAAATAAGGTCCGAGATATCCATGTAATCGGGTTGCATTGTGTGCATAACCATAGATATACCCGAGTATAGGACATGAAAAGTTCTAAAAGAGAGAAGATAAACAGTGGAGTAAATCATATGTCTATAACTGCAATATTCATAATTACGAGGTGTACATCGTTTATTAACCCACCAATATGCCTGGGGTCCTGTCGATTAATTAATTATAGGGGAAATGAATCCCATATGAATGGGAAAAATTCTATAGAAAATTACTTTGTAAAAAAGAGACACAGGGCTGACGGCAAAAAAGTGGGTACACAGAAGCAGGTACTGGACACTTGATGCAAAAGTAAATGTAAACACGGATAAGTTGGTATATAACATTAGGACCGAATAACGCAGGACCTCCCATAGAGTAAAATGTGTGTACAGCCGAATTTGAAGCCACATGAGGCTGGCACAATACATATATGAACAAGGGAGTGACATGAAGTGCTAGCTTGTGCATAGAGAACAACAGAGAGGAGACCAAAAAGTTAGAGTTTGTTATAGGTAAGTGTGTATAGCGCAAGGTTTGAGTCTTGTATATCACTAGTCATAGTAGTGAGAAACGTCCCATTGGAAATTCAATCCCCTGGGCATTCTAGTGCCCAAGAGGAGAATCCAAAGAACCTCACGCCTGCACAGTAATCTAAACTTGTCACCCCCTCTTATAGGACGAACAATTTTTTCTATACCCTGAATGCGCAGGCTGGAGATGTCTTTGTGATGGACTGAAATCCAGTGTCTAGCTACATTTGTGTTGTGATCTTTCTCTATATCATAGAGATGATCCCCCAATCTGTCTTTGAGCCTCCTGGTCGTGCGACCTACATATTGTAAATGGCACAGGTCACATGTAATGACATAAACCAGGTATGCAGTGTTGCAATTAATAAAACGCTAAATGTCATAGTCCTTATTTTCTGAATGTGAATGTACTGAAGTACCAGAAAGGATATGTTTGCAATATCTGCAGCTCCCAACACCACATTTAAAAGGTGCCCTTAAATGACAACCATTGTTCTTTGGTTGTTTTACTCTGAAAAAGGCTTGGAGACAGAATACCCCCCAGAGAGGGGGCTCTCCGACTGACAGTTTTTATACCCTGCGCCAAAATTGACTGATAGATAGTATCGTTGTACAGGACCGGAAGGTACTTATTGACTATGTTTCTAATGGCGTTAAATTCGGGGCTGAACGGGGTAGAAAAAATGGGAATGGTGTCGTTAAAAGTTAGAGCTTTTATTAACAAGTAGGGATGATCTAGGGATGGAACTGGCTCTAAGGAGTGCCTTGTTTATAATTTTGGCAGGGTATCCCCTGGCTTTAAATCTAAAAGCCATATCCGAGGATTCCCTGTTGAAATCTTCCATATTGCTGCAGATGCGTTTTAGCCTAAGAAATTGGCCAAAAGGAATTCCCTTGATTGTGTGTTGGGGGTGGGAGGAATCTACGCGTAAAAGGGCATTACCCGCCGTGTCTTTTCTGTGTCACTGTAGTACTTTGTATGTACCACATATACAGTATTTTATGTGCATTATGTTTATAATGTGCTATTATTTATACATTTTGATTATTGGTTTCACATTTGTGTGTATTTGTTTGTTTTTTCTTGCTTTGGTGTGCACAGGTGTAATGTGACTATCTCATTGGCATCAGGGGTTGTCCTAATATCATAGGCTCCTCCCGGGTAATTTATTGAGATAGGTATATATAGAACATAGGGTGAACATGTGACCAAACAGTTTTAATGCTCCATTAGCCATGAATAAGCACTGATCCAGTGCGAAACGCGTCGGCTGTTCCTGGTTTCCACTGCTGTGACCCTATTTTTGTACATGCTGTCTATTGAATAAAAGACCACCCATCAGGTTTTGGAGTGCGGCTATCCATTTTTCTTTGTCTTCATTTTAATTACAATTCTTGAGCTAATATTTCACAGCAGTGCCCATTCCAGCACCCACTAAGAGTAAACTGTGAGGGCTTGCAGTGTTGTGGCACCAGCACCACCACCAAAGCCCAATTTTTATGCCCCTGTTTAACAGAGGCATGTAATTACAATTCTTGATCTAATATTTAACAGCAGTGCCAATTTCCGCGCCCACCAAGAGTAAATGTGAGGACTTACAGTGTTGTGGCAACACCAACACCTAAGGCCCAAATTTCTGCAGAGTATATACGCAGGCCCCTATTTAAAAAAAAAATCAACTTATAAACGACTCCTACTTGCAAACGGAAGGAGACAACCGGAATTGAGGGGAAATCTACCCCTGGGAAGGGAAATTCTCTCCTGTAAGAGGTGTCTCCTGTCATTGGGACAGAAAGTGAATTTCAATCTTTTGAACAGATGCACACAAACAGCAAAACGAATGTTACAGAGGTGATAACTCTTCCCTATGTTTTCCAAAAAGCTTAAGGCCTTGTACACACGAGGGAATAAATCCGCTGAACATGGTCCGACGGACCAGATCAGCCGAAAAATCCGCTCGTGTGTAGGGGCAAACGGACCGTTCTGTCCGGATTCCTCCGGCGGAAAAATTTCAAAGCATGTTTTGAAATTTTTCCGCCGGATAGCTGCCCGTCAGATATGTCCGCTAGTTAGTACGGCAAACCAGCGGACATATCTGCCCGCACATGCGTCGTATCCTGTGAATGGATCCGACACATGCGCGCGGAAGTGTTTACTTCCTGGTGCGGTGACGTGGCGGCGTCAACGTCACCGCCGCGTCACTGCGCTGTCCGCCGGCGGGGAATTTGATCCGATGGTGTGTACAGCCATCGGATCAAAACATCCCGGCGTAAATATGCGCTGTAAACGGTCCGGGGACCGTTTACAGCGGATAAATCCCATCGTGTGTACAAGGCCTAAAACTTGATTTTTTGGCTGGAGCTGCAGTACACTTTAAAAATGTACCAGTTCAAAATGGCAAACTGATTCTACTTAACAACAAACCCACAGTCCCTGTCTTGTTTGCACCCCCTGTATACTGCTGTTCAGAGTATATAGGGCCTAGGGGCCCCAAACCTTTCCTTTTTTTTTCACAATAAAACACCTTTCCTTTTTTTAAGTTGGGTGCAGGGTTCCCCTTAATATCAATACATGGGTAATGGGCTGGGGGGGTACCCATGCCATTTTTCTCAATGATTTTCATCCATATTGCTGGACCAGACCTTACATTAAAGCCGCAAACAGTTTTAAATGACATTTTTCCACGTCACAGGCATATTATAGACACCCAGCAGGTACGATATTTAAAGGAATATTTCACTTTTTCATTAAAAAAACTTTTTTTCGCATTGATACATGTTCCCTGGGGCAGGACCTGGGCCCCAAACCCTTTTTAGGACAATAACTTGCATATTAGTCTTTAAAATTAGCACTTTTGATTTCAAACGTTTGAGTCCCTTAGACTTCAAAGGGGTTCTAAAGTTTGCGAGAACGTTCGGCCCGTTCTAAGGTTCTGATGCGAACCGAACAGGGGGGTGTTCGGTTCATCCCTACTTATCACATACCTGACAAATGGGTCCTGCGTCGCTGCGAAAAGTTTTACTACATTGTTTTGTAATGTGAGCTTTTTCAAATAAAAAAACCTTTGGATAAAATTGACGATCCTTGGTGTGCTGGCGAATATCCGCATATAATATCCCACCCTATCCCCACACCCCCCACCCCCAACGGGCACCTAAAAAATTTGAGAATAAAATTATAACAAATAAAATAACTAAAATACTGGTGGTCAGGGGGCCTTTTTATGGTTTCTTAGGCCCTTAAGGTTCTAGTTACACCTCTGCAATGAAAGCTAAAGTTTGTCTGTAAAAGAGCTGTCATTGAATATCTTTGATCCTGGCCATGCTTTGTGTAAATATTTCAGTATTTTACAGGAAAACTCAGGGATTGAGAAATATATCAGCTGCCAGTAAGGGTATTTTGCAATAATATAGCAGAACTTTATCCATGTTTATGATAATCAGTCTCAATAAACAATTTTTTTCTTTTTTTTAAGTTGGCTTTTTTTATATTGTTTAGTGGGGAGGGTTAAAATTAGGGATGAGCCGAACACCACCCAGTTCGCTTTGCTGCAGATCATGCAAACAGGCAAAAAATTGGTACGAACACTGTTAAAGTCTATGGGACATGAATGTGAAATATCAAATGTGCTCATTTTAACCACTTGCCGACCGCCTCCTGCACATATACGTCGGCAGAATGATATTGCTGGGTCATACAGTGAAGTTCTGGCAGAAACTAGAACAGCCACATGCAATTCTTTGGGGATGCAGGGGGGGGTACAAGGGGGGTCTGTTTAGGGATTCAGTAACTGTAGAAAAGTACTGTTGTAAGGGAAAAGAGATAGTGCACCCTAGATAATATACACTATATTGCCCAAAGTATTGGGACGCCTGCCTTTACACGTACATGAACTTTAATGATATCCCAGTCTTAGTCCGTAGAGTTCAATATTGAGTTGGCAATTTTTATATTTTGACAAGCTTGCAAACAAGAAACACATTCCAACTTTTTTTTATACAAACATACAAAAAATAAATATTAGATATTTTTTTCCTTTTTTTTTTTTTGTTTATGCTTAACATATTATATACATAATAAAGACTTAATTTAACCAATAATACATGAACACATCACTAAATAAAGCAGACATCTTCAAAAATTCTACACATCTCTACACTCAACTTGAATAACATTCAGACCAAGAAACATAGATTATCATGTGTATGTAACCTTTCTTCAAAAATGGTATCATTGAAAATCTAAGGGAGTGTCCAGAGAGAAACCAGGGAAAGAACCCAACACCCATAGATCAACAAACCGCAGCTACAGGCCTGATATTCCTCCACGCCTTTATCCAGGCCCTTTGCTGCCATTTGTCTTTCTCGAGACCCCGAATTTTACCTACCTTACCAAGAATCTCACACACCACCACCGGAACAGGAAGGACTTTCTGCCGAAGGGATACCTGACACTGTGCATTTCAGGTGTAATATCGGACTGCTAAGCTGACTCGAAAAAGAGTGTGCAAATCAAATCCCTTGCGATTCTGCAATGCTCCATACACCCACTCAGCATAAGACATGCTAGACAAGAAATGAATATGCAGAGCCCTCCCCACCTTTTTATAGACTTCTATATTGAAAGGGCACTGAAGCAAAAAGTGGTCCATGGTTTCCACTTCACCCTGACACTCCGCTGTTAGACAACCACGATTGTCCAAAGAGCGGCATTTCACGTTGCCCCTCACATAGAGCCTACTGTGGAAAGCGAGCCAGGCCAGGTCCCCAAATTTTAGGGGAATCCGCTCAGAATTTATTAAACGTAAACCCTCCCTCATAATATGATCTGGGCAATCTCTTAAGGCCAGTGGCGCATGAAAGACAGTACCCACGATCCTCTCACCCAGGAGTCTCCTAGGGAGGGACCTGATATCCTCTGCTGTCACATGCCACCGTTTAAGAATTTTCAGGCACGGGGCAACATAAGCCGGGAGCTTACCATGCTTGATCCTTAGGCTTTTCACTGGCCCACCACTCTCCCAACAGCCCAGAAAAGGTCTAAACCAGATCCGGAAAAAACCCATCCATCCAGGCGGTCTCTCTGCCAGCATGTTACCAAAATTGTGTTTTAAAAACATCAGAGAGAAGAATACAACCGGGTTGACCATCCCTAAGCCACCCTTCTGCTTAGATAGGTAAGTGACATTCCGCTTCACAAGATTCAGCCTGTTCCCCCATAGTAATTGGAAGAAACAACTATAAATCCTGGTATAGAAGTATTCCGGCAAGATGCAAACAAAGCTGACATACAGAAAGGTAGGAATCAGCTAGGTCTTGATCAAGTCCACCCTTTCCCTCAAGGAGAGCCACCACCCTTTCAAGCTTTTCACCTTGACATCAGCATCATTCAGCCTGGCTTCCCAATTTAACTTACTGTAATCATCAGGGCCAAACTCGATGCCTAATACTTTGACTTTCTGCTGAGGCCTCGGGAAGATGTCCGGAAGTGCAAAGCTCTCATCTCCCTCGCTCATCCAAAAAACGTCACTTTTATCACGGTTGACCTTGGAGCCTGATGCCTCTGAATACTGCTCTATAACCGAGACCACCTCTTGCGCCTCCTCTGTTGATTGCGGGTCGATTGCGAAAACGTATAGCAAAGGGCTCAGCGGACACCCCTGGCACACCCCTGATCCAACCCTGAAGAGCAGTCCAACCCAACTGTTAACAAGCATGAAGCTCTCTGCCTCTCTGTATAAAGTCTTAAGCCATCCAATAAACCCACCCTCCAGGCCATACTTGTCAATGAGAAGCCAGAGGTACTCATGATTGACACGGTCAAAAGCCTTCGCCTGATCTAATGCCAGCAAGTACTTTCCCCAGCCCTCAGCCCTGCAACGCTCCAGAGCCTCCCGGACAGCTAACACCGCTGAAAAAATGCTCCTGCCCTAGATCGAACAGTGCTGCTGACGAGAAAGCAATCTGTCTGCTACTGACGACAAGTGGCAGAAAATTTTCTTTGCCAGAATCTATCGACATTGAGAATTGGCTCCCCATTAGCCTTCTCAATCATCGAGGGATCCTTACCTTTTGACAACAGAATAACAGCAGATTGTCTCATGGAGGGAGGGAGCGAACCCTCTTGCAGACAGCCATTAAATACCTCCACAAGATAAGGTACCAAGCTGGATTTGAAAAAGTCTTATAAAATTCAGCCGTCAATCTGTCTGGCCCAGGTGTTTTCTTAATGGCCAGACCATCTATAGCTTTGACTACCTCTTCTGCTGTGATTTCCCCCGTCAAACTTGCCAGCGGAATGTTATTTCCCAGATCTGGTGTAGAATCCAGAAAACTTGACATCTTTGCCCGATCGAGGTACTTCTCCCCCAGAAGATCCACATAAAAAGACCTCCAGGATCCCGGACCTGGATTTCGTCAAAGAGCCCGTACTATCCCTTAGCCCAACAACTGTCTTAGCTGCTGCGCTTTGTTTGTAGTTCTGATAAGGGTCGGGCGAGTGATATTTCCCGTAGTCCCTTTCCAGAACCAAAGAAGCGTGCCGGTCATACTGATACTTCCTAAGGAGAATTTTCACCTCAGAGATTGCCCCTAAATCTCCACCATTCGAGAAAAGGCGATCAAGTTTTCTCCGCAGCTGCTGGTAGGCAATGTACTTACCAAATCAAATCGTCCTTAGCAGCAGCAGTACACGTCATTGGCAGGAGAGCAGAGGGAGGTCCAATTATTGGTAAAGTGACTGTCCGGTCCAGCTGGTTCACAAGCGGTCAGCGGTGGAACACACACCAGCTCTCCAGGACGTGACCATCTCTCTCCATTCCCTTCTAAGCACACAGCCTCGGGATACGGGCACCAAGCAAAATAAGGGGCCACTCGGCACTGTGTTATTTTACTTGAGTTTAATAAATTCAATGCACTATGGCGCTTTTCTTTTTCTGGTCATTTGTTTCACTACTTGATGTTGTTACCGGAACCCTTATGACATCTGAGCTGATCTAAAACCAACCACTAAGCCATTATTGACCTAATTTTAGTTAATCAGGTCAACAGCATTCGGTAAGAAGCCATCTATCTAAACCTTTGGTGATTCACTGGTGAAGGTGGAAACCTCTTTGCACAACGCACCTGGATGAAAAAGAGCACGCTGCACTTTATTTGATTTCATTTTTGGAACTGTTTTCCACTGTGTATATGGACACAATTCAACCTTTGATTGTTTACAAGGACATTTTTCTTCTATTTTAGTATATTTATAGGAGCTTCTTCATTAGTGGTTCTTTGGATTCTACTGCTTAATCTTTGTTGATTATTGTTTATTTTAATACACTATTTGCATTTAGCGCCCCCTATCCACTACTACAATGTACTTACCAAGCTGTTTCCTTTTTCCTATGGCCTTAAAAAACCCACTAATCCGGCTTTTGACAAGCTCCCACCACTCCGACTTACTGCTGCAGAAATCCAGGATGGTTACCTGAGCCTGAAAAAAAATCCACTCCCTCTTTGCCAGGTGGACATCGGCAAGGCTATTTAGCCGGGTCTCTTGCAAAAATAAAACATCAGCATCCATCTCGCTGAGCAAAAATAAGGCCATATTGCGAGCACCTACAGATTTTATGCTGGCAACATTAATCGTTGCCACCTTTATCGGAGTGGGAACTGCCATTAGGATGATTGAGGTAGGCATTCTCCCTCACCCTCCTCCATCTGAGACACGGAATTAGAAGACTCCTCTTCCCCATTAGATAAGGACCCAAACTTGTTTCCCAGAGGTAGATCATCTACCTCCAAACATGAAGCCGAGGAGGCAGAGGTCAGGAATACTTTATTCCTCCTTCTGCTCACCTTGGTCCACTCTCCCTCCTCCCCTAAAACATTACCCTTAAAGGCATCATCTATATCAGTGGTCTCCAAACTATGGCCCGGGGGCCGAATGCGGCCTTTTGTTTGTTTTTATCCGGCCCTTGGGGCAATATTTTTGCCACTGACACCAGTGACACCAATAATGTGGCCCAATACTACCAATGATGGGGGGGCCATTCCTTCCAATGACACCAACAATGAGGCCAAATGATGGGGGACCATTCCTTCCAATGACACCAACAATGAGGCCCAATACTACCAACGATTGGGGGGCCATTCCTTCCAATGACACCAACAATGAGGCCCAATGATGGGGGACCATTCCTTCCAATGACACCAACAATGAGGCCCAATACTACCAACGATTGGGGGGCCATTCCTTCCAATGACACCAACAATGAGGCCCAATAATGGGGGACAATTCCTTCCAATGACACCAACATTGAGGCCCAATACTACCAATGATAGGGAGGCCATTCCTTCCAATGACACCAACAATGATGCCCAATACTACCAATGATGGGGGGGCCATTCCTTCCAATGACACCAACAATGAGGCCCAATAATCCCAATGATGGAGGGGGCCATTCCTTCCAATGACACCAACAATAAGGCCCAATAATACCAACGATGGGGGGGGGGGGGCATTCTTTTCAATGACATCAACAATGAGGCCCAATAATAGGGGGCCCATCCCTTCCAATGACACCAACAATGTGGCCCAATAATACCAATGATAGGGGATTATTCCTTCACATGACACCGATAATGTGGCCCAATACTACCAATGATGGGGGGGCCATTCCTTCCAATGACACCAACAATGAGGCCCAATAATCCCAATGATGGAGGGGGCCATTCCTTCCAATGACACCAACAATGAGGCCCAATACTACCAATGATGGGGGGGGGGCATTCCTTCCAATGACACCAACAATGAGGCCCAATAATAGGGGGCCCATCCCTTCCAATGACACCAACAATGTGGCCCAATAATACCAATGATGGGGGACCATTCCTTCATATGACACCAACAATGTGGCCCAATAATACCAATGATGGGGGATTATGCTTTCCAATGACACCAACAATGTGGCCCAATACTACCCATGATGGGGGGCCATTCCTTCGTATGACACCAATAATGTGGCTCAATAATACCAATGATGGGGGACCATTCCTTCCAATGACACCAACAATGAGGCCCAATAATACCACTGAGGGTGGACCATTCCTTCCAATGACACCAACAATAAGGCCCGATGACACCAATGATAGGGGGGGGGTCATTTCTCCCAATGACACCAATGATGGGGCATGGTTCCTCCCAATGATGGGGGGCCATTCCTTCCAATGACACCAACAATGGGGCACTATTGCTCTCACTGACACCAACAATGGGGCATTGTTTACTCCAACTGATGCTTGGAAAATTTATACTCATGATGTCCACAGTCCGGCCCCCCTAAAGTCTGAAGGACAGTAAACCGGCCCTTTGTTTAGAAAGTATGGAGACCCCTGATCTATATCATTAGAAGTGCCAACTTCCTCCTTCTTTCCCTTAGAACCTCCACTAGAGGTCTTACGTTTCCCCAGGTAAGGTTCCGACGAAGCTGCCACCTCAGATCGGCATGAATCCGCCCCTATGGCAGCCTCAGCCAATCTGGATGACTTGGATACATTAGGAAAACTGGGTATATGAAACACTGGGGAAGAACACACAACAGAAGTAGACACTGACACAGTAGGAAGCACAGACTGGGGAGCAGACATAGGAGGGGGTCACACCTTCAGATTGGGAAACTGACACCTGGGGGGACCCCTCAGGACTAGCTGAAACAGCTCCACCAACCCCTTGCTGCCCCCCACATTCCTCTTCCTCCATTCTCAGCAGTTCTTCCACCAACCCCGGATGATTATGGAGGGCTTCAGGGCAAAGGCTATAGGGATGACCTAACTTGTTACAAAGATTACAACAAATATTATTGCAGTCCTTTGCAACATGGTCTGAGCCCTGACAGAGGGAACATTTCTACATGAGCTTAAAAAATGGCCTCTCTCACCACAGCGATGACATAATTTGGTTGTCCTGCATAAAAG
This sequence comes from Rana kukunoris, assembly GCA_029574335.1. NCBI lineage: Eukaryota > Metazoa > Chordata > Amphibia > Anura > Ranidae > Rana > Rana kukunoris. Next base: position 143,539,278 of record CM056056.1, read on the forward strand.
GTAATGATCCTGTCACGACCTATAAAGGCAGAGGAAGGGATGTGCTTAACAACATTACCGGTGACATGCAGTTTTACTAATACTGTCCATCCTCCTGTCCATATCCCCCTGTCATCTACAACCTTCCTCAAGGGGGCTTGAACATCCGCATATCTCCCCAACCACACCCCCAGATCCGCAGCAGGAATGGACTCATTACGCACTAGAATGATGACGTTTTTATATAATGGCTAGCGGGAGACTACTTTAGGTGACAAACCTGCCCATCTTGGGGGCTTCTTGCACTTCTGCTCATACCTCTCCCAAAAGACATCTAATCCTTCTGCCTTGACAAAGGAGAGGTCATACTCATATGACCCAACTGGGCTGATAAGGGCAAAAATCTCCTTCGCTATAAACCCATCACCAGAATGCGGTCCACCAGATCTCTCCTATGAGGGGGGGGGGGGGCTTCTCATTGCGGCGTTTAAAGGAGCTACCAGATGGTGTCATATTGGCCTGACATTCAGTCACATCACTCCTAGCAACCGCAGAATAACTGGCCCTACTCACCCCTGGGACAGGTGCAGCCACTGCTGCAGCATAGGAAATAACCGCACTCCTTGCAACATCACTCTTAGGTACAGACCCCTCTTTAGATAAAGCAGCAACAACATTATTGTTAGGAGCAGAGACTTCTGACACAGAAATGTCATTTACATTGCCCTTGGTAATGGCTGGCTGTACACAGGTGGAAGTCTCAGCCAGGAGATGAGTTTGCTCTGCGCTGCCCTCTACTGCACAATCCATAGGAACTACACCTCCATTGTGTTGTATAGGCAAGTTCTGAACAAAACCTGCTTTTACTTTCACCTGATGTGTCAAAGGTTTTGGGGGGACATCATTATCCTCCTCTTCATCCTCAGATGATCCAGACACTGCAAACTTGCGACCATGCAAAGGTGATTCCAATTCTGCAATGAAGTTCATCATATCTGCTCCCTTCATAGGCTCAGATGGATCATCTTGCTCCATAGCCTCCTACTGCGGTGGTAAGGGCACAGAACTTTCTTGGTCCGATGACATACTGCCAGACAAAACACCTGACTGCTGATCACCTGCAGCCTGTGTGTAGGGTTGCCACCCGTACGGGATTGACCCAGACAGTACGGGTTTTGAAACATTTGTCCGGGTCCCCCCACCATCCATATATACACAGTTCTCTCCCCCCACCATCCATATATATATTATACAGGCCCCCATATATACAGTTCTCCCCCCACCCATCCATCTATATACAGACCCCTCCATATATACAGTTTCTGCTGCCCCCCCCCACCATCCATATATACAGACCCCTCCATATAGATACAGTTACCCCCACCATCCATATATACAGACCCCCCATATATACAGTTCCTCACCACCCATACACCATCCATATATACAGACCCCCATATATACAGTTTCTCCCCCCCCCCACCATCCATATATACAGACCCCTCCATATATACAGTTCTCCCCCCCACCATATATCCATATATACAGACCCCCCCATATATACAGTTCTCCCCCCCCCACACATCCATATATAAAGACCCCCCCCCCCCCATATATATTAAAGTTCTCCCCCCACCATCCATATATACAGACCCCCCATGTATACAGTTCTCCCCCCACCATCCATATATACAGACCCCCCATATATACAGTTCTCCCCCCACCATCCATATATACAGACCCCTACCATATAAATACCAGTTCTGCCCCCCCCCCACCACCATCCATATATAAAGACCCCCCCCCCCCCATTTATATATACAGTTCTCCCCCCCACCATCCATCCATATACAGAACCCCCCCCCATGTATACAGTTCTCCCCCCCCCACCATCCATACATAATACAGACCCCCCATATATACATGTTGTTGTTCTCCCCCCACCATCCATACATATACAGACCCCCCATATAAATATATACAGTTCCATCCCCCCACCATCCATATATCCAACCCCCCATATATACAGTTCTCACCCCCCATAACACCATCCATATATACAGACCCATATAACCCATATATACAGTTCTCACCCCCCCAATACACCTTCCATATCCATATATACAGACCCCCCATATATATATATATCTATATATATAATATATATATATATATATATATATATATATATATATTAATATATTTATAGTATTTAAATAAATATTCACACACAGTTTCTCCCCCCATCATCCATATATACAGGCCAGCCCCCCCATATATACAGTTCTCCCCCCACCATCCATATTATACAGACCCCTCCATAAATACAGTTCTGCCCCCCCCCACCATCCATATATACAGACCCCTCCATATATAACAGTTACCCCCATCCATCCATATATACAGACCCCCATATAATACAGTTCTCACCCCCCATCACACCATCCATATATACAGACCCCCCATATATACAGTTCTCCCCCCCATCATCCATATATACAGACCCCCCCATATATACAGTTCTCACACCCCCCATACACCATCCATATATATCAGACCCCCCCCCCGCATATGTACAGTTCTCACTGGGGTGACACCGTACCGCCTGCCCTACTGGCTAACAATGTCCACCTTTATGGTAGACTAGTTCGTATTTTAAACTGACATTTTCTTTTATTAATTGAATCATATTTTATGGGTACACTAATGCTTTGTTTTATTTAACCATGCCCCTATAAGTCCCCCCCACCAAATGTTAATGCAATTTAGCCACAGCCACTGTTCATTGTAGCACACCTCATTACCACTCTCTTTGGGTAACCCCAAAGGTGTCCCAGGTATTTTACAATCCTATAGCGTGTAGTACAAAAAAATTGCCGTGTGCCGCGAAAGTGTTCGGGTTTGGCTTGAAGAAAAGGTGGCAACCCTACCTGTGTGCCAGAGCTTTCACCACTGTCTTCGGGCATACTGGTACTTGGCTTGGGATTCAAAGATTTTCCAGCGTGCTGGCCAGAAACACAATCCGAGCCCACAGAAACTTTTTTGCTTTTTGCACTGACCTTGGCTTCTCGCACTCTGGTGATGCCTGTTCTCCACTGGCCTCTATAGCCCCTCTGCGCATTGCACGGAAGCGATCATCGTTGCCATATTTCTCCTTGAAAGCACCGCTGGTTTCTTTCAATGTGGCCACCAGCAGACTCTGCTTTTCCACTTTGGCCTCCAAAGCCATTAACTCAGGCCGCATCTGTCTCCTCTTGGAACTATGCAGCCGATCACTTGCGATTTTTTTATGCTTGAAGTCAAACTTCAACTTCGCTAGTACTTCCTACTCCTTAGCAATTCTTGCAATCCTGGCACAAACCTTCTTTCTGTAGGTTGCCAGGCTTTCCCCTTTAGCTGGGCCATTTCCCAGGTCCTCAAACACTGGTATGGGAGGACCGGTACTCTGGCCATCCAGGGGATCTTCCCCTGGGTCCACCCCAGGTTCCTGCATCCACTCTGTGTATAGGGATTAATCAAGCTCCCTGGATCAGTAGGCCTCACTGGAGCTCAGGAGAACAGCAGAAGTGCAGCCACACCCTTTGCAGCTATAACAGCTTCAACTCTTCTGGGAAGGCTGTCCACAAGGTTTAGGAATGTGTCTATGGGAATGTTTGACCATTCTTCCAAAAGCGCATTTGTGAGGTTAGGCAATGATGTTGGACGAGAAAGCCTAGCTCACAGTCTACCCTCTAATTCATCCCAAAGGTGTTCTATTGGGTTGAGGTCATGACACTGTGCAGGCCAGTCAAGTTTCTCCACCCCAAACTTGCTCATCCATGACTTTATGGACCTTGATTTGTGCACTGGTCCAAATCATTTGGTGGAGAGTGAATTATGGTGTGGGATTGTTTTTCAGGGGTTGGGCTTGGCCTCTTAGTTCCAGTGAAGGAAAGTCTTAAGGAGTCAGCATCGCAAGACATTTTGGACATTTCATACACCCAATTTTGTGGGAACAGTTTTGGGGTGGCCCCTTCCTGTTCCAACATGACTGCACACCAGTGTACAATATGAGAATATACAGTACATCTGATAGATTGTAGACTCTATAACTTTCACACAGAAAAAATAACATACAATTATTTGGGTTATTTTTAACCCCATAAAATGGAAGTAAAATACACGTTGGCCTTAATTTATGAAAATAGATTTTTTTTTTCTTTTTGCTAAATTTTATAACAAAAACTAAGAGGAAGGTGTTGTTTTGAAAATAAATCTGGATTTTTTTTGCTTATTTAGCAAAAAAAAAAAAAAAACATTGGCTGAGAGCATTGATCAGGTGCCAATCGGCTGACCTTTTGTCGGACCAGACTGGATGCCATATACAGGGCCGATATTCACCCTGTGAGTACTAGGTATTAGGCTGACCATACATTATGCAGTTTACTTTTACAATTTTTCTTTCAGATTTACCAAAACGATATAATATGAGGTCAAACCTAAACACATTTAATTTATATGCAATCAGGCAGGTCATTACATTACATAGTTGAAGGTAAATCTAAAGGAAATTAAATAGAATTGTATAATGTATGCAATGCTGTATCCTGCCCTAGGCCAACAAGGCCCAGGCCTAGGGCGGCACTTTGCAGGGGGGCAGCATGGACAGTGTCCCTGTCAGCTTCAGCTTGTGCTACACTGTTAGGCAAATTAGTTTAGCGCCCCCCATAAATCGGCCTCACTGCTTCCAGTATGTGGGCGGTTGGCATTCTGCAACTGTGGGGGGCATCGCTTAAATTTTTTTACCATCCCTGTCCCATTGCAGAGATTTCCCTTCACTTTCTGTCCCACAGTCAAACAGGAAGTGAGAGGATATCTATGCAAATTAAGGGAATCCATTGCCCCCCCCCCCCCAAGCCATCAGAACTAGTGTCCCCACTTGAAAATTTCAGGGTGGGTCCTAAACCGCAAGGGGTGTGGCCTTGACAGGAAGGGGTGAGTCATATATAAATTAGGGGGTGCACAAGTTTAGTCAGGCCTAGGGCAGCACAAAACCTAAATACACCCCTGAATGTATGGCCAGCTAAACCACTTGTCACCACCCCACACAGATATACTGCTGCATGGCGGCCACTGTGTGTTGGACCTGATATGTGATCAATGCTACCGGGTAAGGGGTGCGCACATGCACACTCGCTGTGCTGTGATTTGTTACAGCACAAGTCAATCAGCGGGTCCCAGCCAATGATTGATCACTGGGACCCGCTGATTAGCTCCATTATTTAGGGGAGCTGTGTGATGTAAACAACACAGAGCTCAGAACACTGACAAGTGATCTTGCTGTTTTTTATTCCCTGCAGAACAGGAAGAAAAACAGCAAGATTGCTTAGTAAATTCACCACATAACTTACACCGTTAGGCACACATTTAACCCCTTGAACACCCCTAGATGTTAACCCCTTACCAGCTAGTGTCATTAGTACAGTGATTGTGCATAGTATGAGCACTGGTTACTGTATAAATATGTCACTATTAATGACAGTGTCAGAGTAACCCCCAGCTAGCGTCGGTTAGTGTCAGAAGGGCCGCCACACTATCAAGGTCCCACTATAAGTCTCTGATCACTGACATTACTATTATGGAAAAAAAATACAATTCCAGTATCTATCAGACGCTATAACTTTCACGCAAAACCAAATAATATACGCAAAATACGTTTTGGCCTAATTTCAATTAAAGTGGATGTAAACCCAATGATGTCACAATGTAGAGTATAAGATTTCCTATCATCTGTGCCTAGTCTTGCCACACAGAGTTAATCCAGCTCTGAGCAATCCTCTTTTATGGTCAGTGAAAATGAACAGCCTTCCAGATAAAACCCTGCCTAAATAAAAAGTCAGTTTTCTCTCTTCTTGCTTTGAGTGAGAGGTTATTTACATATCTAGCTTGGGCATGTTTATTATATGTTATGTTTTGTTTATCATAACATGAGGTGATATAACATCATAACACATCCTAGTAATATACAATGAACTTTGGATCACCTCTTGTTATGATAAACATGTCCAAGCTAGATTTGTAAATAGACTGTCACTGAAAGCAATAACAGAGAAACGGACTTTATAATTTGGCAAGTTTTTATCTGGAATTCTGTTAATTTGCACTGAACTTTAAAAGAGGATTACTCAGATCTGGATTAACTCTGTGTGGCAAGACTGGGCACAGATGATAGGAAATCTTATACTCTACATTGTGACATCAAAAAAAAATGGGTTTACATCAACTTTAAGGAATTTGATGTTTTTAACTTTTTATTGGATATGTTTTATAGCAGAAATATTGTTGTTTTTTTGTTTTTTAATTCTGTCTTTTTTTTGTTTGTTTATATCACACAAAAAACCCAGTGGTGATCACATTCCACCAAATTAAAGCTTAATTTGTGTAAAAATAATCAGAAATTTTTGAAAAAATTGTATTAATGCAAAAATTGCCCTGGTTATGCAGGGGTAAAATCTTCTGGAGGTCAAGTGGTTAAAGGGGTTGTAAAGGTTTGTTTTTAATTTTCTAAATAGATCACTTTAAGCTATACATTATATGACCGGTGGAAATGCACAAAGAGTTTCCTGGCCTGCTTCAGGACATCCTGTAAGCCCGGGTACCTGCCCAAGAACCGCTGCACACAAGTTGTAAAGGTTCGTCTTTTATTTTCTAAATAGGTTCCTTTAACCACTTCCATACCAGGCACTTACGCACCTTCCCACCCAAGCCAATTTTCAGCTTTCAGCACTGTCGCAATTTGAATGACAATTGCTCGGTCATGCTACACTGTACCCAAACAAAATTGGCGTCCTTTTTTTCCCACAAATAGAGCTTTCTTTTGGTGGTATTTGATCACCTCTGTGGTTTTTATTTTTTGCGCAACAACTAAAAAAATTAAGTTTTGATTTTTTTTCTGTTCATTTTTTTTTTTAAATAAGTAAGTTTTCTTCTTTAATTATGGGCACTGATATGGCGGCACTGGTGGGCACCGGTGAGGTGGCACTGGTGGGCACCAATGAGGTGGCACTGGTGGGCACGCTGGTATGCTGCACTGATGGGCACTCATAGGCGGCACTGATGGGCACTCATAGACGCACTGTGCACTCATAGGCGGCACTGATGGGCACTAATAGGTAGGCACTGGGCATAGATGGGCACTAAGAGGTGGCACTGTTGGACACTGGGTGGCATTGCTAGGCACAGTCAGTGCCCATATTGCCAGTCAGTGCCCATTTGTGGACACTGATTGGCATCAATTGGCATCAATTGCATTTTTTTTTTTTTTTTTACTATTTGTGCTCTATTGAGCACTCCCTGGTGGTCCAGTGTGTGGATCCGAGAGAGGGCTGTGCTGATAAACAATCAGCGCAAACCCCCCCTGTCAGGAGAGCCGCCGATCGGCTCTCCTCTACTCGCGTCTATCAGACGCAAGTGAGGAAGAGCCCGTCAACGGCTCTTCCTGTTTACATCGTGATCAGCCGTGATTGGACACGGCTGATCATGTGGTAACGAGCCTCCGCTGGAGGCTCGTTACCGAGATCGGAGATGCAGGGTGTCAGACTGGGGCGCGGCATAAAATCCTGCAGGAGGTCAATCACTTCCCGGACGTCAATCTCCTATTGACCGGGCGGGAAGTGGTTAAGCTAGTGCATTGTTGGTTCACTTACCTTTTCCTTCAATTTCCCTTCTAAATGTTTTTGTTTTCTTTGTTTTCTTTGTCTGAATTTCTCACTTCCTGTTCCTCCTCAGTAAGCTGTTCTAAATGACTTTCCACCGCTCGGATTATGGTGGAAAGCTTACTGAGGAGAGACAGGAAGTAAGAAATTCAAACAAAGAAAAAAAACATTTAGAAGGGAAATGGAAGGAAAAGGTAAGTGAACCAACAATGCACTAGCTTAAAGGAACCTATTTAGAAAATAAAAGACAAACCTTTACAACCCCTTTAAAATGGAGTTCCACCCAGGAAAACCACATTTGGCCAAAAGTCTTAAAAAAATACATAAAAAAAAATGTGAAAAAAAAAGTATACTCACCCGAAATACCTGTTGCTATGCGGAAGTCCGTAATCTGCCTCTTCCACTCCGCGGTGCCTTTTCTTCTTCTCCTTCTCCTTGTGAATGGGGGGCGCACTGGCTTTCTGGGAACTGGTGTGTGTTTCTCAGGAGAGCAGCTCCCCCACGCGAAGCCCCTCCGCCGCCCATGGGCGCCCTCACAAGCCAGCATGAGACTCCACGCAGGCGCAGGAGGAAATGGGCAGTGAAGCCGTAAGGCTTCACTGCCTGTTTCCCATAGTGTGAATGGCGGCGCGGGACCCGGAGAGATCGTGAGACCGGCATCGGGGGGGGGGGGGGGGGGGGGGGGGGGGCGTCAGCACGGGCGCCTAGGACAGGTAAGTGTCCTTATTCAAAATTAGCAGCTACACTGTTAGTAGCTGCCGACTTTGAAAAAAAAAATGCGGATGGAGCTCCGCTTTAAGTTCAAAACAAAAATGATGGTAATAATAGTGCTGTGGGAGAGATATATGGCTGACATTTACTACACTTAACATAGTTCCCATGATTATACCAGCTGGTGCTGCGGGGGCTGCATTTTCCCTTGGATATTTAAGGTGGGTCACTAGTGATTATTTGGCCAAAACCACATTGGGATAATTATGTGAAGATATTGGGGGCTATTTAGGAAAGGCAATTCCACCTTACACTACAAATGCAAACTACAAGTGAATCTGAAATGAGGGGAAGCTCTGCTGATTTTATTATCCAATCATGTGCACTCTAAAATGCTTTTTTTTTTATTCCCTTGCATGTCCCCCTCAGATCTACAGCGACTGCACTTCCATGTGCACTTTCAGTGCAAATTCAAGTTCACTTTGCACTTGTAGTGCAACATGGATTTGTCTTTTGTAAATAACCCCCATTATGTCTAATGTGACATTCTAAATGTTTAACACACAGGGCCAAGCTCTTATGTGCATCAAATGGCCTTGAGTGACATCTAGTGGTGAACATCAAGTGGTGCATATCTAAAACAGCCACCTGCCTCTTTTGTGAATACTGTGTATAGGGGAGGAAGGAATCTATATAGGCAAGTCTCTTTCAAAACGTATTGGTTTATGTTCCTGTATTTAATTGCAGCAAATTCCCATTGTATGATTAATTCTTAAGCTAAAATAGATCTTTGGAGGCCCTCATAATAGTGGAACCTTTTTATTTTAGTCAGATAGAGCAATCTGAATTGTATCCTGAATATAATCATGAGACCCATTACCCATACCTCCCAACCGTCCCGGATTTCGCGGTACTGTCCCTCATTCTGAAGTTGAAAAGTTGGGAGGTATGCATTACCTTTCCCCTTTCTCTTTTTGATTTAGGCCTATTGATGAGCTTTTGTCCCCCAGTTTAGGCCGATACGTATTCTTCTACCTATTTTTGGTAAAAAAAACGCAATAAGTGTTTATTGATTGGTTTGCTCAAAATTTATAGCGTTTACAAAATAGGGGATAGTTTTATTGCATTTTTATTTTTTATTTTTTTTACTACTAATGGCGCCGATCAGTGATTTTTTTTGTGACTGCGACATTATGGCGGACACTTCAGACAATTTTGACCCATTTTTGGGACCATTGTCATTTTCACAGCAAAAAATGCATTTGAATTCCATTGTTTATTGTGAAAATGACAGTTGCAGTTTGGGAGTTAACCACAGGGGCGGCGCTGTAGGATTTGTGTGTGTTTACAACTGTAGGGGGGTGTGGCTGTAGGTCTGACGTTATCGATCGAGTCTCCCTATAAAAGGGATCACTCGATCGATGCACCTGCCACAGTGAAGCACGGGGAAGCCGTTCTTCAGTTCCGGGGAGCGATCGCGAGCAGGTGGCTAGAAACGAATAGCCGCGCTCTTGTCCCGGATCGCTCCCCACGGGTTTCCAACCACCGATCGGACCCCTGACCCGCGCAAAGGCAGGGACTTGAAATATAAGCCCATCTGCCTGTACGTGCCCTTCTGTGGACGTATATGTACATGCGGCAGTCGTTAAGGGGGTATGGCAGGGGGGTACTGTGTCCTACGCCTACATACTTTTGCTAATAGGTGTCCCTCATTTCCATCTCAAAAAGTTGGGAGGTATGGAATAGATATCCTCAAATTGACAGATATCTGCTAGGCCACCCCCCGAAAACTCAGACCCCTATATAGATAAAATGAGACCACACCAGAATTTGGAGTTAAATAACCATTGCAGCCTTTTTTCAAAACAAAGCTTGCTGGTCTTTGACGGCAACAAACACATTCTATCATACTACTGCGGAAAACCTTGAATTACAATAGGACACCAGCTGCAACACACCGGCTCAGAGACAAACCTCCCTATCAACATTACCTCCTTTTCCATATTCCTAGTTAAACCATCATTAACAGGAATGCACACAAGGACACCATAACAAACTATTAGCTCTAAATTTTAACTGCCTACAAAGACCAACAATCGTTTGGCTGCTATGATATCCATGGAGCCACAGAACCAAAGAAAACACAGGGAGAGTGGTTGGAAAAGTTTATTTTTTGTCTTCAGCACTCCACTGAAATCTTGTGGCTCACAGTTGTGAAGTTTCTGAGATCCCGCTCAGCCAGACCCCCATCCTCCAATCAGGTAAGGCTTCTAAAACATACAAAGCATGCAAGTTTTAACCCTTTTAATGCTTTTCTGCCCTCTTTATCCAGTCATGTCAACCCTTTGCTTATTTATTTTTTTGCCTTCCTAATGTTTGAGATTATTTTACATTCATCCAAAGAAGGGACTTGTCAACATTGATACTTGGTACAAAAACTCTATAACTGATCCTGAAAAAAAAACATGACAATGTATTTACAGCATAACTAAATTAACCAGCGACTCTTTCCTGTTGACCGTCGTGGCTCAAAGTTCATTAAATAATCGATAATCTCGTATATAAAAACTCAACCATTCTGCAGACGACGTGATTTGCTCTAGGCACATTAGTTGGTACAAGAAGATCAAACATTATTGACAATTGCTCATTTAGAACAATCTGAATAAGATCATTGAATGTAAATATTTTTTTTGTTTTTTTTTTTCAGCTATTTCTTCATTGTTTTTTTTTTACTTTTCTAAAATTATTGCCTTTACTTTTAGGTTAGATATGGTGGTCCACTTTCAGTCCCTTCACTTTGCAGTTACAATCTTCTTGCTATTATTCACCAAGACTATGTCAGACACATCTCCCACGTGCTCTGTGATACAAGGGCTTCCCGGTCTCAATGGACGAGATGGCAGAGATGGAATTAACGGGTTAAAAGGAGATCCAGGTAAGAATATACCTACCAACATTCATTCTGCATGTATTGCAGCCTAAACAGGGGTTGCTTTTATTGTTAAAGTAGATATTGTAGTATATCATATATAAAGCCTCGTACAGACGATCAGTCCATCCGATGAGAACGGTCTGAAGGTTAACCGATGAAGCTGACTGATGGTCTGAAGTGCCTTCACACCATCGGTTAAATAACCGATCGTGTGAAAACGCGGTAATGTAAAAAACAACGACGTGCTGAAAAAAATGAAGTTCAATGCTTCCAAGCATGCGTCGACTTGATTCTGAGCATGCGTGGATTTTTAACCGATGGTCGTGCGTACTAACGATCGGTTTTGACCTATCGGTTAGCCGTCCATCGGTTACATTTTAAAGCAAGTTGGCATTTTTTTAACCGAAGGTTAAGTAACCGATGGGGCCTACACACGATCGGTTTTGACCGATGAATACGGTCCATTATTTAGAGTATTTAGATTGTTATGTTTATGTCTTTTACTTTACTGCAGCTATCTTCATCAAGTATGTTAATTTATATCTTCTTAAAATTTTGAAATTGAGTGCATAGTTTGCCTTTTCATTTTGCTCTTTTTTTTGTTATTATTATTGTTAGAGAATTTCACATTTTATCAACATGTCATTTATTTATTTATTCTTGTTTCTTTTTTTTTCTTTTTTTTTTTATGTAGGACTACCAGGTGAGCCAGGACCACCAGGATTAAGAGGTAACACTGGACCACCAGGAAAAACTGGACCTTTAGGAAATCCTGGGTTTGCAGGTAAAATAACAGATGGTTTTTGATATATCATAACTACCGGTAGTTATCTCCCATATTTGCTCAAACAAGAATATTTATAGCCAACTGTGAACAAACAGAAGTTTCCAGAAAAAATAAAAAAATTGGTTCCATTTTTATTTTTCCACAAATGTCAGATTTTTTACAGGTCTATTATGTTATCTGTTATCTGTAAACAACAGGTACATGTTTTAAAGATGAACTGTAGTGAGTTTATAAAAATCCTCTTTTGGTAGTCCTTGATTCCCCCCACCCCCAATTGTTAGAGTCTAATGCTTGTTTAGCCCAGGGAGATTTACAGAGAAGAATACTTACCTTGTTCCATTCTCCCCAGCAGCCAGTATATAGAGCAAGCACTTGACATCATCACATACAATACAAGATGAGTAGCTTCACCAACCCAGTTGTTCAAATCATGTCTCCTGTGCATGAATAATACTGCCTTTCCGCCCATTTTCAATTTGAAACTCGCTAGCAACACCTTTTGAAAAGTATAATATAATGTTTAAATTAAATAGCTGGTATAATTTTCTTTTGTAGGATTACCAGGTCAGAAAGGAGTTAAAGGAGCTGATGTTGGACTAGCAGGTAAACTTACTAACTTTTAAAATGTATATAAACCCTAACAATGGGCTTCTCCTATTTTCTCTCTTTTGGTCTGTTAGATATATCATTTAAAGTGTTTTTTTTTTTTACTATATCACTAGTCATTTATTATGCTCTGGAACAAATCCCCTTGCATAGTACAACTGCATTTGCAAAGTGCACAGTCTATATGCCTTTAGTAAATCAACCCCTAAGGATTGATGCATAAAATATTCATTGTATGATACGCTAAATAAAAAACATAACAAAAAAAACACTGTGGGCCAGATTCAGAGAGCGATTACGCCGGCGTAACAGGAGATGCGCGGCGTAAGTCTAATTGTGCGCGTGCGTTTCGATGCACGGCATCCCCAAAACGAAATATGCAGGAAATCTAATTTTTTTTGTCCAGCGTAATTTCATTAGACAGGCGCATCCGTCCGCGCAAAACTGCGCTAGGCACACCATTGATTTGCTAATGAGGGAGTTACGGGGATCCACAAAAGAACGTTGGTGCAGCGCACGCTACGCGATGTGCGCAACAGCTAATTGCCCTGTCTAAAATTAGACCATATAAAAGCTGGTCTAAAAAGAGAAAAATCGTCTACATGTCAGATAAAGCAACACTGTTAGTGAGGAGCTCAGCAGTCACACGTGTTGCCCAACAAACTGTATGCCAACATGCCAGTGTCATCCATGCTCAGAGCTATACTACTGACTTTAGATGAGCAAAGAAGGAGGAGGGCACTGAGGAGGACACAGGATTTTTTTTTTTTTGGCTTATATCAACTTTTCAATTTAATCTAATCTAATACAATATTCTTATCTGATACAAGCCCCTCAATCTTCACTCTTCACTCTTCACGGGAGATGATATATCACACACGCATAGACATCTATGGCATGAGTGATTCTGAGGTGTCTTGCATCTTCAGATTCACCCCTCATGCCATCATGGAATTAACCCTGCAAGAGGACATCACCAGCCCAACACATGACACTACCCATGACACCCATGACGGCTACATATACAATCAGAGCCCCATCCCCACAAAATTTCGAACAGAACATGTATGGGGACAGCTGGCTGGTTAGTGAGTGACATTGGTGGCAGGCATGACTGGCCCCCCCATGATGCACACATCACAAGGGGCAAATGCACTACTAACATCCTCCTGTCTTTTCCCTTCAAGGTGACTCATGCCAGCTCACATTATGCATCTTTGCACGTTAAACACACACATTAATCATGGCACAATGAGAATGCATGCATGCACACCACTGTGGTCCCTAGCACACACACACCACATCCTCATCAAATTGGATTGGCACCAGTCCACCATGCAGGACTTGTGAGCAGCAACGCCACGCCAAGGCTCCAATTATGTCACTGTACATTCATACACCATTCACACGGACCTGGGGATCACTTCTCCCTGGTCCTGGGGAACCCTTCTCCACCAAAATTGAGGGTGACACCCCTTTTCCGGCAGGAATGTCACCCCCACATTCAAACAGCATTCACAACCCCAAAAAAACAAAAAATGCCCAGCAAAACCAAAATTTTTCCAGCAACAAAAAAAAAAAGGGCAAAAAAAAAAAGGCCAAAAAAAAAGGGCCAAAAAAAAAAGGCCAAAAAAAAGGGGGAAAAACAAATAATTCCGTTGACGTGAGCCACGCCTGGGGCGCCCACGGCCACAGCCCAGCTCCTCAGGGGAGACTCATGGGGGAGGGGGTAAACCGGGGAAGGAGGAGCAGCCCCTGGTCTCTGCCCACCTGGTGGCCTGCCCTCCAAGGCCACGGCAATTCTGTCTAGCCCAGCACTAATTGATGCCGTATTGGCCTGGATAGCCTGGGTGAGGGCCCTCACATCCTGCCCAACGCCTGCTGTTGTAGTCTGCAGGTGGTTTAGGCAGGTTGTAAGAGCCCGGGAGTGGCAGTCCAGGTCCCCAAGCGTCTCCTTTATCTCCTTTATGGAGGACAGGCTGTCCTCCATCCGCCCCAAAGTCTTGCTGACCTCTCCCAGATGGCGGGTCTGACGGAACTGGTCCTTTCTCAGAGTGGCGGGCAGGAGATCGGCCAGCCCCCTGGTCTTCTGGGTCGCCTTCCTGCCTCCAGCTGAGGCTTGTGGCCGGGGAGAAGGGGAGCCCCTCGGGAGGGGAGCCCTGTTGGGGGAGGAGTGGGGGGGGCTACCCCTTATGGAGGGCTGGCTGCTGCCAGCCAGAGGGGAAGAGTCCTCCAAAAACAAAAATCCAGTGCCTGACATGGACTCCTCCTCCTCCTCAAACTCCTCCTCCTCCACTTCAACCTCCTCCTCTTCAACCTCTTCCTCCTCAACCTCCTCCTCTTCTACCTCCTCCGAGGACTCCGGCCTTGTCGGGGGGTCCTCATCAGGCTGGGATGGCCCAGATGGCCCAGCACCCTCCTGCTCATCTGTGGATGACACAAAACATTCACAGGTTGGAGGATCCACACACTTGCCACATATTCCATTTCACCCCCTCCCCCACACATGCTACACACCTGATAGGGCCAAAAAACCTTACCTGGCATCACGCCTTCATGACTTGAGTCAAAGCCGAGCAGGCCCTCCACTTCTTGCCTTCTTGCTCCTCCGCTGTCAGCCTAACAGGGCATGGTGGGCCCCCTCCTGTGCCCCTGGCATGGGCTAGCATTTTGGCCAGCTTCTTTTTGACCAGACGCCGGAGGTCATTGATTTTTTTTTCAATCCCCAACCGTGTCCGGGTCTCCTCTCCCCCCCCCCACCCCGATGCATTCACCTGGTCAGTAATCCTGTCCAAAATCTCTCTCCTCCTGGCCAGGGGGGGGGTGTTGGCACTCTCCGGGCCGTGGAGGAAATGCCCATATTTGGAAATGGCCCGGGCAAGAATTTGTTTCTCCCCCAAAGTAAAATTCAACTTCCTCTTCCTCTCAGTCATACTCAGACAAAAACTCACTCCCAAGCAGTCAGCAAAAATCAGTCAGAAAAAGAAGCAGGAAAAATCAGTCACAAAAACAAACAGGAAAAATCAAGCAAGAAAACAAACGTACCAAAAACTCTCCCAAGCAGTCACCAAAAATCACTTACAAATATCTTCTACCAAACACAAGATCACACAGTCCACAAATATCACAAAGACAAATCACAATGCAACTAACAACAGAACAAAAGCACCTTGGTGTATAGGGAGGGATACAAAGGGATGTACTTTTGCAAAGGAAGTGCGTTTGTGTCTGTCTATTTATGCTGTCTGCGTAGTTCATTACGTTGCCCTAGTCCACTTCCAATTTCACTGATTGCGCTGTTCCCGAGTTGTGAGAATGCGCACAGAGGTGCTGACATGGTCTGCTTCAAGCGCGCATGCGCGAGACGGCCGGCCCTTCATTTGCATGGGGTCACGGCTCATTTCAATGTAACATGCCCACGTCCTTCCCAATTTGGATTACTCCGCCTTGCGCCTCAGAAATAACGTTGCGCAGGCGCTAATTTCTGCGTAAAAGAGACGAGAATAGGGTGATTGCGCCGCTACATTGCGCCAGTCTAACGTAAAGGCGGTGCGCTACGCCGGTCCAATAATGCGCAGATGTACGTAAATCTGGCCCTGTATTTTTTCTATTACGTGCAGTTCCGATATCCTCAGTGCCACCTAGTGGCCAAAAGACCCTTTCCCTGAGCTATTTTTGGAATCTGTTCATGCAAATGATTGTCACATGTGTACAGCAAATGTTATATACCTAGACCCCTAAGTGTGTTACTGGCATGATCACTAGGGTAAAATAAAGAAAAAAAAAGACTAAAAAATTAAAAGAATGCATCTACCACATCTAAGGACTGGTACGCTGCAATATACTCAATTTTTCTTCTTGGGTTTAGATATACTGTACTTCATATAAAATACTAACTTGGCATGCCTGGTAAACATATAAAGTTAAACTATAATAAACAAAGGCAGACAGAAGCAAATGTTTTAATTAATATTTTTTAATCAATACACACATTTTGATATAAATACATTAAAAGTATTTAATGTACCATATTTATAGCCCAAACTTATTTTTTCTTCTCCAAGACAAGTCCTCCCCCGGTTCTTTCAGTTGAACAGCGTCTTCCCGCAGGACAGACAGCATAGGATCACCTTTGAGCCAGTAGGCCCCAGATACCTTCTGGACCTAACTCCAGTTGTGAAGCCTCAGGCCAGCCGGCCCGAGGCAGAAGAGGAACTGTCACATTCCCCAGGACAAGGTGACCATGAGGCAAGAGAGCGAGGATATGGCATCCACCCTTAAGTACCCTCTCCCAGCATGCCTAGCGATAAAGAAACTCCCACTAGGTTGATTTTGGGAAAGAGGACCCAATACACTCTGACTGGCTATAACTTTCAACATGGAACCAGAGGGGACAACGACAACTGCTGATACCAGTGGAAAATGCACCCAACACAGTCAAAGCTGGAGCAAAGGCCAATTTAGCCATAAACACAAATCTGAAATAACTACGTTTCAGATATCCCACTAAATTTGAATAATAGCGTCTAGTCAACAGGAGCAGGGCACAACACTACATATTAATTTGTATTTACAGTTTATTTATGTACACAACTCCCGATTAATGGCATATAGCCATGAAACGCCTCGAGTTTCCATGGGCTGCTCAGTCAAGTCTGGCTCATTACCTATTCACCGGTCCATATACCGTATTTCCCAGTGTAAAAGATGACTCGGATTGGCAGAGGTTGGTACTCCAAACCGAACAGGATCTGTATTAATTTGAATATATCCCTCACCGGGATTGGCTAAGCGATATATACTGTATGTACATACAGTATTACCACACATCCAGCAGGCATCCGAGCAGCAGGTCCTGTGTATAAGTTGACCCTTGTTTTTTGGCCATTTTTCTTTTTAAGTTTAAAAGGTCGTCTTCTACGCCGGAAAATACGGTATATCTTTTATACATTTAAAATTCATTGAGTACTATGTAACTATTAATGTGTATGTGTATCTATCTTACAGCACCTCTTTTGCATATGGTTTATCAATGCCTGCTAATAGGAAATACCTTGTATTACATTTTATCAATATTGACTATCTCTTATGTGCTGCCAAGCTGACATATATGTTTCCATTATGTTTATGCCATGTGTGTATGTATGTACCGTATTTATCGGCGTATAACGCGCACTTTTTCCCCCTGAAAATCAGGAGAAAATTGTGGGTGCGCATTATACAGTACGCCGATCCCCGCTTCCTGCGCTGTGTTTGAACTGAGCTGCTGACATATACCGAGCACAGTACACTCGGGTACACTCGGCCAGGCTCGGCTCCCCTCGCGGTCACGCCTCCTAGCCTCTATGCGAAAGGATCTAATCGTGGCCGAGCGTGCCTGAGTGTACTGCGCTCGGTATATGTCGGTGGCGGTGTTCAAACACAGCGTGGGAAGCAGGGATTGGCTCAGAAACAGCGGGGAGGACACCTCGAAGGCCGCAGACGGACGCCGGACAGGACAAGGCCGCAGATGGATGCCGGGCAAGACACCGACGAGGGGCATCCAAACTGTAAGTGTTTTCTTTTTTTTGCAGGAATTTGCCTTCTAGGTTGGAGGTGTGCGCTATACGCCGGTGCGCGCAATACGAAGATAAATACGGTATATATGATTAATATTTTTTTTTACCTGTTTCATACTATTGTTACAAATAAATAATGTTTACTAATCACTCTACCTCCACAAGTCAATTGTCTCATTTAAAGTCCCACATTCCTTTCTTACATATTTAAAATGTATATTTCCTCTTATTTTAGAACTTGCAAATGTGCAAAATAAGTTATCCCTTTTTGAAGAACAGCTGAAAATTATGCAGTCTAGTTTGGCCCTTCAGAAAAAAGGTTTGGTTATTATCAATAAATATTGTCTATTTCAAACTCTATCACCAACCTGCTTGCTTAGTATTTCTGCTATTATATTAGATCATTTTAACTCATAAAAGCTTATGTACGCCAAGGTTCAGTGTTGAACTACATGGCAAATTAGTTTTTTTGTTGATAAATATACATTTGTATCTTGGATATGTATGGACAGGGTGCAATGCGGTATGGCAGCAGCAAAAAACACACAAAGGCCAAATAAAGTAGGCTGTGTACATTTTAGAACGTTTCAAGAGGTTACAACAGGGCCCGGTGGTAAACACAACCTTCCGGAGTCACTTACAGAGTCAGTAGCAGTGGTTCTGTAGCTTGAAACGATGCAGACAGCTTCTGCAATGAGGAGTGGGAATGCAGCCTGGCCCTGGCGTAATCCCTTTACTTTCCCTACTCCTCTGGACAGGGCAATAGACAGCTTAAAGAGGAGTTCCACCCTAAAAAATGACTTTTTTTTTATCCACTCCTCACCCCCTTACATGCCACATTTGGCATGTAATTTTTTTGGGGGGGGAGTGGGGGCTTCAGTAGGAGTGGGACTTCCTGTCCCACTTTCTGCTTCCGCCGAGGGGCTGGTTAGGCGATTAAGCCTTAATCCCCTACACCAGCCCCTCCCTGTAGGCGATCACATGGGACACTGTCAGGTCCCATGCGATCGCCTCTCCAATCAGCGGCGAGCCGCGCCGCACGCGCATGCGCAGTGCGGCTCGCGCATGCGCAGTGGGTGCCCGGCCGTGAAGCCGAAGGCTGTCACGTCTGGGTGCCCACAGTCGAGATGGAGACGCTGGCTGGGGAGGGGGGGGAGAGGAGCGGACCCCCCGGCCGGCACGTCGCTGGATCGTGGAGCAGGTGAGTGTGTGTTTATTAAAAGCCAGCAGCTACACTTTTTGTAGCTGCTGACTTTTAATAAACACAATTTTGGCTGGAACACCCCTTTAAGCAGACGCCTGAGGGTGCCAGAAGGGGGAGGACAATGAAATCCACATCCAGAGCCCATAAAGTGAACACCAGAGCCGAGCCCAGTGTCAAAACAAGTTTCAGCACTTGGATCTAGTGACTTGCCCCGCAGGGGTATGCTGGTGTTGGCATCAGTGACACCTACCTCGCAGCTTGGGCGGGGTGTTTCTGGTCCCACGCAGAATCTGCATCTCCCCTCTTCTCCTCCACTATCTAACACCAAGGGCAGACTGACAACTCATGGGGCCCCCGGGCAATAGTAGATTATGGGGCCTCTGGACAATAGGAGATTATGGGGCCCCTAGGCAATATATTATGGGGCCACACAGTATACACACATACAGTATACACACACAGACACGCAATATATACACACACAGTATACATACACACAGAAAACACATACGCACACTGAAAAGGTATTGGAGAGGCGAGGCAGCTATAATCTTGGGATCTAAATAAAAAAGATTTTTATATACTGTCCCTGGTTTAACTGAGGCTGGCAACCCTGATGGGGCCCCCTAGTGGCATTGGGCCCTCGGGCAGTGCCCGAGTGCTAGAATGGTCAGTCCGCCCCTGTATGACACTAGCACACTGACTGCACACAGTCATCCCCCTCCTCCCTCTTCCTTAGCTTGGATGTTTTCCTGTACAGTTGTAGCGCACCCCCTAAGGAGTAAGTAAACTGGGATCCCCCACCCTGCACAGCCAGGCACACCAAATCTTCACAGGCACACTTGAGTCAGAGAGTAGAGAGGAACCTGTCCTTACACTGACCACTTACAGAATGTGCACCAATTCAGGGGGCTAGGCCCTCACCCAAGACAACCGCAGAGGTCGCGAGGGGCACACGTGTCTGATCGGACAGCTGTTCCCCTAGTGACTGCAGGAAATCATAGAGGAACCAAGTTCCTTACAACTTCCTTCCCCTCATGCATTGCCATTTCGTTAGAGCACCACCTACAGTGGGGAGCATGAACTGCACCTGCCAACATGTGGACTTTACATAGTATATGATTTTAGGGTTTGAAAATTATAAATAAGGTGAATTTTTATGATTTTCTTAGACATGCGTGTGATTATGAAAGCTGGCAAACTTTGATATTTCAACAGTGACAGCAGATTCAAGTGTGTGCCGTATTTCATTGAAACATAAAAAAGATTGAAAAGGACACACTGAGTGGGTATTAGCCACTGCAGTATAAATATGACTTTGTTGGAGCTTGTGTCTATAATAGGTGAGCTAGTAAATTCACAGAGAATTTCTTATAAAGAAATAAACACATTTTATTTGGATACATAAAAACAGTAAATAATAAAATCAATTGTTTGCTCTGATACAATAAATATGTTATGATTGATTAGATAGGGGTGGAGCTGGTCGCCAACATGTTTTTGCATAATTAGCGTCGTCGGGGCACCGCATCCATCTATTTCATATCTTCATCAAAAACTGTCAGGTCTGGTCTGTAAGCTAATGGTAACCCTCAAAAGTGATAACTGGCCAAGGAGGAGACCGCACCCCCAACGGAGGTCAGAACAGTCAGGTTTCTTGTGAGGCTGTTAGACCCTAATATCCCCCAGCACGGTGTGTCTGCTGTATTGTTTTAGAGGTAATTTACCACAATTTCCTGTTATCCTCAATTGGAGGAGGAAAAGAAGGAGGGGGGAGGAGGAGAAGCAACAGAGACCGATGAGAACCTAGGGCTGCTAGTGCCTTAGTGGTTTAGGGTCTCCTTGTGTGCCAGGCGTCATAGGCAAGCACACAAGGAGACCCTAAACCACTAAGGCACTAGCAGTTCTTTAAGGACTAGTGCTTTGTGGTCTTTGCTGGAAACTGTCCAACTAACCTCTTTCCAAATTTTCATTGAAACATATAATTTTTCTAGTACTCAATTCAATGTAGTTGAGGAAAGAAATGTTATCATATATCTAAGCTGTTCTGTTATTATTTTAATGCATTGTTATTCATGTTCCTTTTTGGCTTTATTTCAGCTTTGTTATTTACTAGAGGATCAAGTTCTGGTAATAAAATATTTGTCACAAGTGGAAAGGTGGTGACATATGGTGAGTCAATTGAGATATGTACTAAAGCTGGTTTTCAGCTTGCTACACCATTAAATCCTGAGGAAAACAAAGCTGTTTCAGATATTGCCCAGTATTACAAAACCTTTACATTCCTGGGTGTTACTGATGAGAGAACAGAAGGTACTTTCAGGTATGCAAATAGAGACCCAATTAAATATTCCAACTGGAGTCCTGGAGAGCCTAATCAACAAGGTGAAGAGGATTGCGTGGAAATGCAATTGAATGGAAAGTGGAATGACAAAAATTGTAAAGAAACACGACTGAATATCTGTGAAATCTCCTAGTAATGTAACACTATGTTTTAATAACATTCTGCATTCTAAAAACAAATTGTATTGTAATGCATTTCTAATTCTTAATATATATATATATATATATATATATATATATATATATATATATATATATAAAAAACCTTAGACTGCGTAGATGGGTTCTTTACTGTTGTGTTGTATTTTTTCAAGAAATAATAAATAACAATTTTTTTTAAATGTAAAAAAACATTTTGCAGTTAGCCCAAAGCCAAATGCCCGTACACACAATCGCAAATTCAGATAGCAAAAGTCTGATGTGAGCTTTTGATCGGAAATTCCGACCGTGTGTATGCTTCATTGGACTCTTGCTGTCAGAATTTCTGCCAGGAAAAGATTGAGAGCTGGTTCTCAAATTTTCAGACGGAAAAAATTCTTGTAGCAATTCCGAGGCTCAAAATTCCGACGCATGCTCGAAAACAATTTGGCGCATGCTCGGAAGCATTGAACTTTATTTTCTCGGCTCATCGTAGTGTTGTACGTCACCGCGTTCTTAAAAGTTCTCAAATGTTCAGAGAACTTGTGTGATCGTGTGTATGCAAGCCAAGCTTGAGCGGTATTTAGTCAGAAAAAACATCCAAGGTTTTTCTGACGGAAAATCCAATCGCGTGTACGGGGCATAAGTCTAGGTTCACACCATTGCAGGTGGTTGTCAGTGTGAGACAACATGTAAATCACACATGTTCCTGCTTCCAAAACCACCTGCAGCCAAAATGCACTGCTCTTTTGCAGACACGTGCATAGGCGGGAATTAACACCCCACCACCACCTATGCAGGCAGAGATTGCGGTCAAGTGAAAACAGCAATAAGCCGGTTCTCCTACATAGAAGCAAGCAAGGCTACTGGCACAATTATTTTTTGTGTGCAATAGCACTTAAAATCAATTCACACTTTCCTAATTGTACTTCCTAACTGTACTTCTTTTAACTGGCTTCTTCCACATAGTGCAGCACTTCTGAGAGGATACCACAGAATCTGTATTCCGCTTTTCCAGCCCACACAACCATCAGGCCACCTCACTCCTGGTGACCATTCAAGACCTTACACTAGCATCCAGTGACAAACTCTCTAAATAACTCTAAGCATCTGACTGGCGAGAATCCTCCTCTCTCTTTCCCGTGACATACAGAATAGATCCATAAGGGCCCCATGCCACAATATTGGTCTCATGTGTCGGCTACCTATTTCAACGGATTGCGTTACACTCAGGAACCCTCTTGCTACTAGAGCTCGCCATCATCCCTGACAAGTCACACTGTTCTTCCACTGGCTAGCAGCTATAGCACCCAACTCTCCATTGTACTCAGGACAATGGCAAAATAGTTTATTGCAAAGATTTGCAATTAACAAAGAACGGAGCGGCTCCATGAGCCCAAACACAAAGATTAATACAAATAAAAAAAATAAAAAAATGTTTTTCTTTTTCGTACAGGCACATTTCGGCAAAATATAGATACAATATGTCTGGGTAAGTTTACACATCAAATAGCTTCCTGGGTAAGGTGATTTGTTTGGGTGAGCGTATCCTAGAAGAGTTGAGATACCTAGAGGATGAAAGAGCGAAATAGAAGAGAAAAGAGGAGGAGGAGGAAGAAAGAAAGAGAAGAAAGAAAAAAAAAAAAGGGGGGGACCATGGGGGAGGAGATCGGAAGGTTGGTGAGGGAGGGGATATATCATAGAAAGGGGGGGGGGGGTGAGGGCGAATGAGGCTTTATGAGGAGAGGGGGTACAAAAGTCACTAACTACCCTCTCCAGCATCTAGTGGTCAAAGCGCTACTGTGCGCCAGGTCAGTAGTATGAGTCCGAGTCTGCATCCCGAACTAGGGGCGATAATCCCACAGTGCGGGGTCAGTCTGCATTATTAAGGAGATCTTTGTATAATTGAGAGCTTTTAAAGGTCATCCATGGTTCCCATATAGCAGCGAATTTAGATATATTACCTGAGGCCGAGTAGATCAGTTCCTCCATCTCAGCGACACGGTCTATTCGAGAAGCCCATTCAGCCATAGAGGGCGGGGATGACAATCGCCAATGTACCGGTATACACATCCTAGCAGCATTAATCATGTGCATTGCCACCGACTTGAAGTACTTCCACCTAGAACTGTCAGAGAAATGGCAAAATAGTGTTTTATTCTTCAGACTTCGCTTTACTGAAAGTTGATGCAGTTTACGACAGTCACATATAGCGTCAAAAAATAAAAATTTGCCCTTGGGACTTTGATTGAAATGAGCACTATGGAGCCAATAATATAACAGGAGTAATTGCAGTATATGTTTATTTCAAGTAAAAAACAGTACATACATTAATGTCATGAACATGAGCAAATTCATGCAGAATACAGAAAATAGGTAAAATTATATTACAAGTAACTGTCCATATTAAAACACACACAAGCATCAAGTGTATACCCGCCGCGTTTCACGAGGCTTAGCTCGCTCTTCAGGGGTAGATGCTCGTGGTGTACCTAAAATGAAAGAATAAAGTATGTAGTATGATATATAGGGCACAGGGTAAAGGGGGGCCCTTTTTATATGTAAAACCCTATACTCACTGATGGACATTGCCAACGACCAGCGCATGTGAGGCTCCCAATACGGCGGCAGGGAGTGTCCTGCCAGGGAGCAGAGGAGGCGGGGCCAAACAAAGTCCCAACCGGGGCCAAACGGAAGGAGGGCACTGCATGGATGGATGGAATTTGTGCATCCCCAAGAGTCTCAATAGGTCCATAAGGAATATTGGCTCTAAACATAACTATGTATATTTGGTAATTAGTAATAAGGCAGGTAAGCGTACAAAAACGCATGTATATCTATATGCAGTGTTGTAAGTAACGGAGTTACAATAAACGCAGCCCATTTTGAGGGTAACGAGTAATCTACCTGATTACTCTTCCCCTTACGGTAACGCAGTTCCCATTACTTGGGCGGCATTACCACAATTACATCTACCGCCACTAGATGGCAGCAAAGTAATTGCTTCTGCCGGCGCTGTGAACATAAATATGGGTGGAACTCCGCTTTAGAATCATGTGACCGCTGTGATGGCCTGTCACAGCGGTCTGGAAACTCCCAATCGCAAGGAGCCCTGGATACAATGAGCCCCACCCGCCTCACACTGACCTATCATCGGGGAACAACTCACATCGATCACACACACTGTGTGCGCAACCTGATCAATGATCCGGGAAACACACGGCCGGAACAAAATGTTCCACAGAACAAACGTTCCCTATACAACACAGTGTACACAGCGACATCTAGTGGTCAACATGGTAAGTGCAGGACACCTATACAGACCAATGATGAGCAGGTTATTTTTGGTCAGTGATTTCATCTCTTCATCAGACAACAAAGACAAATCTGACATCCCCATTCCAGATCCCTTGCATCTAATAAAGCTTATATAAGATAAATAAAATAATAAACAATAAACTATAGAAAATTCCAATAAAGCCTAATATAAGATTTTAAATTACAGACTCTGTAAACGTCAAGGGAATGTATATTATAAATATACATTTTAATCCAGCTTATAATTTGGATGTAATATGTAGCAGATGGATAAGGGTTTTAAGTCCTATTATCTGCACATACATGGTGGGACGGATGCACCTAGGCTGGGATATACATGGTGGGACGGATGTACCTAGGCTGGGATATACACGAGATCACCATTTGTTTCCGTTTTTTTCTCTCAAGGATCTGGCATTCTTTTGTCTTGGAGTATTAATTCACTGCTCCCTGGCAAGCGCCCGTCACCTGCTTCTCAACAAAGCATTGTAGAATATTAAAAAAAAATTCAGTTTCTTTGCTGAGTAACTAATTACTTTTTCAATGTAGTAACTGAGTCACTAACGCAATTAATTTTTCGGAGAAGTAATTTGTAACTGTAACTAATTACTTTTTTAAAGTAAGATGAGCAACACTGGTAGCTTGGACTATGTCATTTTGTAACACCAGTGTATTTTTAGTTTTCTGAGCACTTAAAGGGACAGGCCCGGATTCACAAAAGTTTTACGCCGGCGTATGTAGAGATGTGCCGTCATAAGTACAAATGTGCGCCGTCGTATTGTTATGCCAATTCGCGAAGCTAGATACGTCGTAAAACATGGCTTCAGCCGTCCAACGTAACTTGCCTACACCGACGTATCATGGGCGCATAGATACACTGGACGCATTCAGCGTACCCATGTTAAATATAAAAATGAGTTACGCCAATTCACGAACGTACTTGCGACCGGCGCATGTTTTTAAGTGATTTGCGTAAGGGTTACGTCCGGCGTAAAATTACCTCTCATATAGGAAGCGCAGGTAATGCAAAGGTATGGGCCAGGGAACGGATCCGTCAAATTTTACGTCGTGTACGCCGTTTACGTAGTACGTGAATAGGGCTGTGCGAAGGTTACATTCACGTCGTAGGCAATGTTTTGACGTATCTTAGGCAGAAATTTTGACGTGACTGTGAGCATGCGCACTGGGATGCATTCAAGATACGACGAATGCACAGTTAGTTTTTTTGAAGCTCAGCCCATCATTTGCATGGGGTCACACTTCATTATAATATATCACGCCCACTTCCACCTACTTTGACTTACGTCGGCTTACGCCGACAACTATACGTTATGCCGCTGCAACGTTGCGCGTATTTTCTTTGTGAATACCAGGCTTGCCTCTCAATGTTGCGGTGGCGAATTGTGTAAACAAGATACGCTACGCCAGAATAAAGATGCGCCCAGGTACGTGAATCCGGGCCACAGTGTCTAAGTAGTGTCTATGTAGTTTTCTGCATACGAAGAGCCAATATATTTACTTCTCTGGTGGCATGGTCTCCTACCTTCCTTCTTTTCCAGCACTGTGGCCTCCATATGATTTTTTGGCAGCTGGCACAGCAGTGACATAGGGGCGGGAGGAAGGAGCCACAGTTTGTGGCAGGCTGGGAGGAGACACAGTTATCTGAGCCTCCTGAAAGTGTTGAATGCCAGAATGTCTTAAGGCTGCAGTTCTGAAATGGTGAGAAGGTATGAGACATGGGCTGCCAGATAGATGTGTATAATCACTCTTCTCTTGCTGGGAACTTTAGGTAGGATTTTATTAGAGACTAGCAGGGTCTCTTTAACAGACGCAAGGTAATATTTTCAGGGGCTGAGGGCTATATGTAGATGAAGGACCTGAGCCAAAGGTGGTGAGAGCATGGAGACTAAGGGGAAATGTGGTGAAAGATGCCAGGAACTGGCTGGTGTAATGAAAGAGAAAATAAATAAATAAAAATCAGATGAGAAAACAGAGAGAAGGAGAGTAAGAGTGGAATAGAGTGCAGGTGTGTGGTGAAGATGGTAACGAAGTAACAGGCTACAGGTAAATGCTCCAAGTAAGTCGTATGCAGACATGTAATGTGTACGTAGATAATTGAAATAGTAAGGTAGGTAAGCATACAAAAATACATGTATATCTATATATGGATGAAAGACCTGAGCCAAGGGTAGTAGTAACATCTGAATCTGAAGGGGAGAGTGGTGAGAAAATGCCAGAAACTGGCTGGTATGATGAAGGAAACATCAAGTGAGAAAGCAGAAAAGAAAAGAGAGTAAGAGAAAAATGGAGTGCGAATGTATGGTGAAGACTATAGTGAGAAACAAGCTGTAGGTTTACAGTCACATATAGCACCCAAGCTGGGGCTGCAGCAGGGAGCTGAGTGTGGTACCTGGGGTTACAAGTCAGCTCAGGACAGGAGGCAGTAAGGAGCACGTGTGGAGCGGTGGAGCACAGACGAGGACAGGAAGCAATGAAACAGGAAGTGATTTCGGGGGGGTGGCAACATGTTTCGAAGCCGACATCTCTTTTTCAAGTCTCCTGTCTTGAGGCTGCCTGGTCACCTCAACTACCAAGCTCCACTCCTTGCACCAGCAACTCCATTTTGGGATCCTGGATACCTCATCCTCCCAGCTGCAGATGCGCCAACCACTGTAATACATGACATCATCTACACACTCTATTGTAGATGCCATCCAGACCATATCCAGTGTATCCATTGTCACAGTTTTCTTGGCATCTTCCCCAGCCGGGAATCCTTTGAAAACCATAATAAGCATAATTCGTCTTACTTTATGTGAGTTGCTAATCGTCTCCCTTTAATAAATGTTTACACACTCGCTACACTTAGTCTGCACACTTTTTGTCTGTTTCCCTCAAATCACTCAAGTCTCTCAGAAGTGCTGTGTTAAGTGTGCTGAATAGGATTATTTAGTGGTTCCTAAAGCCATAGAATTTATTTAGAGGATTTAGACCACACTGTATTTTCCTTGTAGTTTGTCAGGCTGCACTCATTGAGCCATATGGACAATTGTTACCACTTTGCAAAGAATACCCAATCACGTAAAAGGAAAATAAATAAACTGCATTTCTGCTTGCACATGATTGGATGATGTATGTTAGCAGAGGTTCACTTTATTCATTAACCACTTGATCCCAGGAAGGTTTTACCGCCTTCAGGACCAGGCCATTTTTTGCTATTTAGCATTTTACTACTTTAACTGGTAAGCTAATGATGAGCTTTGGGGGTTGGGTTATAGCAAGAGTTCTTGTCTTGCGGAGGTGGGGGTGAGCTTTGTAGTGGTGTTTTTTCCAGTTACATCACTGACACAGGGACATTTTTTCTTCTCAGTGACACAGTCAATGCAGGGGCAGTTTTTCCTTTCAGTGATATCACTGACACAGGAAATATT
Source organism: Rana kukunoris (assembly GCA_029574335.1). Lineage (NCBI taxonomy): Eukaryota > Metazoa > Chordata > Amphibia > Anura > Ranidae > Rana > Rana kukunoris. The sequence goes on from CM056056.1 coordinate 143,567,982, forward strand.
TTCCTTCCAGAGACACCACATACCCAGGGACATGTTTCCAGCTCACTGCAGTGTAACGCAAACATCAATACTATTTCATGTCAAGTTCGGGTTCGTATCGAACTTTGTTTTTTTTTTGGCCCGAACCCGAATAATTTGCTGAAAGTTCGGGTTCGGAGTTCGGCTATATAACGGCACGCTGCACGGCAGCCAATCGCCATTTGTTTTACTTGGCCAGTGCAGCATGTGACTGAGCATGTGACCCAGCTTCTATATAAGCTAGAGGCACACAGCACAGCTCATCACTCTGCTTTAGCTAGGGTAGGGAAAGGCTGCTGCTGCTCTCAGGGACAGATTTAGATAGGATTGTGCTGCTTCAGAAATCAAATTACAATACTCAGCGATCTACATAGCATTAGCTACTGTAGGGAAAGGTTCCTGATGTTCTTATAGGGAGAGAATTAGATATGAGTCTGTCCTATTTCACAAACCTAATTGCAGCTGCACTGCATATTTTCCTGTCAGATACTCTGCATTAGATAATTTAGGGTGAAGGGTCCTGATGTTCTTATAGGCAGAGAAATATATAGGAGTCGGTCCTACTTCACAAACATAATTGCAGCTGCATTGCATATGTTCCTGTCAGATACTCTGCATTAGATAATTTAGGGTGAAGGTTCCTGATGTTATTATAGGCAGAGAAATATATAGGAGTCAGTCCTACTTCACAAACCTAATTGCAGCTGCATTGCATATGTTCCTGTCATATACTCTGCATATTGCACCAGCATTGCATATGTTCCTGTCAGATACTCTGCATATTGCACCAGCATTGCATATGTTCCTGTAACATACTATGCATTAGCTACTGTAGGGAAAGGTTCCTGATTGTGCTTATAGGGAGAGAATTAGTTAGAAGTCAGTCCTGCTTCACAAATCCAATTGCACCAGAATAGTGTCCCATCATTGGTATCATTGGCAGGAATAGTGTCCCATCATTTGTGTCAGTGGGAGGAATAGTTTAATCTTGCATGAATGTTAATCCACTTCTATAGAATATTACATATATATATACTTTGTGCATATACAGTATAGGTCTCATGCGCTTGTCTCCCTTGTGAGGTATTTAGTAGGCCCAGAGTACTTCCCTCAAGATCAGCTGGCACTAGTTTGATTTCGCTTTCAGGGATCTGGTACCTCTTGGTTGGCTTGATATAATACCCCCCCCCAAAAAAAATGACACCAACAGTGATGTAAGTCCTTAAAACGGACCTTCATAATTTTTTCAACTTTCCATCTATTAAATCTTCTGCCCTTGTTGTTTTAACTTTGGATAGTAAAAAAAAAAATTCTGCCAGTCTCACTTCCTCTTTCCTTTGGTTATAACTAAGGCCTTATAGGCTGAATCGTGCCAACCTTTCCTATTTGTGTTTGTCTACTGTGGCTTGTCAATAAATACGTAAGTTTTTTAAGAGCAACAACCGGAGTGTGGATCATCTTTTCTTCATTTACTTTCTTGTCTGGTCATTAGCCTAGGCTTATGACACCATGCATATCTCGCTTTCTCACTCTCGTGAGAGTTTGCCAGGAAGGGAGGGGGGAGAGTCATAAGAGGGCCAATGAGAGCTGCAGAGCTGCACATGTGCCTCTGTGTGTCTGTAAATCCAGGAAGTGAACAGGCAGCAGCTTCAGCTGCCCACAGTTAAAATGGATGCAGCCAGACTTAGCGGAGGGAGATTTCTGCAGCATATTTGGCAAGTACAGAACCACAGTATATATAAAATAATATGCAAAGTGGTTGGAGGGAAGCTTCAGAATGGCAAATATGTTTTTATTACAAATTATGTGAGCAGACTGCAGTTCCTCTTTATAAACAATTGTCTTTAGTTCAATTTAATAGAATTCAATTCAATTCAAAATATTTATTATTTTTAACAAAAAAATAATGCATTTAATACTGTTTTAATTAATAAGGGGGGAAGAGAGGAGAGCCGATGGATGGATGATCAGAGCAGCAAACATCACAGCTTTCATTTCAATAGCTGTGTTTTCCCCACGCCGTACACCGTCACATAAGCCCCTCCTCTTTTTCCGGGACTTTAATAGACAGATCACCATCCAATCCTAGGACATGTATCAAAGTTCCCCGGACAAGAGGGGGGCTTATGTGACGGCGCGCTGCAGGGGAACACACAGCTATTCAAATGAAAGCTGTGATGTTCCCTGCTCTGATCATCTAGCCGACGGCTCTTTTCTCTTCCCATCCACAGGTAGGCTGCATTATGAGACACAGGCTGCATGGTGGGCATGGGCTGCATTGCTGGGCACAGGCTGCATTGGCGGATACAGGCTGCATTGGCAGGCACAGGTTGCATTAGCGGACACGGGCAAGTGACATTGGTGGTCACGGCTAAAGTTGTTAATATTTGTATAACTAAATTCTGCATAAAACAGAATTAAGTTATTCAAAACAAAACATAAAGGTAGTGTCATTTCATGAGATAATTTATGAGGGCGGGTTTAGGGATGGGATTAGGGGCGGGACATGGTAGGGGTTAGGCTGGGGGAACTGGTGGTGAGTAACCCTTGAGGCCTGGCTAGTAATTTTGAGCCCTGTGTGTGTGTGTGTGTGTGTGTGTGTGTATATATATATATATATATATACATACATACATACAGTACAGACCAAAAGTTTGGACACACCTTCTCATTCCAAGAGTTTTCTTTATTTTCATGACTATGAAAATTGTAGATTCACACTAAAGGCATCAAAACTATGAATTAACACATGTGGAATTATATACATAACAAAAAAGTGTGAAACAACTGAAAATATATGTCATATTCTAGGTTCTTCAAAGTAGCCACCTTTTGCTTTGATTACTGCTTTGCACACTCTTGGCATTCTCTTGATGAGCTTCAAGAGGTAGTCACCTGAAATGGTCTTCCAACAGTCTTGAAGGAGTTTGCAGAGATGCTTAGTACTTGTTGACCCTTTTTCCTTCACTCTGTGGTCCAGCTCACCCCAAACCATCTCGATTGGGTTCAGGTCCGGTGACTGTGGAGGCCAGGTCATCTGACTCAGCACCCCATCACTCTCCTTCTTGGTCAAATAGCCCTTACACAGCCTGGGGGTGTGTTTGGGGTCATTGTCCTGTTGAAAAATAAATGATGGTCCAACTAAACGCAAACCGGATGGAATAGCATCCCCAACAGCGTCACCAGCAAAGCACCCCCACACCATCACAACTCCTCCTCCATGCTTCACGGTGGGAACCAGGCATGTAGAATCCATCCGTTCACCTTTTCTGCGTCGCACAAAGACACGTGGTTGGAACCAAAGATCACACCATCCTCGACTCCAAATGCTGCCACCTGTCGTCTTGGGGTGAAAGGTGAAACAGCACCCAGGATCAACAGAGTGAACAAAAATACAGCCGAGCCGAGGAATAACCCCAATAGCGCAAATTACTTAGATAAGGACCAAGTAACTCTCTTATCCCCCCTAAATTTAGGACAGCACCGTAAGGGCGATACATATACATATATATATATATGTCTTTTATCAAGAAAATCACAAATTTAAAAGAAAAAATGAAAAAATAAAATGCATTAACAGCATTAATAATATGTTTTAAAAAAATTGTCATAATTAGGAAAACATTAGAATAATAATTGTAACTTATTTTATTAATGAAATTAAATAAATGGTATTGAATGTATTATTGCATAATACAAACATAAAAAAATGTACAACAATTTTATAAATAATCAATCAACATAAATATGATAGAATGATAGCAAACATTCAAATTAGAATTGAGCTACAGTAAGTATATATTGGAAAGAATATATATTACATTATCCTGTTGTGATTTTGCATTTGAGCTAACCTGTGATTCATCTACATCCTCTTCATTTTTACTAAAACATTTATAAACAATGCATTTCTGCAAAATGAAAAAAACATTTAAAAAAACGCATTAGTGTGAATCAAGCATAAATCTTCTCATATAAGACCCTACCCAGGTAGTTGTCTCAGTGGAGGCAGCAACTTTGATAACAACACACAATTAACCATTCAAAATTTCTCATGTATAAATAAAGCATCGCTAGCCAATCCCAAAGCTGGGGGCACGTGACAAGACTTATTAGCCCATAGCTGAGAAAGATGCTGGAGAGCGTGTGGCCAGACTCATTAGTGTGCAGCTGAAAATTAAAGGGGTTGTAAAGGTAAACGTTTTTTCACCTTAATGCATCCTATGCATTAAAGGGTCACTAAAGTCAGGGATTTTTTTTAAAAAAAATAACAAACATGTGATACTTACCTCCACTGTGCAGTTCGTTTTGCACAGAGTGGCCCGGAAACCTGTCTTCTGGTGTCCCTCGGCGGCTGTCTGGGCTCCTCCTCGCAAAAGCTTTCCTTCTTCATGCGAGGGCGCTCGCATGGAGGAAAGCTTTTGCGAGCGCGCTCCCGTGATACAGCGGCGGCCATAGCCGCCGACTGTATCACTCGGCTCCGCCCCCCAGCGCGCCGCGTCATCCACCCTGATTGACAGCAGCGCTAGCCAATGGCTGCGCTGCTATCAATCCGCCCAGCCTAGCCAATCAACGGCCAGGCTGGGAACCGAAGAGGACGACGTGGACGCGCCCGGGAGATTCGAACGGTCAGGTAAGTACAACGGGGGCTCGGGGGGGGCCGGTGCTGCTAGATGTTTTTTTACCTTCATGCATAGGATGCATGAAGGTAAAAAAACTTGTACCTTTAGAACCCCTTTAAGGTGAAAAAACTGCAGGCAATACCGCACCCCCTCCCCGGCCTCCGGTTATACTTACTTGACCCCTCGAAAGTCCTGTGCTCGGCCCCGACATCCTCTTCGCCGCTCAGCCTGGTAGTTGATTGGCTAGAGCAGATGGATTAAAGCAGCACAGCCATTGGCTAGCGCTGCTGTCAATTACATCCACTGGGGGGCAGGCCCGAGTGATACAGCGAGCGCCCGCAAGGACTCCTCACCATTCAAGCTCGCTTGCATGAATCTGTGGAGTTCTTGCGAGCAGCACCAGAGACAGCCGTCGAGGGACCCCAGAAGACCAGGATCGGGGCCACTCTGTGCAAAACGTGCACAGTGGAGGTGAGTATAACATGTTTGTTGTTTATTTTTATAACATTTTTTTTCTTAAAAACAACCCTTTTAAGCCTGGGAAATGTTTACTGACAGCAAGAAACCACCAGGAGGAGCTGTGAGGCTGCAACATGTCTAGGAGTGTACCGTATTTATCGGCGTATACCGCGCATATTTTTCCCCTTAAAATACACACGGGTACATTCGGCCAGGCTCGGCTTTGCTCGTAGTCACGTTCTGTGACGTTTATGCGTGAGAAGCCGAGCGTGCCCGAGTGAACTGCGCTCGGTATATGTCGGCGGAGGCTTCAAACTGAGCGGGGATTCGACTCGGACAGCGCTGGAGAAGTCGGGAGGACACCACCGAGGCCGCAGACGGACGCTGGACCGGACGATGGACGCCGGGAAAGACACCAAAACTGTTATAACATTTTTTTTTACAGGAATTTCGGGGCTACTTTAGGGGTGCACGCTATACGCAGGAGCACGCAATACCCCGATAAACACAGTATATCATACTCCTAACACTAATAGATTTTTGATATGTTGTGTCAGTTCCATTGCTCAGTTCTGACCTATTACTGCTACATAAAATAATCTGTTTGCAGAAACTACCTAATAAAGACTTTTTTTTAAATTAATCATATTGGGTTGCTGCTGGAAAACAGTAAATAAAGTTATTACAAAGGCAAATTACGTGATGGCAGAATACAGTGTCACTGGTGTTGTTCTAGAGCAGTGATGGCAAACCTTTTTGAGCCTGAGAGCCCAAACCGCGACACAAGACCAATTTATTTATTTCAAAGTGCCAACATAGAATTAAACCTACCAGCGGCTCTGTACAGAGGATGGGACTTATCATCCCTCTCTAAAGGTCCAAAAAGGTATGATTCTGCCAGATTCGCTCAGACTGCAGGGATCAGGAATGCATTATGCTCAGAATACACTGTGCAACATACACTGACCATTAGGTCGTTTTTTGTGATGAAATAAAACAAAGTTTTAAAAAACATCATTTAAAATGATCATGTGTGGGCAAAACGTTGTTTTAGGTCTTCTGAAAAACGACAAAAAAAATTTTGAACATGCTTCAATTTTTTATGTCGTTTTTCAGAATGATCGTGTGTGGGCTAAAACGACGTTTAAAACAACCCGCGCATGCTCAGAAGCAAGTTATACAGAGTGCCGTCATACGTGTTGTACGTAACTGCGCTTTTCAAGAGCATTTTCAGAAAACGATGGTGTGTAGGCAACAACGTTTTTTTTTAATTAAGTTTGAAAATCGTTTTTTTTCATGAGAAAAAATGACGTTTTTTTAAAAGACAAAAAACGACTGTGTGTGTATGCGGCATTACACTCACCTACCTGACCATTACACTCACCTACCCGACCATTACACTCACTTACCTGACCATTATACTCACCTACCTGACCATTACACTCACCTACCCGACCATTACACTCACTTACCTGACCATTATACTCACCTACCTGACCATTATACTCACTTACCTCACCATTACACTCACCTACCTGACCATTATACTCACCTACCTGACCATTACACTCACCTACCTGACCATTACACTCACTTGTCTGACCATTACATGTACTTACCTGACCATTACACTCACCTACCTGACATTTATACTCACCTAGCTGACCATTACACTCACCTACCTGACCATTACATTCACTTACCTGACCATTACACTCACTTACCTCACCAGTATACTTACCTACCTGACCATTACACTCACCTAGCTGACCATTACACTCGCTTACCTGACCATTACATTCGCCTACCTGACACATGCACTCACCTACCTGACACATGCACTCACCTACCTGACACATGCACTCACCTACCTGACACATGCAATGACACCAATAATGATGCACAATGACACCAATGATGACAAAAAATGAGGGAGCACAATGTTTCCCAATGACACCAATAATGAGGCACAATGTTCCCTAATGACACCAATAATGAGGCACAATGACAACAATGATGACAACTATGATGAGGCACAATGTTTCCCAATGACACCAATAATGAGGCTGAATAGCACCAATGATAGGGGACAATGTTTCCAATGACAATAATGGGGCTGTTCTTTTTGCACAATTGATTGTTTGCAGAGCTAGCACCTGATATCTGACAGTGGGGCAGGCTTAGGACTGACACGATAACTGTACTATACACATTAACACCTGTCTCCCGGTGTCCTTGCTCCAGCAGCTCATTCCCCCGCAAGTCTCCTCTGATTCCAGCCGTGTGTGCTCCCAGTCACGTCACCGCTGATTTGTTTGATGGTGGATGCGGTGTGGATGAGGCAGCTTCTTTGATTGGATCAGCGTGCACGCACACACACACGCACGTCACCCCCGAGAGCTTCTTCTTTGTCACTCCCACTCAGACACGTCATCGATAGCCTAGAGAACCGTGGGAGATGTAGTTTGCGGTGCGATGGGGACGAATGGATTTTAGTGTGTGCTTTTCAAATTTTTCATGGCGTGCCCACAGAGAGGGCTCAGTGTGCCGGCAGCGCGGCACGTGTGCCACGGGTTGGCCATCACTGTCCTAGAAAATCGCAATGTCCTGTTATAACACGTAATGTAACTAAAGTCTTGAATAAAGTGGTGAGGGATTTGAACAACTGTCAAGTTCTTATTGCTGTATTTGCCCCTGTTAGTTGCCCTCTCTCTGTCACTCTCTGTCATGTTTCACATGCTTGTTATATGCCTTTAAATGTCATTTGTATTCTGTCCCTGGTTTCTCCCCTTTCTGTTTTATCCTATATAGTTAGCCTTTGTTAATTTTCCCAGTAATGCAACTCAGCCTCATGTCTCATGGAGTGGATCACATTATGATCTTTTGACCATTGCGATGTTCATTGTTGTAAGATCCTCACAGTTTATAGATTAAACCTTAACAAGATCTTCAAGGTGTCACCTGGATTCAGTCAATGTCTGCTAAATCAGCTAAGATTGGGTTATCACTATCCCATCAAAACTGTAAGTTACAGAGAGCACACTTTCAATGCTTAGACTGGAGAGGCAAAACACTCTCTATTCATTCTGGTGACAGTGATAGGCCCAAACTCCAGCCTAGCAGGCCGGGCAATACAACACAAGTCCAGCCAGACAGTCGTCCAGGTTAGGGTGACGGTTTCCGGGGACAGTCCCGGATTGAGGACACTGTCCCCGGACCAAGTCTGCCCCCAGGTTTTGTGTCGGGATTGGATTTGAACAGGGGCTGGGGCAACTTCAAAGACAGTCAGTGCAGAGTTAAATAAAAAATCGAAATTACACACCTCTGCTCCTACTAGCTTGGGGGGGGGGGTGTATTTTTTTCCATTATCTGTGCCCCTTTCTGATGATCATATTCTGGTCGGAGCGGAGGGAATATTTCTTCAGCTTCGGATGCATGCCCATTCAGCTCCACTTGCATGTTCTGCCTTGGCTTAAGTCCCAGCCAGTCGCCTGCCTGCTTATCTCCTTGTCTTCCCTGGCATTGGTGATCTTCCTCTGCTCCCCACACAGTTGTAGCTGGGGCCCGGAGAGTAAGACTTGAGAGGCTGTGAGGTGGGTGGCGATGGGCAGGGAGAGGCAGATTAGCTCAGCTGATGGTGTCCAACAGCAGGAACAAAGGGGAAGAGGATTTGATCACGGGCAGCCAGTGCCTTCAAGACTTTAACACAGGTGTACTTTGGGGGTGTCTGTGAATAGACTACATTGCACTTTGTCTATTGGTCATAAGTAAAAAAAATCAGCACCCAGCAGCCATGTTATGTGACATCTTAAAAATCTGAGATATGTTTTGTATCCCATATAATTTTCACCATATTGGGCTGTATTTTGTGTACCCAGTGACATGTTCAGGGCTGTTTGAAGGAATTTGGGGGCCCATCGGCACTGGTAGATGGCACGTATAGGCAGCACTGATGGGTGCTGATGAACAAGCCCTGTGCATTTCTGATGAGCAATGATTGGCATCACTGATGGGCACATATTGGTGTCACGGATGGGCACAGATTGGCATCACCAATGGTGATGAATCACAAAAACGTGCAACAGGTTCTGCGTCAAATGGTCCTCCATAAAGAAGGACCTGACCCTGATCCCCCGGGGCGTTAGGCTCCAGACGGGGACTGAAGTACCCAAGTGGTCCGAGCAGCCAAAGCCGACACGGAAGAGATTTTAAATCAAAACAATTGTAGTTCCACATGTTGAGACATGAAATAATCCAAAGTCTAAGCAATTCATTTACATGGATACACTAGTAGTTTTGAAAAAATATATATTCCTGTAAAGTATGTAAAACACATGAACTCAGGAAGAAGGTATTTCAACAGATACAAATGCTTGCCAAAGATTTCCTCCTCAGGAAACTTCCTTCTGAACTAATAAGTTACAATACAGTAATTTCACAATCTAAATCTAAACACAGAATATTTGCAAATCATACATCATACTGATAAATGATCCAGATAAAGGTAGAAGCACATAAACAGAAAGGATTAACAGCAGAAAAAGTCAAAATAACGGCCTTACGCAATCTTCTGGAATCAATAGGAATACATTGGGCAGCAGTGCACTTGTGCAGTGTGAAGTGGCCATTTTTCAGAGGAAATGTTGTGTGGTTTGAAGCAGGGCCACACCTTGAAAATCACTGGATTGGTGCCTAAAATGCAAATAAAAACCAAGTGGGCAATACTCAAGGTGGGGTGGAATTTACTTCAAACAAAATAAAATGTTAGCAAAACCACAGTTGTCTTTTAAAGTATTTAAAGGTTTTAATCATGTCCCCCTGTTCCTTCCTTTCGTTGTGACTGTATATATTACATTTCTTTAGAAAATTGTAGTAACCCATAGTAATAGGTCAGACTGCAGCTTTGACTGACTGCAGTTCTTTCACTAACTATTGCAAATACATAAAAATACTTAGTGTACATTGTTACAAAGTCAGTTTGAAAAATAAAAAAGACACATATCCATTGAGTTCAACAAAAAGACAAAAATAAAATGTAAAACCTGTATGTGTATGCCGTCTCATTGGCGCTCCCCAAATTCTCCGACCATAGCAAAATTGTTCAAACGTATACAACTAGGGTACTTGTACTCGGGTAAATGCTCCCGATGCCTGACCTGATCCCTATGTAGAAAGAGGCGGCTCCCGGAAGTCAGTGTGTAGAGCGGAGAGCGAGTCCTGGCAGTGGAGAGTGAGTCCTGCGCTGGCAGCAGTGGAAGGTAAGCTGGCTAGGGACAGGGGTGTGGGTCGCACTCGCAGCTGCATGTGCCGTCAAAATCGGTGACCCGGGCCGTCACATTTATTAATGGAAGTAACGGCCCATCTTGGTAAACTCTGCACTTGGCTTCAGCAGTCACAAGGCGGCAGTGGACATCTTGTTACATCTAGCCCATAGAGTTCACTATATGGGCTGCTGGGTGTTATAAGATGCCTGCTGCTGCCTTCCAACTGCTGGCTTACCAAGGCCGAGTGCAGGGTGTGCCAAGATGGGCATCGCAGCACTTGTATACTCAAGAAAATTTGAAGTTTAAACTGTTATTGATTGTCTCTCAGTTCTTTGCCACTGCCTGCCCATTAGTTCCACCTATCATTGCCCATAAGTGCCGCCACTCAGTGCCCATAAGTGCCACCTATCAGTGCCCATCAATGCCACCTATCAGGCATAATTCCCTCCTCGTCACTTAAATTTAAGGTCCCACCTTTCTTTCTGTACCCCATATAAATCATGACTCTTTGTATCCCCTGAGCACTGTGACGCTTATACACTTCTAACCTATGCATACACCCCAGCTAATGTGCGATCCCACCTACCTTGAACCTGAGGACCCTTAAAATCATTTAATGACACCCAAGCACCGAAGGCTTACATTCCGAGTATCTGTGAGTATTTGGGGACTCCCCTCTTTTACATGACTATGTATTACAAACTATTACCATGAGTATATGATGTGTCAGGTTCTAAGTGCTTGGTATGATATAGATCCACACACCTCATTAGAAGTAGGCATGGCATCTTCGGAGATTCATTCCTCGTATACCGATATTTGACTTTATCTCTTTGATACAATGAGGAAAAGGTAAAAAAAATGTCGTCTTTGTTGCAGATACCATATGCTACATGATCACTTTTGTGATTGTGAAATGCTCAATATGTTGTATTTGCATTTGACAAATAAAGTTTTTGGGGGGAAAAAATACATTTTAAACCTGCATCATCAGAACCTTAAATGTACATCTGTTCCAGAGGAGAGCCAAACACCCTTATAAAGTATGGTCCAATTTGCTTCAATAGGGAACCCTTTTCTGATCCCCAAAAGCAGTTGGATTCTACTTGGGACAACAATTTACATTATTTTATATAAGTATTAAACAACCAGTAATATTTTGTCAGAGCCAAGTAAAGCTGTTCTTCAATTACTTGCCACCAGGAAATAATGGGTCCTAGCCCAGAGCCTTCCTCCATTCACCTCTGCAGTAGTGTATGTAGAGCAGTTCACAGATGAAATAAAGATACATTTTTCTCTGTTATTTGCTATTTTACTATTATGATTATTATGAAGCTCCCTTTGTATTGTTAATAACTCTTTGCTTCACAGAGGACAGTATATATGAGCTTCTCTCAGAGCTTTTTTTCTCAGAAAATAGGTGCAGGAACTCAACCACGACCCGTTCAGATTTCACAAACAGTAGAAGGGTCTTAAAGGGGCATTAAATACCAGAATTGTATTACATACAGTGTGCAGAGTTCAGGGGGTTACAAAGCTGTCACTTGTAAACACAGAAACCAGACTTCTGTGTTCACAAGTGATTGTGGTGAGCGGGCACCAAAGGGTCTGAGCCAAAGGTGGTGGAACTGAGTTCCCCCAAGTTCCCCCAGAAAAAAAGCCCTGGCTTCTCTATTTTCAATGTATTTAATGTATTCCCTGTAATTTGTATTACACTTTTGTATTTAAAAAAAAATATTTTTGACAAGGAAATAAAGAAACAGATATTGTAAAACTATTCATTAAAATGTCATTAAAAAAACCTGCTGTTTCTAAAAGTGCCGTGACTGGCGACTCAAGTGCGCATGTGCGGCCAATTACAGCACCGGAGCCGCGATGCCTGGAAGAAAGATGGACGCACATCGCAGGCTTTCGTTTCAGGTAAGTGACACATAATGGGCTACTATGCGATGCATAGTAGCCCATTTTGCTTTTCCTCTGCAGGGAAACAAAGAGGAAGTAAAACCCAGCAAAACCCTTTTGAACAAAATCAAACAATTGACTGAGGCCTTTTATTTCGAAATGATGAGAGAGGTTACTCCTTCAGTAGCAAATCCTATGAAAGTCCATGGGAGAAAGAGGACTGTAGCGCTACCCCATTCAGGAGCCGCTGATTAGATTGGGATCGGCGGATTAAGTTTGTGGTGTCTAGGGGTGGATGTAGTGAGCAAAGCAGTAACGAATATCCAACCTGTAGCTGAAGTTTTCTGAATGCTTTATTTTCCTGGTCTAACACGACCAACACATCAACTTGAGGTAGATAGGAAAAGGTTGATGAAAGTAGAGTAACTTCTCAGGCCTCGTACACACAAGGGGATATGTCCGCTGAAAACGGTCCGATGGACCGTTTCAGCAGACATCTCCGCTCGTGTGTATGGGCCAGCGGACAGATTTCTCCACCCGACAGATTTCAAAGCATGCTTTGAAATCCATCCGGTGGAATCTGTCCGCCCGACATGTCTGCTGGTTAGTACACTTACCAGCAGACATGTCGTCCCCCACCGCCGCCGCGCCGCCGCCGAATGGATTCGGCGCATGCGCGGAAGTGTTTAACTTCCTGGTGCGGTGATGTGGCGGTGACGTGGTGGCGTCAACGTCACCGCCGCGTCACCGCGCCGTCCGGCGGCGGGGAATTTGATCCGATGGTGTGTACACGCCATCGGATCAAACTCCCGATCGAACATATCCGATGGAAATGGTCCGCGGACCGTTTTCATCGGATATGTCCAATCGTGTGTACGAGGCCTCAGAGTCAGGCTTGGATAGAGAAAGCAGTCCTGCCTTCTGTAATTAAGTCAATCACCTCGCCACTCCAGCCGGGGTGGGTGCAGTGCACCTGGACAGGCCTCTCACACAGGTCTGGCAGCCAGAGTGTCACTGAAAAAACTGAGAAGGAACAAGTCACTGCCACCGACTTGGCTCTAGAAGATCAGTAGAGGCCTCTGAACAAATCAACCTAGATGAGAGCAAGTAAGTCACTCACCCTACTAACTTTAGCGTAGCGCCCTTTCTGAAAGTAAGGGGGCGCTACAGGACTTAAATGTCAATAGACAATGAAGGCTGGAGCAGTTGGATCTTGGTAAGTATAGATCTGTAAAAAGGAGGGTGGAATCATTTAGCTCAGGACAAAGCTGAAAAAATTATAATTGTACTTTTTTTCTAGTGCACTTATCTTTGAAGGGTATGATATCTGGGAGAAAAACTGTGTGCTCTAAGCCAACCTTTCTAGTGTCGAGACCCTTTGATAAAATTTCCGAAGTTTTGGGAACCCCTAACAGTAAAATTATTTTCGTAGCGTGGGTTGTCAGCACCCAAGGCAAGACACGTAATTTGCATCCCTAACCCACGAACATTTAGCGCTCCCTGAGTCCATTCCACTTGCACAGTATTAAAACCCCTTATGGTACATTTTAGGATGTACCAATCTTGCTCTGTTCTCCTTTTTTTTTAGTTTTATCTCTCTCTATCCTAATTTTTATTTTATTTTTCCCATTCCTGTCTCTAGCCGTCTTTCTTTTTTCTCTTATTATTTCTCTCCCTTTTTCTTTGTTCCTCCCTTTTCCTCTCCCTTCCATGTATTTTGTATTTTTATTTCTTCTCTTACTCCTTGGTGGGGGTTGGGTGAATGGTATGAGTGGCAGTTCTGGTGAGGACTGGAGTAGGATCAGTGACAAAGCTGGGAGGAGTTCTGATCAGTCAACTTGAGTTCTCTTGATCAAGGTCATCTGCTGATCTGAGAACTGTAGTGGGGACTTTTAATGGCAATTATAATCACATGTAGTGTTTACTTACTGTGTTTCCGGCTTTGTGGACACCTATGCTCTCACTTCACAATCCTCACCAGTCAGCTGACCTCTAGTCTTTGCTGTGCCATGCCGTGAACTGAATTAAGGGGCTTTAAAGTGGCTGAGTGTTGGCCATAGGCTCCAGGAACAGTTCAGCTGGCCGCAAAACGGCTGGGAGAGCGGTGTGGGCTTCAGGAACAGCCCAGGATTCGGTGACCCCTGGCAAATAATCATTCGACCCCCGGGTTGAAAACCACTGCTCTAAGCACATGCTTACAGTATTTGTTTAATGGTTAAGCCAGCCTTAGCTGCAATGCAGCTGAATGAAAAAATTGTGCAGACACTGCCCATGACAACATGTGTTGTGCTGTGCTGCAGTGTGTTGTGGGAATGTGTTGGGGCACCACTTAGAGATTACATGTACTTAAAAGCATTTACAGGGGTTTCAATTTTTAGAAAGCATACTCAGTGCCAGGACAAGAAAATCCGGTGTCCAGGGCAAAAATGGAAAACCGAGCCCCCCACACACACCCTTCCAAGATAGGGATAATAGTGGTGCTGGGTTTGCAATGTGTGTAATGTATGTGACAAGTACCAAAATAGTATTAATTGTTGTATTACACTGCAGTGAATTAACTTGTTTAAAATTGGTGCATAAATATGGGACAGGTGCCCCCCACCTGCCTGTGAATGAGCCTTAATGCCTTGTTTACAATTGTGGTTAATAGGTGGTTTTACCATCCCCCTGGGCTACAAAGGCAGCCATATGGGGCTATACACATGCTGCAGTTGTGACGCTTTGCATCTCGGAAAAAAATATCCTCCTGTCATGTTAAGTGGGCAATACTGCTGACTGAATGTGACCCATTTAAGTTCAGTTGATGTTAATGGAATCATGACAGAATGCACAAAGGGATCTGTGTTAAGGTTTGATAGAGCCTGTGAGTGATACAATTTGAGTTAGAAAATAGAAAATAAAGTTAGGCTAGGTTCGCACCTACAGGTGCAACTGGGAATATATGTGTTACTGTGTTTTGGAGCAGCCCATTCATTTCTATAGGGTGCCCTACATGTGAGAAATGTGGAAAAGTCCCTGACCATTTTCCAAAGATGCAATTGCACAGCACCAAATCATATGGTGCTGGTGCAACATGCAGTTTAAGGCCCATGAAAATGCACGCATTAGCAGATGCATGAGGGTGCCATCAATGCCAATGCTGCCTGTCTGTTAAAGGGAAGCACGTTTTTGTGCATGATGGGAAAATGTGATTTTTGTAGGGATGGGTCAAGATTCGATCCATCTATGGGCAGTGCCCATGTCGGTTGTGCCCATTTTGATTTATCGTTGGGTACAACCAGCCTGTCTGATTTTTTTAGATGCTATTACTGTTGGGATAGAAGATAGCAGTAATCACTGTGTTCTGTCGAGCAGGAAGGCTCCTCACCAGCAAAGCACAATAGCTTCATGGGCGGGGGGGGGGGGATTACCCTGTCAAGATTGACTGTTTTGATAGGGGGATTAAGTGATTTTTTTTCCCTTCCATCCGTGATGAAGCCCTGGTTCACACTGGGCTGTGGGAGTGAAGCCGTGCGAGTTCAGCTGAACTCGCACGATTTCAATCCCGCTGGCAGTCCCGATTTTCAACCGCAATTTAAGAGACATCTGTGCAGGTTTCTGCACAGATGTCAATGTAAATCGCAGCCCGAAATCGCAAAAAGTAGTACAGGAACTACTTTTTGAAATTGGTGCAGCGCCACAGATGCGGCGTCGCACCGATTAGGATGGTGTCATTGCCGGCAAATGCAGCCGAATTGAGATGCGATTTGACATGTGAAATCGCATCTCAAATCGTACCAAATTGTAATCAGTGTGAACCGGAGCAAAAGGAGAAAGAAAAACTACATAATCTATGGGCCGCTTTTAGACACATATAATACTCAGCACAATCATTAAAAAAAATTAAAGTCTTCTCATTAAATATGCTTTTTAGCATAATGTACCTTAGACCCCTTTCACACTGGGTCGCTTTGCAGACGCTATAACGCTAAAAATAGCGCCTGCAAAGCGACCTGTAACAGCGACCTGTCTCTCCAGTGTGAAAGCCCCATTGAAAGCCCCAAGAGATTTCACACTGGAGTGGTGCGCTAGCAGTACGGTAAAAACATTTCCTGCTAGCAGCATCTTTGGAGCGGTGAAGGAGCGGTGTGAAATCAATGGGCACTGCGGCTATACCCCTAATGAGGAAGCCCCCCAGGTCGTGTAAGAGGATTATAATCCGCAAGGAACTTGGACTTCCTGTCCAGTTTCCAATGGGTGCTAATCCACACCTCAATAAATGTGCAATTAAATTAGTGCAAAGAAAAGGATATATATTGAGGTAACAACAGTAACACCCCTACTATATAATAACAAACGGTGTCAAAAATAGTCCAATCGGGTGATATCATTATATCAACAAACATGAATGTAAACAAAGAAGTGGGACTAATCAGTCCAAAACAGTCCGTATACAATGGTGGGTTATGCTCTTATAGATCTCTTGTAATGTCCTCTTTCAAGTAACATTCACACACATAGGGGTTGCATGTATCCTGTTCCAATTAGAACAACAAAAAAATCGGTAGCGAGCATCTCTTCTATACTCCACACTCCTAGGAAGTTAACGTAAGGTAAAGGTGAAATCAATGCGCTTACCGACTGGTGTAGACCTCAGCTCACCTTACGGTGGGGGGTCCCTTGAGCTTGAATGGGCCAATTGTGTGGACGATCCAGAGGTATTCCCCGGGGATGGCCGCAATTTCCAATACTCTTATATCCTCACACAGGGTTGAAGCAGGGAGGAGATGGGAGATAAGAAGAAAAAAGAGAGGGTCGTCTCCTCATAGTGTAAAAAGTTTATTAAAAAGGTGTTTACACTTTAAAAAACAATCCCTAAAAAAGGGGAAATCTAAAAATCATACACAAGTATCATCCAAGTGAAAAAAATCTTATAGTGTCTCATCAAACCACAGCACTATTCCACGTCTAGGAACAAAACATTTGCAAAAAAGAGTCCAAAAGCGCAATGGAAAGCAAGTATTGTTCCAGTGAAACCCGACCGGTTTCGTCTCATAAGACTTCAACTGGGGTATGGGACTGGATCTTGTGGATCCCATTGCGCTATAAATAGCCATCCCGATTAGTCCTATGAGACCCTGATCCCTTCCGCCCAAGTGAATTCCGACGTGCGTTCCAAATGCCTTCATTTCCTTATTGTGTGCGTTCCAGACGCCAGGAAATGACCTATCACCTTTTCATAATGAGTGGAGCTAGATACTGCCACTCGACAGACCTCCTCCAATAGCCTTCTCCGCCATCTCTGGGGGTGGGGGCATAGAGGAACTGCACCATTCCAACTCCACCTTGCATCCAAGGGGAGGAGACGTGGCGCCGTCCTGCGCTCCATCCATCTCATCATCGACAGAGCGGCGAATGGGGATGTGCGCCGTCATGCACTCCACCCATCTTCTACTCGACAGCATGATGGATGTCGGTGTACACTCAAAACGTGCAGCGTCATCTCTCTGTGTATCACAGCGCGACGTGGGATATCCCATAGCATCTGCGCTCCACCAGTGTGTTCCATTAGGATCATAGGTCTATATATTTTGACACTGTTTGTTATTATATAGTAGGGGTGTTACTGTTGTTACCTCGATATATATCCTTTTCTTTGCACTAATTTAATTGCACATTTATTGAGGTGTGGATTAGCACCCATTGGAAACTGGACAGGAAGTCCAAGTTCCTTGCGGATTATAATCCTTTTACAGGACCTGGGGGGCTTCCTCATTAGGGATACCTCGGTTTAATTGGCGCTGCACTTTTTTACACTATCTAATTTACAATAATTTCCATTGTTGTGTTGGCTTTCTCACCTTTTTCATTTATTTGTTTATTTAATTTTTACACTTTGGAGTAGCGCAATATATTTTTATACATTACTGCGGCTATACCGTCGGAAAAGCGCCTCCGCAGAGGCGCTTTGTGGTGGTTTTAACCCTTTCTCGGCCAGTCCAGCTATACATCAAGAGCCCCCTCCCTTCACACAGCATTATAATAAAATTATAATTAGTGTCCCATCCTACATCAATTCCCCATCATAAATCAGTACTCCCCTTACATCAGAGTTTCCGCTTACAACAGTGCCCCCCTTACATCAGAGTCCTTCCTTACGTAAATGTGCCCTCCTCTCCTTACATAAGTGTGCCCCCCTCCTTACATCACTGTTTCTCCCCCTCACATCAATGTGCCCCTCCTTATATCAGCGTGTTCTCCCTTACATCAGTGTGCCCCGTCTTACATTGGTGTGCCTCCCCCTAAATACATTGGTGTGCCCCCTCCTTACATCAGTGTGCCCCCAAGCTTACATCAGTGTGCCTCCATTCTTACATCAGTGTGCTCCCTCTTTACATCAGTATGCCCCCTTCATCAGTGTACCCCCTCCTTACAACAATGTGTCCCCCTTACGTTAATGTGCCCACCTCTTTACATCAGTGTTCCCCCTTACATGAGTGTGCCCCCTTACATCAGTGTACCCCCTCCTTACAACAGTGTGCCCCCTTACATTAGTGTGCCCCCTCCTTACATCATTGTGCCCCTCTTTTTACACCAGTTTACCCCCTTACATTAGTGTGCCCCCCCCTTACAGCAGTGTGTACCCCTTACAAAAGTGTGCCCCCCTTACTTGAGTGTGCCCTTCTTACCTTAAGCAGCATGGCTATAGCATCACAGTAGGAGCTGGGAGGTGGAGCCAGTGTGTAATGGGGAAGTTCTGCCCTCCTCTGGGAGTTGAGGAGGTGGGACAAACAGGTGATGTCATTGGTTGTAGGACCCCATCGGAGCCTAGGAAAGTTAGGCAAGGATGGTATTCCTCTGTGTGTGCAGTGTGGAATCACACAGCGGGACTAGGCTTTAAGAGAGAGATTTAAAACTGCACAAAGAAGAAGAAATAAGGCAGAGTGAGGATACGTACAGTTTCATGAATGAGGAAGAATTACAGTCACTGCTGTCAGTGAGGCAGGAGAACCATGGAAGCTCCCAGTGCACCCCCCTCACTGAATAGGACAGCGCCCAGGGTAGGTGTCCCTGTTGCCCGCCCCTCCTTCCGGTCTGAGCATACTGAACCCTTTACCTTTTGGAAAAGTATCCCTTTCACACCTTGATTTAAAATGTATTTAGTTCTTGGGACAGTTTGAGGTTACTCCATAAGTTAATTTGGGACATTAGCAGCTGGGAGTCATGGAGGTTTAGATGATATATTCACTCTGGTTTATTAGTTTATTGAATTTCTATATTTTGCTTTAGGCGTCTAGGTGTCTAGATGTTAGTCTGGCTTGGTGGCTCAATTATCAGCACAAAGTAAAGTAAGGGTTAGTATATATTTTACAAATCTCTCTTTTTATGTGTTCTATGTCGTTTGGCATAGAAAAAGTGCAGCGCCAATAAAGGGTCCACCTGGATGGGGGATCCCTGGTAATGTGTAACAATGGTAATCACAAAGTGAAAATAAACGTCATATTTATTCCACATTAAACCACAAACGTGAAAAAAATAATCTACGAATAAACAGTAATCCATATACTCTCATGGATGTTAGAGATGCAATATCCCCTCAGACAGATATGAACGCACCCTCAGAAATGCAATCCCTGGAGTAGAGTTAGGTTGGGTACTCTTACCAGTTGGAGTAGACCCGCAGCGTACGGTGGGGGGTCTCAAAGGCTTGATCAATTGAGGCCAGATTCCCTTCTGCCCATGATTGAGTAACAATAATTGGAGTAATTTTTGCTGGCCACGGATATGTCCGGATGAGATTGGATTACGCTCGGGATATCTGCTCAAGGATACACATCTGAGACGGTGACCAGGGAGGGCATTCGGCCCACCGTACGGTGAGCTGCGGGTCTACTCCAACTGGTAAGAGTA
Source organism: Rana kukunoris (assembly GCA_029574335.1). Lineage (NCBI taxonomy): Eukaryota > Metazoa > Chordata > Amphibia > Anura > Ranidae > Rana > Rana kukunoris. The sequence continues at coordinate 143,588,137 of CM056056.1, forward strand.
CCCAACCTAATATTACTCCAGGGATTGCATTTCTGAGGGTGCGTTCATATCTGTCTGAGAGGATATTGCATCTCTAACATCCAGTATATGGACTACTCCTGTGTTTGAATGGGACTATATGCACTATACTCACCTTCTTTTGATTATTTGCCCACTGAGGGATCCAATATATTTCACTCTATTTACGATTTACAGAAATTGTTTATTCGTAGATTAATATTTTCACATTTTTGGTTTAATGTGGAATAGATATGAAGTTTATTTTCACTTTGTGATTACCATTGTTACACATTACCAGGGATCCCCCATCCAGGTGGACCCTTCATTGGCGCTGCACTTTTTCTTACATTTCTTTCACAATTATCCATTGTTGTGTTGGCTGCCTCACATTTTCTAATTGTAATTTTTTTCAGTTTAGCTCAATATATCTACTTGGCAGAGAAGGCTGAATATAAGATGTAAAATTATAACTATCACAAATTAATCTTCAGAGATGCACCTGTTCTTGTATTTATCCAGCACTATGTATTTGGCTTCGGATGTAGCTTCTCCAAAAATGCTGCCAGTGCAGATTTCAACATTATTGTAACATAACAGAAAGTACCAGGTTAGAAGAAAACACTATTACCAGGATATTTTGTAAAAGAATTTCCCACCAAAGGTCAGCATTCACTATAAGATATATTATGTATTGTGAAATCATGATATATAAGTATAAATAAAGATATCTGTGGTTTCAGTGCACAGTTTTGTGTTCAAGGAACGTACAACGCCGCAGCATCACCCCCTGCTCAAGTAAGTCTCATTTGTACTATATAACTATTTTCGATAAATTAATGGTAGAGATTGTAATATTCTTGGGTTATATAATAGCCATATTAAGCAGACACATTGTCAAGGATAGTGGCAGTCAGACTAATACAGAAAATTCAGCATGCTAACCCTTGCCAAGTGCATATAACACATCCCAGTATTAGATTAGATAAATATAATTACAAATGTTTTAATGAGCAAAGTTTATTATGTGATGCATGTGAATAAATGTAACTCAATAGGGCTTATTTACTAATAGAAAATGTTTCTTAATGCTTCTTAAATAAAGTGTAATCACTTCAAGTCATCTGCATTCAACTCAATTTGGGCCTGCACATGGTTGCATGACTGAAGTCAATACAGCTTTATTCCCCTAGCAAAGTGAATCTTTTTTTCGTTAAGTCCTTATTTTTCTTTTATTATTTTAGTTAATCAACTCCACAATGTTCAATTGTTTGTGATCTTACCCAAAGGTTCATTATGCTACCGCACCTTCCATAAAATAGATTAGCCTAAAATATTCCACCTTCTGGTCAATCTGTCTATTTGATAACAATTTGGCAAGTTAAAAAAGGGATTTTTAATAACAGCTTGCCTGTAAAATCCTTTTCTTGGAGTACATCACGGGACACAGAGCGCATAGCCATTACATATGGGTTATATGGAGTACCTTCAGGTGTGGACACTGGTGTAATCAACTTCACAGGAAGTTCCTCCCTATATAACCCCCTCCCACTGAGAGTGCTTTAGTTTTGTAGCAAGCAATTTCTCTGAGGTTACACAATGTTCCCACAAAGAGGGGTGGGAGCTCTGTGTCCCGTGATGTACTCCAAGAAAAGGATTTTACAGGCAAGCTGTTATTAAAAATCCCTTTTTCTTGATCGTACATCACGGGACACAGAGCGCATAGCCATTACATATGGGATGTCCCAAAGCAATGCTCTATGAAGGGAGGGAGACCGTAAGGCAAAAAATAGCCAAACAGAAACTATATCAGGAGGTAAAATAGCTCCACCAACAGAAAAAGGGGGCGTGAACCGGGCCAGAGGATTCTATACTGCTGCCCGTAGGACCGCCTGCCCAAATGCTGCGTCCGCAGCCTTTGTGACGTCCAACTTATAAAATTTAGTAAACGTATGTACGGAAGACCAGGTTGCCGCTTTGCAAACCTGTGCCATAGAGATCTGATGGTGTGCCGCCCAAGAGGCACTCATGGCCCTCGTAGAATGGGCTTTAACTGATAAGGGAGGTGGAACGCGCTTCAGACCATAGGCCTGAAAAATCAGCTGCTTAATCCACCTAGCCAAGGAAGACTTGGCAGCCGGCTGACCCTTCTTGGGGCCATCCGGAAGAATGAAAAGCACATCTGTTTTCCTAATCTTTTCTGTAGCCTTGAGATAAACCCTCATGGCTCGGACCACATCCAAAGTATGAAGCAATCTTTCCTCTCTGGACTGGGGAGTAGGAAAGAAGGATGGTAGGACTAGGTCCTGATTCAAGTGAAAACTGGATATGACCTTAGGAAGGAAAGAAGGCTGAGGCCGCAGAACCACTCTGTCCTTATGCAGAATAAGGTACGGTTCCCTGCAAGACAAGGCTGCCAGCTCGGAGACCCTTCTGGCCGAAGCCATAGCCACCAAGAAAACCAACTTTCGGGTTAGCAGCACAAGAGGGATTTCTGTCAGAGGTTCAAACGGCTGCTTTTGTAAAGCTGACAAGACCAGATTTAAATTCCAGGGGCAGAGGGGAGCTCTAATAGGGGGATTTACATGCAAGACCCCCTGCAAAAAGGTTTTTACAAGCGAATGTGTGGCCAAAGGCCTTTGAAACCATATCGATAAGGCAGACACCTGCCCCTTTAGAGTACTAAGAGCCAACCCCTTGACAACGCCAACCTGGAGGAATCGCAAGATCCTGTCAATAAAAAACTTGCGAGGATGCCCTCCTTGAGACTCGCACCACTCCACATAGGTTCTCCAGACTCTGTAATAGATATTTCTAGAGACTGGCTTTCTAGCTTGAATTAACGTAGATATGACTTGGGCCGAGAGGCCTCTGCCCTTAAGAATTAGAGATTCAGCCGCCAAGCCATCAAATTTAGCTGCTGTGAAGCAGGGTGGTAGATCGGGCCCTGAGACAGCAGATCTGGGCGCAGGGGGAGTGGCCACGGTGCCCTTACTGACATCCTCACGATGAGTGCGTACCAAGCCCTTCTGGGCCAGGCTGGGGCCACCAGGATCACCGGCCTGCGCTCCACCCTGATCCTTCGTAGAAGGCGGGGAATCATCTGTAGTGGAGGGAACGCATACAGGAGAGAAAACTGGTGCCAGGGGCAAACCAACGCATCGGTCCCGTAGGCCGAGGGGTCCCTGGCTCGGGATACAAATTTGTCCAATTTCTTGTTGAATCTTGTTGCCATGATGTCCACATCGGGAACTCCGAATCTTTGGCAAATCTCTTGGAATACCTGGGGGTGAAGAGACCACTCTCCCGGGAGCAACTGTTGACGACTCAAAAAATCTGCTTGAGAATTGTCTATCCCTGGGATGAACACTGCTGAGATGCAGGGTACATGGGCTTCGGCCCATGCAAAAATTAGGTTTACTTCCCTTTGAGCCGCCAGGCTCTTTGTGCCCCCCTGGTGGTTTATGTATGCCACCGCCGTGGCATTGTCGGACTGTATCCTTACTGGCAGACCCTGCAGGGGGAGAGTCCAGGCGACCAGGGCCAACCGAACAGCTCTGATCTCTAGGACATTGATGGGAAGCAGACTTTCTGCCTCTGACCACTGTCCCTGCTGGGTCCGTTTTCCTAAGATTGCCCCCCAACCTGTTAGGCTGGCATCTGTGGTTACTATTTTCCACGAGATGGGGCAAAAGGTTTTCCCTTTTGATAATTTTTGAGGGATCAGCCACCAGTACAGGCTGTGCCTGACTTCTGGAGAAAGAACTAATGGACGGTCTAATGCCTGTATGGACTTGTTCCAAGCAGAGAGAATAGCTGCTTGCAGAATTCTGGTATGGATCTGGGCGTAGGGCGCTGCTTCGAAGGCGGCCACCATCTTCCCCAGCAGTCGCATGCATAGGCGAATAGTCGGCTTCTTTTTGCCTAAGACTATTTGAATCGTTTGAATCAACGACCTGATCTTCTCTTGAGGTAAAAATACCTTCTGGCATTCTGTATCTAACCGAAAGCCTAGATATTCCAACTGTCTTGTGGGATGTAACCTTGATTTTTCTTGGTTCACAATCCACCCGAACTCTTCTAGATGCCGCACTGTGCGGACTACTGCATGATTGAGGTTGGAAGCTGAACTGTCGATAACCAGGAGATCGTCCAGGTATGCTAGGACCAAGATGCCTTCTGTCCTTAGGACGGCTAGTACCGGGGCTAACACCTTTGTGAATACCCGTGGAGCTGTTGCCAACCCGAAAGGGAGGGCTACGAACTGATAATGACTTTGGTTTATCGTAAAACGAAGAAACTTGTGATGTGCTGGGTAAATTGGCACATGCAGATATGCATCCTTTATGTCTATAGATGCTAGGAAGTCGCCCTGATGCAGGCTGGTTGTCACTGAACGTATGGAGTCCATACGGAAGGTCTGAATCCTTAGAAAGCGATTTAGGCGTTTGAGGTCTAATATAGGCCTGACGTCGCCATTGGGTTTTGGTATAACAAAAAGGTTGGAGTAGAATCCCAGACCCCTTTCTTGGGTTGGTACTTCTACAATTACTCCTTGGAGCAAGAGGCGATCCAACGCCTTTACGAGAGAGGCCCTCTTTAACGGGTCGCTTGGAAGACTTGACCCCTGAAAATGAGGAGGGGGGATTTCTCGAAACTCTAGTTTGTAGCCTGAGGCTACTACGGACCGAACCCAAGAGTCGGGAATTCTGGCCTTCCAGACTTCGGAGAAAAACTGAAGTCTTCCCCCCACCCAAGAGAGTGGGGGCGCCCCTTCATGAATCTGATTTGATGACTGGTTTAGCCGGCTTGCGAGACCAGGGCCTCTTGTTTGCCGCGGCTTGTCCCTGTGGGCGGCTATTAACTGTTGAACGCCCGGGAGGCCGTCGATACTGACGGGAAGTCGAAGGGGCCGAGCCTGCAATGGCCTGTCGTTTAAACGTGGGCCCACGCGGTCTTTTCTTGACCGGTAAGGAAGTACTTTTTCCACTTGATATGGTGTGGATATATTTATCTAGGTCTTCCCCGAATAGTCTTCCCCCATGAAAGGGAAACCCTGCTAGAAGCTTTTTGCAGGGTGCCTCTGCTGACCAGTTCTTTAGCCACAAAAGACGACGCATGTGAACCATCAGTAGAGATAAACGGGATGCCTGTTGGATGGAGTCCTTAATAGCATCTACTGCAAAGCAGAGAGCCCTAGGGAATTCTGCTAATTCATGAGTATGCTGAGCCGGCATGTCCTTCAATATATGCTTTGCCTGATCCTTCAAGGCCTGACAAACACCAATGGCTGCTACTGCTGGCTGAACCATGGCACCTACTGAGGTAAAAGCTGCTTTCAGTAGGGTCTCGAATTTCTTGTCGACCGGATCCTTGAACATATGGACATTTTCAACCGGACAAGTCAGGGATTTATTCACGCAGGAAATGGCTGCGTCCACTGTAGGGAGAGCCCATTTCTTTACATATTCCTCTTCCATAGGGTAGAGAATAGAGAATCTTTTAGGAGGGACAAAGATTCTATCAGGTCGAGCCCAATCTTGGTAAATCACGTTCCGCAGAAGGGGGTGCATTGGAAAGGATGCACCAGTTAATGGGGCCTTTAAAGATCCCAATGAGGATACCTCCGGGGCTACTAGTTCTGGCACTGGAAGTTTAAAGGCAGTGCGAACCATATCTGTCAAAGACTGGATCCACAGGCCCTCCGCTTGAGAGGCCGAAAAATATTCATCTATAGTGGAATTTTCCCTGTCTGAACCGTCGGGACTTGGGTCTGCCTGATCCCCTTGTGGGTCCCGTTCCTCTGAAGAGGAGACCTCCGCATCTGAAAACCCCACACTGGGTGAAGGGGATCTAGCCCGCTTGCTACTTGGGCAAGGACGGGAAAACAACGCAGTTAACCTTTTCTCTAGCCCACACATGGTGGCTGCTAGCATTTCTTCCGTCACGTAAACGGGAATGGGTGGATCGGGGGCCGCCTCTGCCCCCAGCACCCCCAATGGCTCTTGTACTATGCCACTCGGTGTCCTGACTGGCGAGGGTGGGGCCGTAGAAGCCTGGCCCAAATCCTCTGACCCCGATGGAGACCCCTTTTGCTTTTTGGTACCTTTAGCAGCCTTGGCTGGTCCAGATCCCTTTGGAGCCATTGTACAACCTTGGGTCACCCCTATAGCCAACACCTGACTGTTGTAGCTAGGAATAACCAATATGAGGGCAGGTATGAGAGAAAATGAAAAAGAACTAATTTCTCTCTTTTTCTTTTATATTTCTCTTTTTTTTTTTTTTTTTTTTTTCAAAAAAATCTTTTTTACCCGCCTGGGAGGTGGCAATACCGAGGAAGCCTGTGAGTATTGACACACCAATGCCCGTTAGCCGGAGTCCAAGGTAGACTCAGATACTGCTGGATCTAAGGCTGAGTCCCTTTAAGCAAAAAAACCCTTTTTTTTTTTTTTTTTTTTTTTCTGGTCTATAGTGGACCTAAGTCCTAGACCTGAAGATCCACTAAACCGCCACTAGGTGTCCCTGTGTGGCCAAAAGACCCAGCTGCACGCTCTGTATCCTTTCTTCCTCTGCCTCCAGGAGGGAAAGACCAGCCAGAGAAAAGTTTTTCCTTTATACAGACCCTGACGCTGCTGGCCCGCCCCCCCGACGCACGCCGACGCTATAAAAGGCGGCGTGCACGCGCGCGCGTATGCGCGCGCACACACGCGCGCATGATCGCGCGCACGATCGCGCGCACGATCGCGCGCACGATCGCGCGCACCACGCCGAACCCACATGGAGGAAGCAGAGCAGAGGAACAACATGGACCAGCGTTATGCAGCACCAACAGACACCAGGTAAGCACTAATCTTATTGTAGTGCACACACAGCGAGGAAGCTGTCCCCATGGGCTTCCTAAGAAACAGGAGTTTTAACCAGCAATTTCCTCTTTAAAACATGTGGGGTTGCAGTATCAGTGTTAACAGGCAGACCTGGGGTGAGTAGCAAATATATAACTTACACAAGTATACATATATCTACATGTTATCTGGGTAAACATTAGAATCCCATCCTGCCTCAACAGACATAGTGGAGATAGTGGCTGATGCACAAGCATACCATTAGCCAACCCAGAACCCCCAGGGGGATACCTACTGTCGAACCAAGTCCCGCAGGTTCCCTCTTACCTGCTCCACGCCGCAGGGTATTGCAAAATGCAAGAGGCCCAGCCTTCCCCCATCTCCGTGGGTATTGTCTTGGACCTTCAGGGACCGGGGTCCTGTGTTAAGGAACCCACACCCCTGGACCTATATAGCATCCTGGCATCAGTAACTTTTAGTTCTTGGAAGAGACTAAAGCACTGGAGCCCAGAATCCAGCCCTCCAAGGAGAGGCATTATAGGCAAAACCCCACTCCAGCAGGGCCCGGGTACCGTACATCTTGGCTCTGAAGCACTTCGGACGGATCCGGCTAGCTATCCTGGGTCCCGAGACCTCCGAGGGACAGCTAGACGTGACCAACACCTAAGACACTGGCGGAAAAACTAAAGCACTCTCAGTGGGAGGGGGTTATATAGGGAGGAACTTCCTGTGAAGTTGATTACACCAGTGTCCACACCTGAAGGTACTCCATATAACCCATATGTAATGGCTATGCGCTCTGTGTCCCGTGATGTACGATCAAGAAATGTTAGTGTCTGATTTTATATATATATATATATATATATATATATATATATATATATATATATATATATATATATAGGGCTGTTACTGATCAAAATGTTTGTGTTCGATTAATCGTTTTTATTTTTAATCGATTAATCGACTAATTTCGATTAATTATAACGCACATACAGATCCAACTACTTTTAGCTGATCCCCTTGCAGGCTGATTCCCAGTGCAGCTCCCAACCACTGGAAAAATGGATAGCAGGATACAAAAAAACACACAAAGGCAGCGCTCAATGGGAATAGCATTAAAACTTTTATAGTCTTCAAGTAGGTAACCAATCAAATATTGCACTGGAGATAAAATCGATGTAGCTACATAAACTGTAAAAATTGTGCGAGTAGCAAAAGCAGTCATAAAAACATGTAGCTAAGTATGATACTTGTATAAAAATGTGTACAATGATACTACTGCTGAATCCAGATGAGAAGAATTTAACATCATGCCGTCGGCATGTAAATGTTCCGTGAAGGGAACTATCACAACTCTCAGTGGATGGCTGTAGAATCCCAGGGTGATAGAAGGAAGTGTAACAGCCCTTGCGTATGGCAGATAGTAAGGTCCCACCGGCATGCAGATATAAAAGCACAGCAAAGGAGCCCTTCAGATGGACCTGGCAAGCCCCGCTGGAGTCCGTGACATTACCAGATCTCTGACGGAACTCCCTGAAGGCCCAGAAGCCGGCGGAGAGGTGAGTAACAATCAAAAGAATTTTAATCGATTAAAAAGATTTTGATCGATCAAAAAAATTAAAGATTAATTAAAAGTTAATTTGCACAGCCCTAATATATATATATATATATATATATATATATATATATATATATATATATATATATATATATATATATATATATATAAAAGGTATGTAGTGCAGAATGCAATGACTGTGGAAAAGTTCAGTAACCCAATGGTAACTGTTTTTCTATAGTTTGATTTGGCAAACTAAAATCTGATTGGCTGGACCTTGGTTGTACTGGTACTGTACTATACAATAGTCTGTTTCTGGATAGCAACTAAATATTAAAAGTAGAAAATATTGAATTTTAACATATCAATGATTTGTATCATGAATTCAACACATGACCCTAAGAGTCGGTTCACACACAGGCGACTAGTCAGGTGGCTGAGCCGCCTGACGGGTCGCTTCCCATGTAATGCAATGGGAGCGTTCTAATCGGAGCGACGCAAGTCGCTCCGACTTAGAAATGTACTCCCTGTACGACTTCGGGGGCGGCTCGGGGGGCGACTTGCATTGACTTCTATACAGAAGTCGTCTTGCAAATAGCCTCTGAAGTCGTCCTCAGGACGACTTGCAGAGCCGCCCCCGGAGTCGTGCCGCATATGTGTGAACCGGCTCTAAGGCCCCGTACACACGGGCAAGAATCTCGTCAGGAAAAACCTGTTGTTTTCCCTGATGAGATTCTTGGCAAGAATCTCTTCCCGCCCGAGTGTACACACTGACCTTTCAAAAGAACCGCAGTTCTCCTAAAAGGCAAGAACGCAGTGACGTCATTGCATACGATGAGTATGCGCTCGTCACATTCAATGCCATTGCTGCCATCTTGCTTCACCCTGCCTATGCCGTGGAAGCTACCGCGCATGCGTCAAAGTAACTTTGAGCATGCGTGGGTTTCCATGGCGACAGGTAAGTATACACACTCTTGGGTTTCCTATCGGGAAACAGGCCGTCAAGAATCTCAACTAGAAAAAAGAGAGCAGATTCTCTTTTTTTCTCATAGAGATTCTGGCCAGATTTCCAGAAGAGAAACCTTTTCTTGCTGGTTTTTGTAGAGAAAACCGGTTGTGTGTACAAGGCTTTATAATCATTTGGATTCTAATCCTTAAAAATTAAATCTTTAGACCGCGTACAGTTTCCTCGACAGAATCCATCAAGAAACTTGGTGGGAGAGCTTTTTTGCAGAGGAAAACGGTCGTGTGTATGCTTTTCACCGAGTAAACTGTCGAGGAACTCGACAAGGAAAAAAGAAAGCAAGTTCTCTTTTTTCTCGACAGGAGTCGTCGCGTTCCTCATCGGGCTGGTTTTCCACGAGAAACACGTTGGTGTGTATGCTTAGAAACCCGTGCACCTTTAGTAAAAGTTGTATTTGTAATGAAAATAGCACATTTGTCACACTGTAACAGACTGAAAAGTGCAAATGTCTCTTACCAAACATTTTCCTAACACGTAGTAACATGAGATTAGCAAAAGCAGCATCTGCCGTTGTATGTGTTGAAGTCACAGCGTTTGAGAACGAGGAGATTTGGTCTTGACAGTGTGTACGCAAAGACAGCTTGTGAAGTTTCTCGACAAGCCTAACAAGGAACTCAACAAGGAAAACGATGTGTTTTGCCCGACGAGTTCCTCGGTCGTGTGTACGAGGCCTCACACTTCACCTGAATGCTAAAAATATTATGTAACCTTCAAACAATGAAGGGAATGTGTATTAAGAAAAATTCAGAAGTTATTAATGCTGACTTCCCTCTAAAAATTCTTCGGACATCAATACATTGAGACAATGACCCGTAACAAGCATTCAGAAAGTTATGTCACAGTGATGTTATAATTCCTGATCTACCTACTTGTTAGAGGTCATGGACTTAGAATGTTTTGAAGGCCATGGCGTTACATGACAGTCAGGCAACTTGCATTTTCCAAAGGAGACGTCAATAAATACTGTATACCCAATAATATTTCTTAGTACAAATTAACCTACTCCATAAAAAAATTAGGACTTGGATTTGGAAGTCACGGACTTAGAATACTTTGAAGCCCCTGTTGCATTACATGGCAGGCAGGCAACTAGCATTTTCAGGAGACATCCATGATAGCAGCCTACATATTTCTTAGTACAAAAGATACTAGAAATAATTAAACCTTAACCTTAAAATGTATCTACAGCCAAAACTTTTTTTTTTTTTTTTAGATATGATAGGGAAGTGTTATCTCCTTTCCCTTCATTTCCTGTCACTGAGACAGAAAGTGAGAGGAAATCCTTTATTACACAGCTGTCAACAGAACCATTGTCCTTCATAGAAACTTTCCCCTTACTGCCTGTTCTGGCCTGCTCATGACTTTCTGTCCCAGATACAATGTTCACCAGGACAAAATATAAAGAGTGATGCTACCCAATAGGGATGAGCCGAACATCCCTCAGTTCAGTTCGCACCAGAACATGCGAATAGGCAAAAAAAATTTGCGAACATGGTTAAAGCCTATGCGGGTTATTTACGGAAGGCAAATCCACTTTGCACTACAAGTGCAAACTACAAGTGCGAATTGCACTTGAAATTGCACTGAAAGCGCACTTGGAAGTGCAGTCCTTGTAAATCTGAAATGAGGGAAGCTCTGCTGATTTTATCATCAAATCATGTGCAAGCAAAAATGTTTTTTTTTTATTTTCCTTGCATGTCCCCCTCAGATCTACAGCAACTGCACTTCCAAGTGCACTTTGCACTTGTAGTTTGCACTTGTAGTGCAAAGTGGATTTGCCTTTAGTAAATAACACCATAGGGGACATGAATATGAAAAATCAAAAGTGCTCATTTTAAAGGCTTATATGTCTAAAGGCCTAAGTGTATGGGGACCCGGGTTTTAAAAACTACTGTGGACTTAGTCACCAATGAGTCAAGATTGGCCCTGCCTTTGGCCAATTATGGCTCTCGCAGCAGAACGCAATGTGATTGTTCAAAGCATGCAGGTCAGGTGCAAGCAAGTCATCAAACATCAAGACATGGCCTGGTGCAGGCCAATCATCAGACATCAATGTACTGCGATCTCACAGTGCATTAAGGAGCATTCCTCGGCGCTTGAATTTGCCACAAAAGCCCCATATGTTCAGTTAGTTTGTGAGCAAACGAACACCCGATGTTTGGGTCGAAATTATGTTTGATTTGAACCGCGGGCTCATCACTACTACCCAATGGGGACACATACAGTAAAATTTCTGGCAGATTTTGAGTGATTATGACTGCTCCAGTAGCTATATTTCCCATACAGCACTGGGAAATTATTTCTGCAGGGGTATGGGGGGTGCAGAGGAGGCAAGGTTTTATCTAAGGCAGCAGAAACCAGCAGAAGGAACACATCTCATTATATGTAAGTGCCCCCCTTGTGCTGTTTTAAAATAAATTACCTGAAATTAGGCTTTAATTTATCATTTTACATTAACCTACCATGATCACCTAACTCTTACTCTCCACATTAACCCCCCTAGTGTCTCAACTTTTGGAATTAAATCTAATATTTCTGTGCTGAGAACTCACGGTACCAAAAAGCACTATGAACCAGGCTCTTGATGGCTTATACCCACCAGGAATGGGCAGAAAGCATAAGGCTCAACCTTCAATGCAATAGGACTGTGATCCGTTTATTAAGTACAGACTCATACTGATGGCAATATACTTATTGACATTCATTTCAGAGGTGTAAAGGAGATTTGACCTCCAAAATATATGTCACTTGAATATTTTTCAACAGATTCTATCTGTACTAAATAAACAGGGTCAAACTCCTATTGCGTCAAACTGTTCCTTTTGCCACTGTTCTGTTTCCATTTTGTACAGTCATTGCACTTTCTACTCTTTTAACCACTTCCCGACGGCCGTACGAATATTTGCGGCCGTCGGGCTGTCCTGAATCTCTGACAGGGCGCATATATGCGCCCTGTGCTTTTAATGGCCACTAGAGGGCGCGCGAGCGCCGCCGGCGGCGCGCGCGTGGCCGCCGGCGGCGCGCGCGTGCCCGCTGCATTCCTGAGATGCGCGTATGCGCGGTGCCCGGCGGGCCGCGATGTCCGCCAGGCACTCGCAATCGGCGGTTACAGGGACAAGACATGGATCTCTGTGTGTAAACACAGAGATCCATGTCCTGTCAGGGAGTGAGGTGACCAATCTGTGTCTCTTGTACATAGGGACACAGCATCGGTCACCTCCCCCAGTTTCACCCCCCTCCCCCCAAACAGTTAGAACACACCCAGAATACATTTAACCCCTTCCATGCCCCCCTAGTGTTAACCCCTTCCACTGCCAGTCACATTTATACAGTAATTGGTGCATTTTTATAGCACTGATCTCAGTATAAATGTGAATGGCGCCAAAAAATGTGTCAAAAGTGTCCGATGTGTCCACCATAACGTCGCAGTCCCAATAAAAATCGCAGATCGCCGCCATTACTAGTAAAAAAAAAATTATAAAAATTAATAATAATTCTGTCCCCTATTTTGTATGCGCTATAACTTTTGTGCAAACCAGTCGCTTATTGCGATTTTTTTTTTTTTTTTTTTTACCAAAAATATGTAGAATAATACGTATCGGCCTAAACTGAGAATTTTTTTTTATTTTTATTTTTTAAAAAATGGGCTATTTATTTATATAGTAACAAGTAAAAAAATATTGACTTTTTTTCAAAATTGTCGCTCTTTTTGTGTTTATAGCACAAAAAATAAAAACCGCAGAGATGATCAAATACCACCAAAAGAAAGCTCTATTTGTGGGAAAAAAAGGACGCCAATTTTGTTTTGGAGCCACGTCGCACGACCGCGCAATTGTCAGTTAAAGCGACGCAGTGCCAGAAGCTGAAATTTCACCTGGTCAGGAAGGGTTATAAGTGCCCAGTAAGGAAGTGGTTAACCACTTTAGTACCGTGACAACGCTGTAAGACTGCTACAGCGCTGCTCTCTAGTTCTCCCTAGACCCCTGCGGCACGCTAATCACAGATCGTAGTAAATGGCCAATCACAGCAGCCCTTTGGCATGTTATCAGCTGTTTCCAAACACAGCTGATCACATGTAAATAGTATTTTCTGGTTATCAGCTGTCCTTTCCTCTGCGAAAGGAGAGTCAATAACTGGCAAGGCTCTCAGTACATTATTTACACTGGTAATCAAAGCACTGATCATCAGTGCCCTAATTATTAGTGCAGCCCCATTAGTGCCAGTCAGTCTACATCAGTGCAGCCTATCCGTGCCCAACAGTGCTGCATGATCAGTGCAGCCTCATTAATGGCTCCTCATTAGTGCCCATCAGTGCAGCTTCATCGATACCCATCAGTGCAGCCTCAACAGTGCCATCTCATCAGTGCCCATCAGTGCCTCCTTATCATTGCCCACCAGTGCAGCCTCATGAGTGAAGAAGAAAAATTATTTTTTCCCAAAATGTTTTGGTCTTTTTTGTTTGTTTAGCAAAACAATAAAAAACACAGTGGGTGTAAAATAAAAAAAATGTCATATGGGTACAGTGTTGCATGACTGCGCAATTGTCAATCAAAGTGCAATAGCGCTGAAAGTTGAAAATTGGCCTGGGTAGGAAGGGGGGGGGGGGAGTGGCCGGTATTGAAGGGGTAATAATGTAGTATTAAAGCTTTGATTAGGTTTCAGCTGTGATGAAGAGATCTCTGCATCTGGGTCCCCAGCACCACTCATCTATGGCCATCATAAAAGGGTGCTCTCTGGAGTTCTTGTTGTAGGAATCAGGTTTCCAAAAAATATAAGTGGCCAGCTGGAAATTCAATTTAGCAACATTTATCCATAACACGATTATAGCAATGGATGGACTACAATTCCATACAACCTACTGTAATCTAAAAATCTAAAGAAGGAACCTTGTTTAATCTATAGTCTATATAATTAATATTATGTTGATTCCTTTTTTAATTTTAACAATAACATTGGATTTATTTACAGACATATTCCTGTTGGCATGAAGTCCTTTCTAACAGTATGGGCAGCTCTAACAATGACATTTGTAATAGTTTCATGTCAAAATCCAAAGGATCCTGTTGTCTGCACAGTTATCCAAGGGTTACAACCTCTACATGGCAAAGACGGGAGAGATGGAAGGGATGGCTGGCCTGGTCAGAAGGGTGAACCAGGTAAATAAGATGGATAAGAAAGAAATGCCCTTGTTTAAAGATGTAAATAATTACTTCAATATCCTGGCTTATCTTATAAAATGCAATTAGGATGTGTTCTGTAAACTAACAGTTAATCAGTTTCCGGGTTAAATTACCTGTGACAGGAAAAGTGTCAGTTCAGACCTTTACGCAACTTTGTTGCTACATAAAAAATCCACAAAATACAGTACTTGCTTATCCCAACAGTCCATTCCCTTGATGTCTGCTCTGTTCAAGAGATATGGCCTAAAACAGAATCTTCACATCCAACACTTTTGGGAGATTGTCAGCCTGCTCTACCATATCCTGAAGTAATGTAGGTGTTAGCTGAAGAACCACAGCACACGTTGGAGGACCGGACAACTTACACACGTAGAGCTGGGTACAGGATGTAAAAAATCAGCTGGAGCTCTTTGACACAGCGGGTGGGTGCAGATCTGCTCCCATTTCTATGGGAGACATATCATGGCCACAGAAATGAAGTGCCAACAACACCCCCCTCACTGCAAGAGTCTATCTCACCTGCTATGTCTACATGCTCAATGACAGGCTGCTAGAGAAACCTATTTGACCCCTGGTAACCACTTGTATCTTCACACTGTATGAACATTTGTTCTGTTGTCTTCATACCCCAATGTGATTTATCTGACCCACGATGTAGACTATGTTTGTGGCAGTTACTTGCAATACACCCCTTGTATTAACTTAATTTCAGGCACGTTTTAGGCTGGGTTCACACTTATATGAATTGGATACAGGTTTTCAGCATCCAATTCGCATAGCAGGAGATCTATGGAGCCACACATCTCTGCAGCGACTCCGGCGTGAAATTGCACAGGAGTCCTATGCGTCTTCTGGTCCATTTCAGGTCTGAAGTCAGACCAAACTTCGGGCTGCAATTGGACCTGAAATGGTGAATGGAGACGCACCAGACTCCTGCTGTGCACTGCTGCGTGTCCTAGAGTGAACCAAGCCTCAAAGATTTACTAAATAAATTAGCATATTGACAATTACAGTCCAAACACGTTCCTAATATCCTTAGTCCCTAACTAAGGTTCGCAACTGACCCAGCATACCTGTTAAGTCCATACTTGGATGAGTCCATAGTGGGTTTAACTCCAATTTTTGCCGATTGTCTGGTCCTCCAAGCTCCAATAGCAGCTCAGCAGCATTCCAATACTCACATTCCCAGGCTCTATCCAACTCTAGCTGTTAGCTTACGCTTTTATTTCCTCCCCCCTCCTGTGGGCACAAACCTCCCGTTTGTTTTATAATAAACGGAACTAGTGGGCCGGGCCCAGCAAAAACCCACCAAGAAGAAAAGTTGGGAAAGCAATTAACTTTTAGATTCTCAACTAGGGTAGTGTAAACCTACACACGCCTACACACGCCTAGTGGTGTCATCAGAGAGAAAGAAAAAAACAGCCACGTTTCTGGTCTGTGTACAGAGCCCTGTGTTGAAAATAAACACAGGACTCCATACTGTGTTTTCTTAAGCCCCTCAGCAGATCCCAGCCATAAAATATTGGCTGGGATATGATGAACAACTTGTGCCGTACCGAATCACAGCACATATGGATCGGCACACACGAGTGCCCCCTACCTGGCAATGCCAGATCATGTATGTGATCCGACACATGTGGCCACCTTATCACAATATTTTTGCAATGGGCGGTCTGCAAAAGGTTATAAGTGTTGAATCATTATTTACTGTTTACATTTTTTGCGAATAAGTAGGGGTACCAAGTACCTTTCACTCATTAACATTGGAGCGGGGGCAATATCTGGGTGCCTCCTTATTGATAAAGGAGACTTTCACATTCTGATGAGCTCCCTGCCTGCAGACCCTCATAACCACCAGGTCAGGGTTGTGGGAAAGAAGCCCTTGTTCTCATCAACATAGGGACAAGGTACTTTGCCAGGGGGTGCTGAGCGCATGTGGCCAGGCTGCATGCTCGGAATATGCCTTCTTGGGGGACCCCTACTTTTTTATTTTCTTTGTGTTTCCCATTTGAAAGTCATGGAAGTTGGGGGGATTTCACAAATTTTTATATATTTATTTTTTGCATAGGGTTCCTCTTGACACCAATGCCAAACCCCCATCAAAATCTGCTATGCATTTTTAGGAGGAATCCTATACTTTTTTTATGTGGGGGTCTTTCATTACCATCTCTATCGAACCTCATCTTGGGTAAGGGTCTGATATAGATGAAGAGAATTCCTAATGTTTACAAACAGAATTATGAGTCAGGAAGCTTCCATTTGCTGGCTTTTTATTTTCATTGCAATATACGTTTTTCTGAGGTAGGTATTATACATTGCGTAACAGATGCGTCCCTTCACATGCACGTTAAGGGTACACCCAGGCATGGTACTTAAAGGAATTTTTTATTTTTAATGTTCACTTTAATCCATTATTTAAAATGACTGCTCCCCACCAAACAGATTTTAGCTTTGTTTTGTTTTTTTGCTTTAGAACATGTCTTTTAAAGGTAGTGCTCAGCCCCCCATGCCATATTAGCCTATGTAAATAATATAGTCATTACTGTTTTTTTTACCATTCAGTTCCATTGACTTCAGTGAGTCTCAGATTTTTCATGAACATTTGTCATGTTCTGTGATCCTGCCTCGAACTGAACCCAGGTACATTTGGCTCATCCCTAATTATAATTTATAATTAAGAATTTACAGATTAGTCTTTTGGGAGAGTTCTATTTCAAGACAATCAATCTACTTACTTGATTGCTAACTGTTGAGCTAAGGTAAAATCCACACTGGGGCATAATTATGAAAGGAATCTAATCCAGCCAATTCCCATGTCTGGAGTCAACCTCATTAGTTTGAATTTACTGATGTTTTTTAATGCATATATGAAGGTTATTTTACAGCGCTCACAGAACATGTATGTAATTCTCATAATTAGGCAGTCAAATATGCAGCAAATATGTACAATGAAAAGTGAGCTAAGGAGAATAGAGTCTTTTATAGCAAACAATGGGGATCAAAATCCACAGCAAAACTGATTATTTACTATTTAAAAACAATTGGGTAGATTTACTTAAACTGGTGCACACAGAATCTGGCGCAGCTGTGCATGGTAGCCAATCAGCTTCTAAGTTCAGCTTGTTCAATTAAGCTTTGGCAATAAAACCTGAAAGCTGATTGGTTTATATGCAGAGTTGCACCAGATTTAATATTCTCCAGCTTTAGTAAATAAATCTATTGAGTGATAGAAACACACAAAATTCCATATTTCAAATATCTTCATAAAAAAGATCTAGCTCTAACTAGAACACAAGCTAATCTGGCCATCAAATAAGCATTTTAAATGGGACAAATATTTTGGCAATCATAAGCCTATTGTTTTCAATTAACAGACCTGTTTGATAGACATGCAATAAGAAAGAAGGACATTAAACCCAGCCATAGAGCAATCAAAATTTATATTGAACAGGAAAATTGAAAAATGTTCTTTCAATTAGTGGCTCCAGCACTGGTCAATGTGTTCTGGCAGTGGAAAAGTCCCATCCACTTTGCCTATGTGGATGGGAGAAATGCCCCATCACTGTATGCCCAGCCTAAAGCCTCGTACACACGGTACAATTGCTGACCAACCGAGCGTCTGATTTTTGTGAAAGGGGCGTGTGCCAGGATCTTTTCTTGCATACTAACGATACACAATTGTCGTTCCACAAACACAAACGTAGTGATGTATTACAAGGAATTTCAGCTCTTCAGCGTCACCCTTTGGGCGTCTTTTGATAATTTTGTGTTTGGTGGGCATTGATTCCGAGCATGCGTGTTTGTACTTTCGACTTTTGTGTGACAGTTGTCTACTGACCATATGAAAATCTGACGACAAACCGATGTCCGCTGAAAATTTACTAGCTTGTCATCCAACATTTGTTGGCCGAAAGTTGGACAACAGTTGTCAAAAAGAGCGTACTAATGGTAAGATTTTAGCACAACAGTCTTTCAACAGACAATCCCCTGACAACAATCGTATTGGTGTGTACGAGGCCTTAAGGCAGAATCAGTGCCTGCATATGCAACGAAAAAATATGGCTGCCCCCTTGTGCGACTATATATTACTACAAATTACACACACATAAAGTTGAATAGAAACTAGGCACCCAAAGGTGCATGCAGGAGCTTTTGGTAATTTTGTCTACAGATAACAAATTATACAAGTGCTTTGAAATACAAGCATGCTTCCGGAATTAATTATGCTCGCAAACCAAGATTTTACTGTACTTGTATGAAGAAGTCTCCTGTTCTCTTTGTATTGTTTACTTTGTGTGAAATGCCTGGTGTTTCTGCCAGTCCTTCTGTTTTCATATTAACCACTTGCATACTGGGCACTTACACCCCCCTCCTGCCCAGGTAAAATTTCAGCTTACGGCACTGTGTCGCTTTAACTGACAATTGCGCGGTCGTGCGACGTGGCTCCCAAACAAAATTTACGTCCTTTTTTCCCCACAAGTAGAGCTTTCTTTTGGTGGTATTTGATCGCCTGTGCGATTTTAATTTTTTGTGCTATAAACAAAAAAGAGCGACAATTTTGAAGAAAAATACAATATTTTTTAATTGTTGCTATAATAAATATCCCAATTAAAAAAAAAAACACATATTTTTTTCTCAGTTTAGGGCGATACGTATTCTTCTACATATTTTTGTTAAAAAAAAAAAAAAAAAAAAAAAATCGCAATAAGCGACTGGTTTGCGCAAAAGTTATAGCGCTTACAAAATAGGGGAGATAATTATTATTTTTTATTATTTTTTTTTACTAGAAATGGCGGCGATCTGCAATTTTTATTGGTACTGCGACGTTATGGCGGACACATCGGACACTTTTGACACATTTTTGGTGCCATTCACATTTATACTGCGATCAGTGCTATAAATATGCACTAATTACAGTATAAATGTGACTGGAATTGAAGGGGTTAACACTAGGGGGTGAGGAAGGGGTTAAATGTGTATGCTAGGTGTGTTCTAACTGTGGGGGGAGGGGGATGACTGGGGGGGTGACCGATCTGTGTCCCTATGTAGGAAGGAACACAGATCGGGCTCCTCCTCTCCAGAGACTGGACGCTGTCTCTGTGTAACACGGCAATGAGAGTTGATCTATGAGAGATCATCTCTCATTCGCCCACAGATCGCATCGCAAACGGCCACTCTGATTGGCCGTTCGCCGCGATCTGTGATTGGCCGTGTCCAAGGGACACGGACAACACAGGGCTTCCCCGCAGCGCGCTCTACAGCGCACGCTGGGAACGCCTGAAGGACATGCCGTCAAATGATGGCATGTTGGATATTCAGGCCCGCGCTGTTGCCGTCATCCGACGGTAGCGCGGGCCTGAAGTGGTTAAAAACTGACGGCACTAAGCAGGAGAACCAACTGTGGTCAGTTCTCTAGCTATAGAGAAAAATGGGATATACTGCGCTACTAAACACATCAAAATTTAAATGCCGCAGCTCATAATGTAGGACCATACATTAAAAAAATACAAAAAATAAAAAATAGAGCTGCGCAACACAAAAAATGATAAAGTGAATTACCATGAGTGCGAAAGCTGACAAATCAATAACCAATGTGATGTGAAACATAAAAAAACATATAATAATATATATAAATCAAAGTGCATATATAGTCCATATGTGAACCAACAAAAAAGGAAAAAGGAATATCCAATCACTGATGAATCGATATGATAGTCCTATATTAAGATACACAGTGCAGCAACCAGTGAACAAATGAAAATCCTGTGCGAGGAAACGCAGAACCACAATGTGTCACCAATCACACCTGTGCACCACCACCTATAAAGTTGTATGCTTACTTTTGCTGGGCCAAAAGTATTGGACTTGTTCCCAGTAGATAGCGTTCTCCAACGGCAGAGAAAGCGAGCGATCAGATTGAACAAACTCAATAGGCACAAAGGCCATGAATCTCAGCGTGGATACCCAAAATGAAGAGAAACTCACATAGTGTGTATTGTATGGTGAATCAGATTTAATAACCAAAATGGCAACTTACAGTTTAAAAGAGCAACAAACATCCGTATAGGACAATGGAGAGCCGGCCGGCATGCGATCCTGTTTAACCACTTGCTTACTGGGCACATAAACCCCCTTTGTGCCCAGGCGAAATTTCAGCTTCCGGCACTGCGTCGCTTTAACTAACAATTGCGCGGTCGTGCGACGTGGCACCCAAACAAAATTGGCGTCCTTTTTTTCCCCACAAATAGAGCTTTCTTTTGGTGGTATTTGATCGCCCGTGCGGTTTTTATTTTTTGCGTTATAATGAAAAAAAGAGCGACAATTTAAAAATATATATATATTTTTTACTTGTTGCTATAATAAATATCCCATTTTTTTTTCTCAGTTAAGGCCGATACGTATTCTTCTACGTATTTTTGTAAAAAAAAAAAAAATCAAAATAAGTGACTGCTTTGCGCAAAAGTTATAGCACCTACAAAATATTATGATTTTTTTTTTATATATTTTTTTTTACTAGTAATGGCGGCGATCTGCGATTTTTATTGGGACTGCGATATTGCGACGGACACATCGGACACTTTTGACACATTTTTGGCGCCATTCACATTTATACAGCGACCAGTGCTATAAAAATGCACTAATTACTGTAAAAAATGTGACTGGCATTGAAGGGGTTAACACTAGGGGGTGAGGAAGGGGTTAAATGTATTGCCTGGGTGTGTTCTAACTGTATGGGGGGAGGGGGGTGACTGGGGGAGGTGACCTATGCTGTCTCCCTATGTACAAGAGAAACAGCATCTGTCACCTCACTGACAGGACGTGAAGCTCTGTGTTTACACTCAGAGCTCCACGTCCCTGCTCTCTCACCGACGATCGCGTGTACCTGACGGACATCGCGGCCGCCGGGTACACGCATCGGATCCTCGGTGATGCGTCGGGACTGTTTTTCCCCGCCGGGGAATTACAAGCAAATGACGTCCAAAGACGTGACCCCGGCGCCCTCAGGTCCGCGCTGTTCACGTATTTTGTTAATAGCGCGGACCTGAAGAGGTTAAAGCGATGACGTCAGCACGTCTACCTCCCGACGTACGTTTCACTATAAGATGGTACATATCAATTGGTAGATCGACTTGGGCACAATCAGCCTGCCCATAAATGGATCAAAATTTCACCTGTCCCTGCTGAACCGGACTCATTTTGATCCATGTAAGGCCAGCTTTAGATGTGGCAAATTTGCATTTATTTATTTTTTAGTTTTTCATTCGCTTTTATTTTCACCCTATGATTTTGACACTTTCTTGCATAGGGTGACAACACTTACTTACTAAGCTGTAATTATAGAGGGACAACATTGTCCAGATTTGGATAGCAAATACCCCCTCTTCTTATCTCCATTACATAGGTGTCCTGGACTCGCTTCCCGTACTCCCGGAGTCTATGGGTAGCTATCTAGGCAGATGACCTTTCTCTGCGCACACAATAATAGACTGCTGTTTCTTATCTTGTGTCTTTATTGGCACGTTGCAGATTTGAATATACATGTGGATGACACACGTGATATGCGGTAAAACTAGAAATAATAAGAATGGTATAACATTACTATACGATAATAACATCATATAAACATTATCAGAGATGGCTAGCTATCTCCCTAAGCTTGTGGAAGAAGAGGAAAGAGATTGCTTACCTCCGATGCCATGGGTGGGGACAGATTGCATGCAGGCCTTGCTGCCTTGATCTTAAGCATGGGGATACTGAGACCTTCACTTCCTGGCTAAAGAGGAAATGATGCTTTTGATGTCACAGCCTATCAGAGCTAACTAATAATATTCACTACATTCTATCAACTATATTCATGTTTGGCCAGTAGATGGCGCAAGCATAACAGCTAACCTGAGACAACATACCTCTGGCTTACTAATGCAATAATACATTGTACACATAGTGAATTGTCCTTTTTGAGCCAGAAAGGTATCCTGGAGGCACAACACTCCCCGCCTGGCGTTAACCAACGCCACTACCGGCGTCATTAGACACAAGTAAAATCAAGTCCGATATGGGTCTGAAAAATGACTTTACTTCACCCTGTTTGGAAGTCTTAACTTCGACCTTTCTGACATGTCCATCTTTGCTTGGAAATGTCTGTGTGATAAGCCCCAAAGGCCAGTCGTTCCTGTGTGCTTGACAGTCTTTAATGAGCACCGCATCTCCTGACTTCAGGTCTGGCTTGTTAACTTGCCACTTATTCCTGGGTTGTAGGGTTTGGATGTAATATCTCCTCCATCTGTCCCAGAAGGTGTTGGCTAGGCATTGCACCTGTCTCCATTGACGTCTGAAAAGGTCTTTATCTGTAAACTCTCCACTTAGAGCACTGACCGTATTGGTTTTCTGAGTGAGTAGAGTTGCAGGTGTCAGCAGCATGGGTTCCTCTGGATCGTTGGTAAGTGGTACCAGAGGTCTAGCAGTTATGATGGCTGAGACTTCGGCCATAAAGGTGGACAGGCATTCATGCGTGAGTCTAGCATTTCCCATTTGAAGGAAAATAGAATCCAAGATCTTGCGGGCTACGCATATCATTCTTTCCCACACACCACCCATATGAGAAGAGTGAGGAGGGTTAAATGTCCAAGTACATCCCTGTTGGTTGAGATACCTTTCTACGTTGTTGCTGTCTAGATTGGAAAGGATTTGAAGTTCCTTGACCGCTCCAACAAAGTTGGTGCCCCTATCAGATCGAATGTGCTTAACAGGACCTCTAATGGCAATGAAGCGCCTGAGAGCGTTGATAAAGCTGGAAGTGTCCATTGATTCAATCAACTCTATGTGAACAGCTCGAACAGTCATACAAGTAAATATAACTGCCCAGCGTTTGCTGCTGGCGTGACCTCCCCTGGTTTGGCGAGTAGTAACGGACCAAGGACCGAATACGTCAAGGCCCACACTTAAGAAAGGAGGGTCTGAGTTGAGTCTGTCAGATGGAAGGTCAGCCATCTTTTGGGTTTGTAAGAGACCCCGGAGTCTGTGACAGGTGACGCAATTGAAGATACACTTGCTCACACATCTTTTTGCTCCTATTATCCACAGTCCAGTAGTCCTCAAAGCTCCTTCAGTGAATAGCCGACCTTGGTGTTTGACTTGACTGTGATAGTGCTGTACAAGCAGGGCAGTGACATGGTGTTGAGCCGGGAGAATGAGAGGATGCTTCTCGTGGTGCTCCAAGGTAGCTTCTTTAAGGCGACCTCCTATTCTCAACAGGTCACTGCTGTCGAGGAATAGATAGAGTTTCCTTAGGACACTATCTTTAGGGATTGTTTCTTTGTTCCGAATACAGTCAATTTCTCTAGCAAAGGTCTCTTGTTGCACAGTGTAGATGATCAGATGTTTTGATTGTTCTAGGTCAGTCACCGAGTAGGTATTTTCACAGAGGTGCCAGCCTTTGCAATTAGTCTTTTTCCCAAAGGAACGGGCTATGTGGGATAAGGTAGAAATAGCTCTAATGAGTGATTTCCATGTGGAAAACCTGGAGAACCGATGAGATTTGAGTCGGTTTTGTATAGCCATCGTGACTAATGCAGACACTTGTGGACGAACTTCAGCATCCTTGACTGCGTCTATCAAGCTGAAAGTCTCTGATTCAAAAGTGCTCTGTTCTGAATTGTACAGGAATGCAGGGCCTGTAAACCATGTTGTGTCCTTAAGACAGTTGGCTGGGACAGCTCTGGTCGCTAGGTCTGCGGGATTGTGTTTAGTTGGAACGAAGTGCCACTGTTTTGGGTGTGTGGATCTCCTAATCCTCAACACTCGATTACTGACGTAGACGTAGAAGCGTCTGGTTTCATTGTAGATGTACCCCAGGACTACTTTACTGTCAGTGTAGAACTCAGTGTCTTTGATTTCTAGGTTCATCTCTCTAGTGATAGTGTTGGCTAACTCCACGGCTAACACTGCAGCACAAAGTTCTAGCCTAGGTATTGTGTGTTCTGGGAGTGGGGCAAGTTTTGCTTTTCCCATGACAAAACCTATATGGCACTGTCCTTTCTTGTCCCTGATCTTGAGGTAAGGTACAGCAGCGATTGCTTTGACAGAAGCATCACAGAAAACACAAAGTCTTTGGTCTTGGACTTCTGTAGACGGTACAGGAGCATATGGTCGAGGGACCTTTAAGTTAGACAAGGTTGTCAAGGAATTTTTCCACTCTGTCCACTGATCTCTTTTCTCGGGGGGAAGTGGATCATCCCAGTTGACTGTCTCTTGAGTGAGATCTCTGAGAAGTGCTTTACCCTCAATGGTGACTGGAGCTACAAACCCAAGAGGGTCATACAGACAGTTTATGGTTGACAGAACGCCTCTGCGTGTAAAGGGCTTTTCTTCCCGACTAACCTGGATTTAATGACATGCCTTCTTCTCTAGAGCTAGAGTCAAACACCACTCTAATCTGACCTGGTTTCTTGGGGTGGTAAACTCCAAATATAGGTAAGTACCAGCACTCTTCGTTGTCTTTAAGGGCAGGAGCTAACTCTGCGTGATTATTCTCAAATATCTTACCCATGAAGGTAAAGAAGTGATCTCTCATGTCTGGTTTTCTCTGGAAATTACGTTTAAGCCAGGCAAAGCGTTTAAGGACTTGTTCCTTGTTGTTAGGTAGACGCTGTCTATGGGGTCTAAATGGGAGAGGTGCGACCCAATTGTTTGTCTCCTCCTTGGCTGTCTCTTTTTCCATTATTTGCAAGAAAAGTCTATCTTCAAAGGACATTGCTACCTGCTGATCTTCCTTTGTTCTATGAAAGACTGTACATCCTAGGTGGTCTGGGTCACTGTCACAAGCGTGGTCCTCTGTGTCTGGGTCTACAGAGGAGCAGGGCATGTGAGTACTACCTGGAAGTTCCTTTATGATGAAGCTGTTGTGACATGGTTGCAAGGAGGAAGGGCGTCCTTTGTCAAGTACGTTGGTGAACATGCTACTGACCGTGGCGGGTCTGTGCACAGACTTTAGGCAGACGTCCCCTACGATGACCCACCCCAGGTCAAGTCTTTGGGCAAAGGGAGCATTGCGGGGACCATTAATCTGTTCCCTTACTTTATGAACCTGCAAAATGTCTCTTCCCAGGAGCAGCATTAACTGAGCCTGCTCGTCATATTCTGGTAGAAGATGGGCTATGCGTTTTAGATGAGGCTGGTGAATTGCTGCGTCAGGTGTAGGGATTTCTGACCGGTTATCTGGGATCTGGTTGCACTCTATTATGGTGGGTAAAGGTAGACGAGTCCGACCATCTATGGACTCTACACAAAAGGCGGTAGCTCTCCTCCCCGCCGTCTCAACAGTACCCGCACAAGTCTTTAAAGAGTAAGGGGAGCTTGGACCCCTAACATCGAAGGTGTCAAAGAATGCGGATCTAGCCATAGAGTGGTTGCTTTGGTCATCTAAGAGTGCATACATCTTGACAGCTTTGTTTCTTTGACCCATTGGATAAGCTCTAATAAGACAGATCTTTGAACAAGACCTACCGCCTGCAGGATCTTTGCATACTTCAGTACACTGTGTGGTAACCATTGGAGAGTCTGAACCAGTGTTCTCTTGCTCCCCGCCATGCTCGTTGGTATCGCTAGCTCGCTGGGCGGTCCAAGGAGCAGGGCCTGGATGTAGTGCTGAGTTGTGGTCTGATTTGTCACACTCTGTGCATGATACACTAACCTTACAGTCCTTGGCAAAGTGTGATATGGCTGAGCAGCACTTGAAGCATATGCGGTTCTCTCTTAGGAAAGCTTTGCGGTCTTCCAGAGACTTCTCCCTGAAGGTCCTGCATTTTAGTAGAGGTGCGGTTTCCTGTGTAGAGGGCATTGCTTGCTAGGGTCTCCGACTTTGTCCTCTAGGCGAGCGATGTTGGAAGATCTATAGGAGAAATCTGTAGAGGAAACATGAGACTTGTTCACTGTCACTGGCATCCTATGCTGTTTGAAGCTAGGGGGCGTGGCTGATGGCAGTATAAAGTCGAAGCTGGGATCATTCAGGAACTTGGCTTGCTTTGTAACAAAGTCTACAAAAACTTTGAATGGTGGAAATGGTACCTGGAACCTTTCCTTGTGTTTAGAACCATATGTGACCCACCTTTGTTGTAGGTCATAAGGAAGCTTCAGAATCAAAGGTTTAATCCCTCTAGCTGCATCCAGAGAGGCGAGACCCGGCAAGTCTCCCTCTTCTTTAGCAAGAAGTAGTTCTTCTAGCAAGTCGGCTAATTCTCGTAGTTTGTGATAACCTTTGCTAGGTATTCTGGGAAAGTCCTCAATCCTTTTAAAAAGTGCATGCTCCATAGCCTCTGTTGAACCATAGCACTCTTCTAATCTGCTCCAAATCT
The DNA here is from genome assembly GCA_029574335.1 of Rana kukunoris. Classification (NCBI taxonomy): domain Eukaryota; kingdom Metazoa; phylum Chordata; class Amphibia; order Anura; family Ranidae; genus Rana; species Rana kukunoris. Next base: position 143,615,094 of record CM056056.1, read on the forward strand.
TTTTGAGACCAATCTCTGGTTGTTTTATGTTAATGTTCCTGATTCTACTGGCGTGTTCGGCAGAGTCTTTCCCAAGCCATTGGACTAGGTAGTTTATTTCATTGTCAGGAGACATGTTTAGACCTTTTATGGTGTTTTGAAAGGACGACCGCCAGGCTCTGTAATTTTCTGGCCAATCGTTGAACTTTACAAGTCCCTTTATGATTAGATCGCGACTGGCGAAGTACTTGGCAAAGTCTGTTATAACTTGGTTGGTGTCAGAGCATGTTGGCGATGTACTACTGTAGTGGGAGTGTGGTGTGCAACCATACCTGTCAGAAGCTTCTGCTTGGGGCCTTCTTGTCTCGTACCGTTGTGTAGTAGAGGGGTTATCCTGATGTTGGTTTGGAGGTTGAGGGTCATAGCGTGCAGAGACATAGGCTTGATCTGTAGCGTGCTGACCAGGGTTCTGCTGCTTGCAGCTCTGAGGAGTTTGGTTGCTCTCATGCTCTGTTACCTGCTGTGTTCATTTTGTTTCTTCTAGGACACCGTCTATTCCCTGTAGAGGAGAGGTATCGTAGGTTGATTTGAAGTGTTGGTGCAAGTACTCTGACGTGTATTGCGTGGGATTCGGCTCTCCTTGTTCTGAGCCAAGCACATTGATGCGTTCACCACTGAGGCTCACGGCTGCTTCCAGGGCTTCTGCTTCAGCTATGGCGGTTGCAGCTTCCCTTTCTGCGGTGAGCTTCTCCAGAGTGACATCTAGGAGGGCTTCCTCGGCCTCTAACTTTGCCTGTTGGTGCACTTTCTGTGCCTCTAACTGTGCCTGTTGCTGCACTTTCTGTGCCTCTAACTGTGCCTGTTGCTGCACTTTCTCTGTCTTCAGCCTCACTTTCTCCTTTTTAATCTGCATTTCTTGCTCAGCAAAGGCTGCTCAGGTCTTTGCTGCTTCGGCTTTCCCTCGGGCAATGGTGGCTGCGACGCTAGCTGTCATCGACTTGCCGGAACTGTAAACTTGTGATCGCGTTTTGAGCGAGGATGAGCTACTGCGTGACATGGCCGTTTGACTGAGTAGCGGCCTGTGGGAGCAGTAAGCATATAAGGCTGCAGTCTCTGTATGCTGCTTGGCTGTATGGAAGTGGCTGTATAGTCGGTTGCAGACTGTAGCCCTTCCGTTCGGCTAAACCTCTTCCCCTCTGCACTATCCCTAGTGTTACAGGACGGAGTTTTACTGTCCTGGACTCGCTTCCCGTACTCCCGGAGTCTATGGGTAGCTATCTAGGCAGATGACCTTTCTCTGCGCACACAATAATAGACTGCTGTTTCTTATCTTGTGTCTTTATTGGCACGTTGCAGATTTGAATATACATGTGGATGACACACGTGATATGCGGTAAAACTAGAAATAATAAGAATGGTATAACATTACTATACGATAATAATAACATCATATAAACATTATCAGAGATGGCTAGCTATCTTCCTAAGCTTGTGGAAGAAGTGGAAAGAGATTGCTTACCTCTGATGCCATGGGTGGGGACAGATTGCATGCAGGCCTTGCTGCCTTGATCTTAAGCATGGAGATACTGAGACCTTCACTTCCTGGCTAAAGAGGAAATTATGCTTTTGATGTCACAGCCTATCAGAGCTAACTAATAATATTCACTACATTCTATCAACTATATTCATGTTTGGCCAGTAGATGGCGCAAGCATAACAGCTAACCTGAGACAACATACCTCTGGCTTACTAATGCAATAATACATTGTACACATAGTGAATTGTCCTTTTTGAGCCAGAAAGGTATCCTGGAGGCACAACAATAGGTATGAGGGGTTTTGAGTTCACAGAAGATAGCTCAGAAGACATAACATTGTTTGAGATTTCAATTCAGTACCCAGGAATTTAGAAGGATACTGGACTTTATCAAGATCAGCAGGTATTTTTCTGTACTTGCAGAAAATGTACTTGAAAAAATACAACTAAGGACAGAAAAGGTGCAATACAATATATTTTTGTTCTTTGGTTTGGATATGTTTTAAGCTTTCGTTTTGACATGTACAGCATGCTTCTAACATATATTTCTTTAATGTTAATAAGAAATATACAGAGATGGTAAAAAAGTGAAACAACAGAATAACAGAATAATAACAGAAACAATGTGTTGGCTTTTCCTAGGATCACCTGGAGAAGTGGGAAGCCCAGGATTAAAGGGAAATCCAGGCATGCCAGGCAAAGCTGGTCCTCAAGGTCAGAAAGGAGATCTGGGCATTACAGGAGCGGAGGGCAAATCAGGTAACACGAACCACTCTGCGTGTCTGATGTTTGATATATAACGTTTTTGGGGTTTTAATTGGACTCCAGTAAAAAAACTTTTACTTCTGGGTAAAATGGTGAAGGGTTAGAACCTCTGTTAGTTGTGTATTGTTGTCTATATCCCTGTCATGAAGATTCATTTTCACCCTAATTTGTGGTGATGACTAAAATTGAGTGTAAATGTAAATTGTTACAATTATCCTTAAATACCAGTCTATATTGTATACATATACATATATCACAACTACTTAAAGTGGAGTTTCCATCCCAATTTTTTTTTTCATTATTGTGCTCATTAGACCTGAAAAAAAAAAAATGTTTTACTCATCTGGAAATGCCTGTTGCTATGCGGTCTCACGAAATCTGCCTTTGGAATCACCTAGGATTCTGACATCATCTCCCTCTAATGCTCCTGGAAAATGTGTGTCATAATTTCCCAGGATGCAGTTTTCTACCTAATTATCACTCCCCATCCAAGACTTCTAGGAAGTAAGTGCTTGTGGGCTTCACAATGCCCACAAGCAAAATGACAACGGTGTGGACATCTTTTTTGAATAACTATGCGGAGCGGTGGCGGATTGTAAAATAGTAAGTGACCGCATTTATATTATAAAAACGCATGATGAAAGGACATACATTTAAAAAATGCTAATTGTGGTTGGAACCCCGCTTTAAGAAAAGGACCCCCCAGTTCCTTCTCAGAAAGAAAGGTAATTTATTGAGTTTCCAGAACCAAAGTATAATAACAGGAATAATTGTCTACAGAGTCAGATCATGTATAGCAGACTATGGCAGACTACTCATAAACTACACACAAATCTACCACTCATGACATGTCAAGTTACAGATTTAAATTGCAATTACCATATGAGGGTCAATGGTTATTGCAGCTATTAAATCTAGTTTACTATCCTAGTTCTTTTTATGTGCAAAATATCTCCATCTATAAGAAATTACATTGGACAAACATTAGTGACAGCAAAGCATTTGAATTGAAAGCCATGTAGGTTTGTGCATGGTGTAACTGAAAACTTATAGGAATCACTGTGTAAGGTATTTCGGCTCATAGAGGTCTAAGCATTACATGTTGACACTTTCTTTTCTACTGACATGGTTTTTAATCATGACTTTGACCAATAGTATAGCTCAATCAAATATGGTCTGTTTGGCCAAGCAATGGAAACATGTGCTGTTGGAGATACAGGGGAGCCATTTTCAACCTCCGTCTGAGAAAGCCAGTTGTCGGAATATTTCTGTTTTCACTACTTTTTGATTTACTGACCTGGAACAAGCATGCAGGTTAAAAGGTCAGAGGAAAGCTGGAACTCCTGATCTGCATACTTTTCTAGGTCAGAGACTCAGAAGTTATTGACACCAATGAATCAGTATGACAGCCAAGCAACTAACATTTTGAGGGGAGGTTAGCAATGACATCCTTCATATTCTCTAAGTGCAGATTTCCTTTAAAACGTATCTACAATAAAAATGTAATATCAATATTTTCATTTACAAATTGGACTTCAATTAATTCTAGACTATGAATCTGAATGAGCTTGAATATTATAAACATACTTTGTTAAGAATGCCACACAATCTTTGAATTTTGATACACATAATCCCTAGACCTGGAGAATAGGCACTGCTGTGTCACAGAATTCATAGATCATGTCTTCTGAACTAAAAAGGTGCTGAGAAGAGGAGTTTCAGTAAGTGGAGTCAATACAGGAAGCACTGTTTGCCGGAAAAAAAAGGTACTATGGGATATGTAGTCCTTAGTAATGAAAAGTAAACTAAAGGAATGAGCACAGAAGAAGCTGCAAAGCATGCAGGGTATCCACAAAATTGTGGAAAGAGATGGGCAGCAGACAAGCAGAACTCACAACAAGAAAGGAGATTATATTGGACTGTCAAAAAAAGCTATTTATGCTTTGATTGTACATTTATTACTGATGTTATAAAATTAAACATCCTTATTCCTTTTGATTAAACATATCCATGTCTATTATCCAAGAGATGCTTTAGCGCACAAAAGAAAATCAATAAGACCAAAAGACAAAACTCATAATATATTTAATGATTTAGACAAAAGCATTACATGTTTTAAGTTTTTTTTCCAAACTTGGGCTTTAGTTTTAGTTACCCCCACTATTTCTCACTTTAGGCCCACAAGGTCCAAAAGGTGAAAAGGGCATAATTGGTCCTTCAGGAGCAACAGGAGCTGTTGGAGCTCCAGGCGCTAAAGGTGCTCCAGGTGCAGCAGGACCCACTGGAAATCAAGGAGTTATCGGTGCCTCCGGAGCCAAGGGAGACAAAGGGACCATAGGTAACATAAACCTATTTATTGCTATTATTTTACAAAATATGTTATTTCTTGCTGTCCATAAACCCAGGTGAAATTATAAACATATCTGCCATAAATTTATTGTTATTGTTTTATTGGAGGTTTTTTGTTAGGGAAACAGGACATTTTATTCCCAACAATGAAAGCATTCTGTGACCCACGATAAATGATTAGTGGCCCCCACTCAGGTTAACAAGGTTGGATGCTGCTGACTATTGAGGGTACAAGCTGGGAAAAGTTTTATCCAGATCCAAAGTACACTCTAGAATCGCACAACTCACCTCTGGATGAATAGAACTGAGGCTACTTTTACCTGCTAACCATTTGGGCTGGGCGAGGAAGGAGTAGTAGATGTAGAATGAACAGCAGATTATTGGGTAGAATTTCCCTCTACCTATGCCTCATGCTCCAATAAAATAACATTTAAGGGGTATGGAACCCACACTCTTAAATAAGTAAACAACACTAGTGTACTATTAAAAGATCCAAAGACATCATGTAACAGATATCCTTCATTATGGATCTCTTAAGATAATTTTCAACCCAACGAACTACAGACTTCTCAATTATATTTAATACATCCAGAAGGCATTGAATGTTTAATAATGCTTCACATTTGGAGAAGTAAGTGACAGTTAACAAGTTATCATGTAACAAACTTTGCATCTCTTGCCTGTCTGCATCCACCATTCACCTCTAACTAGCTGTTAGGTATCATACATCAGAAAACTGCATTTTGACCATAATATGTGTTATTTTTAATGCCAATAACCAATGTCCTTAAAAATGGGACCTAAAAAAACAAATCTTATTAGTTTTTCTAACATGAAACATGATTTTTTTTAGCACAAAACAGTTGCCTACAGCAACTAATCTAGAGAAATTAGGCAAGAAATATGATTGGATGTAATAGATGAGAAATCATGAGATGCTTTTTTTTCCCGTCACTTTAATGTATCAATGCTTATTAGTCCTCTAATATATTCTTAAATATTTCTTGTTGGCCACACCAATTCTCTTCTCGTGGTTCTGGCAATAATCATGTACTATCCTCACATCAATCCCTACCATGAGGACCCCACACCACATGGCAAAATAATTTTGGTAATTGAACAGCCACCTCACACCATGATAAGCCTACAGATAGAGTGTGAGCAGTGTCTGTTTGCTAGACTGATGTGAATAATCACAATACTACATATGCCCTGTGCACACGATCGGACCGTCCAAATCGGATTGTCCGACCAAATTCACATCCGAATTCCGACGGCATTTCATCGGAGAAAAAGAGAACATGTTTTCTATGTAAACTCTGATGGAATTCGTTGGAATATCCAATGGAAAAACTCTGATGGGCATACATACGGTCAGAATTTCCAATGGAAAAAGTCTGTCTGACTTTTTCCAACGGATATTCCGATCGTGTGTTCAGGGTATTACACATAACTGTACAATTTGACTTGATATTCATTCTCTTATTACTTAAACAACAAAGTGCAAAGAGAGTAAATAAGCATACCACATAGAAGGACATACACTACTCCTTGGGATCCGGTGCTGCCCACAGTTCTACCTCCCACTGCTGACCATGGCTGTAGTGTTCAGCTACATTTGGTCCTGTTCTATGAATTATCTAGGAACTGTGCAGCATTGTATTTCATGTAATTAAACATGCACTGTTTCTTAATTCCTTGTACAGTATGTGTTATATTAATTTGTGCTTTCTGTGCTATTTATGTTGTTTGAATTGGCAGGTTTTTCTCTGAACCATTTTCTGTGAGAGGTTCATGATTGCAACCACTAATAGTGCCTAACAAATCTCAGATAGTCCTATATATACCTTTATAAACATACTTTAAGATGTTCTGTTTTGTGGTTTTATGGCAGTTATATTCTCTTACAACTGTTTACAATCCTTTGCAATTTATGGTTTAAGGCTCTCAAGGATTAAAAGGGGATAAAGGTGCAAATGGTACGCCAGGGACAACAGGAACTCCAGGTACTCCAGGTGCTAAGGGTGCAATGGGTCCTCCCGGCATCTCAGTTACAGGAGCTGCTGGGGCAAAAGGAGGCAAAGGAGATCCAGGTATGTTGTGAAATGACTCCATACTAACTAAGACTAGCTTTAAAGTGTATCTAACCCAAAAAAAAAATCATTTTTGCCTTTGGATTTTGAATAGAATGGAGAAGGATTGGAACTACTGTCTTGTTCTGCTTTTACTGCAGTCTGTGTCCCCACTGGGGAGTTTCACTCTCTCAATTCAGCAGGGTGACCAATGTCTGAATAAAGTGATAAGTACTTCTAAGTTTTACAGTTGTCATGGAACAATAACAAAGGGGAAGTCTTCTTATGGGGACACGTGGTCCAGAAAAAAACTGTTCAACCCCTGGTTTACCAAGCTATTCTAAACATCCTGATAGTCAAGGGGTTAAAATAAGCTTAGTGAGAGCAAGAGTGAAAGCAATAATTCTAGTAATTCTAGTAATTCTAGATCATTAACTCTAAACTCCTTATCTGTAAAGGCTTTAAAGTGTCGCCTATGGACAATTGTGTGTTCCATAGGTTTGTGGCACTTCATGGGAGCTTGCAATTTTAAGACTTGACATGAAGTTTCACAAGATTTCAAAGGCAATAAGTCCAAACGAGTAGTGCTTTATATGTTTTACAAATTAATTGTGGTTGCAGTAATGCACCTTATGTGTCCTGGTGCATTGCAGTGCTATTCAATTTGATACAGCTAACATCTGTGATACAGCTAACTGAAATGCATGGTAACACATTACCCTGTATTGTAGTGAACTGTGTGAAAAAAAAAAAAACAGATTTCAAAGACAATAAGTCCAAAAGGGCTGTATATATTTTACAAATGGAATGGGAAAAGATTAAATTTAAGTTGGATGTTATGTATAGTTGATTATTTATTTTTGAAGCATTTGCATTATTTTGGTGGTGGTTAATGTCCTTATTTAGGTGCCATTTTTAATGCACATAGCCAGGGCAGGATTTAGGGTGGTAGGGGTCCCTGGGCTTAATAATTGAAGGGGCCCCCTGGAGCAAAGAAGGGAGGGTGGGTTGTTACTGCAGACCGATCATAATTGTTGAGGGGGGGTGGGGCACTGGATCAACGGACCGACCTATCGAAGTTGTTGAGCGGGGGCAGCCGCTGGCAGACAGACAGGCTTCTTACCTCTTCCCAGGGTCACCTTCAGTAATTTTGGGGCCCCTTACACAGCTGCAGTGAAGGGGCCCCCTGGAACATCAAAGTTGTTGAGTGGGGGAGCTGAAGGGGGTGCCGAGAATTACATCAATCCGCCGAAAATGTTGAGCGGGGGGTGCAGAGATTGCCGCAAACTTGTGGGAGGGGGTTGCCACGAACGGGGTTAGCCACAAAATTGCGGGTGGGGTTTGCTACGAAATTGCGGGAGGGGATTGCCACAAACGGGGATGGCCAAGAATGGGCCCGGGGCCACCTATTGGGCAGGGCCCATGGGCTTGAGCCCAGTTAAGCCCAATGGTAAGTCCAGCCCTGCACATAGCAAAAGAACAATCACAATTGGGAGCCCATTGCTGGGAGAACTCAGGCTGGCTTCACACAATTCAATTGTGGTTGCAGTAATGCACCTTATGTGGTTATCCTGGTGCATTGCAGGGCCATTCAATTTGAATAGGACCTATTCACACCTCCACAACACATCTGTGATACAGCTAACTGAAATGCAGGGTAACACATTACCCTGTATTGTAGTGAAGTGTGTGAATAAAAAGGTGCATCTGTGCTATTTTGTGCATTGGCAGCCCTTTTCAAATGAGTTAATGCATACATAATGTAAATCTTTGCAGCCACTTTCTGCCTACATGCATGGTCTCCAACAACTGCTGCATGTCTTTTCTCAGGCAAGTTTCCTGACAACAGAGGAACACTCCTTTGCAATGTTTATCAGCACGGCCATTTGTAGTCTTTGTGAACCACTTATGTGCCGCTGTTCATTTTGGAATGGCTAAGTGATGGATGTTTATTTTTGTAGTGCTGTTTATAACCGGCCCCTGCAGAAGTCACCCTCAGGCAGTCAGTTAATTGCTGTGAACTAAGCCATTAGAGAACAGCTTAGTACCTGTCTTTCTCCCACCCCTTAGTTGCCCCCCCCCCTTTCCCACGCAGTGTGTTTACAGACAGAAAGACGCATGTGAGCAGTGAAGCGTGTGAGGTTTCTAGATTGAAAATTGAAACAATGCCTTTGTTAAAGTGTTACTAAACCCACAACAGTAAAATCAGTCTGTATATGCAGTAAAGCATGCTTGTTTTACTCACTGTGGAACCTAAGGGGTTAATCCTGCCCATTGTGTAAAAAGGCTGTTTGATCCTGTCTTCTCTGATCCTCCCCTTCTCTTACTGTCCCCAATCTATCTCCTGATAGCACAGAACCTTGGGGAGACTCTACACATGCTCAGTTTGGTGTGTATTGCTAGAGTTTTTTTTTTTTTGGGGGGGGGTGCATGTGATCAGCACAGGGCCAATCAGCACTGTCTCTCCAGAGGGCCTGGGGCCATGCAGCCTCATAGGACAGTCGGAGGAGAATGAAAACTCCTCCTACAAGCTTTAACCAGACACTGATAGACTGCTATATACTGAAACAGGTCTATTTGCTTTGTTAAAGAAGTACAGGCAGTCCACGAGTTACAAACATCCGACTTGCAAGCAACTCCTACTTACAAACGGGAGGCAGAGTGACGTCTCTGCCGTTCTGCGCATGTGCGGACACTTTTTGACGGCGGGTACATTTCGACAGAACATCAAAAAAAAATACTGTTCTGACTTACGAACAAATTAGATTTGAGAACAAATCTACAGTCCCTAGCCTGTTCAGAACCCGGTTCCTGCCTGAATACAAGCCATTCTGGTTTGGTTATTTCCCCACATTGTGTATATGCAGCCCAGTCATTGTGAATAGGCTTTCAATGAACTCCAGTGCACATCAAAATCGATCTGCACTATTTTTTACTAGGGCTGTGCAAATTAACTTTTAATCGATCGATTAATCTTTAATTTTTTTGATCGATCAAAAACTTTTTGATCGATTAAAAAATTCTTATGACTGGTACTCACCTCTCTGCCGGCTTCTGGGCCTTCAGGGAGTTCTGTCAGAGATCCGGTGACATCATGGACACCGGCGGGGCTTGCCGTGTCCATCTGAAGGGCTCCTTTGCTGTGCCTTCATATCTGCATGCCGGCGGGACCTTACTATCTGCCACACGCAAGCCAGGGCCGTTTTAATAGCATCTTGGGCCCCTGGGCAAAGAAATGCTCTGGGGCCCCTACAATAATGACAGTGCAGGTAAACGGACATCAAGTAGGTAGAAGGCAGACTGCCTCCTCTGTGTATCTATCACTCTCAGTGCCATCATGGGGCCCCCAATTTCGGGGCAGCGTAGGATCAAGGACCAGCTGCTTTGGGCAAATTGCAGGGGCCCCCAATGCAGCTGGGGCCCCTGGATAGTGCCCAGGTGTGCCCTCTCATTAAGACAGCCCTGACGCAAGCACTGTTACACTTCCCTCTATTACTTCCCTCTGTCAACCTGGGATTCTACAACCATCCACTGGGAGTTGTGATAGTTCCCTTCATGGGACATCTACATGCCGATGGACTGATGTTAACCCCTCCTCATCTGGATTCAGCAGTGGCATCGTTGTACACATTTTTATACCAGTATCATACTTAGCTACAGGTTTTTATGACTGCTTTTGGTACCATTTGGTATTACTCGCACCAATTTTTACAGTTTATGTAGCTACATCGATTTTATCTCCAGTGCAATATTTATTTTGTTACCTACTTGAAGACTATAAAAGTTGTAATGCTCTTCCCAACGAGCGCTGCCATTGTGTGTTTTTTGTATCCTGCTATCCATTTTTCCAGTGGTTGGTAGCTGCACTGGGAATCAGCCTGCAAAGAGATCAGCTAAAAGTAGTTGGATCTGTATGTGCGTTATAATTAATCGAAATTAGTCGATTAATCGATTAAAAAAAAAACGATTAATCGAACACAAAAATTTTGATCATTCACAGCCCTATTTTTTACATAAGTTTTCACCTGTGTTTGTTGCAGCGCACTATAGCATTCTCCTGTACTGTATATGTGCATTTGTTTGGAATGGCATGTTGTGCAACTTGTATGTTACTGAATGTTATCACAAAACATATTTGTTAATAGGCTTTATTTGTTTTGGGTGTGGACTTTTTCTTTAAATTTAAATCCCTAAAATGCAGAGAATAGTAATGACATATTGTATATCTTTAAATTATAGTAAATGGAGTTTAGTGCCAATCAATAATTTATTTTAAAAACAGCAAGCGCTAAAGATGTGTTGGGATAAAAAAAAAATATATTTTTTGGTGTGGTTTTACTCAGAAACTTCTTATGAAATCCTATTCTTCACAGTCATATTAATTTATGTGTTTATTTGGTCATTGTGTGTGTATATATATATATATATATATATATATATATATATATATATATATATATATATAAAAATGTATTTATTTATTTTGTCAGGCTTACAAGGTCTGAAGGGGGACAAAGGGTCAGCAGGAGGTACAGGAACCACAGGTGTGACTGGAGCTGCTGGTATGAAGGGTGCTACAGGTGCAACAGGACCACAAGGAATTCAAGGAGTTAAAGGAGCTGCCGGTGCCAAAGGAGACAAAGGAGATCTAGGTATAGACATTATAGTAATGAATTATATTCAAATAGTACTAATATCGATTTTAATGAAACAATGCAATGATACACCAGAGGAACAATCTACTGTACATCCACATTTACTATTACCCGACTCTCAAATTATAGGTCCCCATTGTACAATGTTTCCATCTGTAGGTAATATGTAATGCATTATAGAGCAGTGGTCATCAACCCTGTCCTCAGGACCCACTAACAGGCCAGGTTTGCAAGATAACTGAAATACATCACAGGTGATATCATTTGCTGTTCAGTGATTGCAGTATTCTAGTCTGCATCTCCCCAAGGTAATACATACAATCTGGCCTGTTAGTAGGCCCTGAGGACAGGGTTGATGACCCCTGTTATAGATACCCCATTTCTACCCCTTAAAGTGTATCCAAATCCAAAATCAAAATGTAATATATTGCAGCTTACCAGTTCTTAGATGTGATGGCTGCATTGGATTTATAAGGCCTTTGTCTTTTTATTTCCACTATTTCCACCCAGAAAATAACTCTGTTCCAGGACACCTCCTCCAAGATCGTGTAAGGAGAGGCTCCCTCCCAGCTCCCAAACTTCTCTGACGAGGAGAATGGGCCTCCTGCTGCAGTCTAACACTCCATTCTTTACTTCACCCAGCCGACAACTCCCCTCCAGTGGGTTGGACCTGAGCTTATGTAGGAGGCCTGCCCCCCGCCAATTACAATTGGAGATTGGTCAGGGTTCCTCACATGGGCTCCCTGCCAATCCAATTCCCAGCCCTGCCCCTCTTCCAGAACACTCTCCCTGGAAGCAGAGGAGGCACCTAAGTACTGAGGGACAGGTGGTCACACCCCCTGCTACACTAACCACTCCCTGCCCCCCAGATCAAAACAAGCAGGCCTAGCATGCAGCATAGGCCTGCCTCAATTAACCTGCCTGGCAGCTATACAAAAAAAAATCTTGCTTCTAACAGTAATTTTAGTAAAGTAATTTTATAGCAAAAAATACAGGTTTTTACATGTAAACAAAAAGTGTCAGAAAGGGCTGGTGTTAAAAATGTAAAATGGACCCCCTGCAGGCAGTTTTTTTCCATAATGTGCTAGTGTGCACTGCATACTAGCATATTATGGCTGACTTACCTTTCAAATGGAACCCTCCACCAGTGATCTGCCACTCTCGGTGCTTCTAGCAATGAAGGCTCCTCATTTTTAATGGGTTTGAAATAAACTACTATTGTTATGCTGGTCAGTGCCGCCACTAGACCTTTTTAAAAGTCAGCAGCTACAGTGTTTGTAGCTGCTGACTATAAAAAAAAAATTGCGGGTGGAACCCTGCTTTAATGACCATATGGTTCAGGCCATTTCAAAGGCACCTACAGGTAAGACTTTCTATAAGCTTACCTCTAGTGCAAAGGTAAAAATTTCACTTTAATACTGCTTTAATGTGTAATATTGTACAAACAAGTAGTCTTGGTCACGTACAGATGAGGGGACATGTCCGCTCAAACATGTCCGACGGACCGTTTCCAGCGGACAAATCCCCTCGATCTGAGGACGCTGTGACAAACCTGCATGCTTTGAAATTTGTCCGCTGGACAAACCTGTCCGCTAGGTCTTACACATGATCGGAGATGTCTGCTGAAACTGGTCGGCGGACCAGTTTCAGCAGATAAATTTGATCATGTGTACGCGGCCCTATGCTTCCCAAACCATGAGTCGAGAACTTTACATTTCTTTTTTCAGATGTGGACCTGCACTCCACCCTTTTTAATTGCTGTAATTCCAGAGCAGCCTTATTTTGTTGCTATGACTGTAGTTACACCCTTGCTGACTTTGATATGTTAACTTATAGGAGGAAACATACATTTCTACACAATTGACCACCTGCATCATTTACCATTTTTTTTTATTTCTAGGACCACAGGGACTCAAAGGCAGTGCTGGAGCAACTGGTGCTACAGGGAATACAGGGGCACCTGGAGTTCCAGGTGCTAAAGGGGCTGCAGGTACAAATGGAGGACCTGGAATCACAGGGTCAAGGGGATCTGATGGCACCAAGGGAGCCAAGGGAGAGCCAGGTAATAAAAAACAGCAATTTATATCATGTATATATGTATTAAAAGTTAGTAGTATTTACACTTTACACAAATATTATAAATTATTATAATAGATTTGTGAGTTATGTACGAAGATATTTGGTGAGTTTTTTTTTACACTGTCACTCATACATTTAGGGCCAGATTTGCGTACCTTCTGCGGCGGCGGCGCGTAAGCTATTTACACTACGCCGCCGCAACTTACTGGAGCAAGTGCCGTATTCTTAAAGCACTTGCTCCGTAAGTTGTGGCGGCGTAGTGTAAATGGCCCGGCGTATCCCCGCGTAAATGAAAGGGGGCAGCTTGTATTTAAAAAAAGCGCGCCCCCGCATCGATCGAACTGCACATGCGCCGGCCGGGGAAAGAGCCCAGTGCGCATGCTCCAGCTCATGTCGGAAAACGTTGTTGAAACCGACGTGAAAACGACGTGATCGTCACTTACGCAATTCCCTATTCGCGAACGACTTAGTAAAACAACGTAAACGACCGAAAAAGACGACGCTGACCCGACGCCATACTTAACATGGCATAAGACGGAACTTTGTAAGCCTACCCCTCATATAGCAGGGGTAGGTTTACGTTTACGGAAACAACGTAAACGATGACGAGGCGACGTAAAAACGTTCAGAATCTGCGTATTAGGTGCATTTGCATAGGCAAATGAGAAATCAACGTAAAGGCCACCTAGCGGCCAGTGAAGGAATTACATCTAAGATCCAACGGTGTAAGTGTCTTACACCTGTCGGATCTATGCCGTATCCATGCGTAAGTGATTCTAGCAATCACACGCATAGATACCCGGGCAAAAAAATAGAGATACAACGGTGTTTCCTGCGATACACCGTCGTATCTCTTTTGAGAATCTGGCCCTAAGAACATAGCAGTTCCATATATTGTGTCAGAAGCCCATGCTACCTTCTTCCTGATATTTTGGAGATACTCTAATGCTGCGATCAGAATTTCTGCCAACAAATGTTCAATGGGAGCTTAATGTCGGAAATTCCGACCGTGTGTCGGCTCCATTGGACATTTGCTGTCGATTTTTCCGAGAACAAAAAATTAAGAGATGGTTCTCAAATTTTAAAACAACAAGTTTTGTTGTATGAAATTCCAATCGTGTGTACACAATTCTGATGCACAAAATTCCATGCATGCTCAGAATCAAGCAGAAGAGCGGCACTGGCTAATGAACTTAATTTTGCTCAGCTCGTTGTACGTGTTGTACGTCACCATGTCCTTGACGTTCGGAATTTCCGACAACATTTGTGTGACCGAGTGTATGCAAGACAAGTTTGAGCAAACATCGGGAAAAAATCCACGTTTTTTTTGTTGGAATATCCGATCGTGTGTACGCGGCATTAGACTTAGATTAACAGCAACATGGATAAAAATCCAGTTTTATTTTAATTCAATGGTCTGAATTCAGCCTAGGTTGATGTGATTCAAAATATTATAGGTCTTTATTAATGAATTAAGACTGAGGACCCAAAGTGTTCTAAATGCAACAGCTTTGAGTCCCAATGGTGTCCAGGCCATTGAAATAAAATATATTTTGATTTGTATTAGAGCTTGATGCTGTAATTTTGTGTTTACTTTTTATTTATTGAAAGTTATTGCATATACAAACGATGCAAAATAGAACATACCCATTTAAAAGATGGATAGAATACGATATGTAATGACCTATCGAGACAACATATGTATCCAAATCAAAGAAAGTGAACACAAGGTATGTGTGTGACATTCAAAATAGATAACAAAAAAAAAAAAAAGACACAACATTAGAAACATAGTAATACAAAGAGTAAAGGTGACATTGTGATATACCCTGAGCATCAGGGGTTAATAGACCCTAACTCATTTGGGAGAATAATTAAGATCGAAACTTAAAGAGGAGGTTCACCCAAAATATACTGTTTCCCATGTGATCCAGCATACTGGCGTCAGCGCCAGTATGCTGTTTTTTTTTTTTTTAAATGCCCCACTTACTGTGTAATCTTTAATTTGGATTTATTTCCCCCACGGTGGATGGCGCCGCTATAGCCCGTCACGGCTTCCGAAAATAGCCGATTTAGGACTCGGGTATTTCCGGCGCTATACGGCGCCTGCGCACAGACCTAGGAGCTGACTGCGCAGGCGCCGTATTTCTCTGAGTCCTATGGTTATGGCGCGTCACCCCCGCCGAAATAGGACTCGGAGAAATATGGAGCCTGCGCAGTCAGCTCCTAGGTCTGTGCGCAGGCGCCGCATAGCGCTGGAAATACCCGAGTCCTAAATCGGATATTTTCGGAAGCCGTGACGGGCTCTAGCAGCGCCATCCACCACGGGGGAAATAAATCAAAATTAAAGATTACACAGTAAGTGGGGCATTTAAAAAAAAACAAAAAAAAAAAAACAGCATACTGGCGCTGACGCCAGTATGCTGGATCACATGGGAAACAGTATATTTAGGGTGAACCTCCGCTTTAAGATAATTAAAAGGCCTCCAAAGGAGTTATGGTATATAGCTTTTTTGGGAGAAATTTTTATGTTAGTTATTGAGACATTAGAGGATGGTTGTCTGGAATTGCTGTTGAAGGGCTCAATTTACAATGAGGTAGATTATGACACATTTCCTTTTTTTTGCACAGCCTCAGTTTCTCAGCTCTTCAAAAATGTTATAAAGATGGCTGGGAGGTAATAACAGTAACATAAATGTTTAATTCCATTTCTAATTACCATGCCATTTTTGTGACTCCATTTTACATTGTTAGGCCCTGTACACACGGGCAAGAATCTGATGAGATTCTTGGCTAAAAAACTCTTGCCGCCCAGGTGTACAGACTCTCGTTTCAATAGAACCGCGGTGACGTCATTACGTACGACAAGCATGCACTCATCACATTCCATGCCATCGCCGCCATCTTGCTTCACCCTACCTATGGCCGTGGAAGCTACCGCACATGGGGTTTCTCGTCGGGAAACAGGCCGACAAGAATCTCAACGAGAAAAAAGAGAGCAGGTTCTCTTTTTTTCTCGTCGAGATTCTGGCCAGATTTCCTGACGAGAAACCTGAATGCCTCATACACACGAACGGGAATCTCGGCAGTTTACTTGATGTTTTTTGCCGAGAAAACCGGTTGTGTGTATGAGACTTCAGGCTATTGATGTTGATTTGGTGTGCATGGAAACTGGGTAAATCTCACATGAGGGAAATCCAGTGTAGCAATCTAATGATGTTATGCAGTTTCTTTTTTTACAATTTTCATAAAGATATAATTATATCCCTTCAAATCATATTGGAGTATTCATAAAGGATATATAGACTTTTATTCATTGACTTCCATAAACAATACCTGGCAATGATATATTCAATTAAGTTAAGTTATCCTGCTTATACAATTCCAGCAACTGACATCACACTTGTTTAATCACACGGTATGGAAAGTGTATAAAACAGGCGCTAGTAGTTCCCACTGTGTTTTTACATGATGTTTAAAGTGTTTAAAATATTTTTTCTTTTTTAAGGTGCTCAAGGTCTAAAAGGAGAAAGAGGACTACCTGGTGCCAATGGAGCTTCAGGCACTCCTGGGATTTTGGGTGCCAAAGGTGCTTCCGGTTCTCCTGGATCTCCAGGTATCACAGGGATAAAGGGAAGTGCTGGTGCCAAAGGAGATAAAGGAGATACAGGTACATGAGAAATATGAACCTTCTAAAGATAATGAATAAGGTCCATTTGTAAATGAGAATTATATCTGAAAATGTAATCTTTTCTTAAAGGTACACAAGGAATAAAAGGAGACAGAGGACCAGCAGGTCCAGCAGGGGCTGCAGGGTCACCAGGATCAGCTGGATTAAAAGGTGCCACAGGGACTCCAGGGACTGCAGGAGCTAAAGGGGCTACTGGTGCAAAAGGAGACAAGGGAGATTCAGGTAACGTATTTTCTCTCTCGCAGAAATGGTTGTATATATACACCATGTGTATATATATATATATATATATATATATATATATATATGTAGCGCTTACCCCCAAAGGAGCTGCTGGTTAGATTTAGGATCGGCGTATTTAAGTTACCTCTGTGATGGTGTCTAGGGGTGATGATGGTGATGAGAGCAGTGATAGAATGTCCAGACCGCTGGTTGATGTTTTCAATGCTTTATTTCTGGTCCAACACAACCAACAGTCAACTCGAGGTAGAGTAGATTGGTGAAAAAGGGTAAGCTTGCAGATACAGGCTGTGGATAAAAGAAGCGATCCTGCCTCCAACAAATGTATTTGTTTCGTCGCCACTCCAGCTGGAGTGGGTACAGCGCCACCCTGGACAGGACATTCTCACAGGCCTGGCAGCCAGAAAGTCACTGAGAATGCTGAGAAGGAACAAGTCCCTGCCACTGACTTGGCTCTGATAAAATTAGTAAAGGCCTCTGCCACAGATCCGATACTTGAGAACGATAGAGCAAAATCCTTTCAGTCAATAATTAAGAAGCCACCGACTGACAGTTTGCTGCTTACAACCTGTCAGTGTCCGGTCACTCAGATCCCGGATGGTTTTGTCTGCGCCCTATTGGTTCACCTGCCTCCGGGTTCACTTCAGACCGACTTCCCACTGAACAGCATCCAGCTTGGGATCCTTTTCTCTTGAATTGTGGGGACCCAGTAAGTCAATGGGGCCCCTTGGCAATTTCAGTTGCTCTGAGCCATGAGGGCCCAGAGTTTGGAACTCTGCGTAGCACGGGCCCCGGCGAGGTAGGCAATGATGACGGGGCCCGTGATGTGCGCACACCCTGAGAAAATGGCGTCTGCCACAGATATACCTTTCCCCAGCATGCCCCGCGAGGGAAACACTCCTCCAATTGGCTGCTGAGGAAAAGTGTCTCTGCCTGAACCCCTCTGGTGCCACCTGCTGCCCAGAGATGAGACCACATCTCTGGAGCACAGAATGACCCACAGGACAATTCAGGGCTGACAGCAGCCCGAATTTACTCAAATCAACCTGGGTGAGAGCAGATAAGTCTCTCACGCCACTAAATTTACAATAGCGTCCCTTCTGAAAGTAAGGTGGCGCTACACACATATATATATATATATATATATATATATTATGTAAGATTGGGTGATCAGACTCCAGCGGTAGGTGTGTTTTTCAGTGAGTATGCAGAACTGCATTTTTAAGGGCCTGGTAGCCCACTTATTTAAAAGCACAAAAAGTTTACAAATACACTTCCTGTTCTTCTGTCTGTAACTCCACACTGTTATGCAAGGCTTTTTTCCTGGTGTGGAGTGTCGTGCTCACCCCTCCCCCTTAAGGGAGGGGGCGAGCATGACACTCCACACCAGGGAGAAAGCCTTGCATTACTGTGTGTAGTTACAGACAGAAGAACAGGAAGTGAGGATTTCTCTAAAGAAATAAGGACATTTAAAAGCAAAATCGAAGGATGAGGTAAGTGAAGGAGGACTGCACTAAGGTAAAGGAAGCTATTTAGGGAAAACATTTTTTACCTTTACAACCCCTTTGAAACATGCTATCATTCATGACTTATTTTTTACTGTTTATGTTGACGGAGCCATTTTGCACTCTTGTGTATTACATCATAACGTTGTACTGTAATTCTGAAAATGTAATAAATATTTTGAAAGAGAAATTCAATTTCATTGGTGAAAATGTATACCATTTAAGCAAAGCCTATCAAAACCAAAACCAAAATTATAATTTGTGATGGCCTACTAATCCTTAGATGTGGTGGCTGCATTTGTTTTATTTTTTTCCTGCTTTTTTCCCCTCTGTTATCACCTTGTGATTTGGCCAGTAACAAACTTCCTGTATTAGAGTGCCTCCACTCTGGATGAATCTGCACAGGGGCACTTTTGGAGCAATGTCAGTCTGGTGGAGGGGAGTTTTAAATGTACTAGCAGATTTAGATATACTAATACATTGAAGCCAAACGTCATAAACATGTATTTAAAATATATATAAACAAATTATGATATTAATATTGATTGTGTCTTTTTTAGTTTTAATACACTTAGAATTATTAAATCATTAATTTATGATTTTCAGATCCTTCACTTTCAACTAAAATTACAAATCTGGAAAACAAAGTAGCTGCTCTAGAAAGGAGCATGGCCTCTCTCAAGAAAGGTAAGTTAAAGTGGATGAAAACCTGATTCATGAAATTTGAGCCGGCACATATATCTGTAGTGTTTTCTTATCTCTCTTCAAAGCACTGAGTTCTATAGCTGTCTCCTGCTCTGTTCCTCTGTTATCAGCCTGATAACTTCTGACAAATTCTCCATCACATATGATAAAAGCAGCCTGAACGTTTTAAAGAATATATAAAGCAGAATACTACAGATATAGATACAACTTATGTAGGGAGATTTGTTTCATTTCTGTGTATCATCTGAGGCTGTTCACTTCACTGGGTATATATGAGGGTTTACATCCACTTTAAGTCAACTATACAACTATATTTTTTGTGGTGTACCATCTAAAAATAAATTAAATCTAATTTAGGAAATTGTGTAAAAGGAGACAAGAGAGATTCCGGTACTGTCAATTTTCTTTAACAGATCTAGATCTATATTTACTACTGTCTATAGTTTGTCAAATATAACAAGGCCTTATAAAAGACATCTACATCTAGAAAACATTCCTAAGAAGTGTTACCCCATCCCCAGTAAAGAAGCTATATTGTGCCATAAACTGATTTAACTGAAGGGCTTTTTGGATTGCTTTAGTCCTTTCTCATCATAACATAAGGCCCCCCATAAGGCCCTATTCACACATGAGCGTACCGTTTTCAGACAGAAAGTCGGATTTTACCGTGTTTTTTGCACCATTTTTAGCGCAATTTGCCTTGTTTTTGTCGCGATTTTGTACAGGTCAAAAGGTCACCAATGTAAAAAGCAGAAAAAATGCCCAAATCTGCCTAAAAAAAGTTCAAGAATTGTTTGAGCTTCAGGCGTTTTGGAGCTTCAGGCGTTTTGGAGCTTCAGGCGTTTTGGAGTGAAGATGTGAACCATAATTGATTTTTTCCCCTCCAGTGTTTTGTAGCTTCAGGCTTCAAGCTTTAAAACAGCTGTGTGTGAATGGGGCCTAACAGTATGGTTACATTGTCTCATTGATGTTAATTTACTAAAGGCAAATAGGCTGTTCACTTTGCAAGGGAATTTTCCCCAGAGCTTACTGAACTTGGAGAAATTCCACGTTGCAAAGAATACCCAATCACATGCAAGGAAAATTAAAAAAAATGCATTTTTGCTGGCATATGTCTAGATCAGGGATCCTCAAACTACGGCCCTCCAGCTGTTGTGGAACTACACATCCCATGAGGCATTGCAAAACTCTGACATTCACAGACATGACTAAGCATGATGGGAATTGTAGTTCCTGAACAGCTGGAGGGCCGTATTTTGAGGACCCCTGGTCTAGATAATGGATGTCAGCAGATCTTCACCCCATTACTAAGCTCTAGGGATAATTCCGTTGCAATGTAAACAGTCTATTTGCCGTTAGTAAACCAACCCCTCAGCCTTACACCATAGAAGTCATGGGTTTCACACAAAGCACTGATGATGAAAACAGCTGTAGGCAGTTGCAAAACGTTTTGCCTTTAGTTGTATTTTAAATTCCAAACTGTCTGCATTAATTGATGGCTAACACCATACAGTACCCTGTGACCCAAAAATACAAAATGTAGGTGCAGCTCAGGTAGAGAGGAAAAGTCCAATTAGACCGCTGTGAGTGCAGGCAGAGACAGGGAGCTTGCCCTAGCTCCAAGCTGCATCAAAAGAAAAGATCCATAAGCCACACATCATGAAGAAGATCCATGTGTATGAAGTGATATGTTTCGCTTAGGGTGACCACGTGTCCCAGATTGCCCGGAACAGTCCCGCATTTTGCAGGTATGGGTAGGGAGATGTCCCTGAATGGTATTTTGGAAATGTGGTGACCCTATTTTCGCTCCACCCCTTGGAGCTTGATCATGGGGAACAGTGCCTTACTGCTGATATTCTGATATGCTTGGCAAGTGTGAGCTCATGTAGATATTCTTGAAAACATAAATAACTGTAATTAGCAGGACATTGGAGAGTCAAACAGCTGCCCTTTTGACTGTTTCGACTGTCTCTGACAGTCCAACACCAACCTTTGCAGGCTGCTCCAATCAACATTGCTTCTTAGGCATGGATCCTTGCATCAGCATCATAAGTCTCAAGAGCTTTCCATGTTATCATGGCGACAGGCAAAAGTGTCCTTACAATCTTGACCTGCTTCTTCCACCTCCTAACTGAATAATTATGTTATCTATTATACTAGAGGGACCAATAGCAGACAAGATGTGTGTGGCCAAGCTTAAGTTTACAGAAAGAGGCAGGCTTAGAAACGTACACGCTAGAGTGTACAGGGTACATTGACAATGTATGCAGGCATGCTGTGCATTGGCATGGCATCCTGTAACTACAAGAGGCAATGACTTTGCATCTGTACTTGGCATGGTCAGATTGCAATAGCAAAAAAGAGTGACTGGCAGGATCACCTGGAATTCCCACCAAAAAAAGGATTACCCGACTCTTGAACATGTTAGTTATACACGCGTCTATGAAATCACAGACACATACATGAAATAATACATGGATAAAAACTTACCATTGTAAGCACCATGTGCAGTGTAATATAGTTTATCTCAAACCCCTGTAACTTTCACTTTTCCTGGACAGCTTGGTCTGCTTTTAAATGTGAAAAATATAAAGTAATTTAATAGAAATAATGACAATAAAAAATAATGAAGACAAATGGATTTCAATAACATAATACCATTATTATGGGCCACTTCACATCTGTGTTGTCTGATTTAATGTGTTATGTAAATTAACAATGTATGCTGCATTAGGGCGGCTCATTGATTTTTACCATTTTTGCCAGCATAGAGCACCACAATGCATGGTAGTGTGCTGTGGTGTGATTCAATGCAAGTGCTACAGAGGTGAGTGCCCTAAGTGCATTCGGGTGCCATTCAAAATGAATAGCAACACTCAACGGTATGTGCGCTACCACACAATACTGCAATGCACAGCTTTCAAGTCATTCTACATTCATTAACCCAGAACAGTTACCAGAATACAATATATTAGCTATAGTGGCACTTTTATTAGGTACATGCATGCCAGTTACTAAATCAATGGATTTTGTGATTTATTGACAGTTTTTAACCCCTGGCACACCAGATGAGTATATAGGGAAAATTCTTATGGTAAAAATGTTTTGGACAAAGTAGGAGGGTTACAGAGAATGGGTTTAAGTTTATGTTGCCTGCGGTCCCTCTGATGCAAAATATAGTCAGAACCCCCAAGAGTGGCAAACAACTGATTGCAGATTCACCCTGTCTGACCAAAACAAAAATGTCAGTTTCGCGAAGACTTACGGTAGCTTTTAAATATAAGAATTAATATTTTGTCGTCTTAGGCCTCGTACACACGAGAAGACAGATTTGTTCAAATCTGTCTGTCCGACAGATTTGAACAAATCTGCCTGCTGGGATTTTGGTTTGCTCGCGTGTACACACGAGCAAACCAAAATCCCCGCCAGCAGACGGCGCGCTGACGTGTCGGTGACGTGGCGGTAACGTTGACGCCGCCACATCACCGCACCAGGAAGTAAAACACTTCCGCGCATGCGCCGAATCCATTCGGCGGCGGTGCGGGACGACATGTCTGCTGGTAAGTGTACTAACCAGCAGACATGTCGGCGGAGGGATTCCCACCCGATAGATTTCAAAGCATGCTGTGAAATCTGTCGGGTGGCCAAATCCGTCGGCTCGGCCGTACACACGATCGAATCTGTCTGCTGAAACGGTCCAGCAGACTGTTCCCAGCGGACAGATTTGATCGTGTGTACGAGGCCTTAAAGGTTTGAGTTCCGACAAGGCTCCCATGATAT
The DNA here is from genome assembly GCA_029574335.1 of Rana kukunoris. Lineage (NCBI taxonomy): Eukaryota > Metazoa > Chordata > Amphibia > Anura > Ranidae > Rana > Rana kukunoris. The sequence continues at coordinate 143,638,450 of CM056056.1, forward strand.
ACAAAAAAAGGCCAAAAGCATTATATTTTCTTAAAGACACTAAAAAAGCTGCATTGGCTTGTTGTTTTTCAGCTCTCATTTCACCATATTATAATGAATGTGACTAACAAAAGTTAAACTGGCAAATGTGTAACAAAATATTATTTGCCAAAAGTGTCAGTCAATGTTTCATTCATACACCCCCAAGTTTTTGTTTTTTGTGTTGTTTTATTTGCTTATGTTTATTTTTTTTGTAAAATAATAGAGATACAACAAAAATGTATAGTATGCAGTATCTCATAATAACTAAATATTTTTGGTTTATGTCACAAACAAGGCTTCGTATTTGTTACTTTACCATTCAAATTTTTTGTCCTATTTAAGCCTGTGTACACAGTTTTTTTGTGTGTTAAAGTGTTTTACATTTGGATAGACTGAATTAGAATCCATTTTGGATGTTTGGTGCTATCCCGGGCTTAGTTAAAGAGATTTATTATTATTATTATTATACCGGTTTTATATAGCACCAACAGTTTGCGCAGCGCTTAACAAAATAAAGGCAGACATTACAGTTACTTTACAATTTGGTACAAGAGGAATCAGAGTGCCCTGCTCATTAGAGCTTACAATCTAAAAAGGGAGGGTCAATTGATACCAAAGGTAATAGCTGTGGGTGATGAACTGATGGAGGAAGTAAAACAGTGTTAGTTGGAAGTAGGATAGGCTTCTTTAAAGAGAAGAGTTTTCAGGGATCGTCCAAATATGGATAGATTAGGGGACAGTCGGACAGGTTGGGGTAGGGAGTTCCAAAGGATGGGAGAAGCTCTGGAGAAATCCTGGAGGTGAGTATGGAAGGAGGTGACAAGGGAGCCAGAGAGCAGGAGGTCTTGGGAGGACCCAAGAGAGCGGCTTGGTTGGTATATTGGTAATAGGTTAGTGATGTAGCTGGGGGCCGAGTTGTGAATGGCTTTGTAAATTATTGTTAGCACTTTGAATTTTATTAGTTGGGTGAGTGGAAGCCAGTGGAGGGATTGGTAGAGAGGGGTGGAGGACACTGAATGGTTGGTAAGGTGGATGAGTCTTGCAGCGGCATTCATGATGGACTGAAGGGTGGGTAGTCTATGTAAAGGTAATCCAATGAGGAGGGAGTTGCAGTAGTCGAGGCAAGAGATAACCAGGGAGTGAATTAGAAGCTTGGTGGTGTAATTAGTTAAAAAGGGGCATATTCTGGACAAGTTGCGGATTCTAAGGCGGCATGATTTGGACAGGGATTGGATGTGGGCCTGAAATAACAGTTCAGGGTCTAAGGTTACCCCTAGCACCCTGGCATGTGGGGACGGACTGATAGATGTGCCATTGATCTTGATAAAGAAGTCAGGGGAAGGGACATGTGGGGGAGGAAAAATTAAGAGCTCAGTTTTAGATAGATTCAGTTTGAGGAAGTGGTTTACCCTCACTTCCTGTCCAGGTGACAATATGACACCACAGGGGAAGTGAAAGAAAATCTGCAACAGAAATAAAACATCTGAAAGGGGTTCAAGCTTTTCAAAATCACTCTGCTTAACAAAATCATTTTTTATTTTTTAATCATTCAGAAATATGCTGATTAGATACAAACCTGGACATGATATGCATAGCCTGTGAATGCTCTAGTTTATGTATTTGAACTCATTATTATTGAATATCTTCATAAAATCCTATCTTCTTCAACAGCATTCAATTTCCAAAGTGGAGCAGTGATATCGGGAAACAAAATGTATATCGCTAATGGAAAAGATGGCAATTATGACACTGCCCAAGCCACTTGCCAAGGGGCACAGGGCACATTGCCAACTCCACTGAATAGTGCTGAAACTGCAGCCTTGCTTCAGGTTGTTAAAGTAAGGAACCGAAGATTTTTCATTGGAATCAATGACAAAAAACAAGAAGGTGCTTTTGTATACCTCAATGGCAATCCAATTTCTTACAAGAATTGGCACACAAAGGAACCAAATGGAGGAAAAATTGAAAATTGTGGAGAAATAACTGAACAAGGAACATGGAGTGATAGGAGCTGTGACTATAAAAATAGTATAGTTTGTGAATTTTCATAATATTATTTGAAGCTTAATAACTGAATTTACCCAGTGAAAGATGGCTTTAAATGCATATAATTTGTTTGTGCTATGCATTCACATAAGATGGCATTTCAGAGCAACACAGTCCTAAAACTGGCGGTGAAGGGGGTGGGTAACAGCATATACACTACTTCTGCAATTGGCATGGTTATCCAATTTCCTGAAGGAGGGGCACATAAAGAGGGGAGATGATTCATCACAGCAAACTGTATGCAACTTGCAATGACATGATGGAGCTCAAAACATGCTGTTGGTTTTGCTGTTTGCAAAACATCTGGTAAAAAAAATCAAGCACGTTCTCCTTTTTTGTGTAAATTTAAACTTCTTGAAAAATATATATATAAAAAAGAAAAGTGCGATAAAATTCTCAGTTAGAAAACATAATTGTATCCAAATTCAAAATCATTTGTTTAAATATTCACCGATGGAGTAACATCTAAATATGCCATAGCTTTGCTCTTACTAGCCCAGGGCTATAATGCCTGTGGCATGATCACAACACAACTGGAAATCGCTTGCTTGTCTTTTTTTTATACGGAGGCTGTTCATGACACATTGCTCCAAGAGGATGATGCGTCACCATCTAAAGATGCAGATAGCTGAAAATGATCCTGTTGCATTGTAAGAGTGTCTCTGCTCCTGATATTCAAATGTTGTATCATATGGTGAATACGGTCTTACCCATCTTTAAGTGCATATATAAGCGCAGGGCTTGTCCCAAAAAGTTTACCAAGATCTGTCAGCCCTGGCTGGATATGGCAGACTCCTTCTGGAAGAAGACCCCACTCTCTCAACCATAATGGGCTATAGGCAGGTGGGATGAGGGTTGTTCTGGTGGTTGATGGATGGCTGGGGGGTGGTTGTGGCGCAAGCGGATTCGGGTTTGGGGGTGGGTGGGTGTATGGCCAGGGCAGTTGCTTGGGTGTGTGTGTGTGTGAGTGTGGACAGGTGGAATGTACTACAACTGATAGGTATTTCTACTGTTTTCTGTGTTTCTACGATATGGGGCCCAGTGTGGTTCACAGTAAATACCCTGGAGCACTTGTTGTTATGGTTCCTCCGGTAAGGAACCGGGGTACTTACTCTCAGGGAAACGTTGATGTCTGCTATGAAAATGTTGAATCTGCATTAATCTATGCAAGAGCTGTTACTGTCTAAAAATGTAAGATTGGGACTTTGAATGAGATGCGCTTTATCGCAATATGCGATTAAATATACAAATATGGAATATGAAAAAAGAAAGATTCCATAGTGGCCAGGCTGTTACTGTGCCTTTTTGATGATTGTTTTTGCAGAAAACAAATAAACAAAGTTAAAAAAAAAAATGCAGATAGCTTGTTTCAGCAGCAAGAGGGTTGGGTGTAAGACTCTTTGGAGACAGGTAGTCTAGCTAGTCAGTGCCCTCTCCCCAGGAGACAGGTTGACACAGGAGAAGCATGTATGGGCACAAGAAGTGTATGGCCAGGCCTGTCTGGCCTTACAAACAAGTGACCAGGCCGACATCAAAGGAATAAGTTCAGTATGTGCAAAAAACAGGCTGATCAAGTAGCCAGAAGGGTGAATACTTACTGTGTATCGGTGTAATGCTGAGACCCCCTACTGTAAAGATATTCCTGTTGATAAATAAAAGGGGGGGGCCTAAAACATACTTTTCTGATGGTAGTAAATCCTGGAAAGCTCACCATTTGGAGTTAAATCTCACATAAGGCATTAAGAGTTGTAGACCCACAATAGAAGTGACCATCCAGCCTTAATACAGAATGATAAACAAATGTGAACTAAGCACTGTGAACTTAGTGCTTAAAAATTAAACAGCATCCTCCCAAAGTTCTTTCACACGAGTAAATGCCTTTCATTGCGTTTTTAGGATTCTAAAGCATTTCTTGTGTATTGTATCAAGGTATTTATCTATGATAACCAGGTGAAACCCCAATCCACTTTCAAATACCCTTTCCCCACTTGCTGACTATGTGAAGGATGTCAGACAGATCAGGAAGTTTGGGAAACTCCATTACTTGGAACATAAACAATAAATCAATGCTGGCTGTTAGGGATGAGCTTCGCGTTCGATACGAACGTATGTTCGACTCGAACATTGTATGTTCGTACGTTCGTCAAAATTCGAACAAAAGCGGTAGTTCGCGCCAAATTCGAGTGACGCAAAATGGCCAATAATTCACTGCGGCATTGCGCGCTGATGATTGGCCAAGCATGCTGTATGTCCCGCATACTTGGCCAATCACAGCGCGCAAAAAACGAAGAGCCATAATTGACCAAAGCCTGGCTGGCTTTGGCCAATTATGGCTCAAGGCTTTAGCACACGCCTCACACTATATAAGGCCGCCTGCTGGGCGGCCTCGTGTAGTGTGTTCCAGCTTGTTGATGAAAGCAGTCAGAGGGACAGAGAGATTGTCTTTTTAGATAGCTAGATAGACCAGGCAGGCAGGCTAGTCAGTTTAGCTTAATTTACAGTGTGTAGAGGATATATATACATCCCTAGGAGTTGTACATATATTTATACACTGTATAGCTTAGCTAGATCAGTTCTTCCTAATTTACTGGCAGGCAGGTGATTGTGCTATTTAAAGACACCCAGCAGGTACAATATTTAAAGGAATTTATTTTTATTTTTTATTTAAGCATCAATAAAATCACTGCTCCTGGAGCAGTGATTTTAATGATGCTTAACTTAAAAAAAAAAAAAATGAAAAATTCCTTTAAATATTGTACCTGCTGGGTGTCTATAATTTGCCTGTGAAAACGTCTTTGAGAACCTGGGTCTTGCCCGAGGGAACATGTATCAATGGGAAAAAAAGTTTTAAAAACGATCATTTTTTTAAGACTCCTGCTCCTGAAAAAAAAACTTTTTTCCATTGATACATGTTCCCTGGGGCAAGACCCGGGTTCTCAAAGACGTTTTCCAACAATAACTTGAATATTGGTCTTTAAAATTAGCGTTTTTGAATTCGAATGTTCGAGGCCCATAGACTTCATTGGGGTTCTAAATGTTCGTGCGAACGGTCGGTCTGTTCGACGGTTCTGGTGCGAACCGAACGTGGGTATGTTCGGCTCATCCCTACTGGCTGTACCATGTGATGGAGATGTGACATTACTTATCAATGTGATAAATGTCAGACAAAACAGGAAGTCAGGAGAAATGTCTTTAGTGGGGACACAGGCAGCATTTAATAGCTGATGGAGGGTATAACCCATTTGCACACTCTAAACACACTAAAAAAGATGTTTTGGCTGCAGGTATGCTTTAGGTTAAAAGCTTTAATTTCTGACAAGTGGCTCTTCTGGTCTTATTTACTCCGGGGCCTGTTTAAACCAAAACCAGTTTGCTAAGCTTCTTTAAAATGACCATTTACGATTTTTCTTCCGGCGAGTGCTTCCTTTTAACTGTCATGGCTGTGCAGTCATCATAATCACCCATAGCTGGATTTTCAGCCATTTAAAAGATTATAAGTATAACTGAAATAAGATGACATCCCATTAGTTACAATAGAGTCAATAAGAATATTCATTATTGCAATGTGAAATGTGGGAGATGCATAAGAAAGAGCCACGTCACAGGTCTCTCCAACTGTAAGGCCTCGTACACACGATCAAATCTGTCCGCTGGAAACGGTCTGCCGGACCATTTCAGCAGACAGATTCGATCGTGTGTACGGCCGAGCCGACGGATTTGGCCACCCGACAGATTTCAAAGCATGCTTTGAAATCTATCGGGTGGCAATCCGCCCGCCCGACATGTCTGCTGGTTAGTACACTTACCAGCAGACATGTCGTCCCGCACCGCCGCCGCCGCGCCGCCGCCAAATGGATTCGGCGCATGCGCGGAAGTGTTTTACTTCCTGGTGCGGTGACGTGGCGGCGTCAACGTCACCGCCACGTCACCGACACGTCAGCGCGCTCTCTGCTGGCGGGGATTTTGGTTTGCTCGTGTGTACACGCGAGCAAACCAAAATCCCAGCAGACAGATTTGTTCAAATCTGTCGGACGGACAGATTTGAACAAATCTGTCCGCTCGTGTGTATGGGGCCTAAGAGATTGTGCATTGCTTACTGTAGGTTTGAACACAGTATAAATAAGTATCAAAGGGTTTTTCCAGGGGGTGGAGAAGAAATGGGAAGTCATCTGCACCAATCAGAGGTGTTGACAGGAGATCTGATCACACACCTACATTGACACATTTGTTACCTGTGTTTCTGAACATGCTACATATTAAGAATTAGCAAGTAATAATTGAATGTGATGAACTGTTGATTTATTTTTATTTTTTTCAATATTTTCATTGGTTTCATGAGAAAAGAGTAATGCCACATGATCAGTTTTCCCAACAAGAAAAGTGCGATGTGAGCTTTTTGACAGGAATTCCGACCATGTGTATGCTCCATCACACTTTTTCTGTGAGAATTCCTGCCAAGAAAAGATTGAGAGAAGGATCTCAATTTTCGTGACAGAAAAAAATTCCTATCTGGAAACGCGGTCGTCTGTATTCCATTACGACGCGAAAAAAACATGCATACTCAGAATCGAGCAGAAGAGCCGAACTGCCTATTGAACTTCATTGATCTTGGCTCGTCATACTTGTACGTCACCACGTTTTTGACATTAGGAATTTCAGCCAAGATTTGTGTGACCGTGTGTATGCAAGACAAATTTCAGCCGTTTTCCTGCTGAAAAAAAAACACGGTTTTCCTGCCGGAAAAACTGATCATGTGAACAGGGCATTAGAGTGAGTGAGTACATCCAAATCCTGAAACCACTGGGCCTTTCCTATCCTATCATATGTATGAGTCTTTGCAGATTGGACACATTTTCATACACATATTCATGAAAATACTGACATTTTCAAATTGCTAATTCACCTGATTTAGGAATCAGTCTGCTCACCACTAATATGTAAATATTTGTAGATAAAATGTACATTTTGTGCCTGAAAATTGTTGTATTTGTGATTGCCGAATTAAATGTTTTCAGCAAATTTGCAGACCCATTTATTTGCTATAAAAAATAGCAGCATGACAAAATGAAAGCAACCCGCCAGGATAAAGTTGCTCAGTTCAAGCAACTATGGCACCCTTTGGCTATGGCACCCTTTGGCTATGGCACCCTATGACTCCTTATTGTTGCCTTGGTTAACCCTTCACTTAGCTTGTGTTACTGTGCGCTACTGTGCTACTGTGTGCTTTGGGAGCTGCATTGCTTCTCAGGGACCCTTCTCCTTTTCTGATTCCCTCCCTTTTTCATTTCCCTTTCTTCCTTTCTTCTTCTCCCTTTTTTTTATTTCTGGTTTACTCTTCAGTTTTTCTTGTTCAAACATGTTATTGAATAATAGAGTAGTTATACATAGAACATTAAGGAAAATTCCCATCTGTAGGGAAAATAAGACAGGATATATTGTATTACAATGTGGTAACAGGGACGCAGCCCTTAATAAGTTAAGGTTTGCAAGTATATGCGAAAGAAACATGCAACATCTCAATTCTTACATATGTAGAAGGTTATAAGTGGCAGTAGCATAGTCTCAGATGAGTATGGAGGCAGGTATGCTGTGTAACCTCTTACAAATTTCAGCTCAAGGGAACAAATCTAGTGTGGAACAGAAGAGAGGATGCTAGGGTCTCCATCGAATAAAACTGGAGAATCATTTCAAGATTGGACCACGAGTCTCATAAATTGTCACAGACGTTGTCCTGTCAAATATAATTCTACTAGTAACCCCTCTATTAGAGAAGTAGGTCACTAGCAAATGAAAGCTAGTGGGAATTGGGGAGTTGCAAGGGAGTGGGAAAAAGCAGGCAACAGAGGATAGGAGGAGAGAAAGGGAGGAATTAGTAAGGCAAAGCCAGTCCCAATGGGAGGAGAGGGGGTTGGGAATGTGACATGCCCTAGCAGTAGGGCTCTGATTAGCAGTTTGTTAACCTCCCTGGCGGTATGATTATGTCAGGAAAGCGGTACAATTTTTTGCATGGAAATTTGGTGTTATGTATTGTAGGCCTTTATTTAACCTGACCAAACAAGACTCTAGTAGACATCCCAGATGTGACAAAGTTTGAAACACAAAATCAAGAAATTGCCTTTTAAATTGTTCGTAATTGTTATGAATAGTTAATTAACCTAACGGAAATTCGTATTCAATCCAATTTGAATTTCGGACACAAATTACGAAATACGAACCAGGGGCGGATCCAGGGGGGAGCGGGTCAATTGCCCCCCCCCCCCCCGAAAAAATAGTGTGCAGACTGTGCTGATGCCGACCTCCCATCAGGACAGGGCAGCGGCGCCGAAACTGACAGGCTCTGTGTAGAGCAGAGAATTCATCTGCCAATACCTGCTCCTATTGGCTACATTCAGAGCCATTGGCTGGGAAACTAGAAACAGAGCATTATGGGACATCTAGTCTAGGATACCAGCAGGACTGCAGCCCCCAGCATGCCAAGCAGAAGGAGGAAGAGAGGAGAAAGAGACCATAAGGCTGTATGGTGGAGGGAGCCAGTGATTCTATTATTATCCTCCAAGGTAAGAACTTACCTCCTCTCCACCTGGCTTCTCCCACCCTGTCCTCCCCTCCAACTGGTTTCTCCCACCCTGTCCTCCTCTCCTCCTGGCTTCTCCCACTTTGTCCTCCTCTCCACCTGGCTTCTCCCACCCTGTCCTCCTCTCCGCCTGGATTCTCTACCCTGTACTCCTCTCCGCCTGGATTCTCCCACCCTGTCCTCCTCTCCATCTGGCTTCTCTCGCCCTGTCCTCCCCTCCACCTAGTTTTTCCCGCCCTATCCTCCCTTCCACCTGGCTTCTCCCACCCTGTCCTCCTCTCCACCTGGCTTCTCCCACCCTGTCCTCCTCTCCACCTGGCTTCTCCCGCCCTGTCCTCCCCTCCCCCTGGCTTCTCCCGCCCTGTCCTCCTCTCCACCTGGCTTTTCCCACCCTGTGCTTCTCTCTACCTGGCTTCTCCCATCCTGTCCTCCTTTCCACCTGGCTTCTCCCACCCTGTCCTCCTCTCCACCTGGCTTCTCCCACCTTGTCCTCCCCTCCACTTGGCTTCTGTCATCCTGTCCTTCTCTCCACCTGTACTTCTCTCCACCTGGCTTCTCCCACCCTGTCCTCCTCTCCACCTGGCTCCTCTCACCCTGTTCTCCTCTCCACCTGGCTTCTCCCGCCCTGTACTCCCCTCCACCTGGCTTCTCTTGCCCTGTTCCCCTCTCCACCTGGCTTCTCCTGCCCTGTACTCCTCTCCGCCTGGCTTCTCCCGCCTTGTCCTCCTTTCTGCCTGGCTTCTCCCATCCTGTCCTCCTCACCGCCTGGATTCTCCCACCCTGTCCTCCTCTCCACCTGGCTTCTCTCGCCCTGTCCTCCTCTCCACCTGGCTTCTCTCGCCCTGTCCTCCCCTCCACCTAGGTTCTCCCACCCTGTCCTTCCCTCCACCTGGCTTCTCCCACCCTGTCCTCCCCTCCACCTGGCTTCTCCCGCCCTGTCATCCCCTCCACCTGGCTTCTCCCGCCCTGTCCTCCCCTCCACCTGGCTTCTCCCGCCCTGTCCTCCCCTCCCCCTGGCTTCTCCCGCCATGTCCTCCTTTCCACCTGGCTTCTTCCGCCCTGTCCTCCTCTCCACCTGGCTTCTCCCGCCCTGTCCACCTTTCCACCTGGCTTCTCCCGCCATGTCCTTCTCTCCACCTGGCTTCTTCCGCCCTGTCCTCCTCTCCATCTGGCTTCTCCCGCCCTGTGCTGTGCTGATTTCCTCCCGGGGCTGTATCTCTGCTGTGCTTATTATGAGGTGCTCCTACCATCCCTGTGCTGACCTCCTCCTGGGGCTTTGCCTCTACTGTGCCCATTACGAGGGGTTTCTACAATCCCTGTGTTGTGCTCATTATGAGGTGCTTCCACCATCCCTGTGCTGACCTCCTCCTGGGGCTTTGCCTCTACTGTGCCCATTACGAGGGGTTTCTACCATCCCTGTGTTGTGCTCATTATGAGGGGCTCCCACCATCCCTGTGCTGTGCTCATTATGAGGGGCTCCCACCATCCCTGTGCTGGCAGTCGTTGACTCTCATTATGATCATTATGAGGGGCTCCCACCATCCCTGTTCTGACTTCCTCCTGGGGCTGTGCCCCTGCTGTGCTCATTATGAGGGGCTCCCACCATCCCTGTTCTGTGCTGACTTCCTCCTGGGGCTGTGCCCCTGCTGTGCTTATTATGAGGGGCTCACACCTTCTCTGTTCTGTGCTGACTTCCTGGCTTTGTACCCCTGCTGTGCTCATTATGAGGGGCTCCCACCATCCATGTATTGTGCTGACTTCCTCCTGGGGCTGTGCCCCTGCTGTGCTCATTATGAGGGGCTCCCACCAACCCTGTGTTGTGCTCATTATGAGGGGCTACCACCATCCCTGTGCTCTGCTCATTATGAGGGGCTCCCACCATCCCTGTGCTGTGCTGACTTCCTGGGTTTGTACCCCTGCTGTGCTCATTATGAGAGGCTCCCACCATCCCTGTGCTGTGCTGGGTTTTTAACTTCATCATAACGAATAATCATAATTATTATGACAATAATAAAATGATATTAACCACTTAACCCCTGGACCATATTGCTGGTCAAAGACCAGAGCACTTTTTGCAGCACTGCGACGCTTTAACTGACAATTGCGTGGTCGTGCGACATGGCTTCCATACAAATTTGCCGTCCTTTTTTTTTTCACAAATAGGGCTTTCTTTTAGTGGTATTTGATCACCTCTGCGGTTTTTAGTTTGTGCGCTATAAACAAAAATACAGCAACAATTTTTTTTTTTTTTTTTTACTTTTTACCATAATAAATATCCCCCAAAAATATATAAAAAAAATGTTTTTCCTCAGTTTAGGCCGATACGTATTCTTGTACATATTTTTTGTAAAACAAAATCGCAATAAGCGTTTATTGATTGGTTTGCGCAAAAGTTATAGCATTTACAAAATAGGGAGTAGTTTTATGGCATTTTTATTAATATTTTTTTTACTAGCAATGGCTGCAATCACCGATTTTTTTTTCGCGACTGTGACATTATGGCGGACACTATGGACACGTTTGACGAATTTTTGGGACCATTGGCATTTTTATAGTGATCAGTGCTATAAAAATGCAATTCATCATTATAAAAATGCCACTGGAAGTGAAGACGTTAACACTAGGGGGCAGGGAAGGGGTTAAATGTGTAACCTGGGTGTGTTTTAACTGTATGGGGGGGGGGGGGGGTGGACTGACTGAGGGAAATCACTGATCTTCTGTTCATACATTGTGTGAACAGAAGATCAACATTTCCCCCGCTGACAGGACCGGGAGCTGTGTGTTTACACACAAAGCTCCCAGTCCCCGCTCTGTAACTAGCGATCGCGTGTGCCCGGCGGCGATCGAGCCTGCCTGCACGCACGCAGATCTCGGGGGCGAGTGGGGGCCCATAGAGCTACGGGCTCTCGCACAGGGGAGCCAACCTGCCGCCATATAACTGCGACGGCAGGTCGGCAAGTAGTTAACATTCTTATTTTGTCTGATTCTGAATCTCCAATCGACTACCAGTACCAATCTCCCACTCCCATATTAAAAAAGGTAATTTTCCCAACCCTCACTCAGCAGCAGAAGAAAACCTCTAATTGGTCAGCAAAACACAAGTCACGTTTCCGTAGTAATGAAATTTGGATCCAAAATTTGTCAACGAAATTCAGTATTTCGTAAAATGCGGAAGCATATCGATTCGGATTTCAGATGCTTACGAATGTACGAATTTTCGGAGATTTATACAAATTTTCGATTCGTACAAAATGAACCGCACATGTCTACCCCCTCCTGTCTGCCCCCTATCGGCAGCTGGGATTGGCCTGAACATCAGGATCAGGCCAGCACAGAGCTGCAGGGATCGGCAGGCACATCGGGCAGGGGATCAGGCTGTGGCGGGCATCTGGCAGCGTCTCCTGTGTCCTTTATTTTTCTGAGATCATGGCAGCTTCTGCCGGTGTCTCCTCCCCTCCTCCTAGGCATTCAATAGGATCGCCTGACTTTTCAGCCAATAGTTAAACTGTGCTCTGTGTTCCGAGTCCACCCTATTTTGAAGCCTATTAAAGCCTCCGCCGCTATAATTCATGTGCCCGGCATCTGGAAAGGGGCTGGATGCATTAATAGGGATTGGCAGCGGCGGCCATGGATAGATTCATGCACCAAGTAGGGAGATGGGACTTTATAGGTGTAATTAGTACAAGGACATACCAAAATGAATAAAATCGCAATTTATTAAAGTTACAAAAGTACATAAAAACAATACTATACAATACATGAACCGCTTTATGGTCATTCAAGACATGTTATTGTAGCTCCTATAGTTGTTCCCACATCTTAATCCTACATGTTTCACCATATGACTTCCTCAGGGACATACTGTACGTAGTTTTGTGGCTACTATATAAATTAACAGAAAGCGAATTACAAACAAACATTACATGTAATGTTATATCAGAAAATATCAACACTATACGTAGAGTATACCATAAATTTGATACGTAAATCTTATCCATTTCCCTTAATTGAGCCATACCTCAATGATAGAAACTTTTTGAAAGGGTGCCATTAAAAAGAATGGGCTGTGACTTGATGTCCAAAGTGGTATCAGCAATTCGCACATGTGTGAATGAAGCCTAAGGCCTCATTCACACATAGATCCGTTCAGGTCCGTCTGTCAGTTTGTCAGGCGGACCTGAACGGGTGCTCCATGCATGTCTATGGAGCGTCGGATGTCAGCGGAGACATGTCCGCTGACATCCGACCTCATCCGATCCGCTAAAAACAAACGTATGGGGCTCACGTCCCCATCCGTCCATGCGGATCGGATCGGGTAAGATCTGATGAAAACGGACATGCTGTCTGTTTTCATCAGATCGCTCCATAGAGGACAGCGGGGCTCAACAAGCTCCTCCCTTGTCATCCGTCGGCTCAGCGGAGATCTGCGGACTGATCTCCCGCTGAGCTGGCGGACTCCGTCGGAACGGACTGCGACGGAGTCGGCTATGTGTGAATGAGGCCTAAGGGAAATGCTGTTGTGCGTCAGTTTTCTTTTCTTTGCTTGTTTAATAGCATGTAACATTTTATCATTTATTTTGCTTCCTCAATGGTCGTTTACTTGACTGAACAAGTGATTTTTAAGAGGTCTTCTGGAGTTAATGTTGCAATCGTTGTACTGAGTCCAGCACAAACAATCTCTATCCTGAAGAGGACATGGATAGATTAGAAAACACTGCAAATTTTAAGTGAAAAATATTTAGACCAAAAAAAAAAGAAAAAATAAACAAAAAATGGTATCCAATGTACAGAAAGGGTTCAGTGGTATGGACAATAGCAAGAGTTTCCAAACTGTGCTTTTTAAATTACACAAAGTTTGGAAAGTCTGTGAATTGCCCTTTGATCGATATCACTTAACCCCTGGTATCTATGACATGCTTATTAAAGGGGTTGTAAAGTCAGACGTTTTTATTATCTTAATGTATTTTATACATTAGGATAAAAAACCTTCTGCTTTCATAAGGGGGAATTGGAGATTCTCCCTTCTGATTGGCTGAGACACAGCAGCGGCACCATTGGCTGCCGCTGCTGTCAATCAAAGTCAGCTAGCAATCAGGAGAGAGGGGGGGCTGGGCTGGGCTCCGTGTCTGAATGGACACGGGGAGCTATGACTCGGCTTGAGTGCCTCCATAGCAAGCTGCTTGCTGTGGGGGCACTCAACAGGAGGGATGGGCCAGGAGCTCCGAAGAGGGACCTGAGAAGAGGAGGATCTGGACTGCTCTGTGCAAAGCTACTGCAACAAAGCAGGTAAGTATAACATGTTTGTTATTTTTGTAGGAAAAACAAACAAGACTATACAATCACTTGAAGTAAGGAAAATCTGTGAGTGCAATTTTACCTACAATTTCTTCATATGCGATCACACTTAAAGGGTAAGTTCACCTTTTCGGGCAGAATTTAACTTTTCATAATAAGTAAAAGCGTTTCTGGCCCAGCCATCCCAATGTGCCTTTCTCTCATTTACAAAAATTCACATTCCCGCAATTTATTTTTATTTTTTAATAGGCACACATTTAATTGTCACACATAGGGCGCATGCGCGGCGCGACGACGATGAGAAGTGCTTAGACACATCTCCTCCACACCCGGACACATCGCGACCGTTTCCCCAGGGCTATACCGCTCGTTTTCGCCCAAAATCATCAGCACCCCTGTGGGAATACGAGGTGCATGCCTGGCACCAGCAAGAAGAAAAAACGGAGTCAGCATCGCTCACTGACAAACTTTCTTCTCACAATGGAGCAGAGGACAGGGAAGACCCAAGATGGCGCCTGCAGCAGCATGTGGGGAGAGGATGCAGCCATCTCACACCCTCCCAAAGCCCTGGAAAACTGTGAGTACAACTCTCCCCTCTCCAAGGCTGACCTAGATGAAAGTCTCACAGCAATATTTAACAAACTTGTGGATAAAATAGAAAAAGAAGTGCATAAATCTACTGCTGCACTGTCCCAGGAAATTGCTAGTATAGGAGGACGCACTGACCTCCTGGAGACAAAGCATGATGAACTCTCCCTAGCACACAATGACTTGAGGAAAGACTATGAAAACCTGGCAGATAATTTTGCCTTTATGCAAGCCCAATTGGAAGATTTGGACAATAGAAATCGCCGCCAAAATATAAGATTGCGCGGTGTACCGGAAGCCACCACTGATTTACTTCCGGCTGTTTCCCAAATTTTCCATGGTCTCCTACCAGAAAAACCACTTTCTGCCTTTGCCTGCGACAGAATCCACAGGGCCCTCCGCCCCAAACCCCCCCCTGAAAACCCCCCAAGGGACATCATCATGTGCATGAAGGACTTTTTAGTCAAAGAAGACATCATGCGTGCTTCCAGAAATAGCCCCAACATCTCCTTTGAGGGAAAACGCATACAAATCTTCCCTGACATCTCTCCAGCCACTTTAGATAGAAGGCGCAGGATGAAAGAGGTTACCACAGTCCTACAATCAGCCAGAATAAGATACAAATGGGGATTTCCCTTTAAGCTGACTGTACCTCACAACGGATCCACCTATACGGTCTACAATGTGATTGAAGGCAAAGAGTTGCTAATCAAGCTGGGTCTATTGCCTAACGAACCTCATCCACGACTTCCAGCTACCCCAAGACCCTCACCTATTTGGTCTACCCCTTCCAACAGACGCAGCCAGAGAGACCAGAGAAGATTGTTCAATCCCTAGTGAAATTACCTCATATAAATCTTCATATGGTTCACCAAACTACTGCACTATTTCTCCTGAAGATTGCTGCATTCCAGTAACTTAGTCCCTTGTTTCAGGAATACTCAACACTGCAGGATTCAAAGAGTTCCAGCACAGCTTAATCATTTAGTCTCTGCAAGAAAAGCAGAGAATTTTTTTTGTCTTTTCTTCCCAGCCTTATCACACTTGATTCACACTTCCTCCACTGGAGGTCCCCCCTCCCCTTCTAGAATGTCTCATTCCTCATATCTAGCTCATGAGCTCATGTTACAAACAGCTCAACACACAAAGCTCTATGCAATATACAAACCACTATAGCAGAACTACCTCATATTATCTCAATCTACCATGTGCTATGTTGCTTGGAACAATTTCAGGATATAGCTCTGTCTATCCCTTGCACTAAATGTCATCTTTCCTGAACTTTCTGCCTTTTGATCCCTGGATGCTTCACGGAACTGCCTCAAATTATTTTGTTGATCTACCTCCCCCACACTGAAATGGTTGTATCAGAGACCACAATATCACATCCCTCTTCAGTTCCCAATCCATTTAATACAATGTTATGGTTGGTTATACTGACCCTGTTCTCTAATTTTTGAATACTATATGTTATTATGTTTTTGTTCTAGGCTGCCATGCACTCATATGATGCACTTATACAGTTTAACATGTTCTTTTTGTCCGGGTGTGTCCGCCGCAGCTGGTTTGACCCCACTCCTGCCTCGATCCATATCCTGACCACCATTTCGATGGTCTGGCTGGATTTGACGCAGGATAAGGATAATTCTTCTTTATCCTATATGTTCTTTTTTGTTTCTCTTTTATTTTTTATGTTTGATCAGTTAATTGCCAGAACAAATGGGTTATTACCCATTTTGCAAAATCTGGTATGTATCAGGAGTATTATCTCCTGCGTTTTTGCACAGAAAAAATTATATTTGTTTTGCACAGGCATAGTGTATATGTATTCTTGTTATTTTTCACTTATAGAGATACATGACCAATATATCGTATATTTCTGCCATGCTTGCGGGCTTCCAGGTACGACGGAGGTGCTGACTCCATGCAAGCTTTCTGCGTGGCTTCGGTATCTCCCTCCTTATGAAGATAATCCGCACACAGGTAACAACTTTATGGTTAGTGCTGCTACCCATCCATACTATCAGCTCTTATATATTTCTTCTGTTCTGTTGATAGATTGTTATGATTCTAACCATGGGTCTTAAAATTATATCTCATAACACCAATGGGTTTAACTCACCCAGTAAACGTAAAAAAGCCTTTCAGCAATACAAAAAACTAGGCGCAGACATTATTCTGCTCCAGGAGACTCACTTTGCATCCGCTAACCACCCTAAATTTCTCCACAAATCCTATAACCAAGTGTACTACACCACCTTTGACAATAAAACTAAGGGGGTCGCCATTCTTATACGTAACACGATCATCTTTGATGTTCACCATATATTTAAGGACCCCGAGAGCAGATATATCATTCTCAAGGGCATCATTAATAATAGGGAAATCACCATAGCCTCGGTTTACGCCCCTAATGACACCCATACCTCCTTCTTTATTAAATTCTTTGATACTCTGGACAAATACCACTCACCCCACATGTTGATAGGTGGAGATTTCAACTTAGCTGCCCACCCATTCCTTGACAGAAGTTCCATATCCCCCCATACAAAATCCTTCTCCAAGACCATAAACCGCCTAATCAACAAAGCTCAATTGTTAGACACATGGAGAGCTCATAACACGGGTATTAAAGCATATACCCACTATTCCCATCCACATGACTGCTATGCTAGACTCGACTATGTGCTGTCTACCCCTATCTTACTTGCCAACTCCACTCAAGCACAGATTCACCCATGCCCATGGTCGGACCACGATGTTTGCACATTCACTACATCCTACATAGGACTAACCCCCTCTCCTCATAACTGGAGACTCAATGACTCCTTACTAACAAACCCTGCTAACAACTCTACCATTTCCTCACACATAGAAAACTATTTCACTGACAATATTAATGAGGAAACCCCACCCACCTCCATATGGGTCGCCCACAAAGCGGTTCTAAGAGGGCACATCATAAGCTTAGCTGCATCCAAAAATAGAGAGCGACAAGCCGACATCAGACGCCTCACTAATGAACTTCACCATCTTTACATTAAACTGCATCATTCGGTCGACCCAGTCATTACCCATCAAATACAGGAAAAACGCAAATCCTTAGATACCCTCCTTTCCACAAATGTTGAGAAGTCCCTCAGGTTCTCTAAGGCCAAATATATGCTACACTGCAACTCCTATACAGCAATGTTTGCAAGGAAACTTAAACAAGATAGTAACCCTACACATACTTACAAACTTAGAAATAATAAGGGCAACCTAGTCTCCCACCCACAAGAAGTTATGGAAATTTTTACCACCTTCTATCAAAACCTCATGTCAAATCCCAACACCCCCCCAAACGAAGCTGCTAAATCTTGGCTGGACAACCTCAATCTCCCCTCCCTCAATCACGAACATTTAGACTCACTCAACACACCTTGTACAATTGAAGAAATTACACACATTATCAAGTCACTCAAAACCTCCACTGCTCCAGGCCCCGATGGGTACTCCTCCCTATATTACAAAAAATATGCCTCTCTCCTCGCCCCCCATTTGAAGAACCTCTTTAATCACATTCTAGAAGGCAATTCCTTTCCAAGTGAAATGCTATTAGCTAATCTCTCCCTAATCCCCAAACCCAATAAAGACCATTCACTCCCCCAGAACTTCCGCCCCATTTCAGTCCTGAATAATGACCTTAAGATCTTTGGCAGGATTCTTGCAGACAGACTCGCCAAAGTCATCTCCCCACTGGTTCACATTGACCAATCTGGTTTCATACCTAATAGACAGATCACGGACAACATCAGACTTGTCACCAATGTCATTCAAGATGCTAATCTCCACTCACGCCAAACCTGTCTTCTTAGCCTTGACATTCACAAGGCGTTTGACAGTGTCAGCTGGTCGTACATGAACTACTTGCTCCCCAAATTTGGTATTACTGGAGCATTTTTGCAGGGATTCAATGCTTTATACGATTCTCCACAGACTCGCATCCGGTTGCCTGGTGTCAACTCTGATTTTTTTCCTTTAGGAAGAGGTACCAGACAGGGATGCCCTCTGTCTCCCCTCCTCTTCGCTCTGGCCATAGAGCCCTTAGCCCAAGCTATCAGAACCAACTCAGATATAAAGGGATATACTAAGGATCATCAGGAATGCAAGATCAGCTTATATGCTGACGATGCACTACTATACATTACTAACCCCCATACCTCCCTTCCCGTACTATTCAATCAACTAGAACATTTCCATAGGGTCTCAGGACTTAAAATTAACTTAAGTAAATGCTCTGCACTACCCATTAACATCCCCCCAGCAGAACTTAATATTCTTCAATCCAACTTCCCCTTCACATGGATCTCCTCCTCATTTACATACCTTGGTGTTAATATCACTCCTCTCTACAATGGCTTATACAAGGCTAATTACATCCCATTACTAACCCGCATTACATCCCTCCTGAAAACATGGTCCTCCTATCATATCTCTTTTTTGGGCAGAGTTTGTGCAATCAAGATGAACATCCTCCCCAAACTTTTATATTACTTCCGCTCTATCCCAATCAACATCCCTAAAACCAAACTTGAGGCCCTTCAGAGACAGATTAATAAATTCATCTGGGCTGACAAAAGACCACGGTATAGTTACACCTTACAACATAGACTACAATCTAAGGGCGGTCTGGGTCTCCCCAATATATGGAAATACTTTTTAGCCGCACGCCTATCACAAATATCCCAATGGTTTTCCCCAAATAAAAATATTCCCTGGCTGAACTTTGAGACCTCATCCATATATCCACTTCACCTACAAGGGATACTCTGGTCTAAGTACACCCTTTACAAAGACCTCATCAAACGCAACATTATAGTGGCTCACGCATTCAAACTCTGGCAAAACACTAGCGACACTTTCCCACTAGCTTCATTAACCTCCCCACTCACATCATTCTTAGGAGACCCCAGACTACCTCTTGCATACAAGGACAGACAATCTGTCTCTACCTGGATTGACCTTGGACTGACAACCTTAGGCTCACTACAATCCAAATGGAGCTTTAGAAGCTTTGAGTCCCTTCAAAGGGACCTTGGACTCCCCTCCCCAGAGATTGAGAGATTTGATTTAATTAAATCATTCTTTCAGACACATTTCTCACTCTCCACGAGTCCATCCGTAACTGTCTTTGAGAGAATATGCAAGTCCTCACCCAGGGACAGAGGAATGATATCTAGACTATACAATAATCTAAATGACTTTTCGGCCTCCGAAAAAACCCAACCCATGCTACGATGGGAATCGGACTTGGGTATTGATCTTCCCCCAAATACATGGTATGCTATGTCCGAAAACCTCAGGAAAAGCAATAGAGCGGTCTCCTTTAGAGAAACCCCAACTAAACTATTTACAAGATGGTATCTAACCCCATCCAAAATCCATACCTTTTACCCGACAGTTTCTCCTGATTGCTTCAGGGGCTGCCGGGCTGAAGGAACACTACTTCACACCTTCTGGAGCTGCCCACGCCTATCACAGATCTGGCAAGAAGTAGCACGTAGATTTGAGGACTCCTCTAGACATAAGATCTCCCTCACCCCATTAATATGTTTACTATATGGAGATGTCCCAGACATCCCTCCCCCGTGCTCCAGACTCCTCCATTCACTATGTAGCTCGGTGCAATGGATGATCGCACTAAACTGGAGATCTGGTGAGGTAATCTGGTCTCAGGTGCTCGACAGGATGGAACTGTTGAAACTTTCAGAAAGAATATACCACACAATCAATGACAGCCTACATGTTTTTGATGCTAAATGGTCATATTGGTAGTCCAATGATCGATGTTTCCATTTGTTTTCATATACAATGTACTATAACAATGTATTACTAACTTTATCCTCTACCCACTCAAAATCACTCATCAAGTTCAGCCTTACATGTTAATTATTCACTGTTGTACCTTTGAAAAGTGTTATGTTTTTCTATACCTATGCTTGTATCCCATTTTATACTTCTTAATAAACTTTTGTAAACAAAAAAAATAATTGTCACACATAGGGCAACCCTGTGCACGACAATCACCCCAGAGAAGCTCCAGAACTTTTTGTAGAAGAGCATGGTGCGTTACCACAGTTTTTGGTGTGTTTGCTGTACATGGGGAGCCTTTAACTTGTAATGACAACAAAAACTAGATGCACTTTTGCAGTGTTTCTGAAATGCAAGGCAAAGCGTGCATTTCCTGTGTGATTTGCCATGCATTGGAAACACACAAATGTGAATGGAGCCTCATTGTTCTTGTGTAAACACAATGATTTCACTTTCAGACCCCATTCACACCTAGAGTAATGGGAGTGCATGTTTTTTGGCTTGTTTTTCCAGTGACACACATAGGGCAGTCCGTTGAATGCAATGGGCTGCACTACAAGTTGCAAAGTAGCTAACGGGACATTTTGGCATGATGCAAGCTGTACTTTTTTTTACTGTGCATTTTTCATATTTACCACCCGTTTTCATGTGTGGCAAAATGTGAGTTTGCTTCTATGTTTGGTGAGCCATTAACAATGAATGACACTGGAAGTGCAGCTAGGCAATTTTAGGAGTATAAATGTGGCCATACACTATACCATCTTATTGTACAATCTCATTTAACCCCCCTGGCAGTATTCCCCAGTCTGACTCTGGGTTACATTTTCATGCTGCGATCGGTAACCCCGAGTCAGACACGGGCTCGCCTCGCATTGTCCACAGGCAAGGTTTACTTACCTTGTTCCTGGATCCAGCGATGCATCCGCGCTGTGTGAGCCAGCGTGTCCTCGCTCAATTCACACAGTGTCCCCGTGTGCCGCTGAGCACCGTTCCCTGCGACGTTACGACGCACGGGGGCGGAGATCGGCACCTAATTCAAAAAAGTAAACAAAACACTATACATACAGTATACTGTAATCTTATAGATTACAGTACTGTATGTAAAAAATACACCCCCCCCTTGTCCCTAGTGGTCTGCCTAGTGCACTACATGATCTTTTATTAACCACTTAAGGACCCCCGCACGCACATTTACGGCCACAACATGGCTCGTACAGGCACAAGGGCGTAAATTTACGTCCTCGCCTTCGTGCGGTTCGGGGGTCCCATCGGGACCCCCTCCGTGGCGTGCGGCGGTCCCCCTGGCTCTGGGAGCGATCGCCGACGAGCGGGCGGATGTCCTTGTTTTCCGCCCCCCCGCGATCGCTCCCAGCCAATGGGAGCGCTCCCCCTTCGTGTCAGTTCCTCCTCCTGTGTTTACACAGGAAGGAGGAAATGATGTCACCTCTCATCGCAGCAGTGTTTCCCACCGCTGCTGATGAGAGAAGACATCCACAGTAAGTGTGCACCAACACAACACTGACACACACACACATAGGCACATTAACCCCTTGTGATCGCCACCCCCCCTGTCACAGTGTCACTGAATGCAGTGATCTAATCACTGCATTTAGTGTCAGTGTGACAGGCAGTGTAAAAGTCAGTTAGTGTTAGGTCCAGGATAGCCCCCCCACCCACCCCCAATAAAGTTTTAACCCCCTGATCACTGCCCTAGTTAACCCTTCCATTACCTATTGCCAGCATCACTAAGCGATCATTTTTCTGATCGCTGTTTTAGTGTCGCTGTTCCCGCTAGGTAGCTATTTTTTTTATTACGATTTTTTTTTTTACTAAAGACATGTGGTTGAATTAATTTTGGCCTAAATGTTTTACTAAAATTTAGTTTATTTGATTTTTTTTATAACAAAAAGTAAAAAAATTGTGATTTTTTCAAAATTGTCGCTCTATTTTAGTTTATAGCGCAAAAAATAAAAATCGCAGAGGCGATCAAATACCACCGAAAGAAAGCTCTATTTGTGGGAAGAAAAGGACGCAAATTTTGTTTGGGAGCCACGTCGCACGACCGCGCAATTGTCTGTTAAAGCGACGCAGCGCCGAATTGTAAAAACACCTTGGGTCATTTAGCAGCGTATGTGTCCGGGTCTTAAGTGGTTAAATAAAAACGGTTCTTTCTGCCTGTAAACTGTAGATTGTCCATAGCAACCAAAAGTGTCCCTTTATGTCAAAAATGGTTTTAGAGCAGCTAAAAAACAGCGATAATAAATTAGAATCACTTGCAGAATTGAGCGATAGCGATTTGTGGGGAAATTCGTCATAAAAAAAAAAAAGTAATGACAGCGACAATTCTGCAACTGAGCACATTTCGGTGATTTTGATTTGATTACATTATTGAATAATTTTTATTATAATTATATTATCATTTGTTATAATTATTTATAATTATTATATTATAATTTATCATTTTATTAAAAAAAAAAAATCATACCCGGGATGCCTACTAGACTCTTGTTTGGTCAAATTTAAGTGAGTTATTCCTAAGAATTAGAAGCCTACAGTATAAAACGCTAAATTTCCTTGCAAATAATGGTACCGCTTTCAGCACCTAAAATCAGAAAGAATCATACCGTCAGGGAGGTTAAGGCCCATACACACAAATTTTTGACAACAAACCTACGGCGGATCTGTTTTTGCAGACAGTCCAACCGTGTGTACGCTCCATCGGACAAACTTTTTAGATTTTTCATTGGACAAATGTTCGCTGTGTGAATAAACTTTCCAGCAACAAATGTACTACGCCGGCTAATCCGATCATGTGTACACAAGTCCATCGGACAAAAGTCCGAAGCCAAGAAGGAGGAGACGCAGGGTGAAGACGCCAAGGAGGACCTAGATGGAAGTGTGAAGCAACCTAGTACATCCAGCATTGAGAACTTACGTATTCCCACAGTGTTCTACAAATACCCTGGCCAGCAAATTACTGGGAGACAGTTCTATGGAGTTATATACATCATACATAATTGCATGTATTTGGCAACTACTTTATAATCACAATGGTGGATGTGGAGCTTTATTCTATAGATTGCTCTATTCAACAAGTTTCCTGTCTGATGTACACATGAATACAGGCTGGTGTTGTCTCTAGCAACACAGCAAATATTTGCTTTGGTCGCATGTCCTATATTTATATTGTGTGGAATACCTTAAAAAATGTCATATATATTCTGGATACCTACCGTGTTTCCCCGAAAGTACGCCCTACCCCGAAAATAAGCCCTAACTGGATTATCGTGGCAGACTGCAATATAAGCCCTACCCCGAAAATAAGACCTAGTAAAACTCTGTAAAAAAAAAAACTTTTTAAATGCTGGCTATTGTCTCCGTTTGCTGCTATATTTAAAACAAACATGTTTGCACCCACCGCTGCCCCGCCGGAGTTCCTCTTCTCTCCTCTCGGGATCTCGGCTATTCTCTTTCCTCCCCTCCTCCCACCTCCTCCCACCAGATGTCTTCAGCGCACGGGTGGCAATCATGGCTCTTATTTTTCCTCCTCTCCTCCCGCTGACGTCTGCGCCCCCTCTCTCTTTAGTGCACGGAGCGGGCTGACGTCGCTACAGCTGAACTTCCCTTCATCACCTCACAGATCAGAGATCTCAGGGAAGAATACGGTACCGGTTTTAAACAGGTACTTTTAACAGTATACCAGTATACCAGTATAAAACTGCATACAGTACCAGTAATAATGATTTAAATTAGGACTCCTGACATGACAATGGGGGGTGGGGGTGGGGGGGAGACCTGAGGGCAAGACAGAGAACACAGAATTTTAGATTTTAACAGGTGTTTTAGAAAATAGAGAGGGATAAATGAATAAATTGCTGTAAATGAGAGATTAGGACCAATGGTTCAAAGTAGGGTTGTCCCAATACCACTTTTTTAGGACCGAGTACAAGTACCGATACTTTTTTTCATGTACTCGCCGATACCGAATACTGATACTTTTTTTAAATGTCAAGTGACAGTTTTCAAACCACAATACAGACTAAGGATATTTTCTTTAGAATTATGAAGAACTCTAACTCAATACATTATAAAAGAATAAAAATTAGTAAAAATTAATAAAAATGTTTTATTTACTTGTCACGCAGTAGTAAAAAACTCAAAGAATTTTCACAGAACATGTTGATAAATACAAAAAAAGTATCGGCAGAAGCATCGGGAGCATTTGCGCGAGTACAAGTACTCCCGCAAATACTCGGTATCGGTCCCGATACCGATACTAGTATCGGTATCGGGACAACCCTAGTTCAAAGGGAAATGAAGATGACTGTATTTGAATACCAGTAAATGTTGTTTAACCACTTAAGGACCGCCTACTGCACATTTATGTCGGCAGAATGGCACGGCTGGGCACATCAACGTATATATACGTTGATTTAAGTACCCAGCCGTGGGTCCGAAGCTCCAGGACCGGGACCGCGGGATTCGCGGACCCGATCGCCGCTGGAGTGCGGCGATCCGTCCCTGGAGCGGAAGAACGGGGAGAGCCGTGTGTACACACGGCTTCCCCGTGCTTCTCTGTGGCTGCAGCATCGATCGCGTCATCCCTGTAATAGGGGGATGCGATCGATGACATCACACCTACAGCCACACCCCCCTACAGTTGTAAACACACACATTAGGTCACACATCCCCTACAGCGCCACCTGTGGTTAACTACCAAACTGCAACTGTCATTTCCACAGTAAACAATGCAATTTAAATGCATTTTTTGCTGTGAAAATGACAATTGTCCCAAAAATGTGTCAAAATTGTCCGAAGTGTCCGCCATATTGTCGCAGTCATGAAAAAAATCGCTGATCGCCGCTATTAGTAGTAAAAAAAAAAAATTAATAAAAATGCAATAAAACTATCCCTTATTTTGTAAACGCTATAAATTTTGCGAAAACCAACCGATAAACGCTTATTGCGTTTTTTTTTACCAAAAATACGTAGAAGAATACGTATCGGCCTAAACTGAGGAAAAGAAATGTTTTTTTATATATTTTTGGGGGATATTTATTATAGCAAAAAGTAAAAAATATTGCATTTTTTTTTAAATTGTCGCTCTATTTTTGTTAATAGCGCAAAAAATAAAAACCGCAGAGGTGATCAAATACCACCAAAAGAAAGCTCTATTTGTGGGGAAAAAAGGACGCCAATTTTGTTTGGGAGCCACGTCGCACGACCGCGCAATTGTCAGTTAAAACGAAGCAGTGCCGAATCGCAAAAAGGGGCAAGGTCCTTTACCTGCATTTTGGTCCGGGTCTTAAGTGGTTAATGTGCATACCATAAATAAATAAGCCCTACCCTGAAAATAAGCCCTAGTGTGTTTTTTTAGACTAAAATTAATATAAGACCCGGTCTTATTTTCGGGGAAACGCGGTAATTAATTTGAGAGACATTGCTACTTAACTGCCTCTATTATGCATGGAATGAATGGGTAACATTTAATGGAGAACTAAATTACAATTACAAGGGTACAGGTTAAACTGTACCCTATAAACTCACCAAGGATCTGGGATCAGTGAATGTCTGGGTTACTGTACATCTGGATATAAACAAAGGCTGTGAACATATTATTATCCAAGGAGAGTATAAAACATAGCTATTGCTAATTATTAGAGCCTGTTTACATCATTGCAGTGCAGCAACACTGAAAAGCACCACAACACACCTTATCAAAACGCTTGCATTGCAGCATAGTGCAGTGAAACACATGACAACAATGGTTCATATTGGGGCCCAAATTAAAAAAAAAATATGTTTTGGCTAGTTAGTGTTCCATTTAAACAAGATAATATAATATACTGATTTGGTATTTATTTATTTTTTTAACACAGAGCTAATCTTAACGTATTACAGAAAATGTAGACATTTCATGATAGATAACTTTTGATGATGAATCCTATTATTTATTTTTGCTCTTATTTTTTTAAATAAATATTTGATTAACTGATTGTCATGCTCTAGTATACCACTTACATTTCTCTGAATTTTTTTTGCGTAAATCTGTTATTTTGTAATGACATTTGTCAAAGTCCTCAAAGATACTTACAGCAGGGTGTTGCCAAAGAAGTGACTGATAAGGCAGCAATAAAAGGTTAACTTGTCCATGATGAGGTTCTCATACGGTAAATAAAGGCATCATCTTTAAAGCTAAGGCATTGCTCATCTTGTACAGGTATGTCTTTTTTTGATACATTAATATTTTATGCACAAAATATTTTTAGCTGCTTTTAAAATATTGTCAAATGCAATATATGACTTTCTTGTTTTCAACATTGCAGACAATACTATTTAATAATGACTTCACACAGTATGCTATTTTCTTTATAGGTTGCCCAAATGGTATACCTCAGGGAATTATTCTGCCTATTTGCTGCAGTTACTTTTGCAGTATGCCAAGCTCAATTTTCAGATAAGTGTGCGGGAGCTCCCGGAATTCCCGGTACCCCAGGACAGAATGGTCTTCCAGGACGAGATGGAAGAGACGGCATGAGGGGAGAAGCGGGTATACCTGGTATGAATATTTGTATTACTATTACAATGTGACTAAAATTACTCTTCGTTACATTGAGAATCAGCAGAATAATATTTTATAGCAGGGCAGAATTTCCCGTATTTGACGAGTGAACATATGCCAATATATAACATGTAGAATGGAAGTTAAACATATATAGCAGGTAAGTATATTTAAATAATGCCCTTCATCCATGAACCTACACCTATAGTACAATAAATAGGTTTGTTTGGTCAGCAAATCATGTATGTATATTTACATGAACATGAACGTCCATTAGCCATCCACCTTCATTCATAAACATTGGGGTTGATTTTTTAAAGGCAAAAAGATTTTGCAAGTGCTGTTGCTCCATAGCTTATTGAATGAGGTGAAGCTTCATGTTCCAAAGAATACACAATCACATGCTAGGACATTTTGAAAAAGAACATGTTTTGCTTGCACATAATTGGATGATGGAAGTCAGCAGAGTTCTTCTCATTTACTAAGCTCCAGAACAACTACACTTTGCAGAGTGTAGTCTAATTGCCTTTAGTACATTAACCCCAATGTCTGTTTTAGACACTCAAAGAACGATCCCATCCCAGGAATTGTGTTGTTTAGTTTGATCAGTGAATCTCTTGTAAATGTGAATATCATGAAGTTGCCAATGTACAGCTTTATACCGTAGGCTTGGGTTTTATACCTGAAATCTTAAATTTAGCTTCTTCATTAGCTCCTTTAAAATCTATGCTGAGAAGTTTTAACATTTACTTATTTGAATGCTCTGACCACTAGGCCAGAAAGTACCTATCCTTTAGGTTACAAAGCTATATATGATATAATTAAATATCCTGTGTTGCAAAAAACATTTGTCCAGAAAAGTCCAAAAAAGCCAGTAAGATAGTAATTTAATTTAAGAGATTGTAAATTTAAGAGATTGTAAATTTAAGAGATTGTAAATTTAAGAGATTGTAAATTTAAGAGATTGTAAATTTAAGAGATTGTAAATTTAAGAGATTGCTCTCAGCCTCCTCCAATTTCCCAGATTGATTTTTTGGAAGCTGGGCTCAGACTTCCTGTTAGTGGGGAGTTATGTTTTCCATGGCCCCACTATAGCCACCCTCTCTTGCTTGCTGTCGAGACGGAATAGGGACTACGGACTATGGGATTTGTAGTGTGCATAGATCAGTGAACATAATTGTAACTAAGGTACAATACTCGTTTTAACGAAACATAATTGAGGGGTAAAATGAAAGGTTCATGCACTCACTGAGGATTTTACAAGGAGGTACAAAAACACAGTAAGGAAAGAAAATTGCTTGATTCCCCCACCAACACTGACTGTGGAATCCCTCCCGCAGCACTATTATGTTTTGCCAGCAGGGATCCATCCCTACCAGTAGAATACAATGATTACTGCTGGTGGCTATAGGCAATGTCAGGGATTGCATGCAAAAAATCTGACAGGCTAATTGTACGGGATTGGATTGGTGGATTGACTTCAGTACAACCAGCCTGCCCATAGATGGATTGAATCTTGGTTGTTCCCAGCTAAACTGGCCATCTATGGCTGCCTAATGTCTAAACTCTAACTGATAATTTGCATTTCAGGGCCAACGGGTGCTCCAGGAGGACAGCAAGGACCACCAGGAAGAGATGGTCTTCCAGGCCCATTGGGACCACCTGGTTTACAAGGAATAAAAGGAGAAAATGGAGAAATTGGACTTCCAGGTAAATAAATGCAATTTTATATATATATATATATATATATATATATATATATATATATATATATATATATATATATATATATATATATTCTGTATTATGTTTGCAAATGATTAGTGCTCAGCTAAATAAATCATTTTTAAAACTGCGGCAAACAGCTAAAACATAGCAGAACTATTTATAAATGTGAACTGTTTTAACTGTCAAAATGTAAAAGCTAAGTTCACCTTTGAAACATGTTACACCCATATTTGGGGTTGTTAGGCAGAGTCCATGTTCTCATCAACTCGGGTACAAGATGCTTTTTCAAGTGGGTCCCTCCTGACAATGTACTGGGTGTCAGGAGGGCTAGTTGTAAGTAGGACATCAGGGGGGTGGGTGTCAGAAAGGGTTGAGTGTTAGGAGGGAGTCAGGGTGGTGGGTTTTAGGAGGGATGGGTGTCAGGAGGGTATCAGGGGGTGTGTGTCAGGAGGACCTCAGGGGGTGGGTGTCAGGAGGCCTGGGTGTCAGGAGGGCATTAGGGGACTGGGTGTCAGGAGGGCTGGGGCATTAGAAGGGCTGAGGCGTCAGGAGGGCTGGGGTGCATGGAGAGCACAGGCATTTTTTTTCAATGCAGAGTTGTGCAGGGAAGGTGCAGTTGAAAACCTATATGTCCTGTAGGAAATTCCCTATCACCTTCCAACCTGGTATCACCCATGCCCTTGGATCGGGCAGGAGGGCCGGTGGGGATGACAGCGAAAGAGTTAGGAGAAGAACCTGAACCCACCCAAGCAATTCTAAAGCTTTCCCCTGCAGCTGCACATATGCAATCGGCGGGGGCTTCCTCCGCAGCCTAGCATTAGGTGCCCATGAGCCTGCTCCGCACATGCATGGAGCTCAGGAGAAGACCAGGATGGCAACACTGAGGTGTGTTCGGAAGCAACCTGTCAGCGGTCGACAGGTAGCTTGTGATTGACAGTTTGCCGACCCTGTTATATAGGAACCAATCTCTCCATTTTACACCTGAAGCCGCTTAATGCCCACTTCTCCTACTCTCCCTCCCGGAGGAATTTAGCCTTGGTTCCTTTATATGCCACCGCTCCCACCGTGCCTCCTATTCAGGTGTACAGGGTGGCTGCATGGGCCCCCTGCAGCATATCGACAGGTCGCAATTGTGATCCCTGTAGGTACGCCTGTATTTGTTATTTTGAAAAGCCAATATTAAAAAAAGAATTAAAAAGTGTGGTTTAGCCAATCATTGTCTGAATATTAGATTGTTGTGGTCTGTGTAACTGGGGCTGTGGCAGGAACGTGTCATTCGCCTGCATACTGTGTACTAAGAGGCGTCACTCATTATTATTTCAGAAACTTGGGAGGTATGCATACTTCAGGAAAGAATTTTGTTAGAAAATGTTCATTGTAGGAACATTAATTTGATGTGATACATGTGATATTTAATCATTTTGAAACAGTATAACATCATCTAAAATTGGAAAATGATATGCATTGTGTACACAGTTTAATCTATGATAATGTTGATGTTTTTTTATCATTGTCAGGAACTCCTGCATCACTGGATCCAGAAGTACTTTTTCAGTTGGAAAATATAAACAATCGCATCGCCAAACTGGAAGGAGGTATATATCATAATTAACTATTTTAAAGACTGAAGAAATTAGCATTGTAAAATGTAAAATCAGTATTAGCTTTGCATGTAGAGTGAATAATGGCTTTATGGATCCTACCCAACAGATAAACTGCAAAGAAGTTGTCCCGATACAGTGGCATCATTAGGGTTGGTGTCACCTGGTGCGGAAAAAATTGGTGTCACCCCCCTGGACCAACTATAGTCCCCCCTCAGTACAGACCCCCCTCAATGAACTTAGACCCCCCCACTAAATACAGACCCCATCCTGCAGTATAGATCCCCCTCCCTCAGTACAGACACCCCTCACTAAGAACAGACCCCCTTCCTCAATATAGACCCCTCTCCTTCAGTACAGAACCCCCTCCATTAGTACAGACATCCCCTCATTACAGACCTCCCTCTATCAGTATAGACCCCCTCAGTGCAGACCCCCTCAGTGTAGACTCTCCTCCATCATTATAGACCCTCCTCAGTGCAAAACCCCCTCCATCAGTGTAGACCATCCTCCATCAGTATAGACCCCCCTCTATCAGTATTGATCCCCCTCCGGTGCAGACCCCCCTCTATCAGTATTGATCCCCCCAGTGCAGACCCCTCCAGTATAGCCCCTCTCAGTGTAGACTCCCTCCAGTGCAGACCCCTTCTAGTGCAGATCCCCCTCCATGCAGACCCCCAATGCAGATCCCCTCAATGCAGACCTTGTTAGTGCAAATCGCAAATCCCCTCTATCAGTATAGACCCCCTCAGTGCAGCCCCCCATCAGTGCAAACCCCCTCAGTGAAGACCCCCTCCAGTGCAGACTCTTTAATTGCAGACCCCCCTCCAGTGCATACCCCCTCAGTACAGATCCCCCTCTATCAGTATAGATCCCCTCCAGTGCAGACCTCCTCCAGTACAATATTTTTTACTTTTTGCTATAAGTATCCCAAAAAAAATTAATAATAATTTTATTAAATTTTAGGCCAATATGTATTCTCCTACATATTTTTGGTAAAAAAAATCGTAAGGCACGTACTGGATATTGATTGGTTTGCGCAAAAGTTATAGCATATACCAAATATGGGATAGATTTATGCCATTTTTATTATTTATTTATTTTTTGCTAGCATGGTGGTGATCTGCAATTTTTAGCGGGACTGTGACATTGCAGCGCACAGATCGGACACGTTTGACACTTTTTTGGGACCAGTGACATTGTCACAGCAATCAGAGCTAAAATTAGCCATTGATTACTGTATAAATGTCACTGGCAGGGAAGAGGTTAACACTAGGGGCATTCAATAGGTTACATTTTCCCTACGGAGGCGTTTTTAACCGCAAGCGCACTCATGAGGCATACGGCGGGCGCGCGCCGGCTGGGTGGCAAATTTAAAGGGACTTACAGGTATGCCAATGTGCCTGCCCATGCCATTCTGACGACGTACATTGGTTAAAAAGTTTACATTTTCCAATTGAATGAAATATTTTGTGAACAGTTTATAACAATGTTGTAAGATATTTATTTTTCTTTTAAATTTGGTTACCCTGCATATTTGTTTTTAGATAATTGCATATTTTTTTATATATTTTAGTTCTCCTCCTGCAAGGAAAAATACAACTAGTGAATCATAAAATACTAGCTACTAATGGTAATGAGGTCGATTTTGAAACTTCCAAAACCATCTGTAAGGATGTCGGTGGATGCATTGCTACTCCGATGGATGAAGCTGAAAACAATGCATTGTTAAAAATCCTCAAGGAATTTAACAGATACACATATCTGGGAATACTGGAGGGGCCAACTACTGGAGAATTCCATTATTTGGATGAAGACCCTTATTTGGGTGGAAATCATTTAAACTACACCCACTGGAGAAAAGGTGAACCAAGTGGGAAAGGAAAGGAAAATTGTGTTGAAATGTACACAGATGGAACATGGAATGACAAGGCATGCAACCAGAAGAGGCTCACAGTTTGTGAGTTTTAAATCTTCATGATCATAATGTTCACACTTAAAGAGCCACTCCATTTTCATATATATATATATATATATATATATATATATATATATATATATATATATATATATATATATTTATATAATTTACGGTATATATATATAACTGTTACACAAGTCTTTTTTTTTTTTTTTTTTACTTAATGTCAAGCTGAACTCTAGCCTGATATAAAAGACACATATTAATGCAGCTTTGTGATAATGAATACATCATTAAATGTGTTTTTAAATGCAAGCAGTCCAAGTACCTGAATTAGATCTGTTGTCAGCCTTTTGTAGTTCATGTTCAGCAGAGCAAACGTGTGGTAGAAAGAAGCCAATCAGTTCATTGGCTGACAAGAAGCATACTGAACAGATGAGGGGCAGTGTTGCCAACTGCCAGTATTTTTACTGGCAGCCAGTAAAAGATGGGCACTTTTCTTTTGCCAGTAAATTTCAGTAAAAAAAAAGGGTTGCCAGTAAAAAATATGGCTGTGATGCTTGGCCGAGACCATCCGAGTGCCTGCTACAGTGTGTTCGAACTGTGCCGGCAGTGTGTCACGTGAAGTCATGGTGCAAGGGAATGGAGCAGCCGGAGCCTCATGTGCAGATCTAAAGGAACGAGAGGAATGCAAGCTGGGAGTGGACTGAAGGGACCACCTGCCATAGAGAAAGGGTCAATGTGACTCAGGAGGGGACGTGTCATGTTGATGAGGTTCCATCATCATCTGTGCTTCTTCACACTGCTGTCAGTGTCACTGTGAGAGTCAATTTCATGTGTGTTTGCCGCCCTTTCTAATTACTTACCCTCTTGATTCCTGTCCCTGAGCTACTTATTTACTATATCAAAAATAAAGTAGGAAATATGCCTTAATATCTACTGTAAATCACTTTACATATTGTAACTTCGTTGTAGCCTAAATACTGAAAATTTGCACTTAATATTGTAATTTTGTAACTTTGCCAGTAAAGACTTGGTTGTGTCACAAAATTTTGGGTGTCGTGTAATTTTGGGTGGGTGTCATTCCAATCTGGTAGGTTGGCCTAAATACTGAAATTTGCACTGTAATCTTGTAACTTTTGGCTATGCCAGTAAAAACTTGGCTGTGCCAGTAAATTTTGGGTGTCATGTCAGTAAATTTAAATCTGGTAGGTTGGCAACACAGATGAGGGGCAGAGTGTCAGAGAAATGACCCCACTCTGTTGCTTCTCTTTCGCTGTCCAATTACTTACTGTACATGGTGTGACAGGTCCAGAATGACATGAGCTTACAGGAAGATAATTTAATGCTGGCCATCAGACTGTTGGCTAATTTATCTTTGAATAATTTATCTTGTGAATTTATTTGTTAGCAGTACAACTAATGCCCCGTACTCACAATAAGAATTTCCGATGGCCTAAAATCCAATGGAATTTTTCGTCGGATTTCCGTTCAAGCTGTCTTGCATATACACAGTGACGTAAAACACTATGGCGAGTTGCACACAGACGATTAGAATTTCCTATCGCTTTTTTTCCATTGGAAAAAAAAAAACATGTTCTATTTCTAAACACCAACAGAAAAAAGTCTGATAGGGTCCACACACGATCGGAATTTCCGATGAATAAAGACCGATGGTGTGTACGTGGCATAAGTCTTCTCTTTTTGTCAGTGATATTTTTCCAGGATTATTCCCATTAGAGTATTGAAGAATTTGCTAATGAAAACAGTATCATTAGTAGCAATAAGCATGCAATTTTTGAAAGGTCATTCTTGCCAAACCAATCTGTTAAAATTCTACAAGGAAGTGAGCTGCTGTATAGATAAAGGTAAAAAAAAAAAAAAGGGAAAGAGGGCGCCAGGGGGTTAAACGACAGATAGCTTTAATTCGTTTTCAGAACACAGCATCCACTTACATATAAAAGATTGAAAGTCCAGTATGTAGATCCTGTGTACAAGTCTTTAATGTGGCGTCCTTCCGCGCTGGTTGTTGGCTGAGAGTGCTCACGAGCCTCACGATGTCCGTCTACTCAGATCGTCGGTAAACCGGCTAACATGGAGGGACTGACTGAAAGCGAGGCCTGGAGCGCAGCTGAGTCGCGGTGACGTCACTGGGTTGCGACGACGTTTCGGAGCTTGCGCCTGTAAGCAAATAGGCGCGCTCCTTTCTCAAGCATCCTGGAGTCTGGGCTTTTGTCTCCCCCATTTGTGAAGGCCTGCCTCGGGACAACGACCAGGACCATCAGCTTTAAACAGAACCAGCATTCTCTTCTCCATGTCTCCACTTTTCATCTACAGGTCCTTTTTATCCTCACATATATAATGTTTTTAATATTTTTGTTTCTATGAAGGACTTCCTTAAAAAATAGCGGACTTTTTTAACTGCTATATACTGCTGATTGTTTTTGCGCCACTATCTGTATTTTTTGTATAGATAAAGGTAGGCCGGCGGATGTGGTGCATCTGGATTTTTAAAAAGCATTCAAAATAGTTCCACATAAATGCTTAATTTACAAACTGAGGTCTATAGGCATGGACCTCAGTTTTTTTTTTTTTACGTGGATAGAAAACTTATTATAGGGGTGTGTTCAAAGGGTGGTGATAAACAGCAAGTACTCGGATTGGTCTGAAGCGGTAGGTGGGGTACCCAAAGCTCTGTTCTGGGACAAATTCTGTAAAAAAAAAGTCATAAATGATATAAAGATTGGTAGAAATATTTCAATCTCTATGTATGCTGACAATACAAAGCTACTGTAAGTAGGGCAATAACTTCATAGTAAGACATAGAAACCTTACAAGAACACCTCAATCAAATAATGGGGTGGGCAACTACATGGAAAATGATTTAATGTTAAAAAATGTAAAATAATGCAAATAAAGTTTCTCACTGGGGGGGGGGGTAGTAGATCACAGGCTCAGCAAGGGCATCAAGGGCATGCAATATTAGCATGCATATAAAGTGAATTTACTCCAGAGATAAAACAATAATCCTGCCACTTTATGAAACTTTTATCCGGCCACATCTGGAGTATGCTGTGCAGTTTTAGTCACCAATTCTCAGGAGGGAGGTGCGGGAACCAGAGAGAGTCCAGAGAAGGACAATAAAGTTATTAGGGGACTGGAGGACCTCAGTTAGGAGGAACGACTACAAACATTAAACGTTTTCTCTCTGGAGAAGAGACGGTTGAGAGGAGATCTGATCGCGATATACAAAGACCTAAGTGGTGATTTTAGCATAGGGAATATTCAGTCCAAGGGAATATAATATGACACAGGGCCACTCAATGAAATTGGAGGAGAAGCGGTTTAATCTTAATCTGCATAGGGTTTTTTTTCTCACTGTCAGGGCAGTAAGGGTGTGGAATTACCTTCAAATTGGAGGTGTCTTATGGAAGTATTTTTATTTTGAAAAATTCTTCAATGTGTATCTTAGCGAACACAGTATACAGGGATCTTGGAAATGATTTTTGACCCACTAACTGGATGGAATGGTGTCTTTATTCAACCTTACCAACTATATACTATACTATATATACTATATCCTTGTAACTATCATAAAAATGTTGTCCGTATTTTCGAAAATTATGAATTGACCAGTGTAGAACAGGGCTGGCAATCACTATGCCTGTAAAATAACATCCTTTTGTCTGTCATTGTTCTCATTTATACAGTTCACTGTATATCTAGTAGTTAATCAGTTCCATCAGAATTTCCTGACATGTAAAGTTTAAAACTGGAAGTAAAGTTCCACACATTACTTTTAAAGTTAAGCCTATAATAAGGCTTATTAATAGGTAGTGTAAATATCTCCTAAATGGGCACTGTAACGACACCCTTGCTCTCTCGGTTCCGCTCTCCCGACACTCCTCTGCTACTATTGGATCAGATTGCAGATTGCAACATCTGATGGTTCGGTCATCTAAGGCTCGGGGATCCGAACTACAGCTATGTGCCATTTGAAATCCATTAGAACAAACACCAGGCAGGCTGTATGTAAGTTCAAACAGGAATACCTTTATTGGAAGCACACAACACACTTTTATACAGAATTTGGAACATCCCGCCCAACAACCGCTTTCCTATTGGTCAATTGTAAATTACATGTAGTTCTCCTTCAGGTCCACTTAGCCATGCAAATGAGGACTTGAAAATGGGTTCAGCAGGGATTGGTCCGATAGCTTGAATAGAAGGAGTGCTATGTGTAATGAGACAGAAGCCCCAGTGGGCAATCAATGTACACAATAGCCAAACACAGAACAATGGAACCTTAAAACAGGGCAGAAGACCCCCCACTGTGTAACAGATTTCAAGGAGGAACACTTCTGCATTCCAAGGTTCATGACAGGCATCATTTAGGAGATATTTACATTACATTCAGCCAGTGACGTCACTGGCGCATGCGCTCTAAAGGAACGGCCAGTCGTACCATTCCTTTCAAGCCCTGTGCAGTAATCAGCAGCTCCCGATGCATACTAGCACATTACCTTACAAGGTGTAAAAAAAAGAGGTTTATAACATACTTCTAGCAAAATCCTCACAGTTTTTACTACTCAAAATAAATTTTATATAAAAGGAATAAAGTAGCAATTTATCATTTTGTGCCCTTTTGCATAGTTTTAAGGTATTGATTTAAAATAATGAGTTGGGTTAAAGTAGTTAAGTGCACAGCAAATGTAGGTTGGTGTGGTTCCATTACAAAAGGAAGATATTAGAATTATTACTGTATAATTGTGGTTTGAAGTAAGCATACATTGAAAAGAACTGGACTAAAATGGAAAATCAAAACAAGCTGTAAGTATATGACCAAGTGCCAGTTGAGCTGTAATACAGTAGTGGTAATCCCCCTACTGGGAGATTCACAAGACTCATCCATACCTAAAATATTTTCATTGTAGTAATTCACAAGAGTTTCATTCAGTAACTGAATGTGTAAATGTGTAATGGTTAAATCACACTTTACCTGCAATGAGGTCACTACTTTCTAAGAGAACACACTTCTCAGCCCCTGAAAATATTACCTTGCTTCTGTTAAAGAGACCCTGCTAGTCTCTAATAAAATCCTACCTAAAGTTCCCAGCAAGAGAAGAGTGATTATACACATCTATCTGGCAGCCCATGTCTCATACCTTCTCACCATTTCAGAACTGCAGCCTTAAGACATTCTGGCATTCAACACTTTCAGGAGGCTCAGATAACTGTGTCTCCTCCCAGCCTGCCACAAACTGTGGCTCCTTCCTCCCGCCCCTATGTCACTGCTGTGCCAGCTGCCAAAAAAATCATATGGAGGCCACAGTGCTGGAAAAGAAGGAAGGTAGGAGACCATGCCACCAGAGAAGTAAATATATTGGCTCTTCGTATGCAGAAAACTACATAGACACTACTTAGACACTGTGGCCCGGATTCACGTACCTGGGCGCATCTTTATTCTGGCGTAGCGTATCTTGTTTACACAATTCGCCACCGCAACATTGAGAGGCAAGCCTGGTATTCACAAAGAAAATACGCGCAACGTTGCAGCGGCATAACGTATAGTTGTCGGCGTAAGCCGACGTAAGTCAAAGTAGGTGGAAGTGGGCGTGATATATTATAATGAAGTGTGACCCCATGCAAATGATGGGCTGAGCTTCAAAAAAACTAACTGTGCATTCGTCGTATCTTGAATGCATCCCAGTGCGCATGCTCACAGTCACGTCAAAATTTCTGCCTAAGATACGTCAAAACACTGCCTACGACGTGAATGTAACCTTCGCACAGCCCTATTCACGTACTACGTAAACGGCGTACACGACGTAAAATTTGACGGATCCGTTCCCTGGCCCATACATTTGCATTACCTGCGCTTCCTATATGAGAGGTAATTTTACGCCGGACGTAACCCTTACGCAAATCACTTAAAAACATGCGCCGGTCGCAAGTACGTTCGTGAATTGGCGTAACTCATTTTTATATTTAACATGGGTACGCTGAATGCGTCCAGTGTATCTATGCGCCCATGATACGTCGGTGTAGGCAAGTTACGTTGGACGGCTGAAGCCATGTTTTACGACGTATCTAGCTTAGCGAATTGTCATAACAATACGACGGCGCACATTTGTACTTATGACGGCACATCTCTACATACGCCGGCGTAAAACTTTTGTGAATCCGGGCCTGTCCCTTTAAGTGCTCAGAAAACTAAAAATACACTGGTGTTACAAAATGCCATAGTCCAAGCTACCAGTGTTGCTCATCTTACTTTAAAAAAGTAATTAGTTACAGTTACAAATTACTTCTCCGAAAAAGTAATTGCGTTAGTGACTCAGTTACTACATTGAAAAAGTAATTAGTTACTCAGCGAAGTAACTGATTTTTTTTTAATATTCTACAATGCTTTGTTGAGAAGCAGGTGACGGGCGCTTGCCAGGGAGCAGTGAATTAATACTCCAAGACAAAAGAATGCCAGATCCTTGAGAGAAAAAACCGGAAACAAATGGTGATCTCGTGTATATCCCAGCCTAGGTACATCCGTCCCACCATGTATATCCCAGCCTAGGTGCATCCGTCCCACCATGTATGTGCAGATAATAGGACTTAAAACCCTTATCCATCTGCTACATATTACATCCAAATTATAAGCTGGATTAAAATGTATGTTTATAATATACATTCCCTTGACGTTTACAGAGTCTGTAATTTAAAATCTTATATTAGGCTTTATTAGAATTTTCTATAGTTTATTGTTTATTATTTTATTTATCTTATATAAGCTTTATTAGATGCAAGGGATCTGGAATGGGGATGTCAGATTTGTCTTTGTTGTCTGATGAAGAGATGAAATCACTGACCAAAAATAACCTGCTCATCATTGGTCTGTATAGGTGTCCTGCACTTACCATGTTGACCACTAGATGTCGCTGTGTACACTGTGTTGTAAAGGGAACGTTTGTTCTGTGGAACATTTTGTTCCGGCCGTGTGTTCCCCGGATCATTGATCAGGTTGCGCACACAGTGTGTGTGATCGATGTGAGTTGTTCCCCGATGATAGGTCAGTGTGAGGCGGGTGGGGCTCATTGTATCCAGGGCTCCTTGCGATTGGGAGTTTCCAGACCGCTGTGACAGGCCATCACAGCGGTCACATGATTCTAAAGCGGAGTTCCACCCATATGTATGTTCACAGCGCCGGCAGAAGCAATTACTTTGCTGCCATCTAGTGGCGGTAGATGTAACCCTCAAAATGGGCTGCGTTAGGTAACTGCGTTTATTGTAACTCCGTTACTTACAACACTGCAAGCTACACCTCTTTTCATCTATATAGAAACAACTTTTCTAAGAAGTTTTATACATATGTGCTAGTATGTATGACCTCAGGAAATGATGGAGGTGGTTATGAACCTGGCCAGTGCAGCCATAGTTCTGCAGTGTATAGCAAGCAGAATGTTTAGGAACCAACAAAAGGATAGGGCGGCAATAATGAGGCATCAGTTCCATAGACCTGACTCAATAAATACATGAAGAATTGCACCAACAAGGCAACATCTACAATTTGCAAGACCCAGCCATTGAAGCTAAAGGACTGCAAGACAGAGGAAGTAC
Source organism: Rana kukunoris (assembly GCA_029574335.1). Taxonomy (NCBI): domain Eukaryota; kingdom Metazoa; phylum Chordata; class Amphibia; order Anura; family Ranidae; genus Rana; species Rana kukunoris. The sequence goes on from CM056056.1 coordinate 143,678,250, forward strand.
TCTAGGGGAAGTCTGAGCAGAGGTATCTGAAGGAACATATCCTCTCTAGGAGAGAAATCGTTGAAACACATCTGAGTTTGAGTAATGAATCCAAACACCCCCAAGTGTTTTGTCTGTTTCCTGGGCCTGCATCTCCACTATAAGCATGATATCTTTGATAATATATACCCATAGGTCAGTCGGCAGGGTATTATCCTTATTCCAGAATCTAGATGTAGCACTACCCCCGAAGGAGCTGCTGGCTTGATTTGGGCCTACGCTCTGGCTATCAACCCCTGAAACTGGCTCAAACCCACTCTCGGCACAACTGGTTATAAGTACGAATTGTGGACCCCACCAACTGCTAAGGAACACAATATTCTATCACAGTACAATAAATATGTAAATAGATTGTTACCTTGTGTTGCACTGGACCCACAGGATAGACCGCACACAGATTTTCGCTTAACCAAAAAGGACTTTACTTGGTAAATATAAAAGTAAGGAACAATGGTAAACAGGTAATATACGACTTTCAGGGCCCTGCAAGAGTCAAAAGAATAGTAACAGTAAATGCAGGTTGAATTATAATAATGGTGCAGACCTGTGTAAGTGCACAGCCAAAGAATTCCCTCAGTAAGATATTCACACTGAAGCACCTCTTAGATAGGCCTCACCCAGCTCCACTGATAACAATGCTGGGAAATTTAATACAAACAAATACTTATGCAGGGCTCAAAATTTCAAGTCCTGAGCTACTAGCCAGGCCTTAAGAGTTACTCCAGTTGTCCCACCTAATTCATACACTGCCCTGCGCCTAATTGCACCCGTAATAACGCCCTCGTAGATTATCTCATGGAATGACACTGTTAAATGTTTTATGCAGAATCAAGTTACAAAATTAAATATTAAATATTACATATTAAATATTAAATATTACCAACAGCAACTTGAACAAATTGGGACAGGGCACTGGGGGCAGACCAGAGGGACAGGGCACTGGGGGCCCTCTCCTATTCATCTCATCATCAGGAGCCTGTGTGTGTGGCTCCACGCTTGCATGTCCCCACCTCCCCCTTTTATTCAGGCTGGCAGTGAGGAGAGGAGCTGCAGCACAGCGGGAGGGAGTACAATCCAGTGCTGAGATCCACACAACTGCACAGCCATTGACACCATAGCACAGCGCACACTGACACAGCACATATTGAGACCAGTCTGTTCACAGTGCTCAGGCTGAACTGTTTGACACTTACATAGAGCACAAGGAGAAGAAAACTGCACAAACTGGAAGGCTGCCGCTCTCATGTCAGGGCAACTTTCAGTGAGTGCTGCACCGAAATGGTAATTTCGCAATCCTCCACCTCACTCATTACTTTCTGCTCTCCAGCTACATTGGTTGGGGGTAGGGGGGCAGGCTCAGAGAGGTCATACTATTAGGTCCCATGGCTTAATGAGAATTGTAAGAAGAGCACCTGTGTACTGCTCTGCCTGTGCGCGGCTCACCAGACTACTTTTCCTGAGCATGCACCTTTCTTCTCCGGCCGCCAATCTCATCGGGACTCTAAGTGTAGGCACAGATTGGAGGGAGATTGGTCATGCAGCCCTGTCATCACTCGCCCCCAGCTTAAATCCACTCGCCAAATGCTAGTAGGCAAGTGGAAATTTTGAGGGCTGCATATGGATATCAACAACTCAATTTGCCCAATAGGCAGTCTTTGAATCAGATACTCCCCCAGGGTAGTTTGGTTTCTCAGACCAAACGTCAATATGATAGTTTTTACTGTTACGCTTATTATATTAGTTGCATGCATTGGTGCACAATGGTTCATTTGTAATCCGAGAAGGGGGACAAATTAATTGATGAACGTTGCTCGGGTACTCGAATCACAATAGTAAACGATCCACCCTCCTTCAATACAGTCAGTATGCTTGGGCAAGTGCTTGTCTCACCCAGCCAGACTAGGCCTTGACTTTCCGGGTTACTCTGTCTGCGAACTCCGATCCACAGTCCTTCCGGCAATGAGAGTCTCCGGTCCTAGCACGGGTCACCGTTGCAACGTCCGGTCCCTCCGTCAGAGATCCTCTCTGTATCTCAATGGACGATCCTCACAGGCATGGATAGGCCTCAAGACTCAGGTCTAGGCTTTCGGAGGGGCGCCTGACACAGGCGCCCTCCTTGGTTGAAGAGGTGGTCCAGAGAGAGCGCACCAAAGATGTCCTTATCCTTAAATTCCGTCTCCCAGCAAGCTGTGCGAGGTGCAAAGCATTGTGGGATTGTAGCTCTCTGGGTATTGTAGTCTCTCAATTAACCAGGCAAATGGAGTCTTTATCTCCCTGTACTTCGTTTCCCAGAATTCCCTCTGCACAAATGTAAAACCAGATAGAAGGTGGCTATCCAATAATTGGCCACAAGAGGGAGCTGAGTTCCTTCTATATCTGCAAATGGTAGTCTTTGAATCAAGTAGAAAGGGATACCTTGCTACATAGAGATAAGTTGATGGGCTGCGGAAAGAAAAAAATCTAAGGAGACTAGATTTTTGTGACCTTACCGACCCTGGTAAGGTCACCTAAGCTACCTTAGGTAAAGGGGAAGAGTGATTCATTATAAATTCCGTTATATATTTGAAAAATACGTTTTCATAGAGGACGAACATGGTCACATCCCCACCAGATGTGCAGATAATTCAGATAAGATAATGTCCAGATGCAAAGTCAATGGGAGCTGAATATTTAAAAACGATAATGGTAATATTGTGGGCTAATAGTAAGAATGAGCTCAAGGTTTTGTCCAAACTTTGGCTTCTCAGGCGTTCGAATGTCACAACCCCATTCACTTACATATCCAGGAATCCTTGACCATTTAAGCCACAGGACATGTATTAAAAAATAAAATAGTGTGGGGTCCCCCCCCCCCCTTTTGATAGCAGATCCTTTGAGACTGGTATGAATTTTAAAGTGGTAAACCTTAAAGGGGTTGTAAAGGTATTTTTTTTCCCTAAATAGCTTCCTTTACCTTAGTGCAGTCCTCCTTCACTTACCTCATCCTTTGATTTTGCTTTTAAATGTCCTTATTTCTTCTGAGAAATCCTCACTTCCTGTTCTTATGTCTGTAACTCCACACAGTAATGCAAGGCTTTCTCCCTGGTGTGGAGTGTCATGCTTGCCCCCTCCCTTGGACTACAGGAGAGTCAGTGGGGACCCACTTGACAAAGCACCTTGTCTTCATGTTGATAAGAACAAGGGCCTATGCCACAACCTTTGTCCAGCGGTTGTGGGGGTCTGTGGGTGGGCAGTCTATTGGAATCAGGAAGCTCCCTTTAACAATAAGTTGGCAAGTCCTTTATATAAAAAAAATAAAAATAATCCCCCTCAAAAAAAAAACTGTTTCAATTGGCAGTAACAAATTTTCTTAAATTTTCAATAAAAAAGGACACAGACCCTCCCAAAATACATTGAAGACCCTTGGAAGAATCTCTGTTTTTTTTTGTTTTTTTTGAACAACAAAGACTTTTAAAGAAAAATTCAATTTTTCCATCAATGTTAAACAAAATTCTCCTTTGTAAGTGGCAGTTAGACATTTTTTTTTTCAGTTCCGAATATAAATGTGGACAATTTTTTGCTCATTCAGAGATTTGGTTTTATCCAAATCACTGAATAGTACTGAAGTTATCTAAAATGTGTTTACTTTCATTTTGTATACTGTATATGTTCTCTAACAAATGCAAAATGATCGAACAATTTAAACTCTGTGTTATGAATAACTGGTTGACCCGGACCTTTAGGCAGGTAAAGGACCTGGCCAGTTTTTGCGAGACGCTTTAACTGACAATTGCGTGGTCGTGCAACGTGGTATTTGATCACCTCGGTTTTTATTTTTTGCGCTATAAACAAAAATAGAGCAACAATTTTGAAAAAAATTCAATATTTTTTACTTTTTGCTACAATAAATATCCCCCAAAAATATATAAAAAACAATCCTCAGTTTAGGCCGATACCTATTCTTCTACCTTCTTCTACCTATTTTTGGTAAAAAAAAAATCGCAATAAGCGTTTATCGATTGGTTTGCGCAATTTTATAAAAAAATATATTTTTACTACTAATGGCGGCGATCAGCGATTTTTTTTCGTGACTGTGACATTATGGCGGACACATCGGACAATTTTGACCCATTTTTGGGACCATTGTCATTTTCACAGCAAAAAATGCAATTAAAAATGCATTGTTTACTGTGAAAATGACAATTGCAGTTTGGGAGTTAACCCCTTCAGCGCCCGCTAGTGGTTAAGTGTGACCTCATCTGTGTTTCTAACTGTAGGGGGCGGGGCTGGACGTCTGACGTCATTGATCGCGTTTCCCTATATCAGGGAACACACGATCAATGACAGCTCCACAGTGAAGAACACAGCTCTCCCCTTTCTTCAGTTCCGGGGACCGATTGCAGGACTCCAGCAGCGATCGGGTCAGCGGGTCCTGCGGCCGCGGTCACAGAGCTTCGGAGGGGCTGTCCCCCAATCCATACCAGGCCCTTTGGGGGCCTGCCACCGTGTCCAACTTCACTGTACAGTCAATGCACGATATCTATAACGTGGACGCATGCACAGCACCCTCCTGCGCCTGCTCACAACCACGCCGGCACAACTGCCTAAGCTACGCCGGATCACCACGTACGCCGTGAACTTACGTATGCCCAACCAGACACATGTCCAACGCACAATACGCCGGCCTGTGTTCTGTGGGGCAGACCTTTGCATGTCTGTTGCCGGCTTGCAGCTCATCTATGGGGAATAACTTTACGCCGGACGTACAACTTATGTGCATCTCGCGTTGCATGCGTCAGCGCACGCACGTACGTAAATCGCCGTATTTCCCTCATTTGCATGTTTGAATGGCTAATCAATGGAAGCAGCACCATGCGTCCAGCCCATATGTACCCAACTCCGGCATGTGCAAGCTACATCGGCGGGGTGTAGCCTGTTTTTAGGCCCATGTTGGTTTGTGGGTCTGCCGCACACATACGTCGTCGGCGTAATGTGCTATACGTCGGCGTAAGTGCTTTGTAAATCTGGGCTTTGGTGTTTACAAGTTTAAAACGTTTTTTTTGTTAGAAAATTACTTAGAACCCCCAAACATTATGTATTGTTTTTTTTTTCTAATACCCTAGAGAATAAAATGGCGGTAATTGCAATACTTTCTGTCACATCGTATTTGCGCAGCACACTTTTTTGGAAAAAATACACTTTTTTGAATTAAAAAATAAGACAACAGTAAAGTTAAACCAATTTTTTTAATATTGTGAAAGATGATGTTACATGAGTAAATTGATACCCAACATGCTTCAAATTTGCACCGCGACAAACTTTTACCCTTAAAAATCTCCATAGGTGATGTTTCATAAATTCTACAGGTTGTGTTTTTTGAGTTACAGAGGAATTACTGCTCTCACTCTTAGGCCCCGTACACACGGCCGAGGTTCTCGCTGAAAATCAGCGAGAACCTCGCTGGAATGCACATTCCAGCGAGGACCTCGGCCGTGTGTACGGTCTCAGCGAGCTTCCCGTCGGGAAGCCCGTCGAGCCGAAAAAGAGAGCACGCTCTCTATTTCCTCGACGGCCCGCCTGGAAGAATGGCTGGTTGCCATTCCCGACGGGCGGGTCGCCGAATCCGACGGCCGGGAGAGAACCTCGACGGGCGGAACGATGTGTTCTGCCCGTCGAGGTTCTCTGCCGTGTGTACGGCACCTAACGATCGTGGTGATACCTCACATGTGTGGTTTTAACATTGTTTACATTTTCGGGGTCTACTCACATATGCGTTCGCTTCTGCATGTGAGCTTGGTGGGACGGGGCGCGTTAACACTTTAATTTTGTTTTATTATTTATTTTACCTTTATTTTATTTTATTTTTACACTGTTCTTTTAAAAAATAAATTGTGTTACTTGTATTCCTATTACAAGTTGAATGTAATAAGTTGAGTTGAATGGGCATGCACCTGAAACTGAAGAAATATTCCCTCCGCTCCGACCAGCACATGATCATCAGAAAGGGGCACAGATAATGGAAAAAAATACAGCCCCCTAAGCTAGTAGTAGTGGCAGAACAGGGGGGGGGGTGTAATTCAGATTTATTTATTTTATTCTGCACTGATTGTCTTTGAAATTGCCCCAGCCCCTGTTCAAATCCAATCCGGGGACAAAACCGAGCACAGACTATGTCCGGAAACAGTGTCCTCAACCCGGGGACTGTCCCCAGAAATCGGGGATGTCTGGTCACCCTAACCTATGGTAAGTGTAGTGAAAAAACTGACTGGCATATCGTGTTGCCCCATTCTACCCCAATCAGAAACGCAATGACCACTGGCCATGAGCGATCACGGGCACGAGAGGCAGAACAGGAAAGTGTATGTGTGTGTAAACACACAAATCCCTGTTCTGTTCTGTGAGGAGAGACAATAGCTAGAAACCATGATCTGTCATTTCCTCTAGTCCGTCCCCTCCCCACACAGTTAGAACGCACAGTCCAGGAATACATTTAACCCCTTGATCGCCCCTAGTGTTAACCCCTTCACTGCCAGTGACATTTTTACAGTAATCAGTGTATTTTATAGCACTGATCGCTGTATAAATGCCAATGGTCCCAAAAATGTGTCAAAAGTGTCTGATGTGTCCGCCATTATTTAGCAGTACCGATATTAAATCGCAGATTGTCGCCATTACTGGTAAAAAAAAAAAAAATATTAATAAAAATGCTAAAAATCTATCCTCTGTTTTGTAAACGCTATAACTTTTGCGCAAACCAATTGATATATTCTTATTGCGGTTTTTACTACCAAAATTATATAGAACAATATATATTGGCCTAAACTGAGAAAAACATTTTATTTTATTTTTTTAATTGGGGATATAGCAAAAAGTACAAAATATTGTGTGTTTTTCAAAATTGTCTCACTTTTTATGTTTATAACGCAAAAAAATTAAAATCACAGGGATGATCAAATACCAACTAAAAGAAAGCTCTATTAATGGGAAAAAAAGAACGTCAATTTTGTTTGGGTGCAGCGTTGCACGACCGCTCAATTGTCAGTTAAAGCGATGAACTGGCGAATCACAAAAAATGGCCCTGTCATTGGGCATGCCAATTCTTCCAGGGCTGAAGTGGTTAAAGTGCAGAGGCCAATTTTCAGCTTTTAGTGCAGTTGCACTTTAAACAACAATTGTGCAGCTATGCAACACAGTACCCTATGGAATTTTGTATTTATTGTTTTTTTTAAACAGATAGAGCTTTCTTTTGGTAGTGTTTAATCACCACTGGGTTTCTTATTTTATTGCTTAACAAATACAACCCTTTCTCTTTGTTTCTGTTGTACAATTTTGCAAACAAGTAATATTTATTTTTCACTGATGTGCGCTGATGAGGCGGCACTGATATACTGCACTGATGGGCGCTGATAGACTGCATTGATGGGCACTAATGAGGCTGCACTGATGAGGCTACACTGATGGGCTGTATTGATCGGCACTGATCAGCTGCACTGATGGACACTGATATGCTGCATTGATGGACACTGATATGCTGCACCTATGGACACTGATATGCTGCACTGATGGACACTGATGTGCTGCACTGATTGGCACTGATCAGTGCCCTGTTTATTAGTGTAAACATCCCCTGCAACTGGAAAGCCGGTTATCGGCTTTCCTTTCCCCAGTCACTAATAATGCTAAGAAAAGGAAATACTAATAACCGATAACGATCTCCCCTCGAAACGCAGCAACTGACTGGAAGGTTTTTCGACTTGCTGGTAACAGTCTCGGTATCCTGGTCACTTTGTGTCTACTATGGACCTTGATATACTTTTATTATATATGTGTGTGTGTGAGTATACCTCTTTTTATAAGTTATTAAAGATGCCACTTGGGTAATGCGCAAGGTTGGTGTTCCTTCATTTTTTTTTTGTTACAGTTAATCAAATCATGTGAGTAGGGATTGGGGTAGGACTAAGCAATGCTGTGTGCTAGCTTAGGAACGTGCCTGCATGTGTACCCCCATAGCAAAGGGGTGCTCTGTGCATTACCATTGTGAAGACCAGGTAAGTACTTTACAAATCCCTTTTTTCTTTATTTTAGAAAAAAATACACCAGAGCCTTTGGTATCATATTAATTAATACATAAGACCCCTTTCACACTGAGGAGTTTTTCAGGTGGTACAGCGCTAAAAATAGTGCTGCTCTACCGCCTGAAAAACTCCTTCACTGCATACTCAATGTGAAAGCCCGAGGGCTTTCACACTGAGGCGATGCGCTGGTGGGAGAGAAAAAAAATCCCCTGTCAGCAGCATCTTTGGAGCGGTGAGAGGAGCGGCGTGTATACCGCTTCTTCACTGCTCCTTCCCATTGAAAACAATAGGAAACCGCGACAATACTGCCCGCAATGCGCCTCTATAGAGGCGCATTGCGGGCGGTATTAACCCTTTATCGGCCGCTAGCCGTGGTTAATACCGATTCCAGCGGCAATTCCAGCGGTATAGCGCAGCTATTTTTAGCGGCGCTATACCGCCACCGCAGATCCCGCCCCAATGTGAAAGGGGTCTTACATTTTAGGGCGTTTTTGCAGTGCCTCAGTGTGAAAGGTAAGGCATTTTTACAGCGCTTTCAATTCATTTCAATAGAGAGGGGCGTTTTTGGAGTGTTTTCTTCAGCGCCCAAAAGCTGTTCCAAAGATGCTGCTTGCAGGACTCAGTGTGAAAGGGTCCATTGACACGCATGAAGAGTGTTTTGTAAACATTTTAATAGCACTATTTTTAACGCTAAAACGCTGTAAAAACGATTCAGTGTTAAAGGGGTCTAAGGGAAATGTCACATGCCCATTTACCTTGTGCAGCTATTGTCAGTTCTGACAGCTGTTCACTTTTAATTTTTGTTGTCTTTTTAGCTCAAACTGCAAATTCTAAAAGGCATTACTGTATATATATAAAAGTAACAGCAACTATACAAATTGTTCTTTACATTTTTTTCGCCAAGTATCAGGTTTTCATGTCATGGTTATTTAAAAGCATGCAGAATTTTGTAATTTATTTAACTTCTTCAACTGATGTTTACTTTACTTGACAAGTGTGTCTAAGAAGTTTTCTGAAATTAATGTTGCAATTTCTCCACTAAGTCCAGAACAAATTTATTTAATTTATTTACTTTCCACAACTGACATTTTCTTGGCTGAACAAGTGTTTTTAAGAAGTTTTTCGTAAATTAATGTTGCAATTGCTCTACTAATCTAAAACAAACTGACTCTGTCATGGAGAGGATACGAATACATCAGAATACGCTAAATGTTCAAGTAACAAAATATTTAGAGAGTTTCAGAAATTCTAGGAAACCAAGTGTTTGGACATTGCATCGCTTGCTGTAAGATATGATAAGGCTGATAAGATAAGATAAGAATGTTTTTTTTTTTTTAGAACACCAGCATTCTTTTATTCTTATTGACTTTTGGGAAAAACTATTTTAATTCAAAATATGTCAAACATCAAAGACCTTCATTTCATAACATATTTTTAGTATCTTGTAAAAATGAATGAGCACCAATAATTGCTTTCCTTTCCGGATGTTGTCAGGACAGATAAATATAGAGCTACTCCCATAAGAGCAGCAGGAATTACTTGTCCAGGTCTTCCCAACTTCAGCCACACAGCCAGAACAAATATCTGGACAGAGCTCTTCAGGACACCAGTCCTCTTTAACCACTTAAGACCCGGAAATTTAGGCAGCTAAAGGACCTGGCCAGTTTTTGCGATTTGGCACTGCGTCGCTTTAACTGACAATTGCGCGGTCGTGCGACGTGGCTCCCAAACAAAATTGGCGTCCTTTTTTTCCCACAAATAGAGCTTTCTTTTGGTGGTATTTTATCATATCTGCGGTTTTAATTTTTTGCGCTATAAACAAAAATAGAGCGACAAGTTTAAAAAAAATTCAATATTTTTTACTATAATAAAAATCCCCCAAAAATATATATAAAAAAAATAGTTTTCCTCAGTTTAGGCCGATACGTATTATTCTACCTATTTTTGGTTAAAAAAAAATCGCAATAAGTGTTTATCGGTTGGTTTGCGCAAAATTTATAGCGTTTACAAAATAGGGGATAGTTTTATTGGATTTTTATAATTTTTTTTTACTACTAATGGCGGCGATCAGCGTTTTTTTCGTGACTGCGACATTATGGCGGACACTTTGGCCAATTTTGACACATTTTTGGGACCATTGTCATTTTCACAGCAAAACTTAAAATGCATTGTTTACTGTGAAAATTACAATTGTAGTTTGGGAGTTAACCACAAGGGGGCGCTGAAGGGGTTATGTATGACCTAATATGAGTTTCTAACTGTAGGGGGGTGTGGCTGTAGGTGTGACGTCATCGATTGTATTTTCCTATAAAAGGGATCACAGGATCGATGACGGCGCCACAGTGAAGAATGGGGAAGCTGTGTTTACTCACAGCTCTCCCTGTTCTTCAGCTCCGGGGACCGATCGCGGGACTCCATCGGTGATCGGGTCCCGCGGTCACGGAGCTTCGGACCGCTACCCACGGCTGGGCACTTAAAGAGGACGTACCTGTATGTGCATGTGCCCAGCCGTGCCATTCTGCTGACATAAATGTGCAGGAGGCGGTCCTTAAGTGGTTAACAGACCCACATATAACTAGGCACCAGAGGGGTTTGTGCCTGAGAGGACAGCGTGCCCCCTCGGGCTGGACTCCTCCACTGTAGGATAAGACCCAGAGCCCAGTGTGTTCACTGAATAAGTATAGTCTCTCAGCATGCCATTAGAATATTCAATATTCATTCTGTCATCTGCATAGTTTCACATCTGCTATATCATGGATACAGAGGAAGCTATAGACCAGACTGGCAGCAGCTAAACACACTAAGCAGACTTAACTAGCAGATTGCAGTTTCACTGGATACAGTGAGCAGAATATGCTTTTGCTTGCCAAATGAATGCAGCCACACTGTCTACAGTGTGGCAACTAAATTTGCCTCAAAACAAACACTATCGTGGAGTCCCAGACCTCTTTCCAAGGTTGGTGAGTGACTCTGCCCCTCCAATCTCCCCGGGTCCTCTGCCTCACATGATAGAGGCTCTGATATAGCTGACTTCCTAAGGGATGAAGACATAAATGCCATATTTGGTCCCTCCTCACCCGGGATGACTTGGAAAAATTTACTACCAGGGTGGAGAAAGTCGTCAAGGAGGACATAGTCCAGCTTAAAACTGATACCAACCAATTGAGGGTCAGGATTAGGGATGAGCTTCACGTTCCAAACGAACGTATGTTCGACTCGAACATCGTCCGTTCGATCGTTCATCGAAATTTGAACAAAAACGATCGTTCGCGGCAAATTTGAGTGAAACGAAACAACCGTTTTTAAAACTTGTTTTCCATTGATACTACTGTCAATGGAAAAAAAAGTTTTAAAAACGGTCGTTTTTTTAGGAGTCCTGCTCCTGAAAAACTACAGTTTTTAAGACTTTTTTCCATTGATACATGTTCCCTGGGGCAAGACTCGGCTTCTGAAAGACGTTTTCCAACAATAACTTGAATATTGGTCTTTAAAATTATCTTTTTTTAATTCGAACGTTCGAGTCCCATAGACTTCAATGGGGTTCTAAATGTTCGTGCGAACGATCGGACTGTTCGACGGTTCTGGTGCTAACCGAACGCGGGGGTGTTCAGCTCATCCCTAGTCAGGATGGAAAACATGGAACAGAGACTTGATGAGGCCCTGCCTGCCATCTCTATGCTCCAGGACAGATGCAACACCCGGGATCAGAAATTTGAGACTTTATTGTGTCAGTTGGATGACGTTAAGAACCGCAGCAGGCCAGCAAACATCCACAATCATGGCTTACTGGAAGCCACGGCTCCCATAGATATTGTCCTCACTCTGGAAGACATATTTAGGGAAATTCTGGGACTGCCTTCAACAGTGCCCATTAAGATCGATCGTGCCCATAGGGTCCTCAGGCCTCCTTCCCAAGATGTGAACAATCCTAGAGATGTCATTTGTAAGCTTTACAATTATACACTAAAATACCGAATCATGCAAAAAATGCATGGGAAACTGTACTTTGATTTTGATGGGGCGCACCTTTTCTTTTACCAGGACATCTCCAGGCATACCCTCATGTACGACAAGCAACGTTACGCACCAAGGATAACCTTCCACATTTCCTGGCCACCCTGGGGATAGAGCCAGTTGACTTTATGGACTGTAGAGAACTGCAGAAATATCTCCTTATGCCATTTCCTCAACCCTGGATACCAGTTAAACGCAGAAGTCACAAGTGGGACCGCAGACGTCCCCCCTCTGCCTCTCCCATAGGACGTGCGTACCCAAGGAACACATCACACCAATGTCCCTCTCACTCCCACTCCTTCCTTAAAACTTCTGCAGATCCCTACATAACCACCACCTTATAGACAGCTGGCGAGTGCTACACCCCTCAGACATCAGATGGTATGCACAGCTGTACATGACTGTGTCTGGCTTCGCTCTGACAAACAGTGCTTCACCCTGGAATTACACCTGTTGAGATAGATTCAATCAGTAAATCCTTGCCTAATGGAGTCGATGTGTGGCTATTTCAATTCTATAGCAGACGGTACCGCAATCCCCAAGGAGGCACTATTGGCCCATATCTCAGTGATCCCCGAGGATGGAGAGGTCCCCACTATGCCCCAAAGTTACCGACTGTCACGGTCGCTACTGTACCAAACAGACAGCGAGGCGTGGTCACGCCCCAAGTGGCTCTGGGTGGAATTGAACCCAGGACCTCTCCGTTGCTATTCCAGGTCTTTTCCTCTGAGCCACTTCTCAGTTGATATTCTGCTTGCTGTCCGTCGGAGCCTGGTTCTGAACTATGTGCTGATTGCCTGTCTCTGATCTCCCTACTATCTGCACTTGTCTATCTCGGTCAAGCTGAGGCAGGTTTCCTAATCAACCAGGGTATAAAGCCCTGCCTCACTATGAGGGAGGCGTCAGTTCATTGTTCTCTGATTATCCTGTCTGTGCCAACGGTTCCTGTGTTCCTGTGGTTATCTTCAGCTACAAGACTGACCCCGGCTTCTGACCTTTTTGGCTTACGTACCCTGGAATGCTGCTGTCTCCTGCCCTTTGACCCCGGCCTGTACTTTCGGACTTTCCCTGCCTTCTCCAGCCCTTGACCCACGGCTTGTACCCCGTCTGCTCAACTACAAGACTGACCCCGGCTTCTGACCTTACTCTGAATTCTGGAATCCTGGACCACGGCTATACTTTGACTATCCTTGGAAAATCCCTATCTAGCCCCCGTGCATAGACTCACAGCTCAGGTAGTGTCTTACCTTATTACCGTGGGCTGTGTGTACCTGCAAGGGTGAGCTTACAAATCTGAAAAATGGACTCCACTCAAGGTAAGCCCTTACATAATGAGTTGACCAATAACATGGAGTCCGCAGAGTTGTACAAAATGCTCACCTCCCTGGCTCTGCAAGTCTCCAGCCTGGGCCATACCATTCTGTAACTACAGCAAGAAGTTCAATTACTTAAAGGGACAGCACACCAATCCCCGGAACCAGCATGTCCTGAGCCGTTTGTTGTTATGCCAGAGAAATTTGATGGTAGCCGTGCATCCTTCTTGTTTTTTAGGATGGATTGTGAGCTGCTGTTTGCTCTTAAACCTAGGACCTATGCCACGGACTATGTTAAGGTTCGCGCTTCCATCAACCTGCTAACAGGGCAAATCAAATCATGGGCTCATCTGCTGTTGCAGGAAAAGAGTCCAGTCTTGGACAGCTGTGGATGCACACACGCCTACCTTGGAGGATGTGGAACCCATGCAGATCGGGCCCATCCGGTCCGGGCTATCTAAGGTAGAAAAAGAGCGGAGGAGAGGCTATAGACTTTGTTTTTACTGTGGTGTAAGCGGGCACTTTATATCTCTCTGCCCAACTCACCCACCTCGGCCAAAGGTTCTTCAGGTGGGTACTATTGGGAGTTTTTTTGCTACCCCAGAATCTTTGCCTGCTATGCAGCTTGAAGTTCCTTTGCCCCAGTCTGACATTCCGGTGACTACTGTCCAGTCCGATCCACCTGTTCCTCACCTTGCTCTACCTACCTTCCTAGTTGAAGTTCCGGCTCCAGTTTTCCCGGTTCCAGGCTCCAGTGTCCCCGGCTCCAGTGTCTCCGGTTCCGGGTCCAGTGTCCCCAGTTCCAGTTCCTGTGTCTCCAGTTCCTGTGTCTCCAGTGTCTCCAGTTCAAGTTCCTGTGTCTCCAGTTCAAGTTCCTGTGTCTCCAGCTCAAGTTCCTATGTCTCCAGCTCAAGTTCCTGTGTCTCCAGCTCCAGTGTCTCCAGTTCCAACTCCAGTGTCTCCAGCTCCAGTGTCTCCAGTTCCAGCTCCAGTGTCCCCAGTTCCTGTGTCTCCGGAGTCCCCAAGTGAAGTTCTTCCACCTGACTGTACCTATGCCTCGAATGGTACTATGGTTCGTAAGCAGGATCTAGTAGTGTTTGAACGAGCTTTACAAGCAGTGAGTGCACCCCCTACCAGAACTTCAAAAACAACAAAGTCCAAAAGGGAAAAGAAAAATGTAACGGTCACCACCGCTTACAACCTCCATCCATCCACGACAAGCTGATCTGACACACTCCGACAATCTTGCATACACGATCCATATCCTTTCCCAGAATAAGACGAGACAGAGCTCCGTTCTTGCTTCCAAAGATATGACAATTTATTAGTTTCCTTAGCTTGCTTATATCCAGTACAGCATAATACAGTTAATCACAGGACAATGCAATCTCCACCCCCCTTCACACCATGGGGGGCTTCAATCACACTCTAAAAGGCATTCAGGTAAGCTAACCATGTAGACCGGTCGGCACCGCATCTTCAATAGGGTTCATTCAACCTTGAATAATAACACAGACATCTAGTTGAATAAGTTATCTATACAGCTTTATCACACAATGGCAGAGTCTTGTGAGAGTGGGTGCAATCCACACCTTGTCAGGGCATTAGAACTGCCCGTTCGCGGCCGTTTACCGCGAGCGCGCGCATGCGCGGCTCGGGCGCGCGCGTGCATGTATTAGGCGCGCGCGTGCGCGGTATAGGCGCGCATTGCGGGCGCGCGCACGGGCGCGCACGGACACACTCCACATCCGACCAATCAGCGGCTTAGGCGGGCTATTTAAGCCAGCCTCTTCCTCCTGTCTGGTTGCTGGCTTGTCACAGCTTTTAAAGTGAATCTGATACTTACTACCTTTTGATCCTGATCCTTTGACCTTTGGCTATTGTTTACCGGACTGCTGCTTTTCTCCTGCTCCTTGACCTTTGGCTTGAACTATCGGACTTCCTGATTTCTCCAGCCCTCCTGACCACGGCCTGTTCCCCGGATTAATCTTCTGCTTGCTCCCAGCTCCAGCTATCTGGACTTCCGGACCATCTCTGTGTGCTTCCTCAGCCGACCTCAGTGACCTGTTTCCAGATCAGTCTCTGCTCCACGGATCCAGTCTACGTCCACCTGTCGGTACCGGTGCCTCCGGGTGCGTCCGTCCCCCTGTACCCACTCCAGGGGGCGGATCGCGCTAGGTCGCAAAGGGAGCCGCCCTCAGCATCTCGGCCTTGGTGAGTTTATCCTTAAATACCGTGATAGTACAAGCCAGCCAGATGTCCGAGGCCGACAGGGCGCGCTCCCCCTTCGAGACCCTGTGCCTACAAGTCTCAGCACTAACCGACGCAGTACAGAAGTTGCAGGACGGATACGTACAAATGGATGGTCGCCTCCAACAAATGGCTGTCACGCCTGGATCCACGGCCCCTCCCGTGGCTCCAGCTATGGGAGCATCCACCTCCCAGTCTTCTCCAGGACCAGCAGTGGTTGTTTCTCACCCAGAACCTCGCGTTCCAACACCTGAGCGATTCTCTGGCGACCGCAAGAAATTCCGGGCATTCAAAAAGGCATGCTCACTGTACCTGGCCCTGCAACCTAGAACTTTCTGTTCGGAAGCCGTGAAAGTAGGCTTTGTAATTTCTTTACTCACGGATGAGCCACAGGCTTGGGCACACAGCCTACTGGAACAGAAGAGCCCAATACTGGACACTTTAGACACTTTTTTTAAAAACATGTCTGAACTATATGATGATATGTAAAGTGAGAACCTGCGCTAGAACTAAAGATAATAGGTTGCTGCCCCCCTAAAACCTAACCCCTCGATGAGGAGGTAGGTGCGAGTAGATAATGTAAAAAATGGGGTAATGGCGCTACCTGATAACGCTTATAGAACCATATGTGCTCAAACAGTAGAACAGTAAAAAAGTGTATGTCGAGCACAGTATGGGGCGTGGGTAAGGTTTATAACTAGATGTGCCTCAAATAGGCTATATATCAGTAAACATGGTGTAATGTGCACATTGGGGAGGGACAATGAGGCTGGTGATGAAATAGGCAAGATACTGAGAATCTAGCCTCTATCCCTTATTGGCCCACTAGATATACACAGTAGGTATGTGGGGTTTAAAGATACAGCTAAAAAAAGAAAAAATATATATAGATAAATATATGTCAGAGCCCAGTAATATATAATGATCACCATACATATGTACCACACTGGATATGCATAAATACAATGACACAGCCCAACCCAATATTAATGGTGGTATGCTAGTCCAATAAGGTTGCTGTGATACATAAAACAAATAAGGCAAATAAACCAGAGGGCTGATAAAATATAGAGTCTCTCATATACAAGTCCTATGCAATGATAGTATGAATGAAGGGGGGGAGTGTATAGTATATAGGAACTATATGATGACCCCCTCCGTTCAGCTACGGCCGAAGCAACTCTCCACCAGCTAAACCAAGGGAGGAGACCAGTGGAGGACTTTATTGCAGAATTCCGAAAGTGGTCTGCTGACACAGGGTGGAATGAGGCCGCTCTAAAATATCAATTCCGCCAAGGTCTCTCGGAGTCCCTCAAGGACGAATTGGCTAGAATTGATCCACCTGCTACTTTGGAAGCTTTGATTCAATCAGCTACCCAACTTGACAGACGCCTACGTGAGCGACGTTCAGAACGATGTCAAACCACTCGTCCCAGCTGGACCCCACCAAGGTTCCCTCCAGCTCCTCCGCCTCTCCCGGTTCCGCCCGCTTTCCCGCTTCAGGACCCTGAGCCCATGCAACTCGGGATGATCCGGGCTCCCCTCACGCCTGAAGAGAGGCAGCGTAGACGCCAGTCAAACCTGTGCCTGTATTGCGGTGGAGCAGGCCACTTCCTCCGCACTTGTCCCATTAGACCCAGTAAGTCTAGACCATCATCCACCTTCAATTACCACATTACCAACTTACCTCAGACTTATGTTGTCCTCTTTCTCTCTCTACAGCTCCCGGAGGGGGCGACCCGGCTACCGGCCATCGTTGACTCTGGGGCCTGCAGCTGCTTCATAGACTCCGCCCTGGCCCAGAAGCTGCAGATCCCTTGTCGTCCTAAGGACCTCCCCTTACCGATCCATCTGGCAGACGGCTCACTTCCCCGCTCAGGACTTGTGACCCACGAAACCCTACCTATTCCTGCCGTCTCGGATACCGGACACCAAGAATACCTATGCCTAGACCTTATCCCGTCTCCTTTAGCCCCCATCATCTTGGGTCTTCCATGGCTACAAGTGCACCAACCCAGTATAGACTGGGGCGAAAAGGAGATCAAATTCCCCTCAGTCTATTGTGCCCAACACTGCCTCACACCTACTAAACCCGCTTGTGCTACCTTGATGACAGCGTCAGAAGACCTTCAACACGTTCCCGCGGTTTATTCAGAATATAGAGACGTGTTTGACAAACAACAGGCAGACCGCCTTCCTCCGCACCGGTCATACGACTGCCCTATTGACCTGTTGCCTGGTTCTAAGATCCCTTTCGGAAGAATTTTTCCTTTATCAGAGACTGAATTAGTAGCCCTTAAAGCTTACATCGACGAAAACTTAGAAAAGAAATTCATTCGTCCTTCCTCTTCCCCAGCTGGGTCAGGGATCTTCTTCGTCGAGAAAAAAGATGGCTCCCTCAGGCCTTGCATCGATTATCGGGAGTTGAATAAAATAACCATCAAGAACCGGTATCCCTTACCCCTGATCCCGGAACTATTCCAGCGATTCCGTTCAGCCCGGGTTTTCTCCAAACTCGACCTCCGGGGTGCATACAACCTCATCCGAATCCGGCCTGGAGACGAGTGGAAGACAGCTTTCAGGTCAAGGTTTGGCCACTTTGAATATCTGGTGATGCCTTTCGGGCTCTGTAATGCCCCTGCCACTTTCCAGCACCTGGTAAATGACATTTTCCGCCAATTCCTGGATGACTTCCTGGTCGTCTATCTAGATGACATCCTCATCTTCTCAGTATCCCTTGAAGTGCACCGGGTCCACGTTAAACAAGTCCTAACCATCCTCAGGCAACATAAATTATACCTTAAAGCTGAGAAGTGCGAATTTGAAAAGACCACCATTCAGTTCTTGGGCTTTACCATCTCGACCAATGGGATATCCATGGATCCGCAGAAAGTTAAAGCAGTCCAGGACTGGCCAGCTCCGACCGACAAAAAGGGGGTACAGCGGTTTATTGGCTTTGCCAACTTTTACCGAAGATTCATTGCCGGCTTTTCATCCACTGTGTCTCCTATTACCAAACTAACCCAGCAGGGATGTCGTTTTCACTGGTCCCAGGAAGCACAGGAGGCATTCACAAAGCTCAAAACCTTGTTTTCTTCCGCGCCTGTTCTAAAACACCCAGACCCAACCTTGCCCTTTATCTTGGAGGTGGACGCTTCGGAAATAGCCATCGGAGCAATCCTATCGCAGAGACAGGGACCTAAATCTCTGCTACATCCTGTAGCTTATGCGTCACGGAAACTAAGCTCCCCGGAAAGAAACTATGACGTCGGTGACAGGGAATTACTGGCCATTAAGTTTGCCTTGGAGGAATGGAGGTATCTCCTGGAAGGTGCCCTTCACCCCATTCTGATTTTTACGGACCATAAAAACCTAGAGTACTTGCGATCCGCCAAACGTCTGAGACCAAGACAAGCTCGTTGGGCCTTATTCTTCACTCGTTTTCAGTTCCACATCACCTTCAGACCGGGGTCTAAGAATGGGAAAGCAGACGCCCTTTCCAGAATGTTCACCGAAACACCCGATCCGCTGGAGCCTAGTACCATCCTAACCCCTAAGAACTTTTTATTAATTTCTCCAATTGACCTACTGACCTCTCTTAAAAGGGCCTCAGATCAATGCACCGACGAACTGGCACTCTCTCTGGAGAAACAAGACAGTCTACTGTGGTCACGGGGCAAAGTCTTTGTACCTACAGAAACAAGGCAATTGGTGTTAAGCACATTCCACGATCACAAGATGACAGGCCACTTCGGAACACGGAAGACCGCGGAGTTGATCGGACGCTCTTTCTGGTGGCCAAAATGGAAATCAGACTGTAAGACCTACGTATCTTCTTGTACCCGCTGCCAACGTTGTAAGGGTCCGAACATCAAGTCCTGGGGCCTTCTCAAACCCCTTCCTGTTCCGGAACGCCCCAGGACAGATGTGTCAATGGATTTCATCGTAGACCTGCCTCCCTCCGAAGGCTTTACTACGATTCTAGTGGTAATTGACCGATTGTCTAAATTAGCACACTTCCTGCCTATGATTGGTACACCCTCCGCATCTGAGACAGCCAAAATTTTTTTTAAGGAAATCATAAGACTCCATGGGACACCCAAGAGCATCGTGTCAGATAGAGGTGTGCAATTTACTTCTAAATTCTGGAGGGAGCTCTGCAAGTCGCTTGAAATTAAGATCTGCCTCTCGTCTGCCTACCATCCGCAGTCCAATGGCCAGACAGAGAGGACCAACCAAACGTTGGAGCAATACCTCTGTTGTTTCTGTTCATCATCTCAAGACGACTGGGCCTCTTTGCTACCAGCGGCAGAGTTTGCCTACAACAATTCGGTTCACTCATCTACTAACCAGACCCCGTTTTGGGCCAACCTCGGATACCATCCTACCTTCCTTCCGGACTCCATTCCTGAAATTTCGGTCCCAGCTGTCCAGGAACGTATAGTTGCCATGCAACAAAACTTCCAGAAACTCCAGGAGACCATGCACCAAGCCCAAAAGAGCTACAAGAAATTTTTCGACAGGGGGAGGAAGGACTGCCCGAATTTCGAAGCTGGCGAAAAGGTCTGGTTATCGGCCACAAACTTCAAATTACCAATCCCTTCCCGGAAACTTGGCCCTAGGTTCATCGGCCCATTTAAAATCAAGCGGAAGATCAACCCTGTGGCTTTCGAACTAGAATTACCGGACTCTTATAGGATCCATCCTGTCTTTCACGCATCCCTGCTCAAACCTTTCATACCAGACACCTTCCCTGGAAGAGAAGAACTCCCACCGCCTCCGGTGGTGATCGAAGGTGAAAAGGAGTTCGAGGTGGAATCCATTCTGAGCTGTCGAAAGAGGGGGAGGCAACTTCAGTACTTAATCAAGTGGAAGGGTTACCCTCCTGAGGACAATTCCTGGGAGCCCTCCAGAAATTTACATGCCCCTCGGCTGATCCGAACGTTCCATCGGGACCATCCGGAGTTGATGAACAGTTTGGGCGTCCGGAGCCCGCCCCTTGGGGGGGGGCACTGTCAGGGCATTAGAACTGCCCGTTCACGGCCGTTTACCGCGAGCGCGCGCATGCGCGGCTCGGGCGCGCGCGTGCATGTATTAGGCGCGCGCGTGCGCGGTATAGGCGCGCGTTGCGGGCGCGCGCACGGGCGCGCACGGACACACTCCACATCCGACCAATCAGCGGCTTAGGCGGGCTATTTAAGCCAGCCTCTTCCTCCTGTCTGGTTGCTGGCTTGTCACAGCTTTTAAAGTGAATCTGATACTTACTACCTTTTGATCCTGATCCTTTGACCTTTGGCTATTGTTTACCGGACTGCTGCTTTTCTCCTGCTCCTTGACCTTTGGCTTGAACTATCGGACTTCCTGATTTCTCCAGCCCTCCTGACCACGGCCTGTTCCCCGGATTAATCTTCTGCTTGCTCCCAGCTCCAGCTATCTGGACTTCCGGACCATCTCTGTGTGCTTCCTCAGCCGACCTCAGTGACCTGTTTCCAGATCAGTCTCTGCTCCACGGATCCAGTCTACGTCCACCTGTCGGTACCGGTGCCTCCGGGTGCGTCCGTCCCCCTGTACCCACTCCAGGGGGCGGATCGCGCTAGGTCGCAAAGGGAGCCGCCCTCAGCATCTCGGCCTTGGTGAGTTTATCCTTAAATACCGTGATACACCTTCAGATATTTCAATAGCCTATTATACAAAGGTATGACTCACTGGCTGGCTGACCTGAATTAACACCTTTCAAAAGCATGTGTGCCCAGATTGCATAGCTAACAGCTTTTGATATTTGAAGACATCCTGCAAACATGAATTATTATTAATGTTCCTTATTAATGTCTTCTGTAACATATGAATTATGATTCTTTGTCACCCTATGGCCCTAGTGGACATAAGGTGACCCTAGACATAGGAATATCTCAGTCTGTCACGGTGCATTCCGTTACAAAAAAGTCTTCGGACTGTCGTTGGAGCTTTGTTTCCCCATGGATTGGATGAGAACTGTGTGTATGGCATGGATGCCTATGGCAACATATCTCTCCTGTCGGATGATGTGTTTGGCTACTCTAGTGAAGAGGGTGGTTTGGACGTTAAAGGCTGTGCCTATGAGGAAGCTCCTTCCAACGCCCAGAGGGTGTTTTTAAGGGGGGGAACTGTCACGGTCGCTACCATACCAAACAGACAGCGAGGCGTGGTCACGCCCCAAGTGGCTCTGGGTGGAATTGAACCTCTCCGTTGCTATTCCAGGTCTTTTCCTCTGAGCCACTTCTCAGTTGATACTCTGCTTGCTGTCGGAGCCTGGTTCTGAACTATGTGCTGATTGCCTGTCTCTGATCTCCCTACAATCTGCACTTGTCTATCCTGGTCCAGCTGAGGCAGGTTTCCTAATCAACCAGGGTATAAAGACCTGCCTCACTATGAGGGAGGCGTCAGTTCATTGTTCTCTGATCGTCCTGTCTGTGCCAATGGTTCCTGTGGTTATCTTCAGCTGCAAGACTGACCCCGGCTTCTGACCTTTTTGACTTACGTACCCTGGAATGCTGCTGTCTCCTGCCCTTTGACCCTGGCCTGTACTTTTGGACTTTCACTGCTTTCTCCAGCCCTTGACCCACGGCTTGTACCCCGTTTGCTCAGCTACAAGTCTGACTCCGGCTTCTGACCTTACTCTGAATTCTGGAATCCTGGACCACCACTATACTTTGACTATCCTTGGAAAATCCCTATCTAGCCCCCGTGCATAGACTCACAGCTCAGGTAGTGTCTTACCTTATTACCGTGGGCTGTGTGTACCTGAAAGGGTAAGCTTACAAATCTGCAAAATAGACTCCACTCAAGGTAAGCCCTTACACTGACCTATATCCCTCCTAAATGTGGATATTAAGATTTTTTTTTAAATCAAAAAGTTTTTATTAAGCAAAAACAAAAAATAAACAGGATTTACAAACAGTACATAACTACAGCTAACATCGGGTGGTATCTTAAGAGTATTTTACTGCATAATTTCTTGTGTGCGCGGGGAAAAAAAGGAAAATTATAGAGCAGGTATAACAGCAATGTGCACAATTAAGTGTCATAAAGCACTAACATGTTTCATCGGTGTGGCCACCCCCATACTCTGCTACCCCCCCATCCCTGAGGTCCATCTTGTAGTTAATAGGCAAGGCTGCAGGAAACCCCTCCTATGCGCAGGATGCAGGTGTTTTGAGCCACTTGCCCCATATCTTATCATATTTAGATGGACATCCCCGGTGCGAATAGACCAGTTTTTTGTACGGCAAAACGTTATTAACTTCTGTCAGCCAGTGGGAGAGCTCTGAAGGGTCTGGTCTCATCCAGACCCTAGCAATAACCTTCCGAGCTACAAAGAGTGTCTCAAGCAAAAATATTTTGAGAAATGTATTCATTTCCGCGCCCGGAAAAATGCCAAGCAGGCATGGCTTTGGCTGCAGGGTTATGGGGAATCCCATCTTGTCATGCAAGAACCTCACCACCTGTTCCCAGAATGCTTGAATCTTACCGCACTGCCATATTAAGTGGAAAAAGGTGCCCAGGGCCTGGCCACACATCGGGCAAGCAATGGGATAGCCCCTCTTGTATCTAGATACCCTGAGGGGTGTGAGGCCTGTTAATAATAAAGGTTTGTGTGAGGCGGTCCGATAATTTAGGGGATACAAATTTACAGGCATCGCTCCACTCATCATCCTCCAGGGGGCCCACCTCCCCCTCCCATCTTGATTTCAAAGCAAAGGCCGACGTGGTCGCCCCCGGAAGGGTCAGCATAGTGTGGAATTGGGATATCAACTTTTTGGGGTCTGGGTATTTAATTAATGCCATCAAGGGGTTATCTGCCAGACACAAGGCTTCCTGAGGGAACTGGGCATGAAATGCGTGGCGTAGCTGAGCGTACCAGAAAAGCATATGGACAGGTAAATTATATTCATTTTGCAACACATCGAAGGACTTCAGTTTACCACCCCTGATGACGTGGGACAAATAATATATCCCCCTAGAGCTCCACGCCTCAGTGTCCCGGATAAGATCCAATTCGGGCAGGGCTGCGTTGTGCCACAGGGAGGTAAAGCAATTCGGGGACGTAATATGAAGCCTGGCCGCGGCCACGCTCCACACCTTCCTATAGTGATATAGCAATGTGTAGCAATCTCTTGGAGATCTCCCCCCTCCCGCTATTGCCACTAAGGGGTCTTCTGTTGACTGGGTCCATGTGGGGCATAGGAGGCGAAGGAACCTGACCCTGTCTACCTTGTCCACATGGAATACTTGTGACAACTGTGCAGCCAAATAATATGCATTAAAGTCAGGGAGTGCCAGTCCGACAAGGTCAGTTGGGTTTTGGGTTCTTGAGTCTATGCCAGGGGAGTTTGTGTCTGGCAGTGCCCCAGATGAATGGTTTGAGGAGAGCTTCCAACGACTTGAAGCATCTGAGCACAAGATGCACTGGAGAATGCCACACCATGTACAAGACTGGATATTAAGGGCCAGATTCAGGTACATCTGCGCATTATTGGACCGGCGTAGCGCACCGCCTTTACGTTAGACTTGCGCAATGTAGCCGCGCAATCACCCTATTCTCGTCGCTTTTACGCAGAAAATAGCGCCAGCGCAACGTTATTTCTGAGGCGCAAGGCGGAGTAATACAAATTGGGAAGGGCGTGTTACATTGAAATGAGCCGTGACCCCATGCAAATGAAGGGCCGGCCGGCTCGCGCATGCGCGCTTGAAGCAGACCATGTCAGCACCTCTGTGCGCATGCTCACAACTCGGGAACGGCGCAATCAGTGAAATTGGAAATGGACTAGGGCAAAATCATGAACTACGCAGACAGCATAAATAGACACACACAAACGCACTTCCATTGCAAAAGTACATCCCTTTGTATCCCTCCCTATACAGCAAGGTGCTTTTGTTTCGTTGTTAGTTGCGTTGTGATTTGTATTTGTCAGATTTGTGTACTGTGTGATCTAGTGTTTGTTAGAAGATATTTGAAAGTGATTTTTGCTAAGTGTTTGTGAGATATTTTGTTTGATATTTTTCTGTGTGTTTGTTTTCTTGCTTGATTGGTCGTGCTTGTTTTTGTGAGTGATTTTGGTTGACTGGGAGTGATTTTTGGTCAGGGTATGACTGAGAGGAAGAGAAAATTAAATTTTTCTTTGAGGGAGAAACAAATTCTTGCTCAGGCCATTTCCGATTATGGGCGTTTCCTCCATGGCCCGGACAGTGCCAACACCACCCCGGCCAGGAGGAGAGAGATTTTGGACATGGTCACTGACCAGGTGAATTCAGCGGGGGAGGGGGAGACACGGAACCGGTCTGGGATTGAGAAAAAGATAAATGACCTCCGGCGTCTGGTCAAAAAGAAGCTGGCCAGAATGCTTGCCCATGCCAGGGGCACAGGAGGGGGCCCACCATGCCCTGTTAGGCTGACAGCGAAGGACCTTTTATAGGCAAGAAGTGGAGGGCCTGCCCGGCTATGACTCAAGTCATGAAGGCGTGATGCCAGGTAAGGTTTTTTTTTCTATCAGGTGTGTAGCATGTGTGGGGGAGGGGGTGAAAGGGAATATGTGGCAAGTGTGTGGATTCTCCAACCTGTGAATGTTTTGTGTCATCCACAGATGTGCAGGAGGGTGCTGGGCCATCTGGCCTGACCGCACCATCCCCAGGACAGCAGCCTAACAAGGCCCCCCCGACAAGGCCGGAGTCCGCGGAGGGGGTTGAAGAGGAGGAGGAGGAGGTTGTGGAGGAGGAGGAGTCCATGTCAGGCACTGGACTATTGTTGTTGGTGGACTGTTCCCCACTGGCTGGCAGCAGCCAGCCCTCCCTAAGGGGGAGCCCCCCCCCTCCTCCCCCAACATGGCTCCCCTCCCAAGGGCCTCCCTTTCTCCCCGGCCACAAGCATCAGCTGGAGGCAGGAAGGCGACCCAGAAGACCAGGGGCGTGGCTGATCTCCTGCCCGCCACTCTGAGAAGGGACCAGTTCCTCCAGACCCGCCATCTGGGACAGGTCAGCCAGACTTTGGTGCGGATGGAGGAGAGCATGTCCTCCATCAAGGATACGCTTGGGAACCTGGACTGCCACTCCCGGGCTTTCAGAAACTGCCTTAATGACCTGCAGACTACATCAGCAGGCATTGGGCAGGATGTGAGTGCCCTTACCCAGGCTATCCAGGCCAACACGGCAACACTAGGTGCTGCCCTGGACAGAATAGCCGTGGCCTTGGAGGGCAGGCCGCCAGGTGGGCAGAGACCAGGGGCTGCTCCTCCTTCCCCGGTTTACCCCCCCTCCCCATGAGTCTCCCTTAAGGAGCCGGGGCTGTGGCTGGGGGCGCCCCAGGCGTGGCTCACGTCAAGGGCACTAATTAGTTTTTCCCCTTTTTTTTGGGCCTTTTTTTTTTTTTGCTGTTTTTTTTTTTTGGGGGGGGTTGTGAATGCTGTTTGAATGTGGGGGTGACATTCCTGCCGGAAAAGGGGTGTCACCCTCAATTTTGGTTGAGAAGGGTTCCCCAGGACCAGGGAGAAGTGATCCCCAGGTCCGTGTGAATGGTGTATGAATGTACAGTGACATAATTGGAGCCTTGGCGTGGCGTTGCTGCTCACAAGTCCTGCATGGTGGACTGGTGCCAATCCAATTTGATGAGGATGTGGGGTCTGTGCTAGGGACCACAGTGGTGTGCATGCATGCATTCTCATTGTGCCATGATTAATGTGTGTGTTTAACGTGCAAAGATGCCCAATGTGAGCTGTCTCCTGGCTGCTCTTCCCTCAGAAGACGGGGTATCCTCGGTTAGGGGGGGATTGTCTGGTTCAGGGGTCAGGTCATCACGTAGGTCAATCTGCAGGTCCTTTCTCAGTGCGAAGTTGTGCAGCAGGCAACAGGCACCGATGATATGGCACACAAAGTTTGGGGAATACAAGAGGGTACCCCCAGACTTATCCAGGCATCGGAAACGTGACTTCAGGAGGCCAAAGGTGCGCTCCACCACTGCACGTGTTTTGGCGTGGGCTTGATTGTATCTTTCCTCTCCTGGGGTTTGGGGGTTCCAGATAGGAGTCATGAGATGGGGTCCCAGTGGATATGCAGAGTCACCTGTAAGGGAAAAGACAGGAGGATGTTAGTCATGCATGTGCCCCTTGTGATGTGTGCATCATGGGGGGGGGCAGTCATGCCTGCCACCCATGTCACTCACCAACAAGCCAGGTGTCCCCATACACGTTCTGATCGAATTCCATTCGGATGGGGCTCTGATTGTATATGTAGCTGTCATGGCTGGACCCTGGGTGTTTGGCACGGACGTGCCATATGAGGCCTTGGGCATCGACTATCACCTGTACGTTGATGGAATGCCAATGCTTCCGATTGCGGTACATGTGCTCTGTCTCCTAGGGGGGCTGGAGTGCCACATGTGTGCAATCAATGGCCCCCATGGTGTGTGGGAATCTGGCAATTCTGTAGAAATCTGTCATTGCCTTCAGCCGCAGGTCCTCAGTGGTTGGTTTGATGATTTGGTTGGCCATGCGTCTGAGGATTGCAGGGACAACCTGGTGCACACATCTGCTCATGGAGGATTGTGACATCCCAGCCACCACTCCACTTGTTCTTTGAAAAGAGCCACTGGCAAGGAAATGGAGTGTTGCCATGACCTTGACCAGTGGCTGCACTGCATGTGAGCGGTGTGTTGGGCTGGTGATGTTCTCCTGCAAGGTTGTGGTTAATTCCAGGATGGCATGAGGGGTGAATCTGAAGATGCGATACACCTCATAATCACTCATGCCAAAGAGGTCTATGCGTGTGCGGTATATCCTCTCCCGTGCCATCCTCTGTGCCCTCCTCCTTCTTTGCTCATCTAAAGTCAGTAGTATAGCTATGCGCGACGATGCCTCTGGCATGTTGGCATACAGATTGTTGTGCAACACGTGTGACTGCTGAGCTCCTCACTAACAGTGTTGCTTTATCTGACATGTAGACAATTTTTCTCTTTTTAGACCAGCTTTTATATGGTCTAATTTTAGACATGACATTTTGCTGTTGCGCACACTGCGTAGCCTGTGCTGCCCCAACGTTCTTTTGTGGATCCCCGTAAGTCCCTCATTAGCATATTTGACTAGCAAATCAATGGTCTGTCTAGCGCAGTTTTGCGCGGATGGATGCGCCTGTCTAACGAAATTACACTGGACAAAAAAAAGTAGATTTCTTGCGTATCTCGTTTTGGGGATGCCCTGCATCGAAACGCACGCGCACATTTAGACTTACGCCGCGCATCTCCTGTTACGCAGGCGTAATTGCTCTGTGAATCTGGCCCTAAGATTTTAGCGAAAATCCTTGCAACCAGACTAAAACATCTAGTCCCACTTTTTGCTCACCCTGACCAGACAGGATTTATTATGGGTGGAGAGGCTAGGAACAACTCCATCAGGGCAATACAATTTCCACTTAATTCAAAACAAAATGATTCAGCATGCCCCAAAATTTACATTCAATTAGGCACATTAACAAGAATGGGAAAGAAAAAACAGGAAGAGGATAGAATGAGATCTCAAATAAAATAACTTACCCGAACATAGTACTTATGCAGGACTTGAATTATGGCACAGCAAGTGTCAGGAATTATGTGTCCCAGAGCCTGGGGAGAGATCCCAGTCCTGGAGGCTTCTCCCTGTCGCCAAATATCGCAAAGTGGCTATGAGACGTTGCTCTGCAGGAATAGCAGGCCTCATACAGGTGTCCTTCTTGCTGATATATGGGGACAGCAAGTTTAAAAGACGCTGGAAGCAAGTGCCGTGGGCGAGGCCTGTTAAAAAGTGACCCCCCAACACACACCGGGGGGATGACGTGCTGCACGTGAGCTGCGTGCGCACGGAGGAAGGAGCCGACCACACCAAGGAGCCAGCCCGGAGTTGGGGATGGACGACGCCGTTAGATCCGTGGAGGCACCGGCGGACGTTACAGCGGAGCAGGGTGAGAGCCTGCCACGCTGCTAGAACGCCGCAAGACCGCTCCACACAGGCGATCCCCCCCTGCTGCAAACGGGGTCTCCTCTCTCTCTCCTGAAGACCCACCCCCTGCTAGGCGGCAGATGCTGCTGATGCCGCTGTGGATGCCGCGGACGCAGAGGACACCGAGGACGCAAGGAACCTGCTCTTCCCCCCTCTAGGAGGATACACAGGAATACAAGAGCTTCAGCAATTCCATGGTCCTGTACACCTGCCTCAATACTACCCAGGTAATATCTGTGCCCTCACTACACTGCCATGAGCAGGCTGCATGGAGCCACTGCAATTCTGAGCCTATAGGATCGCTCCAAGCAAGAAACCGGTAAGATCGTTTCTTTTTCACCATCTGGATGTATAACCCTTGAAATGTATTCCGGTCCATTTCAGCCTAGCTGTTGAACTGTAAAAAAAAAAAAAAGTTCAAGCCTGCTATCCCAGACATATAACTGTTGAACATCGACTCTATTGTAGATGGGTAAACATACATGAAGGGGGTACAGCCCTCTGATCATGTATCCTGATAAATGTAAAGGTGAAAACTGACGAGAAAAACTGCTTTGAATGAACTCCGCATTTTCACATGTGAAGGACATATGGTGTAGAAATAGTTGACCGCGTGTTACAGCGTCTCTTCAGGTCACCCTCAAGAGGGCCCTGGTATAGGTGTAAGACCTCGCTGCCATGTGGTCTGTTAATACAGGTGGGGGTAAAGTCTTCCTAGGTTAGTACCCTCAGAACGAGTACGCACCCCAAAACCTGAAGCTGGGGAGCCAGGGGTAAGAGGGACAAATTAGTAGAGCTACCATAAAAGCCCTAGATCCCCTGGATATAAAGTCACATAGCTTACTTGTAAAACTTGGTATATATTCGGTACATCTCACCCCTGAACGCCAGGAGACTATCAGAGATATCCCGACAGAAAGGGCATCTTAGAATAATAATCTGAATGTGCTGACCTAAGTACAGTATAGCATCCTGTCAAGTAGAGCACAAGTACCCAGGGGTAAATGAACACTTGATAACTTCATAGAGGGTACTATGCCAATTCTGACCCAGGAGGGAGGCCTAATCAACTCTAATATTTAATCCTCTTTGATCTTCGATTTTTTGATCAACTCCGGAGACCTTTTGTCTAAGGAAAAGACCCTTTCCTAGTGATACAATCATCTCCAGAAAGATAATAAGCACCCATTTTTCAAAACTGGGTAAACGAATCAGAACCAGGAAAAGCCATAAGATGAGTAAGGCAACTAGGGGCACTGCCCCTAAATTACCCAAGGACAACCCACCCTCTAGTACTATAAGGCAATATATGACCCCTGATGGGAGCTCTTAAAGCTCTGCTAATGCAAAAAAAACAGATAAAGGGGGGACGACAAAGAAAGGTGTCGGTGGAGCAGGCCTCTCAATCATAGATACATCAACTGGGGGGGGACCAGGACATGAGCCAATTGAAAGAATCTCGAGATGATACACACATTCCAACGAAGATAGAGCTAGAGGAGATGTTTAAGAGATTGGAGAACGCGATCAAAGATGAATTAAATGCACTAAGATCGGACATAAACCATATCTTAACGCGGGTGGAGGAGGTGGAAACAAAAATAGAAAAACAAGACGCAGAAGTAAACCAATTAAAAGAGCAACACCTCATCATGAAGAGGGACCTGAGGCTCCTTAAATACCACACAGAAGACCAAGAAAACCGCAGTAGAAGGCAAAATCTGAGAATACGTTCAATCAAAGAAGAGAGAGGGGAGGATTTGAGAAAAATTATGAATGATTTGCTCCTCCCCCTCCTGGAAAGCTCAACAGAAGACTCCCTTAAAATAGAATGGGTACACCGGATTGGCAGAAGCAACGACCGCACAAGCGAAAGACCCCGAGATATAATTATTAGATTTCGATATTATGAGGACAAGGCCGAAATTTGGCTAAAACTGAGAAAAAAAACACCCTTGAGCTATGAGGGGAAGGAGCTTCAGATCTTCCCGGACCTAGCTTGGGAAACGCTGGCCAGAAGGCGACTCCTAAGACCCTTACTGCACCAGATGTGTCAGCAGAACATTAAGTACCAGTGGGGGTTTCCGGCGTGCCTCATTGGCCAAAAGGATGGTATATTAGCTAGACTGACTTTTCCAGAGGAACTGGCAGAATTCTGCCGTAAATTAGACATGCAGGCCCTCGAGATACCAGAATGAGTTGATTAAGCATAACTGGTCCTGTGGGGGGAGGGGGGAGGTGAGAGGGGGGGTCTTGGGGTGATCTTGGGTGTGGCCAATACCCCCCTCCTTTTAAGACCAGTTCCCCACAATATCCACCAGGGGTGGTCGAGAAGGGGGGGGGCGTGGGGAGGCAACACCTCATGTTACGAGAACCGGGTTAGGGAATGGGGCTAGAGGTTCTCCACGGTTCTAAGGCGATGAAAAGGCCTAATGGGGGAGGGGGGGAGGGTTGGGGAAGTAGGGAGGGTTTGTTTAAGATGAGGGAAGGGACCCCCCTTTTTCTAAAGGGGTGGGGGAGAGGGGATCGTGGCACCCGGGGACTCCAAGAGACGTTAGGAATATGATGAGGTAGGTTGTTATGGCAGACGTAAAATTTCTATCATATAACGTTAAAGGTATGAACTCACCCAGGAAAAGATTCAAGGTTTTGGAGGAGATTAAACACTACAGAGCGGATGTGGTTTTCATACAGGAATCCCACCTGTCTTTGGATTCTAATATCAAGCTCTATTCACCCACCTACCCAATTTGGTATTATGGAGACTCTATCTCCAATCGCGCCAGGGGCGTGGCAATTGGTTTTGCGCGAGGGATTGAGTTTACCCTAATGGAAAGGATAACTGATACAGAAGGGCAATTTTTATTTTTGAAGGGAAAGTTAGGTAATACGGTACTTACTTTGGCTAATATATATGCCCCTAACGCCCATCTAACCCAATATTTAAGACGAATTCTTGGCAAACTGAAAAAATATGGAGGGGTACATAGTTCTGATGGGAGATTTAAATTTTGTGATGAACCCAAGACTAGATAGCACATCCCTGACGAAGGCGACAACTAATGCACAAATACAAAAAGTGAAGCACAAGCTGCAAGAATGCAAACTAGTGGATGTGTGGAGGGCTTTTCACCCTAATAAGCGAAACTATACGTTTTTCTCCCCCCCACATGGAACATACACCAGGACAGACCATATATTGCTAGACCATAGGTTATTGGAGCAGGTCTCCGAGACTGACATTGGAATCATGACCCTGTCAGACCACGCTCCTGTGTCCATGCAAATTAAACTAGCCTCTCAAAAGAACCAACAGAGGATCTGGCATTTAAATAACAACCTAATCCAAGATGTACAAGGGGCGGGAAGGGTAGAAGAGGAACTCAAAACTTTCTTTACACTTAATGACACGGAAGGGATCTCTAGCGCAACCCTATGGGAGTCGCACAAAGCGTACATTAGAGGGATATTGATCTCTGAGGGGGCAAGGAAAAAAAAAGAGACAAATAAGAAGATAGACACTTTGTCCACAGAAATAAAGAACTTGGAGTGCAAACATAAAGAGCTAGGACAAAAAGAGACATACCTTAAGTTAATTTTAAAATGAGAGGAGTTCAAGGAAATCATGTTACAGGTAACCAGCAAAAACTTTAATAATATTGCTAGAGAGAGATACCTGTGGGGCAACAAACCAAGCAAACATCTTGCCAAAATGGCACACAGAAAGCAAACTAGGAACTACATCGAGGAAAAAAAAATGGTAACCTAGCCTACTCCACCGCAGACATAGCAGAAACTTTTAAAAATTACTATGAAGAGTTATACACAATCGACCAGTCGAGGGCGCAAGTAAGAGAAAAGGAGGCTAAAATCCAAGAGTTCTTGGAGGCAGCAAGACTTCCCAAAATTGAGGAGATTGACAGAATAAACTTAGACAAGGCTATTACTGAAGCAGAAATTAAAAAAGCCCTTGATAATATGGCAGGTGGTAAAAGTCCTGGCCCTGATGGGTTCTCCGCCTTTTACTATAAGAAATTTAGTAACATCCTTGTACCTAGATTATGCAAATACTTCAACGGCCTAGGGTCTGAGTATAAAACTAGCAAAGAAGCATTAGCTGCCTCTGTGGCAATAATTTTAAAAGAAGGGAAGGATAGCTCACTTTGCACAAGTTATAGACCAATATCTCTTTTGAACACGGACATAAAGTTGTTTGCTAAAATCCTAGCCGATCGTCTGAAAAGCGTCCTGCATCTTTTGGTACAGCGGGACCAGGTGGGATTTGTTCCCAATAGGAAGGGGAAGGATAATAGCATTAGGGCCCTCCTTCTACTCCAGAAGCTAAAACAGACTGAGTCCCCGGGTCTATTCCTGTCGATAGATGCTGAAAAAGCATTCGACAGGGTAGACTGGGGACTCATGAGGCAGACCCTTAAAGAAATGGGTATAGGAAATAGACTGTTTAATTGGATTAAATCACTATACCATCACCTCTCCGCCAAAATAAAAGTAAATGGGATGCTTTCTGACTCTTTTGAGATGAGGAATGGGACTAGACAGGGGTGTCCCCTATCTCCCCTGCTCTTCATCTTATCATTAGAACCGTTGCTGTCCACGATCCGGAAGGACCCCGATATCAAAGGAGTTAAGGTGGAAGACGAAGAACACAAGTTGTCAGCATTCACAGACGATATTCTGTTCTATCTGACCAACCCGGCGACCTCTATTCAAAATCTCTCCAAGACATTACAACACTACGGATCCATTTAAAATTTTAAAATCAACATAACAAAATCGGAAATTCTAAATATAAATTTAAATAAGATCGAGGAAGAACGGGTAAAAGAGATTTGTGCCTTTACCTGGTCCCGGGAACTAAAATACCTTGGAATTAAATTAGCCAATACGGTCCAGAAAATCTATAAAATCAACTACGTCCCTTTGTTAAACGAGATTAAATTGGAATTAAAAAAGACAATAAATAAGCCCATCTCATGGTTTGGTTGCATAAACATGTTAAAAATGACAATAATTCCAAAAATACTCTATAAGTTCCTGTTACTACCGATAGTGGTCCCCCAACAATTTCTAAGAATTTTGAACTCGTTACTAACGAACTACGTGTGGAAAAAAAAAAAGCACAGAATCTCACTCTCCATTCTAAAACAAGAAAAACAACAGTGGGGTATAGCGGTCCCCGACATTAAAAATTATTACAAGGCGGCGGTTCTCTCAAGGGCAGTAGAGTGGGCTAGGGATAGAAAGTACAAAAGATAGGTGCAAAATCGAAAAAGCCCAAGCACATAAACAACTGGGTAACATCATCTGGATCCCCCCCCCAACACAGAGCACTTGACTATAATACTTTTGATTTGACTCGAGACACTATAAGAATGTGGGATAGGGTACAGACACAATTAGGTAGTAAATATAACTCCCCACTAACTCCCCAGTAATTGGATAAGAAACGATGATGCACATTTAGGGGATATAATTAAAGATGGCAAGATAATGCCCTATGAAGAACTAAGGACTAAAACCGATCTTTGGAATCTAAACTGGTGGCATTATTCTCAGCTCAATCATTTTGTTTGACACCTCCCCCGCCCTTTACGGACGGAGGCGGAGTTGACATCACTGGAGAAGGTTTGTAAATCAACAAAATCTAAAGGCACAATCACAAAACTATATAGGATTCTTATAAAAATAGGAGCACGTAATGAAGCACCCTTTATAGAAAAAATGGGAAAGGGAGCTGGGAATACCCAGAGGGACCCATACTTATCAGAGAATCATGTACTGGACGCACTTTTCTGCAATAGATATACGTACGGCCGAGACAAACTACAAATGTATTTCGGGCTGGTACACCACACCAGACAAAGCCAGTAAGTACAAGGAGGGACAGTCCGCTAAGTGTTGGCGCGGGTGCCCAGATAAAGGAACAATGGCACATCTGTGGTGGGCATGCCCGAAAATCCAAAAATACTGGGATACCATACTTAGTTTAATAAAATAAATTACGGGTAAGGAGCTTAAGAAGGACCCCTGGGGGGTACTCTTCCACTGCAGACATGAAAGTCCCAAAATATATAAGCAATCTCTCCTTCCTCATTTGCTGAATGCAGCAAAAAGAATTATTCCTATTAAGTGGCAGGAAGAGGAAAGCCCCCAGGTGTGGGATTGGATGAACGCAGTGGAAGAAACACATAGGATGGAGAAGCTAAAAGTGACATATTTAGAAACA
The DNA here is from genome assembly GCA_029574335.1 of Rana kukunoris. NCBI lineage: Eukaryota > Metazoa > Chordata > Amphibia > Anura > Ranidae > Rana > Rana kukunoris. The sequence goes on from CM056056.1 coordinate 143,713,165, forward strand.
ATGGGGGACACTATGGAAAAATGGGATAAGTGGATAGAGTACAAAAAAACCTGGAGTTACGCAGAGAAACGGAGGATCTGTTATTCAATTGGGAAACTTAGCCTAAACTGAATCTATATATCAAGGTGTGCCAGAAAAGGCTGATTATCCTAGCCATAAACCATTTTTTTTAATAGATTTTCGATTTTCATTCCACAAGATACTAGAGGAGTTTAGAAAGGTGAGGAGCCCCGGGAGCCACGAGGGGGGGGAGGGTGGATGGGGGGGAGGGAAAATTGGTGGAAAATGTCTATAGTGTATGGGTTTTCCTCGGCTACCTCCCTGGCCAAGGAGCTGTATCGAGGGCTATCTGCCATCGTTCCATAGTACTGGCGGGGTGGGGGGCAAGACCCATACGTATTTACCACATATATAATCTGTTTAAAAAAAAACAAAAAAAAAAAAAAACTACAACAAATGATGCAAACCTATCATTGAGACGAAAACAAGCATCATACCATGAGCTGGTCTCTTGTGTTTGGTCAAGGCTGAATGTGGTTAAGAAAAAAAAAAAAAAAAAAAGACGCTGGAAGCAGGAATCCGTCATCCGAAGATAGTTCCTAAAATCATTAGGATTGTTTTCTTGCAGCTCCCTGAGCAATGTCATATGGGAAAATTGTTCCCGACGAAGCAACCAATTTTTGGTCCAAACAGTCCTCCTCCTACTCCTGGACCTGGACCGGGCATGAGCAATAGCCAGAACTCCAAGCCCATAAACAGCCCGCTCTCTCGCAGGATCGCGGAACATCTCTGAATTTGGCGAACGGACGCAAAGAAAAGATCAAAAATGCACGAAAATGGGAATGTCAAAAGCACTGACACGAAATGTATACCAACTATAGAGTAGCTGAAGGATCGCTATGGCTGACGTTGGAAAAATGAACTTCCTCTTTTAAACGTTCCGCAGTATGTTGAAACGTCACTACATTCGTGTTTGTTGCCGAAAGTCAGAGCGTGTGTATGCTATGGGTGTGACCGGACAAATCAATTAGGACAAAAATCCAAGGGAAATTTTGTTGGATGTTCGACCGTGTGTACGAGCCTTAAGAGGCTGGCCTTCCTAGATTTAGAATTATGCCATGACCGTAACAACATATATGCTCACAACTATACCAAGCCTACAGCAGGGAACTGCTACCTGCACGTTCAAAGCTGTCACCACTCTAGATGAGTACAGATTATACAAAAAAGTCGATTTTGTTGTTTAAGGCCCTGTACACACGATCACACCATCGGACCAAAATCAGATCAGAACGCGGTGACGTAGAGCACAACTACGTGCTGAAAAAATGAAGTTCAATGCTTCCAAGCATGCGTCGACTTGATTCTGAGCATGCGCGGGTTTTTGGTCCGATGCTTTGTGTACTAACCATCGAACCTGTCCGACGAACATGTTCCATCAGACAGGTTTTAAAGCATGTTTTAAAACTTTGGTCCAATGGAAAATGGTCCGATAGGCCATACACACCATCCAACTGGTCCGATCATGTGTACGCGGCCTAAGACATAACTACTCACGTGTCAGTTGTTATATTTCCTATAGTAGCCTTCTCAAGGACATGTTTCTGGAAAAAGGATATCCTAGCATGCTTGTGGAGAATAGTGTTGAGCAGAATATGCCATATTCGATTTCGCGATATATCTCGAATATATAGTCGAATATTCGAGATATATTCGCTAAATACGAATATTCGTGATATTTTTTGGAAATGAAATGATTGCGAATTTTCGCTATTGCGAATGCGAATGTGAATGCGAAATTTCGAGAAATGCGGAAGGAGCACTCTGATTTGCTCAGAATATTCGTGATATTTTATAATACCAAATAATTGCGAATATTCGGCAAATGCGGAAGGAGCACTCTGATTGGCTCAGAATATTCGTGATATATTACAATACAAAATAATTGCGAATATTCGGCAAATGCGGAAGGAGCACTCTGATTGGCTCAGAATATTCGTGATATATTACAATATAAAATAATTGCGAATATTCGGCAAATGCGGAAGGAGCACTCTGATTGGCTCAGAATATTCGTGATATATTACAATACAAAATAATTGCGAATATTCGGCAAATGCGGAAGGAGCACTCTGATTGGCTCAGAATATTCGTGATATATTACAATACAAAATAATTGCGAATATTCGGCAAATGCGGAAGGAGCACTCTGATTGGCTCAGAATATTCGTGATATTTTATAATACAAAATAATTGTGAAATTTCGAGAAATGCGTAATGGAGCACTCTGATTGGCTCAGAATATTCTTGATATTTTATCGTAATTTCGCAAAAATGCGAATGAGAAATTGATTGCGGAATTTCGACAGTAACACTCTGAAATCGAATATATGTGTTATTTTAGCTAAAAAACAATATTGCGAATTTCTCGAAAATAATCGCGCGATATCGCTATTGCCGAATAATCGCATTGCGATTTTTCGGCAATATAAAATGATCGCTGCAGCTACTCGGCCCAAGGTCTCTAATCATACCAGCAATGCTTTTAGACATCGATGGGGATCTCTAGGATGTGATCTGTTCTAAAAAAAAATTGAAAAAATATGAATATTCGAAATAGCGAATATTCACCGCGAAATTCGGAATATATCGCGAATACTCGAATATGCCATATTCGAGCCGAATATTCGCAATACGAATATTCGTGAGCAACACTAGTGGAGAAGACCTTTTCCTTTTTATTTGACTCATGGGGCTGTGAGAGATAGGAGAAAATCTTCCACACACACTTAACAACCCCTTAGGTTCACTGCCCAATTTCGCACACAGATTAGAAATATAGGAATTGGTCCATATTGCTGGAGGACACACACCTGACATCATGCTACCCTGAAAGTCCAATGCTTCCAGAAAACCAGATGAGGGAGCTCTAAATACATGCAAAGATAAAACAAAGAGAAACCAGCGCAAGGGATCTAAGTGTAGTAAAAATAATAATAATAGGGGCTTATTGAAAATTTTATAAAAGCAGATATACTCACAAAAGGACAGTTGCAGAGACCGTGGGTACATTGAGACACTGAGCGATATTTACTTAAACTGGAGCACTCAGGATCTGGTGCAGAAGTGCATGGTAGACAATTAGCTTCTAACTTCAGCTTGTTCAATTACATTTTGGAAATAAAACCTGAAAGCTGATTGGTTTCTATGCAGAGCTACACCAGATTTTGCACAGTCCAGTTTTGGTAAATCTCCCCCACTGTGCTTCTGTACCTCCCAGACTGCTCATGTCATGCAGCTTATCTGACGGTAAACTGCCCGGCTAGACTGTAGAGTGAGCCACACTGCTCTCCTGCTGGAAGCCACTGACGGAAGCTGAATATCACTATATAAGCAATAGAATTAAAGGGTTAACCATTCATGAACAGCTTGCTTTTTATTGTGATCTGTGATTGGCTAAGCTGCAGGTAGCCAGATACCATGTAATTGCTTTGGGCCAATCATAGATCACAGTAGTAAGCAAGCTGTTCATGAATGGAACCCTATTCATGACAGGTCGTTCACATTGTGATCATGTGATCACTATGACAAATCACATCGATCACATGATACCCAGTTACCAGTTATTGGTAACAGCGGACACAGGAGGGGCACACTGCATGCTCCTAGACAGGTGCAGGCTCAATCACTTACATATATATATATATGTGACTCAGTGGTGTAACAACCAGGGGGGCAGGGGGTGCGCCTGCCCCGGGCGCTGAGCTGAGGGGGGCGCCAGCGACTGGCAACTCTGCGGATAGTATAGTGAGCAGTTCCTCCACTGAGCGCACAGCCCCCCGCCGGTACCTCCCAGCGGCCGGCACGGGCACGCCTGGAAGGATACAGGGGATGCCCTGTTTGGCATAACACCGTCACGCGCTGCGGAGGCTCCAAGATGTCGACGCACTTTGCAGTCCAGCGGCGCCTGCAGGGACTCCCGCTCAGCCAAGCAAGTAAGTGTCACTGGGATGTGATGCAGGGAGAGAATGGTTTAGCAGAGGCAGGGTGTATGCTGGGGAAGACCTGGGACAGGCTGCATGTCCCAAGTCTTCCCCAGCATACACCCTGCCTCTGCCACAGGCTGAGGCTGGGACTCCGCTGGAGTAGAGTGTTGGCCCGGCCCGGTCCATAGCTTAATAGGGAGCTCCACACTTCAGCCCTGATATCATGTTTATATAAGGGGGGGGGGCGGGAAAAAAAATCTGCCCCGGGCACCCATGACTCTGGTTACGCCACTGATGTGACTGAACCTGCATGTGCCGACCCAGCGCAGTACAGCTACTGTGTGTGAGCGGCACACAGTTAGTCAACCACAGAACCTGTGTAAATAATATGTGTTCAGTTTTAAAGGGATGAGGTGGGAACTTTAGATATGAATGGGCAAGATCACTGCTCAAATAGAGAAACATGATGGAAGTATGTAGCCAAAAACAAAAGCTAATAGCTCCAGGGGGAAAGCTTAAAACATATTAACAGCAATAAAATATAAATATGGCTACACAAGATTTTTATATTAAAAAAATCTTTAAAAAAATAAATAAATTATAGATAGATAGATACCATAGATAGAAAGACAGATAGATAGACAGATAGATCGCAGGATGGAATACATATCTAATAAATTCATATGACATGCAAATTTATGATAACAAGTCAGAAGGTGACAAAAATACACAGTCTTGAGATTACCACCATGTTGTATTGAACCCTGTTTCTAAAACATTTGATGGTAATAGTACTGATAGTGGTACTAATGGATAAAAATATACTAAAAGTCATAAAAATGATGATGACGTTAAAAAAAATATAAATACAGATACACATAATAATGATATTGATGATAATAATAATAAATAATAAGGATTCCAACTTCAGTGTAATATTAATATTATGAACAGATAATGTGGTGAAAAGAAATTCACCATCAAAACATTTACCCATCATAAATATATATTAATTTTAGGGGGTATTCTGTGGCTGCATCAATGATAGAAGTCTAAATATGTTGAAAATAAAATAAAATAATGGTGAAAGAACAGTGACAGATCTCATAACAAATCCCAAAGGAATGGGTGTGCACTGTAAAAGATTTGTAATGGTAATATCTAAGCAGTAACAATCTCCTAAGGCACAGAAAAAATATGTATAGGCTAGCCAATTCGGAAGTGATGTATCTGAAATGGCTCCCTGTATGCCAATATATACTGTATATAAACAGCTGGTGCCAAGTGAAGAAAGCTACCTAAGATGGATTTAAACTCCAAAAAATTATTGTTACTGATACTTTGCACCAAAGAAAAACCTCATACATATGGGAGGACTATATGACCAAAAACTTGGATGTAATGACAAAAACATTCTAGGTCCTTATAGGAGCCTAGAATGCTCTGCCATTACATCCAGAACCTGGTCATCTAGGACCCCCGTATGTACGAGGTCCTCTTGAACACAATGCATAACTAACAATATTTTTATGAGTCCTTTTTGAACACCTTTAGATTATCAGTTAGGCTGAGGAAAGGGAAATTCCCCCAGAAACATGTTCCAGTATGGGCTCATGCCATCAGAGAGTGTGTTTCACAAATGTCAGCAACATAACTGGCTTCCTAAGGAGAGAATTGTGGCTTACTCCACAGCCAAGCTGGACAGTTCACTGTCTGATAAGCTGAATAACATGAGCAGCCTAGGAGGTACAGTGTACCACTGTCTTATTATACCCGCAACCTCTACAACTGTTATTTTCGTGAGCGCATCTGTTTTTTCAAATTTCCGTAAACATCTATTGTTTTCGCTACACTTAGAAAGATTCCTTGCACTGGTTTCTCTCTCTTTTATCTCTGGAGAGAAAATAGCCTAATCACATTTGTTCTTGCCCTCATTTACAAAGAAAGAATGTACATGCAGTTTCACAGGACAAATACCTCTGCAAATGTTCATAAAGATATACCCTTTAGGCATATAAGTTTCTTTCAACTAATTACGTCCAGTAGGCTACCAAAATATATGATTCGAATTGTGACATTTTTACCACATAAACTCTAATAAACTACTTTTTAATAACATTTGCTTAAACTTTAGGATTGCATCTCTCTCTCTCTCTCTTCAATTATACTGTAAGAACAAATAATATCAGCTCATTAAAACCCCTTCCCCAAGTGCATAGATTAAGTCATAGTCATAGTCATTTGAATATGGATTGTACTGTTTGGTTAAATTGTTAGCTATAGCAGACACTTGAAAATACAGCATGGTATTGTCAAATGGCTCTTAATTTGATGTTTGCTTTCTTCTGCAAATCCATTAGTTAATTTATGTAGTTTTATTAGTGCTCTTATTGAAAACATTAAGTGTGTAAATAAGGGGGGGGGGGTCTTAAATAAAGCAGCGTCATGTTGCTCTTTAAGGTACAATTAAGTGTTCCCAAGCAATATAAAAGGGAGAGAATACTACCAGTGTTCATTATCTTCTGATTGTTCAGAGGTATGTAGATAATTATTGTACTTATTCTTTATACTCTATGTAGCTTTCTATACCTTCCTGTTTGTGAGTTGAATTTGCTAAATAACATGCCTTCCTAATCTTGTCTTATACCACTTACACTAGTTTTAAATTCAATTTGGCATTGGGTGTATTTTTTTTTTATTAATTCTTAACACATAAAGGAGTGATTGTTTTCCAGAGGCTAATGTTTTAATCATAATTTTATTTTTAATTTTAATTTTTTTATTTTAAATAGCCATTTAAGGGCAAAAAAGAGGAGCCATTAGGCTTACGATAGCCAATAGGAATACAAAAAAAAAATAGTCAATTGGTTAGGAACTACAACTGTTTTAAAAAAAATAACATGTTTAGCAGCTTATAGAATAAAGCTTGATAAATGATAAAAATGGATGTCTGATTTGCAAAATATTTCATATTGTTCTTCAAAATGCCCTGATAGATAGATTGAAGATGCAAGGACTAGTGTAGTATTTCTCAACCAGGACTCCTCCAGAGGTTCATAGCGCAATATTCATTGAGCTATAAACATTTTTTTTTATATCTGAGATAAGTAACCACTGACATCAATAATCTTTTCAGCTATTAGTAAAGGGGATTCTATCTACTAAGCACAAATGTTGGAGCATTCTTGGCACTGACCATCACTCTAATGTACTGTAAGCTGTTGATATATTAATTATTTGCATTAGTTCCTAGAGATGGGAAGGTTATTTCAAGGGTTTCCCCTTGTTTAAAAGTTTGAAAGAAGCTGGACTAGAGAATAATACTTAAACCTTGTTAAAATCTGTATTAAAATCAGAAGACAAAGGGACAAAGGTAGTTGTAAACAATTTATATTTTAACTGGGCTAGTTATCAGCAGTATACCACCAGGGTTGGCATTGTACCCACTGGATAGCAGTAAACATGATAGCATTTAACTTAGAACCTCTCAGTGCCAAGTGGCATTCTTGTGCTATTTAAAAAGGGAGAAAAAAATCACATACAGTAATTCTAGCATGTTATTTCCAAAGTATATTAAAAGGACCATGGAGTTCTTAAGCAAACAAAATACATACAGTATAAATGTACAATGAACAGTTTCTCTTTATCACAGGGAAAATTTGAATATGTTTGGAAAAGAGATATAATTGAAGCAAAGAATTTTATGTTAACATATATTTAAGATAAAAGGAAAGGATTGACAGGTGAACATTACATCCCAAGGACAATGGAGTAAACATTACATTTCAAATGCTAGGGAACATCAATCAGAGTTTAGAAAGAAAGTTTTACCATCAGTTTAGAATTGGGTTCTTTCATTGAAAGAGTAGGTCAAATGTAAAATCAAATGAGGTAATAATGGCAAAGAGCACTAAATAGAAAAAAAGTGCAAAAAAAAGTGAAAATGCACTGTATCCCGTATTAATAATATTATATTTGGAAATAGGGTACCCCTACCCTATTTTCAAATATAATATTAATATGGGATACAGCGCATCTGCAAAACTGATTATTATTATTATTAATTAATCAATTAATTGTATTATTAATATTATTATTGCAGGATCCAGCAATAAGCCAAAATAGTTAAAAATGTGTTTTTTAGAACTTAAATCTTATCCTTTGAAGGACACTAAATACATCTTTAGAAGATCTTTGGAGTTCTGAAAACCACAACTACACATGTACTTTGAAATGTTTGGAAATTATATGTATTTTTATTGTTTTTAAATGTGTTTTCATTTTGGCTACTTGAAAGAATAGTCACTTTGAATCATGAAGATTGTTTTCCCCATATGTGGAAAAATTGGCAACAGTTGCCCTTGGGTTTTTTCTTTGTCTGCCTTTATACAAAAACTGCATGAAACTACAAGAAAATACAAGTAATTTAGCAATGTCTAAAACTGTACTATTAAAATTCACCACCTCAACCAGCAAGACGTCCAAGTCTACCATATACCTGTCCGCAATCTGCAAATACTTTTACCATGGGGCACAGCCTCTTCATGGAAACTCTCATTCTTATGAGAAGACTATCAATCTTCAAGGCACACAATCAATAGCCATTCTGTAGAAATAAATGGGGAAACCATGGCACATATGTGTCCGGGGTCAGAGTTTTCATGAAGAACGTAGCACCTAGAGGCTCCATGCCAAAGATCTCCATAAATCATGGACAGGTATTTGATTGATTTGGGGAGCTTGCTGGGAATGGGTAAATACTTTTTAAGGATAACTGAATTAAAAGCACAGTTATCCGCTAAATATTTGAGAACTCTTCCACACATCGGAATTCGTGTTTCTAACAATATGGCACAATACATGAGTGGTTGTTATGTAATATTGCATTTTTTTTTCCAGCAGACTTCCATGATGGAATTCCTTCACAGATCATTAGTGCTCATAGCACTGGTATGTCTGGTGGCATGTCTTCCACAAGCACCAGCCAACTGTCTTCTAAATGTTCCAAGCAAAGATAAACTAGATGGGATTCCTAAAGTAAATACTGATAAAGTGAAGACAGACCTGGGAGTACCGGAGATAAAAGGTTATTGTTTGGAAAAAACATAAATGTGTATATTTAGAACAGGATTTTTTAAATATATTAGTAAATGCAATTAAACATAATGGTAACATGCTGTTGTATCACACCTTGTCAGATGTTCCAGGCAAAGAAATTCTAAATGGGATTCCTAAAGTAAATACTGAAGAAGTAAAGACAGACCTGGGAGTACCTGCAATAAAAGGTTATTATTTTAAATGAATATCAACATGTATAATCAGTACATGGTTGTAGAATTAAATTAGTAAATATGATGAAACATAATGGTAACATGCTGTTGTATCACACCTTGTCAGATGTTCCAGGCAAAGAAAATCTAAATGGGATTCCTAAAGTAAATACTGAAGAAGTAAAGACAGACCTGGGAGTACCTGAAATAAAAGGTTATTATTTGAAAAAAATATCAACATGTATAATCAGAACATAATTGTGGAAATAAATTAGTAAAGAACATTTAATGGTAACATGCTGTTGTATCACACCTTGTCAGATATTCCAACCAAAGAAAATCTAAATGGGATTCCTAAAGTAAATACCGAAGAAGTGAAGAGAGACCTGGGAATTCCTGGGATAAAAGGTTATTATTTGGAAAAAATATCAACATGTATAATCAGAACATGGTTGTAGAATTAAATCAGTAAATACGATGAAACATAATGGTGAAATGCTGTTGTATCACATCCTGTTAAATGTTCCAGGCAAAGAAAATCTAGATGGAATCCCTAAAGTAAATACTGAAGAAGTGAAGAGAGACCTGGGAATTCCTGGGATAAAAGGTTAATATTTTCAAAAAAATATGAAGAGAATAAACAGAACATAATTGTGGAATTAAATTAGCAAATATGATGTAACATAATGGTGAAATGCTGCTTTATCACATCCTGTCAACATTGTACCATATGGTAGCAAGAGAAAGTCTAATCTTCAAGTTTAATTGGCTTCCACACAACTTCTACTGCCATTGCCGGCACTAGAGATTGGACGGTTGTTTCCTTTAATCGAAAAAAACAAAAACGATAAGTATTTAAAAACTTTAGTGAGTGAATAACTTGTATAGCGCTGCAAATGCGAACTGAATCACCTCAAGGCACTTATTTCCATCCAGTGTTGTCCTGATCCTTCAGAAGAGGTCAGTCTTAATTTTTTTTCTAAAGGCCCAATGGTTTACTTCCATGCGAATGTTTGTGGGTAGAGCGTTCCATAGCGGTGGTCCTTGGACTGCAAATCTTAGTTCTCTCTATGATTTGTAGCGGGACTTGATGATGTGAAGGAGGTTTTGGTTGGTTGATCGGAGAATGCGATTGGGGGTGTAGTGTTTTATTTTCTCGCACAAGTATTGAGGAGCGTTTCCTTGTGTGCACTTGTGGGTGAGACAGAGGGTCTTGAATGTGACCCTATCCTTTACGGTTAGCCAATGAAGGGTCCTCAGTGAAGGGGTGATGGATTGCCAGGATAGTCCAGTTATGAATTTAAAATTGCAATGTGTTATAAATACTAAAAGTATAACTGCTTTAAGGATTTATATTAGAGATGATTACCAGGCATACATGAAAACATACAGCTGAAAAAAAAGGAAAATAATGAAATAATATATAAAAAAATATATACATATAAAAAAAAAAGAGGAAAAATTATAATAACATAAAAATAAATAATATAAATAAATAAAAATAAATAAATAAATACAAAGAAAAAGAAAAACCACATGTGATGCGAAGGGCGGAATTACCGTGAGCATGTCTTAGGCCACGTACACATGATCAAATCTATCTGCTGGAAACAGTCGGCCCGACCGTCCAAGCAGACAGATTCGACCGTGTGTGGGGGCGAGCCGACGGAATTGGCCACTCTGTCGGCTGGAACCCGTCCACCCGACATGTCTGCTGGTTAGTACGCTAACCAGCAGACATGTCTTCTCGCACACGCGCCGAATGGTTTAGACGCATGCGCGGAAGTGTTTTACTTCCTGGTGCGGTGACGTGGCGGCGTCAACATCACCGCTACGTCACCGCGCCGTCTGGTGGCGGGGATTTTGGTTTGATCATGTGTACACGATAAAACCAATATGTCCCCAGCAGACAGATTTGTTCAAATCGGTCGGCCCGACCGATTTGAACAAATCTGTCTGCTCGTGTGTACGTGGCCTTACTGTCCCACTCCCCGGTTGAGTCTGATGTAAAAAAAAAAAAGAAAAGAAAACATACAGCTGAAATATATTTATGGGAGCTGTCTCATCTGCCAATTCTGTCCTTGTAGTACTTAGATATACACAGCCCTGTCAGAGAGCTCAGCCAGGTTGGTGACCTGACCTTTTTCAACTGCAGTTAAGCAATATAGCTAACCCAATCCAACCTATGACTGGACAGTAAAGGAGCAGCAGCACACATTAGAGTCTCACTGTGTCCTAGCATTGCCTCTCTCTGCCAGTATAATGTGCAACAATTGAGAGCAGGTTATTATTAACACAGATTCAAGGAAGCACACTAGTGCCGTTTTTGTATCTGCCTGCAGTTCAGTTTTAAATTACTACAATTTATTGCAGAAAATAAATCCCTCCTAGGTTCATGTTGGCCATACCCAGGCTGATTTTTCAGAAGATGGAACAATAATTCTAAAAATTGTTTTATCAAAACAATCACAAGTATGCAATTATATGATACAGCTCATACAGTTCCAGAGTGATTGCTTGTTTTTTTCAATCACTTGCATGTTGAACAGTAGCAGATATTTGTTGCAATTGTTCTTCTGAAAAAGTGTGTCCTGTATGGTCAGCCAAAAAGTGTAACATTTTGTACTCCAGTGTATTGCACAATGGTGCAAATCATCATGATCTAAGAAACTGGAAGCAAGAAATTATTTAACAAGCTCATAGGATCTCACATGGAGGAAATCAGCTGCTTGATAATACTTTTCTATAGCTCAATAAAGAAGGTGACATAGGAAATACACCATGGGAGTTACAGCAGTGGTGGTGTTACTGTTCAAGATGTACATTGCGGCAGACATATATGAATGAGAATGCAGTATACTGTATTTTGAAAGGTAAAATACATTACTTACGTATCTCAGATGCTATTTCAGGGCAAAGTGTCATGTTCTTAAAAGACCAGCCCAACCCACTAATATTGACCTCTGCCACATTTCTATGTTGTTCCTTTGCATCTTTGAAGCTCTTGGAAATACAAGCAATTAAGGAGCATGTTACCTTCACCTTTTCCTCCCAGGATGCAGTGCCATGAGTTTCTTCCAGATCCAGACACTGTCATGTGAAGGAAGCAGATCCCAGTGTAAGCTCCAAAACATTGCTTGTACAGAGCTTAGACTCAAGGCTCCAATATGGAAAGAGAGCAGCGAGGGAGGCTACTAGTGTAGTAACTAACAGAGTGCATGAATGGTGGTAGGATGAACCCTTTAGAGGACCTGCCACTTTGCCCTGATAAGGCTAATTAGTATTACAGATGCTTAATAGTGCTGTCAATAGAGTGCTCCTCCATCTGTTCTGGAGTTTGCAGTTAAAGTAACTTTGTATTGCAAGTAGTGCTTTGTCGACAGCATGATTTAGAAGATGGATTAACCAAACCAGATGCAGTAAAGAAACAGTAAATGGACTAATTAAAGTTTTTGTTGCTTCTGGAAATAAAATGAAAATCAATGTCTTTTTTGCCTGTTATCAAGAAAGCAACACAATCTAAATAATAATACTGAAAATAGCATTAAATCCAATGCTATTTTTATGGACTATATATATATATATATATGTGTTGGTATGTCAATAAAACAGTCCAGTTCCTGAAATATCAAAATACACAAAAACAGCGCTAAAATCAATAATCTCGGACCCGTGGTTAAAACCACTGAAAACAAGTCTTAGGCCTCGTACACACGACCGTTTTCCTTGACAGAATCCATCAAGAAACTTGGTGGCAGAGCTTGTTTGCTGAGGAAAACAGTCGTGTGTATATTTTTCATCAAAAAAACTGTCGTGGAACTCGATGAGAAAAAAAGAGAACAAGTTCTCTTTTTTCTCGTCGGGAGTCTCAATTTCCTCGTTGTGATCCTCGTCGGGCTGGTTTTCGAGGAGAAACACGTTCGTGTGTATGCTAAGAAACCCGCGCATGCTCAAATTAAAGTATGAGACAGGAGCGCACCTTCGGTAAAAGTAAAGTTCTTAATGAAAATAGCACATTTGTCACACTGTAACAGACTGAAAAGCATGAATCGTCTCTTACCAATCTTTTACTTAACACGCAGTAACATGAGAATAGCAAAAGCAGCCCCAAGGGTTGTGCCAGTGGAATCGATCTTCCCCTTTATAGTGCCGTAGGACGTGTTGTATGTCACCGCTTTTGAGAACAACGAGAGTTTGTCTTGACAGTGTGTACGCAAAGAAAGCTTGTCAAGATTCTCGACAAGCCTGCCATGCTGTTACTATTAGGTATAACCTTTTATCTCTCTTTCACACAGGTATCCTGAGAACTATTGGTATTGGTGGACCATCACTACCTAAGGCAGGTAAAAATGTCCAAGGATTAGCTGTAAAGAAGCCACTTTTGCCTAGCTTGAAAAAAACAGGTACACAGTATCCATAAAATATACTTTTTAGTGTTCTTTTTCAATATATGTATTGTGTAATATGTAACTAAATCATTACAGCAGTTTCAGATATCCAGTATGGAGAGAAATCCAAGTCATAAGGATGCAATTGGGTTGATTTACTAAATGCAAATAGACTGTTCAATTTGCAAGTGAAGTTGAACTCTGTAAGGAAATGTTCCACAGCTTAGCGAAGAATACCCAAACATGTGCAAAAAATAATAGAAAAAAAAACAAAACATTAAATGTGGTAAAATATCACTTTGTACAGAATACCCATACATGTGCAACACATGATTGGATGATGAAAGTCAGTATCACTTAATTTTACTGACTAAGTGCTGGGGAAAATTCCATTGCAAAGTGAAACTTCCCTTGTAAAGTGTACAGTCTTTTAGTCTTTAACAAATCGACCCCAATAACTCTCTTCCCTCTTTTAGGTGCTCCTGCCATACCTTGTACTTCATCATTGGTAGAGCTTTGTCAACGAGTCAACAAAATGGAATCAGGCAAGTATTGAAACAGATCCAGTTAATTTTCATTTTACTTGTAGCATATATGTAGTACAAAAACTTAAAGTAGTCCAGTACAAAGAACTATGTTTATAGATATTTATCAGGTGCAGGAAGCAGAGAAAGAGGTGAATAATCATAGCATTGGGTTCAGGAAGTACATGCCCTCTACCTTCATTCTGTCCCCGACTACATGTTCTGGGAAGGCAGTGGGCTATAGAAAATTGAAATAAATATATATAAAAAAAAAAAAAATTGAACAAGCTTTTTTAATTTTAGGCCAGCTGCAGCATTTTTCTTTCCAGTAGCTCACTAGTTCCTATAGCTGGTTGGGCATAACAAAAAGCTCATATCAAGCATTTTTGTTTAGGCGCGTTTAGGAGTGTTTATTTTATTTTTTCTACCAGAAAGCTCCAGTCAAAAGAAAATCAAAATTTTTTTTTTCTGGCTCTAAACGCTGAGCTTAAAACATGCCTCTAAACATCCTATTGTGCATGGACACATGGGATAACATTGGGCTGCTTCTACAGGCAAAACACAAAACTCCTGTCCTGTGTGAATGGACCCTTAAAGTAAACCTGTGCTTTGCTTATGCAGGTTGCATGTTTTCTTTAATTTAACCCTTCCCAGAAGTAGTGTGGGGTGAATGGTTTTGCCCGAGCATGAGTTCAGGCTGAACATTGGCTGATTGGGCAGAACTTTGCCCCTTCAGGGCGCAGTAATAGCTGGTTGTTAAGGAGCGGGGCCAGAACGCCAGCTGTAGCATCCTTAATAATTGACGAGTCATCAGCTGTCAATGGGCTTCCCCACTTACAGCTGAATAAAATAAATAAAAACACTAGACAGATTTTTGATAATATCTTTATTAAATATAAAAAATAAATGGTGTTCCCCAATGTAGATCAATCACAATGCCACTGCCCTGCAAGACCAAATAAAATAAAAAATCACTCCACCCGCCATGAAGTCAAACCGCCGAATGGCTGGCTTGCCGTTTGACAGTTCTTAAAAGGGTAAGGGCGGGGCCATCTGGCAACATCACCTGGTGGCACTGCCTCCCTGTGATGTCACAAACCATTGCATGCTGGGTCGGTGATGTCACAAGGGGGTGGTGCCACCTGATGATGTCGCGGGTGGCCCCGCCCTTATCTACATTGGAGGTCATTGTTTTTTTATTTTTAATAAAGGACAATCAACATGGGGACAAGGTGCTTTGGGGTGGGGGGGGGTCCCTCCTGCCAGAAAAAAAACTCCATATTGAGAGCATGTGGCATGGTATGGTTCAGGAGGGGGGACACTCACTTGTCACTTTTGCTGATCTGCCAGGATGCATGCTGAGATAAAGATCTGGTATGTATCTTGGGGAGAACCCCACGACATTAAACCAAAGGCAAATTTAAATGTAATTTGACTTGTTTTTTTCCGAATTTTTATTTTTGCATGCAGCAGTAAAGGAATTTTAAATTTTTTATTGTTGCACTTTAAACATAATATAAAATCAATGCTTCTGAAAAAAAACTATAGTTTTTTAAAAAACGTTTGGCATTGATACATGTCCCCAGGGCAGTACCTGGACCCTCATACCTCTTTTATGGCCAATTACTTTCAAATAAGACTTCGAAGTGGGAGCTTTTGATTTCTAATGTTCGGCTCCTATAGACTTCAATGGAGTTTGTGGTTCAGAGCAGTAGTTTTCCCCTGTTCGTGAGTTCTGCTGTTGGGGAATTGTGTTCGGCCCATCTCTACCCAGCAGTATATAGTTTCCTATCTTTTGCTCCCTTTCACTTTTTTCTGTTGCTATGCAGGACTTATATTATTATTATTATTATCTCTCTCTGTGTAACAGCGCTTATTGGTCCAGCACTTGTGTCACGAATTGTGTCACATGCTCTTCTATACTTAGTAGTATTGGGAATTTCCTTTGACTCTCAGTTGTGAATGGCAGGGAAGTAAGGGAAATGTTTATATATGTTACTAGGAAGTAGGATCATTAGGAATTTGCTTTAAGATACACAGAAAGCTGTTTAATTCCTACTAACAATTTCAGACAGATTTTTCAAAATAATGTGTTGTCTTTTATCTTTAGCACTCAAGCTGTTAGAATTTATCCAAGTGGTAGGAGATAAAATGATAGTGAGCAGTGGAAAGATTGAGGAAATAGAAAAATCCAGCAATGCATGTCGAGCAATCGGTGGCCGTATGGCTATTCCCAAGAATGAAGCAGAGAACAATGGCCTCTCATTCTTTACAAAGAAGCATAATCAATATGCATACGTGGGTTTGAGAGAAGGATCAAAACCTGGTGTCTTTCTGGATCCCAAAGGAATTCCTGCACTTTATACCCCCTGGAGCAAGAAAGAACCCAGTGGCCAAGGGCAAGAAAACTGTGTGGAAATGTACACTGATGGCAAATGGAATGATAAGGGCTGTAACCAAAGACGCCTCACAGTTTGTGAATTGTAAACCATATGAAGATAATTGTGGTCTTTCTTTGTATTTTTAAAGTGACTGCTAATTATGTATCACCTTCAAATATTGCATATGAATTATAACGTATTGGTTGCTTAATATAAAAAAGTATTTACATACGAGTATATGTACATTTAACATATAATGTTATATCACAAGATTAATGATTATCATATACTTTACAATAATCATATTCACAAACTGTAACTGAGCTTGTTCTGTAAAAATGAAATAAAACTAAAAGCATATAATATTCTCCAGCTTTTCTTTATATGTACATTTCAGTATCTCTGTTTGTCCCCCGCACACTTTTTGTGACCTGTCAGAGCTGTCCGCCCTACACTTTGCAGCTTTATAGACTATAATGTGCTTGTGACAGTCTATATCCATCCCTGTGGATGAATAGAACTTATATTTCAGTACTGCTTCTCAGTTTTATCATCCATGCTGCTATTTCCGAAAAAAAAAGTTTAGCTCCACTTTCTGAAACCTGTCATTATGATATATAGAGGCAAACGCTCCCTTGGTGTCTGTGTATTATTCATTTGTCCTGATTACAAAGCTACAAGTGTTCTCTACCTCTTTTGAAAGTGAAATGACATTTGGAAGGCAAAGCCTATGAGCACAATGATCTTCATATCAATGAATGAATGAATGAATGAATGAAAACTTATATAGCGCAGCACATGCAAACTGAATCGCCTCTGGGCGCTTGTTGTTCCTGTCTCCTTTGATATCAAAAGAGATGAGTCTTGACCTTTTTCCTGAATGCTAGGTGGTTCTCCTCCAACCGAATGCTGGTTGGTAAAGCGTTCCATAGTCTGGGACCTTGGATCGCGAATCTTCTTTCTCCTTTGGACTTGTAGTTGGCTTTCGGAACCTGGAGCAGGTTTTGATTGATGGATCGCAAAATGCGATTGGGATTATGAGCTTTTATTTTTTCGCATAAGTAAAGGGGGGCATTCCCATGGACACATCTATGCGTAAGATAGTTTTAACTTTACTGGAAATGATGTCAACTACAAATAAATATATTTTAAACATAAAAAAGTTATTACAGAGCCATTAAAGCTAAACTCCAGGCAAACAGTAGAACGCACAGATAAAAAAAATATATCTATAGTGTAAATGTGAAAAAGTAAGCACACCCCATGGAAATTGAAACATTAGATCTTCATTCAAATAGTGCCTACAGATACAGGTGATATACCTGAACACATTACACATAAAACTAAAACTAAATTTGTACACCCCTACATTTACCACCATTTCAAATTCATAACAATTTGAAGATTAGGTACCAATGCTTAGAACGTCTATTTAAACATTGGATATCTGGTGTCAGGGTCTGGTGTTCTTGTTGCTATCAGGGCCGGCGCTAGGCATAGGCAAATCAGGCGGCTGCCTAGAGCGCCAGGGTAGGGGGAGCGGCAAAATCTGGAATCCCAGCCGCCCGCTGGGGATTCGGATTGTTAAAATACCTCCAGGGCTGTCATTTTTTAAAAACATGCCTTTTGGCGCCATCCGCCAGTCTATGGGCGGTTGCGCCTGTAGAGACAGACATCAGAGTGAGCCGGGATGACAAGGAGCAGCGTGTGTGATAACTAGGAGCAGCCGACCGGAAGTGCTGCATGATGACAAGACTGATGGTGGAACCGGCCAGGGAGGGTGAGATGCTGACTGAAGCTTGCCGCCGCCGCCGCGATGTCCGATCCCCCTCCCACCCCTCCCTCCTCCCTCCCTCATGTGAGTAGACACTGGATAGACGCTGGCTCAGATACATCATGGAAGCACAGGCAGGACACTGTTTATAGTGCATTGCACTGTGTTACAGAGGAAGGAACGAGTTTGTGTGTGTGGGGACAGATCTATATATATGTGTGTGTGTGTGTGGGGGGGGAGTATAGAGTGGGAACTGGTGTGTGTGTGTGAACTGGTGTGGGGGGGCAGGTGTGTGTGGGGGGGGGGGGCAGAGTGGGAACTGGTTTGGGGGGGGGGGCAGATGTGTGGGGGGACAGAGTGGGAACTGGTGTATGTGGGGGGGCAGATGTGTATGTGGGGGAGGTGTGTGTGGGAACTGGTGTGGGGGGGGGCAGGTGTGTGTGGGGACAGAGTGGGAACTGGTGTGGGGGGGCAGGTGTGTGTGTGGGGGGGACTGGTGTGTGGGGGGGGGGGACAGAGTGGGAACTGGTGTCAGGGGGGGCAGGTGTGTGTGTGTGTGTGTGGGGGGGGGGCAGGTGTGTGTGGGAACTGTTGTGGGGGGCAGGTGTGTGTGTGTGGGGGGGGAGGACAGGTGTGTGTGTGTGTGGTGGGGGGGGGGCAGATGTGTGTGGGGGAGCCAGAGTGGGAACTGGTGTCAGGGGGGGCAGGTGTGTGTGTGTGGGGGGGCAGGTGTGTGTGGGAACTGGTGTGGGGGGGCAGGTGTGTGTGGGGGAGCCAGAGTGGGAACTGGTGTCAGGGGGGGCAGGTGTGTGTGTGGGGGGGCAGGTGTGTGTGGGAACTGGTGTGGGGGGCAGGTGTGTGTGTGTGGGGACAGAGTGGGAACTGGTGTCAGGGGGGGCAGGTGTGTGTGGGAACTGTTGTGGGGGGCAGGACAGGTGTGTGTGTGTGTGGGGGGGGGGACAGAGTGGGAACTGGTGTGGGGGGGCAGATGTGTGTGGGGGGGCCAGAGTGGGAACTGTTGTGGGGGACGTGTGTGTGTGTGTGTGTGGGGGGACAGAGTGGGAACTGGTGTGGGGGGCAGGTGTGTGTGTGTGGGGGGACAGAGTGGGAACTGGTGTGGGGGGGCAGGTGTGTGTGTGTGTGGGGACAGAGTGGGAACTGGTGTGGGGGGCAGGTGTGTGTGTGTGGGGGGGGGGGGGACAGGTGTGTGTGTGTGTGTGAGGGGGGACAGAGTGGGAACTGGTGTGGGGGGCAGGTGTGTGTGTGGGGGGGGGGAACAGGTGTGTGTGTGTGGGGGGGGGGGACAGAGTGGGAACTGGTTTGGGGGGCAGGTGTGTGTGTGTGTGGGGGGGGGGGGGGGTGACAGAGTGGTAACTGGTGTGTATGTGGGGACAGAGTGGGAACTGGTGTGGGGGGGGGGCAGATGTGTGTGGGGGGGTACATATTGGGAACTGGTGTGGGGGGGGCAGATGTGTGTGTGGGGGGGGGTACAGAGTGAAAACTGGTGTGGGGGGGGGGCAGAGTGGGAACTGGTGTGTGTGTGTGTGTGGGGGGGGGGGGCAGATGTGCAGGGGGGTATGGAGGGGGAACAGATATGTGTGTGTTGGGGGGTTACAGAGAGAAACTAATTGTGGGGGGGGGGGAACAGATGTGCAGGTGGTTACATATAGAAACTGATATGTGTGTGGGGGGGGGGGGGGTGTTTAAGGGGAACAAAGGCGTTCAGGATGATACAGTGATGGGGTGATCTGAGGTGTGAAGATGGAAGAATTGTGGTGATCTGAGACCTAAAAAATACAGGAATTGGGGTGATTTGAGGTGTGGAGGTTCAAATCCAGCTTTGTAAAAAAATAATAAATAAATGCAGGTCTTTTTGCAGGTCAAAAAAATTTGCATTTATTATTATTATTTTAGGCCTATGGACCACAGCTGAAGAAATAGGTGAAGCGGCACCACAAAAATCTCAGTGAGGGGCGGAGAAAATGGCAGAGGGGGGTCAAAAATCCTTGCACCGGCCCTGGTTGCTATTGACATATTTGGTGTCAGCATGCTAAGATCAAAAGGGCTATCTAAAGCCCTCAGAAAAAGAGTGTAGGTGCCTATGAGTCTGACAACGGATATACAAGTGGTTTGAATTCCAAATGACTCAGCTGGTTGAGCCACAAAATTTAGCCTAAGAACTAAAAGTTTGATGCTAAAAGTAGCCTGCAAAAATCCCAGTGTTTCATTGCAGGATCTTCAGGTAACTCCTACAACAGTTCAAGTGTATGCAGGTACAATCAGAAAAGATTGCACCAATTCAACCTGCCCAACTCTCCTCTGTACTCATGGCAATGGCAAAATAGTCTTTTACTCTTCAGATTTAACTTTTAAAGTGTGCCAGGAATAGCCTTTGTTGTCCAAAAAGAACATTACAGCAAGACTACAGTTTGCCTTTGAACATATAGGCACAGCATATGCCTTCTAGAACAATGTGCTGTGGATAAAATCAGAAGACAGAGTTTTTTAGCTATAGTTACAGTAGACATGTTTGGTGCAAATCATATAGAGAATTTCAGGAGAAGAATGTCATATTAACTGTGAAGCAGAGTGGTGAAAATATTATGCTTTAGGTTTGCTATGCTACTTCAGAGCCTGGGAAGCTTGCAGTCATCAAATCAACTATGAATTCTTCATCATATCAAAGTGTGGCTGATTAGAATGTGAAGTAGTCTGTCCAAAAGTTTAAGTTAAACCAGGATATGATATTTTAACACAATAATAATCTACAAAATCCACATTTCACAAAGTCAACTAAAATAACTGGTGCACAGTTGTGCAGAATGCTTACAATAAGTATTTCTGTTAAAGAGGGCAATGCCTGCTTCTCAGGCTAAGGATGTACTTACTTTTTCCTCATTACACCATTGCATCTATAATTGTTTTGCTAACCCCCTGGCGGTATTCCTGAGTCACGCTCGGGGTAAGATTTCAATACCAAAAGCGGTAACCCCCGAGCCAGACTCGGATTGCCTCGCAGCATCCACAGGCATGGTTTACTTACCTTGTCCCAGATCCTGCGATGCCTCTCCGCTGTGTGAGAGAGCGGCGTCCTTGCTCGATTCACACAGTGTCCCCGTGTGCCGCCGATCTCCGTTCCCTGCGACATTACAATGCACGGGGGCGGAGAACGGCGCCAAATTCAAAAAAGTTAATAAACACATTACATACAGTTTACTGTAATCTTATAGATTACAGTACTGTATGTAAAAAATACACACCCCCCTTGTCCCTTGTGGTCTGCCCTGTGTCCTACATGCACTTTTATATAATAAAAACTGTTCTTTCTGCCTGCAAACTGTAGATTGTCCATAACAACCAAAAAGTGTGCCTTTTACAAAAGTGGTTTTAGAGCAGCTAGAAAACAATGAAAACAACGATAATAAATTATAATCACTTGCAGAATTGAGCGATAGCGATTTGTGGGGAAATTCGTCATAAAAAAGTAATGACAGCGACAATTCTGCAACTGAGCAAATTTCAGTATTTTTGATTTGATTACATTATTGAATATTTTTTATTATAATTATATTATCATTTGTTATAATTATTTATAGTTATTTATTATATTATAAGTTATGATTTTGTTTTTCAAACTTTCTCATACCCGGGATGTCTACTAGACTCTTGTTCGGACAGATTTAAGTGAGTTGTTCCTAAGAATTGCAGGCCTACAATGTAAAACGCCAAATTTCCATGCAAAATAATGGTACTGCTTTTAGCACTTAAAACCAGAAAAAATCATACCGCCAGGGAGGTTAAATAAACAATTGAAAAGGCAAATTTTTCTTGTGTTATTTATTATTCAATTATATAACCTTTATATGTAAGCATAACGGCTAATGCTTGCCTGTTCAAATCTGTTTTGACATCAACAACATTGTTAGAATTGATTTACCAGCAAAAAGATTTGCACAAGCAGTGCAGGAAATCAGATTTGAATTAGCTTCAGCTAAATAAAACTTACAGTTCTTGTCCCTCCCTCAGCATGTGACTTTTCATTGAAAGGAGAAGCAGCAAGCTAATGAGCTTACCTATCTGTCTCTTTGTCCACAGTCTAAATGAAAAAAAAAACAATACCTGTATGCCCAACATTAGAAGAGTGGGTGGAAACTTCTAATGGTGGGCATACAAAAAGAATGTTACATGTATGCCCAACATTAGAAGTGTGGCAGAAACGCTTAATGCTGGCCATACACGCAATGTTTTAGTGGCTCTGAAATGGCAGGACAGTTCAAACACCCCCCCAAATGACCCCTTTTTGGAAAGTAGACAACGCAAGTTTTTGCTAAGAGGCATGTTAAGTCTGAGGAAGATTTTATTTTTTGCCATAAGTTTTTGTAAGACGGCAAAAAATAATATATTTTTTTTACGCAAATTTAGCACAATGAGATATTTCTCACACTTGGCATGGGTATACATATTCTCCTGAATATGGGGATACCACATGTGTAAGACTTGTTGGCAGCCTAGCCACATGCAGGTACCCAAAATCAAATGACAACTTTCAGACTTTCAAAGGGCATAATTTCCTAATTTTTCACTTCCTGACTTCCTGACTCCGTATCACAGTTTCGGAGGCCCTGAAATACCAGGAAAGAAGACACTGCAGGGTATTTCACAAGAAGCATGGTAGGTATTTTGCAGGTGTCATTTGTTGCTATACATTTTTGGAAAAGGGGGAAAGTAAATGTGTTTTTTTTTTTTCATTTTTCAAAATTCTATGACAAAAAAATTAAATTCTACAAAATGCTCATCATGCCTCTTATGAAATTCCTTAGACTGTCTACTTTCCAAAAAAAGGTTGGGGGGGTTTACTATCATGGCATCTTAGGGTCTCTGAAACTGTAATCGGTAGTCAGGAAGTGAAATTAGGGATTTATACCCTTTGAAAGCCTGAGAGTCGGTTCACACTGGGGCGACACGACTTCCAGCACAACTTTCAGAGGCAACTCCAACACGACTTCAGCATGAACCACTGGGCGATCTGGGGAGATTTACAACACTACTTGAAGTCGTCTCCAGGACAGGAGGGGGAGGGAGGGGTTTGCCTGAGAAATGTATGTCATCTTCCTGGAAAGTTGCTTCAGTTAAGACAGTGATCAGACTTCTGAGGCGACTTCCATTGAAATCAATGGGTACAAATCGCCTAGATGTCTGATTGAAGTAGTACAGGAACCTTTTCTGAAGTCGGAGCGACTTCAGTAGTGTGTATTAAGACAGTTCTCATTCACTTACATTGATTTTCTCAACCACGCGACTTGGGACGACTTGGGGAGACTTCAAGTCGGATCCCAGGTCGCCCCAGTGTGAACCGGCTCTGAAGGTAGTCATTCCATTTTGAATGCAAAACAAATGGTTAGTGCAGCACAAGAAAATTGGGATAAAAGTCCATTCAATATTAAAAGGAACTAGACAAAGTCCCAAAGGTGAAAGGCAAGATCCCTCGTAAACAAAGGTAGGTGTAATGCTCTGATGATGTATAAGTGACAAGATCGTCCAACACAAAGCCAATTGCGCTTACCAGATCAGGTGGACCTTTGTACTACAGAAGGTCATATACACATTTATTTACTTTTGAGATTTTGTATCTCATTTTGGACTTGTATGCCTGAACTAAGTTACATAGTTAGTCAGGTTGAAAAAAGACACAAGTCCATCCAGTTCAACCATAAAAAAAAAAAAAATAAAACAAAGTAAAACACAGTACATCCTCCCATACACCCAACTCCATACCCACAGTTGATCCAGAGGAAGGCAAAAAACCCCAGCAGAGCGATGATCCAATTTGCTACCGGAGGGGAAAAAATTCCTTCCTGATCCCCCGAAAGGCAATCGGATTTACCCCGGATCAACTTTACCTACAAAACTTAGTACTCAGTTATATTATGTGCATTTAGGAAAGAATCCAGGCCTCTCTTAAAGCAATCTACTGAGCTGGCCAGAACCACCTCTGGAGGGAGTCTGTTCCACATTTTCACAGCTCTTACTGTGAAGAAACCTTTCCGTATTTGGAGGTGAAATCTCTTTTCCTCCAGACGTAAAGAGTGCCCCCTTGTCCTCAGTGTTGACCTTAAAGTGAATAACTCAACACCAAGTTCACTATATGGACCTCTTATGTATTTGTACATGTTGATCATATCCCCCCTTATTCTCCTCTTCTCAAGAGTGAATAAATTCAGTTCCTCTAATCTTTCCTCATAGCTGAGCTCCTCCATGCCTCTTATCAGTTTGGTTGCCCTTCTCTGCACTTTCTCCAGTTCTCCGATATCCTTTTTGAGAACTGGTGCCCAAAACTGGACTGCATATTCCAGATGAGGTCTTAGTAATGATTTGTACAGGGGCAAAATGATATCTCTATCTCTGGAGTCCATACCTCTCTTAATACAAGAAAGGACTTTGCTCGCTTTGGAAACCGCAGCTTGGCATTGCATGCCATTATTGAGCTTATGATCAACTAAAACACCCAGATCCTTCTCCACTACAGATCCCCCCAGTTGTACTCCCCCTAGCATGTATGATGCATGAATATTCTTAGCCCCCAAGTGCATAACTTTACATTTATCAACATTAAACCTCATCTGCCACTTAGTCGCCCAATTAGACAGAGCATTGAGGTTGGCTTGTAAATTGGAGACATCCTGTAAGGACATTATTCCACTGCATAGCTTGGTGTCATCTGCAAAAACAGAAATGTTACTTTTGATCTCAGACCCAATATCATTTATAAATATATTGAAAAGTAAGGGACCCAACACTGAACCTTGGGGTACACCGCTGATAACCTTGGACCATTCAGAGTAAGAATCATTAACCACAACTCTCTGAATTCTGTCTTTCAGCCAGTTTTCTATCCATTTACAAACTGATATATCTAATCCTGTAGACCTTACCTTACACATGAGCCGTGTGTGGGGAACTGTATTGAACGTTTTTGCAAAATCCAAGTATACCACGTCCACTGCCACGCCTCTGTCCAGGGTTTTACTTACCTCTTCATAAAAGGAAATCAGGTTTGTCTGACAACTTCTGTCCTTCATGAATCCATGCTGTCTGCTGCTTAAATAGTTTGTTTCCAGCAAGAACTCATCCATGTGGTCTTTTATTAAACGTTCCAGTATCTTTCCAACTATAGAAGTTAAACTAACAGGTCTATAGTTACTAGGTAAAGACTTTGTTCCCTTTTTAAATATGGGCACCACATTGGCTTTATGCCAATCCAGTGGTACTATTCCTGTCATTAATGAGTCCCTAAATATTAGATACAGTGGCTTTGAAATTTCAGAGCTCAATTCTTTTAGGATCCGTGGGTGGATGCCATCTGGTCCAGGTGCTTTATCCACCTTTATTCTGTCTAAATATTTCTGGACCATATCACTTTTGAGCCATTGTGGATTTGGGGCTGTGTCACTCCCACCCCCTATATCGACATGAGCTCCCCCATTCTCCATTGTATACACAGAGCTGAAGAAAGCATTTAATAAATTTGCCTTCTCTATGTCCTCAGTCACCCACTCTAGATTATTTTGTAAAGGCCCTACATGCTCAGACTTGACCTTTTTACTATTAATATATTTAAAGAATTTTTTGGGGTTTGTCCTACTATCTTTTGCAATCTGTCGTTCATTTTGAATTTTTGCATCCTTGATTTCCTTTTTACATATTCTATTATATTCTTTGTAACATTTAAACGACACTAGTGTTCCTTCATTTTTATATTTTTTAAAAGCTATTTTCTTATTGTTTATAGCTTTTTTAACTTTAACCGTGAGCCACATAGGTTTTATCTGTAGCCTTTTAAACTTATTGCCCATGGGAATATACTTTGCAGTGAGGTTCCAAAGAGTCTTTTTGAAGAATTCCCATTTCTGTTCTGTGTTCATCGGTGCCAATATTCCCTCCCAGTCCAAGCCCTGGAGAGCAGTCCTCATGCTTTGAAAATTTGCTCTCTTGAAATTAAGTGTTTTTATCTTTCCTGTATGTATTTCTTGCTTATAGTTTACATTAAACGAAATCATGTTATGATCACTGCTACCCAGGTGTTCCTTTATCTGAACATTAGTAATGAGCTCTTCATTTATATATCCTTATATATACATATTTGTATACTCATTGTGGGTCAATTTAATATTGATCACAACTCATTAGCGCGGCACTTCTTGTTTCACTACACATTTATCCACAAAGGGATGATGGTAATATCCAGCACGGCTGTAGTGCCGCCGAACTGGCAAGACAGATCTCTAGCACAGCAGAGATTTCCAGCAGTGATGACCTTCAAGGTGGCAGGTGGTAAGCAGTTTGGTGATAGAACCAAAAATTTCCGAGTTGAGTATATAAAAATAGAGGGACAAAATCCAAGGCCTTGTCCACATGATCAGACGGGTCTGATGAAACTGGTCTTAAGACCAGTTTAATCGCAACACTTCGATGGTGTGTACGGCCCATCGGACCGTTGTCCGTCGGACCAAAGTTTTAAAACATGCTTTAAAACCTGTCCGATGGACGCCTGTCTGTCGGACAGATTCGATGGTTAGTACACAGAAGTATCGGACCAAAAACCCGCGCATGCTCAGAATCAAGTCGACGCATGCTTGGAAGCATTGAACTTTGTTTTTTCACCACATCATTGTGTTCTACATCACCGCGTTCTGACCCGATCGGATTTTGGTCCGATGGTGTGAACGCACATCAGACCATCAGACAAGTTCAGAGTTGTCTGATAAAAACGGTCCGTCGGACCAGTCTCATCAGACCGGTCTGATCATGTGTACAGGGCCTAAGTGTACTCCATAGATGTATTTAAAATATTAAAGGGGCATAAAATGCTAGCGCAAATAAGTGTAAAATAGTAAGAAAGGCCAGTTAGGTTAAAGCAAGATCCAAGGATCGAGCATCAAGAGATGGCAGCGGTTGATGTCTGTGCAAAAGCTCCTCCCCCATATGCAGCGTTACTTCCTTGCAGGATTTCGGCAGTGAGGGTGGAGCTAGTAAGTCACCCGAAAGATTAAATAGGCAGCTGGTTAACCATAGAGGATACGGCTGAACTGGAAGTCAGAGTTACTTTAAACGATCGCCACTCTAAATGGGGACACCAGCGCATAATAAATAAAATAAAAACATTGTTACCATAAAAAACATGGGGGTTACTGTATAACAATCCCGGGCAGTAAAAGGATATATTAAAAAGAGAAAACGGATGACAAAAGAAAACACACGGCCATCTCTTTACATATACCAAACAAATAAAACATGAAAGTGGTGAAGGTTTTTAAACACAAGATATCTCAGTTGCTATTTATCTGATATAAAGCAAATGAGGTTGAATTAGATGTTTAACCCCCTAGGTACTGCAACCTGGGTTTCATGGATCCAGAGGGATTCCTGTTGGCTTAACTTTCTTATGTAATCTTCTCCTCTCCAATGTTTAGTCACTTTTTCCGAACTCCAACATTTTAGGCATCTCAGATCCCTGTTATGGAAAATTCTAAAGTTTTTGGAGACGTTGTGTGTTTTCAAACCTCTTTTAATGTTGTTAACATGTGTGCAGCTATACGGACTCCCATAGGTCTTGAGGTTCTCCTAACATACTGGAATCCGCAGTCAGGCCGCGTACACACGGCAGAGAACCTCGACGGGCAGAACACATCGTTCCGCCCGTCGAGGTTCTCTGCCGGCCGTCAGAATCGCCAACCCGCCCGTCGGGAAAGGCAACTAGCCATTCATCCCGACGTGCCGTCGAGCAAATAGAGAACCTGCTCTCTATTTGCTCGACGAGTTTCCCGACGGCGGGGCTCGCCGAGAGCGCACACACGGCCGAGGTTCTCGGCAGAATGCGGCTCCAAGCGAGGTTCTCGCTGGTTTCTGCCGAGAACCTCAGCCGTGTGTACAGGGCTTCACACTCTAACATGTGCACAACCCTCACTGTGTCACACGTGATAAGATTTTTTATCAGGTATTTTCTATTGGTTAAAGAAGCAGTAAAATTCTCCCTTTTTTGAGGTTGTGTTTACATTGCCTACATGCTGAGCGTTTTCCACAGGCATAGAATCTGGACAAAAAGGTAAAAATTCTACTTTCTTTTATAACAGGAGGATCCACTACACTCGGGGACAAAACATCCCTCAAAGTTGGTGGTCTCCTGTAAATAAATCTCCGGCGTGGGGGTAGCACTGTACCAAAAAATATTTTTTCAAAATTTCCCAATGCCTCATGATTATATTTTCACATTTTTTGTGTTGGATGTTATAATCTAAAATGATTTTGTATTCATCAAATGTGTTATGTATTTTATTGTTATATTCTTATATTCTTATTCTTATATTACGCCTACCTTCTTTCAGGGGGGATCTGGCCTTTCACCTTTGGGACTTTGTCTAGTTCCTTTTAATATTGAATGGACTTTTATCCCAATTTTCTTGCGCAGCACTAACCATTTGTTTTGCATGTTAATTATAGGCTCTGTGATTACCTATAGTGTTCAGCTTGCATGTACTTGTGCTTTATCCATATTTGTCTGCACTGATTGTTTTTCTTTTTTATTCCTTTTCGAATCCCTGCATGTGGCTAGGCTGCCAAAAAGTCTTACACATATGGTACTTCCATAATCAGGAGAAGTAGCAGAATGTGCTTTGGGGTGTAAGTCCACATATACCCATGTCATGTGTGAAAAATATCTAATTAAATTACAACTTTGTGTAAAAAATATTTTGTTTTACCACATGTTTTAGGAAAATGACACAAGATAAAGTCTTCCATGAACTCAAAATGCCTTAAAAAATACATTTGGGTGTCTACTTTCAATAAATGGGTCATTTGGGTGAGGTGGTTGTACAATCCGGGCATGGCCTCTGAAACTGTGATGAGTAGTCAGGAAATGAACTGAGGAAATTACACCCTTAGAAAGCCTGGTCATTGTTTTTGGGTCCCCATCAGTGGCGGCTGGTGCTCAATTTTTTTGGAGGGGGGGGCAAAGGAAAAAACAAAACAATTGCAGCCTCACTGTACCTATCAAATGCAGCCACTGTGCCATCAAACGCAGCCACTGTGCCATGCCATTAAACGCAGCCACTGTGCCATCACTTGTCACCACTGTGCCATGCCATCAAACACAACCACTGTGCCATCAATTGTCACCACTGTGCCATGCCATCAAATGCAGTCACTGTGCCATCAAATGCAACCACTGTGCCATGCAATCAAACGCAGCCACCGTGCCATCAAAACGCAGCCACTGTGCCATGCCACCAAAACGCAGCCACCGTGCCATCAAAACGCAGCCACTGTGCCATGCCATCAAAACACAGCCACTGTGCCATGCCATCAAAACACAGCCACTGTGCCATGCCATCAAATGCAGTCACTGTGCCATGCCATCAATTGTCACCACTGTGCCCCCAATTGTCGCCACTGTGCCATGCCATCAATTGTCACCACTATGCCATCAAACAGAGCCACTGTGCCCCCAATTGTCACCACTGTGCCCCCAATTGTAGCCACTGTGCCCCCAACTGTGCCCCCAATTGTAGCCACTGTGCCCCCAATTGTAGCCACTGTGCCCCCAATTGTCACCACTGTGCCCCCAATTGTCGCCACTGTGCCCCCACTTGTAGGCACTGTGCCCCCAATTGTTGCCACTGTGCCCCCAATTGTTGCCACTGTGCCCCCAATTGTTGCCACTGTGCCCCCAATTGTCGCCACTGTGCCCCCACTTGTAGCCACTGTGCCCCCACTTGTAGCCACTGTGCCCCCACTTGTAACCACCGTGCCCAGTACCCCCCCTAGCACTTACCTTTCTGGCTTCTACCGTCCCTCGATGTCCCTTGTCCCGCCCTTGATGATGCGTTAGCCACCTAATTGGCTGAGACGCCTGTCAGTCTTATCCTCAGAGCGCACGGCCGGTACGTCCGGAGGATAAGCTTCAGGAAGCAGCCTACAGTCTCAGGGCTATACTCGGAAAGCCTATCAGAGCCAGCTGCTCTGATGGGCACTTCCCCACAGCCAGTCAGCTGCCGCTATTCAGCTGACCGGCGCTCAATGTCATGCCATCAAATGCAGTCACTGTGCCATCAAATGCAACCACTGTGCCATGCAATCAAACGCAGCCACCGTGCCATCAAAACGCAGCCACTGTGCCATGCCACCAAAACGCAGCCACCGTGCCATCAAAACGCAGCCACTGTGCCATGCCATCAAAACACAGCCACTGTGCCATGCCATCAAAACACAGCCACTGTGCCATGCCATCAAATGCAGTCACTGTGCCATGCCATCAATTGTCACCACTGTGCCCCCAATTGTCGCCACTGTGCCATGCCATCAATTGTCACCACTATGCCATCAAACAGAGCCACTGTGCCCCCAATTGTCACCACTGTGCCCCCAATTGTAGCCACTGTGCCCCCAACTGTGCCCCCAATTGTAGCCACTGTGCCCCCAATTGTCACCACTGTGCCCCCAATTGTCGCCACTGTGCCCCCACTTGTAGGCACTGTGCCCCCAATTGTTGCCACTGTGCCCCCAATTGTTGCCACTGTGCCCCCAATTGTTGCCACTGTGCCCCCAATTGTCACCACTGTGCCCCCACTTGTAGCCACTGTGCCCCCACTTGTAGCCACTGTGCCCCCACTTGTAACCACCGTGCCCAGTACCCCCCCTAGCACTTACCTTTCTGGCTTCTACCGTCCCTCGATGTCCCTTGTCCCGCCCTTGATGATGCTTTAGCCACCTAATTGGCTGAGACGCCTGTCAGTCTTATCCTCAGAGCGCACGGCCGGTACGTCCGGAGGATAAGCTTCAGGAAGCAGCCTACAGTCTCAGGGCTATACTCGGAAAGCCTATCAGAGCCAGCTGCTCTGATGGGCACTTCCCCACAGCCAGTCAGCTGCCGCTATTCAGCTGACCGGCGCTCAATGTCCGGTCAGCTGAATAGTGAGCGGCAGCGGCGAAAATATACAGATTCATACAGTGTATGAATCTGTATATATTACTGGCTGTGAGCGATCCAGAGGGGGCGGCGCTGGTCCCCATACACGGCTAGGGTCTACAAAAGTCTCACAAATGTGGTATCCCCATACTTGGGAGAAGTGGCAAAATGTTTTTTTGGGGTGTAATTCCCCATATACCCATGGCATGTGTAAAAAATATCTCATTAACCACTTGCTAAATGTGTCACGTACATTAACTGAGGCAAAATGGCACCGATGCGCGAAATCCTGTACCTGTACAGGACGCGCTCTCTCCTGCCAGGGGGCGCGCCCTCTCGCCTACGCCATGCTCACGACCATCGGATTTGTTTCAGAACAACCTTTAGGTCCAGACCTATGATTTATGGCCTTGACCTGCTGATCGGTTCTGGCGAATGCAATCCTTCCCCTCGTGGAACTCTTTTCGCTCCAGAGAGAGGACATAGTAAGTTGCACCAACTCTACACTAACACCGGTACAGGTAGGTACACTTGTCACCCCCCGATCACCCCCTGATTGCCCCCCCAGTTAACCCCCTCACTCGCTGCCACAGTGTCACTCATTGCAGTTGTCAGAGTTTTCACTGATCATTGTACTGGTGTCATTTGTGACACTAATCAGCATTAGGGCAGTTAGTGATAGGCCCAAGTAGCTTTAAGGTACCCCCCTAACCTCCCCTAACCCCCCTAATAAAGGTTTAACCCCTTAATCACCTCCTGTCACCAGTGATCACTGTATTAGTGTTACGGGTGACTCTGGTTAGTGAGTTATTTTTAATAGCGTCAGGGTACCCGCCGTATATTACCTGAATAAAGGTTAAACCCCCTTATCACAGTGATATCAGTTAGTTTTTAGCATCAGTTAGGGTCTGCGTCGCCCCAGGCAGCATCAGATTAGTGGCAGTAGCGCTAACACCCACACACGCACCATACATCCCTCTTAGTAGTATAGTGTCTTATATCTAATATATTTGATAGCACCTGCGTTTAGCCCCATCGCCCTGCCCAGCCCAGCCCACCCAAGTGCAGTATCAATCGGTCACTGTCACTTACAAAACACTAAACACATAACTGCAGCATTTGCAGAGTCAGGCCTGATCCCTGCGAATGCTAACAGTTTTTTTGGTAGCTTTTGAATCAGTAGCTGACAGCCAGGTGCTCTTTTTTCCTGTGAGTCTCACTAGTTGTACCAGTAAATTTAGAGGCCAAAATGTCAAATCGATGGTACACTAGTGAAGACGCCTACACGTTTCTGAGCATGACAAATAAAAGTGAGAAGGAAGTCACCCATCTGTCAGATTCAGGCTCAGAGTACAATTCTGTAGACAGCAGTGGCACCCTGACAGATAGCTCTGATGATGGAGTAGTGGTCCCTGCCGAGGTCAGGCATACCCGACCCCATTCTTCTGCTGTTGTTGAGGTGCTCGCATGGAGCAGAGAGCCAGTACTAGTGCCACTCATCCTTCTGGTGAATTGGCAGCACCAGCGCCCTAGTACATCCTAGTTGGAACATCCAGCACTGAAGTAACACTTGGTGACGTGGCGAGTCCCCTAAGTGCAGTTCAAGCTGGTGAGGTGGCTAGAACAAGTAGTGTCCCGCAGCCACCAAGAAGACAAAGACAGGCCCATGGAGCCCATAGTGCCCTTCCTGCTGCATTTGCCAATCCGAATAGGGAGCCCACCACTTCTGCAGCAACTATACTTCCCCCATTCACTGGCCAACCTGGAATTCAGGTTGATGTTATGTCACTTTATTTTTATTCGCTGTTTTTCACGGAAGATCTCTATAGATCTATTGTGGACCAAAGCAATTTGTATTCTGGTCAATTCATTAACGCAAATCCACAGTTGACCCTTCATTAACGCAAATCCACAGTTGACCTATTACAGTCTCCGAATTTAAGACCTCCTCATTGACATAACTAAAAAAAGAGAGTTGCAAAAAATCTCTCTCACCCCTCATATATGCCTCCTATTTACCACAGTCCCTGATGTCCCCCCCCTGCAACAGATTGATCCATTCCCTTATCAGTGCTGTACAATGGATGATCGCATGCAACTGGAAATCACAAACCCTCCCATGGCCCCAGGTCATCTCTAGAATGGAATCCATCAAACTTTCTGAAAGAATCCACCACACTCTATTTGACAGCATGCATATTTTTTCTGATAAGTGGTTCTACTGGTCTATGCCTCCCTTGTAAACTTCTTTGCTTCCCATTCCCATACTACATAACTACAATTGGTCTATCTACCCTCCCTCATCGATATGTCTGTTTCAATGCATAATGCCTTCATATACCCTGCTGTTCACGTCTACCTTTATATTTTTGTACACAAGTATTTGATATCCCCCCTTGTATGCTACTTATGCCATTGCTCCTTGTTCATTGTCTCCCCCTTGTTATACCCTGTATCCCTATTCCCTTACACACTGCAATGTATTGTACTGTTTTATTACCTGTCTTCCAAATAAAACCTTTTTTAAAAAAAATAAAAAAAAAGAGAGTTGCGGTCATATTGGTCCACTGACACAATTCACCATATGCCCGTGTTCTCTCCCTCCATGACCAGGATACAATACGAGCAGATCTTGAAGTACATGCATTTCAATGACAATGAACTCTGTCATTCTTGGGTGACCCTGAATATGACCGTTTCTACAAAATTCGGCCCCTCGTAAACCACTTCAACCAGCAGTTTGCAGACTTGTTTAATCCAGATAAAGTTGTCTGCATTGATAAGTCCCTTATTAGGTTTTCTGTCCACTTGTCATTCAAACAGTATCTTCCCAGCAAGCCTGCCAGATATGGGGTCAAGATGTTAAAGCTCTGTGACAGGGCAACAGGCTATACATATAATTGTATGGTTTATGAGGGAAGAGATAGTTACGTAGAGCTGGAAAACTGCCCAGACTACATAAGGAGTGCTGGTAAGATTGTGTAGGACTTGGTGTTACCCTTATTTTCGATCTGCACGGGAACTTGGGCCTTCAGTTTGATTTTGTATTTGAATCTTTCCTCAGATGCTCTTTGGGGGCTGAAGTTTTGTGATTGATCGGACTGTGTACTATTGCTGTCACCGCTCCCAGAACACTTGCAGTTACTGGGGCGGTCTATTTAAGATCTATCAGTCATTTTAGTCATTGTAATGATTAAGCACAAGATGTTTGTGTGAATCGCATCTACGTGACCTTGTGTTGGTGTCTTTGGTGTTATCACTTTGAACAATAAAAGGCATTCGGAATTCCTGGAATTGCAGCCATTTCTTTTCTTACAAGTTTCCCACGGAGACGGGCTGGCACTCTTAGGCCGCGTACACTAAACAAATCCGATCAAATCGGTCTGACAGACCGTTTTGATCGGATTTGTCTCCAGGGATATGTTGGTTTTATCGTGTACACACGATCAAACCAAAATACCCCCGCGCGGTGACGTGGCGGTGACGTTGACGCTGCCACGTCACCACTCCAGGAAGTAAAATACTTCCACGCATGCGTCGAGTCCATTCGACGCATGTGCGGACAGATATGTCCGCTGGTTAGTGTACTAACCAGCGGACATGTCGGACAGACGGGTTTCAGCAGACAGATTTTAAAGCATGCTTTAAAATTTGTCTGCTGGAAAAACCTGTCTGTTCGCCCGTACACACGATCGAATTTGTCTGCTGAAACGGTCCGTCGGACCGGTTTCAGCAGATAAATTCGATCGTGTGTACGCGGCCTAAGAGATATACCACCTCAGGTTATTATCATACACCTGGAGCAGCGTTTTTTTTTCTTTGTTTATTCAGAAAGGGGTACTACTTGTATGTGAATAGAGATGAGCTGAACATCCCCCCGGTTCGGTTCACAGCAGAACATGCAAACAGGCAAAAAATGTGTTCCAATACGTGAACACTGTTAAAAGTCTATGGGACACGAACTTGAAAAATCAAGTGTGTTAATTTTAAAGGTTAATATGCAAGTTATTGTCATAAAAAGTGTTTGGGGACCTGGGTCCTGCCCCAGGGGACATGTATCAATGAAAAAATGTTTTAAAAACTAAAGTTTTTCCGGGAGCAGCGATTTTAACCACTTGCCGACCACCGCACAACTTTTTACTTCGACAGTATGGCACAGGTGGGGAAATGGATGTATATATAAGTCCGCTTTAACTTTTTAATTTTTCAGCCGTATGACGAGCTCCGTGACCGTGCCCGCGGAACCCGCGGACTTGATGTCCGCCGGTGTCCCGCAATCGGGTCACGGAGCTGAAGCACGGGGAGATGTCAGGGTAAACACAACATCTCCCTGTTCTTCCTAGTGACATGTCACTAATCGTCTGTTCCCTGTCATCGGGAACAGCGATCAGTGATGTGTCACGGCATTCCACCATTACTAGTAAAAAAAATTATCAATAAAAATGGCATAAAACTATCCCCTATTTGGTAGACACTATGGACCTGATTCAGAAAGCCCGGCGTAACTTTGTGCTGGCGTAGCGTATCTTCTTTACGCTACGCCACCGCGACTTAGAGTGGCAAGTGCTGTATTC
Organism: Rana kukunoris; assembly: GCA_029574335.1. Taxonomy (NCBI): domain Eukaryota; kingdom Metazoa; phylum Chordata; class Amphibia; order Anura; family Ranidae; genus Rana; species Rana kukunoris. Next base: position 143,749,026 of record CM056056.1, read on the forward strand.
ACAAAGCACTTGCGTCCTAAGTTACCGCGGCGTATCGTAAATGTGCCGGCGTAAGTTCGCGTAATTCAAAGTAGGCAGGTAGAGGGCGTGTTGTATTAAAATTAACCATGACCCCATGTAAATTATGTGGCGAACGAACGGCGCATGCGCCGCCCGTGGACGTATCCCAGTGCGCATGTTAAAAATCACGTCGTAAATAGTCAATGCTTTCGAAGTGAACGTAACCTATGCCCAGCCCTATTCTGAATCGACGTACGCAAACGACGTGAAATTTGACGGCTGCTCCGACGTCCATAATTAACATTGGCTGCGCCATCTTTTTGGTGGTTTATCTTTACACCGGACGTAACCCTTACGCAAACCGCGTAACTGGCGCATCTACGTTCCTGAATCGGCGTATCTTACTCATTTGAATATTTTTTATGGGTACGCCGAATGCGTCCAGCGTAACTATGCACCCACGATACGCCGGCGTAGGCAAGTTACGTCGGACGACTGAAGCCATGTTTTTCGGCGTATCTTGCTTTGAGAATCGGCGCAAAGATGCAACGGCGTATATTTGTACTTACGACGGCGTATCTCGAGATACGCCGGCGTAAGCCTCTCTGAATCCGGCCCAATAACTTTTGCACAACCCCATCAATAAACGCTTATTGCGTTTTTTTTTTAATCAAAAATATGTAGAAGAATACGTATTGGCCTAAACTGAGGAAAACATTTTTTTTATATTTTTTTGGGTGATATTTATTATAGCAAAAAGTAAAAAATATAGATTTTTTTTCAAAATTGACAGTCTATTTTTGTTTATAGCGCAAAAAATAAAAACCACAGAGGTGATAAAATACCACCAAAAGAAAGCTCTGTGGAAAAAAAGGGATGTAAATTTTGTTTGGGAGTCACGTCGCATGACCACGCAATTGTCAGTTAAAGCGACACAGTGCTGAATCGCAAAAAGTGGCCTGGTCTTTGGCCAGCCAAATGATCTGGGGCTGAAGTGGTTAATAATGCTTAAAGCAGGGGTCCTCAAACTATGGCCCTCCAGTTGTTCAGGAACTACATTTCCCATCATGCTCAGTCATATCTGTGAATGTCAGAGTTTCACAATGCCTCATGGGATTTGTAGTTCCGCAACAGCTGGAGGGCCGTAGTTTGAGGATGCCTGGCTTAAAGTAAAGCAAAGAAGTGAAATATATCTTTAAATTTTGTACCTGGGGGGTGTCTATAGTATGCCTTTAAAGTGGTTCCTTTTTTCCTGTGTTTAGAACAGACTTCAGGTCTGGTATGTATATTAAGGGGAACCCTGCATCAATTTTCTTAAAAAAATGGCGTAGAGGTCCCCCTCAAAATCCATACCAGACCCTTCAGGTCTGGTATGGGTTTAAAGGGGAACCCTGTGCCAAAATGTAAAAAAAACTGGCATGGGGTCCCCCCAAAAATCCATTCCAGACCCTTATGTCACTGGGTAACCCCGCGGTGTTTCCCCGTTGCGTAAGAGGGGGCGGGTCACCCGTGCACATCACAGGTGGCCCCGCCCTCAGCTATTTAAGCGCGTCATTCGGCAGTCACAGGTGGCGTGTTTTTCCATATCCCAGGTCAAGGAAGGATTATAATACTGGAATTATTTTTCCTTTTTTTTGATAAAGGACTTGTCCCAAACCGTGTCTGTGTGCTTTTTTACATTTTTGACACTTTTTTGGTGAAATGGTAGGGCTACAATACCCTGTTACCAATTCACATGGGGGGGCTGGGATTTGGGGGTGTTTTTGTTAAGGGGGGCTTCCAGATTCTGATAAGCCCCTGCAAGGGTTGTGGGGATGAAGCCCTTGTCCCCATCAACATGGGGACATTCTGGCTTTGGCCAATTATGGCTCTCTGTACTGACGGCGCTGTGATTGGCCAAGCATGCGGGTCATAGTGCATGCTTGGCCAATCATCAGCGCGCAATGCCATAGTGAATTATGGGCCCTGGCCGTCACTCGAATTTGGCGCGAACGATCCGTTTTGTTCGAATTTCGATGAACGGTCGAACAGTCGATGTTCGAGTCGAACATGGGTTTGACTCGAACACGAAGCTCATCCCTACTAGCGACTAATTAATCGATAGACTGTTTTTACAAGCAGTGGGAGGGAACTTCCCCCCGGCCGTCTTCCATGGTTTCTATACTCTTGATTACCTAGTGAATGCTAAGAAAATTAAATGGTTCCAAATGATTATTGTGAATATATGTAGTCAATTTGTATCTTGATGTCATTTATGATTTTTGTTTGAAGAAGGGCGTTATCGCCCAAAACTGTTCCTTGCATAGTATGGAAAATATGTACCGTAACTTTTTTTAAACATTTTAAATAAACATTCTATTTGTGCAGCAATCCCTTTCTCTTTCTATTTTTCTCTTTTTCTCTCTCTCTTGTTCTCTCTCTTTTTCTCTCTATCTCTTTTTCTCTCTATCTCTCTCGCTCTCTCTCTATTTACTATAACCTCTCCCTATATACTTAAAATCGAAAATGATTGCAGCCATAACATCAAATAATTAGTAAGACGCAGTATTATAAATGATTGTTTTTGGGTTTAATGCCACTTTAAGGGAAAATTTCCACTTAGACAGCTGTCACAGTGTCCCCATTGGAAAATGTCCCCATTAGTAACAAATACAGCAATAGAAACATGACAGAGGTTTTAACCCTTACCCGATCTATTCACAACTGCAAAATGTTTTGGCTTTAGCTATACTTTTATTTTTTTTAAATTACTAAAAGGTTTTCCTGGAAAAGGATCACTTGATAGTTCTATTGTATTGGACAATGGATGTTTTATTACGATGTCTTATTCCATGATGTACAGCCAACTATGTACCTGTGTGACAGTGCCGCAATATCTGTGAGCAGGCATTGTGCTTCTGCCAATTTACTAATCATGCTGACATTATTTTCACTCGTTTTGTAAGGGATCCTCTCTGGTCTACAAGGATGTGTTGCCTTCAGGAAAATCTGAATGGTTAATGAATCCTTTTAGGCTACACCCAGACATAGCTGTGTACTGTTTACAGAATACTTGTGTACAAGTTCTCATTGCAAAGCCATTCCACTGGAGATACAAGCGTACAATTGGTGCCGTCTCCTCCTATATTCTACCTGGACCATCAAGGTGTGCAGAAAACATCCGGTAGGTGAACTATCATTTCTTTAGATATTTATAAGAACTGGTTAAGGATTTTTACACTGTCTTCTTTTACCTTTCATTTTTTAAGGTTGCATTTCTTTTCAGCACATGCAGGATTTTCTTCTTTGTGCTGACATTGAAGTGAATATAAAGAAATATACAATATTGTCTACATTGTCAGAGCTTATTAGATGATGCCATCCTAGAAAATACTGTTTTCCCAGTCTGTTCTTTTAACCACTTCAGCCCCGGAAGAATTTAGCACTTTTAGCGATACGGCACTATGTCGCTTTAACTGACATTTGCGCAGATGTGTAAAGTTGCACCCAAAAAAAAATTGTTTTTTTTTCCCCCACAAATAGAACTTTCTTTTTGTGGTATTTCATTGCCTCTGCGATTTTTTTTTATTTTTTTTTTGCGCTATAAACAAAAAATTATGAAAAAAAAAGCAATATTTTTGACTTTTTGCTATAATAAATATCCCCCCAAAAATATAAAAAAACACATTTCTTCCTCAGTTTAGGCCGATATGTATTCTTCTAAAAAAATTTGGTAAAAATAGCAATAAGCGTATATAGATTGGTTTGCGCAAAAGTTATTGCATCTCCAAAATAGGGGATAGATTTATGGCATTTTTATTATTATTTTGTTTATTAGTAATGGCTGGGATCTGCGAATTTATCTTGACTGCTGACACATCGGACACTTTTGACACTATTTTGGGACCAGCGACATTTATACAGAGATCAGTGCTATAAAAATGCACCGATTATTGTGTAAATGACACTGGCAGGGAAGGGGTTAAACACTAGGGGGCGATCAAGGGGTTAACTGTGTTCCCTCACTGTGTTTTAACTGTAGGGGAGATGGCTCACTAGAGCATGACAGAGATCATTGTTCCCGAACACTGGGAGCAGTAGATTTCTGTCATGTTGCTATGCAGAACAGGGAACTGCCTTGTTCCCCGCTCTGCCTCTCCGTGCCACGATCACCCATTTGCGCAGCCGTGCCATTGTACCAACGTACATCGTAGTGCGCTGGTCGGCAAGCGGTTAAATACAAAAATAAAAAACAATAAAAAAAATTACAGGCATCTTTAAAGCAGTATTAAACCCAAAAGTGAATGTAGAGCCCCCTTACTTTCAGTGAAAGAGGACCCCCAGTAATCCACTGGGTTCCAGGTTCCATTGAAACGGATCTCAGGCTGAGTGCCGCACTAAGCGGGGATCTGGTGACCGGGAGGTTACAGGTACGCACTACTGTCTCCCGGTGACCCAGGCTGGAGTCCATTAGAAGGATTCGTCCCTATTCATCCATTACAGATCGTTGTTACTAAGGGCTGGACTGCCCATTCACATCCAGGCCTGACACTGCAAGTTCATCCCTTTACTCTCATTCAACCTTTTCTCTCCTAACTGAAGTTGATGTTGGCTGTGTTGGCCTAGAAATAAAGCCTTGAAAAACTTTATTGAATGTCTGGAACTCCGCTCACTACTTTGTTCCTGCATCACACCCCTAGACAACGATAGAGTTATGTAATGTACCGAACCCAACAATCAACCAGGGGCTCCTTCGGGGGTAGCACTACATAAACCTTTATTATATTGCAGCTTACCAATTCTTAGATGTGATGGCTGCATTTGTTTTCTTTTTTAGGCATCTTTCTTCTATTTTCATCTGGTGATGAAGCCAGTAAGTCTGTTGGTTTTCAAGCTCTCTGGCAGAATGTATTAGATTACTTGAATAGGACAAACTACAGTATTTACCACTGGAAGGGTTGATTACAATGATCAGCTTTTATTTATTTATGCAAAATGTTTATCCCAAAAGGTAGAAATCTGTTTGCTGTATCCAGGGCTTTTTTTCTGGGGGAACCTGGTGGAACTCAGTTCCACCACCTTTGGCTCAGACCCTTTGGTGCCCGCTCACCACAATCACTTGTGAACACAGAAGTCTGGTTTCTGTGTTTACAAGTGACTGCTTTGTAACCCCCTGAAATCTGCACACTGTATGTAATGCAATTCTGGTATTTAATGCCCCTTTAAGACCCTTCTACTGTTTGTGAAATCTGAACGGGTCGTGGTTGAGTTCCTGCACCTATTTTTTGAGAAAAAAAGCTCTGGCTGTATCTAATTATAAAGTGTGAGCTGGATTCTGGCTTCAATGTGTTATTGTATTCAAATCTGCTAATGCATTAAACTCTACTTCACCTCCAGACTAACAGTGCTGCTGTCAGGTGTGTTACTGGCCAGATCACCAGGTGAAAATAGAGGGTGAAAAGACAGAGAAAATAAAACTGATACCAATCTAATGAATGGTAAGCTGCAAAATAGCAGACATACGGTCCGCCCGTGTGAAAGAGCTCTAAGGGTCCTTTCAAATTTCTCCATTCCTGTGTGTTAACATGCATGCATAAAGTATGTTGTATCAGGCATTAGTGTGTGTTGCACTAAGGCTGCTTTCACACTGGGGCCCGAGCGTAACTGCCACAACTAGCTGCTATAACTGGTATTTTCGGGAACGCTGTGCGTTTCTCTTTATGATAAAAGTGGTCTCCGTGGCAGATTTGCCATGAGATCACTTTTATCTGTCGTGGGAGAGGTGCCCATCTCCTCCCGCCACGCTCCGGATGTCTCCGCTGCTTACCGGACCCACTGGTAGCGATGGAGATGACGGTGTCCCATCTTGCTTCCAACTGGTGAATTCCATTGGCCACTGTAAAAAATTCCCATTTTTTTTTTTTTTTTTGCATTTACACCCAAGACCAATTTTCCTTTCCTAGACAGATTTTACACACCCACTCAGTCCGTTCAGTCCCCTCCCCTATACTTTTTTTTTCTCTGCATCCTAAATGAATCCTTTAAATATCCTCGCTATTACTTTATTTTGGGGGAAAATGTCTCTGCGTCTTATGGTCTGAATGTACATCAGGCCCCGCCCCTGACGCCGCTGTCAACGCCCCCTGCCACTGCCGGCAAAAAAGATGTCCCCCCCCCCACAAGAAAATCCCCTCGACCTGTACTCCTGAGTCCTGGTTCCCGTGGCCTCCTCCCACACAGATAAAATATCCCAATCAGTGCACACTCGCGGCCGGGGTCTGGGAGCCGTGACGTGTCTTGAGAGAATGGGAAATCATGCCCACTGCCCCATGTAGCGGGAAATGCCGCCCAGACTGACACTATTGTAAGGGGAGAGTGGGGAGGAGTGTATGGCAGCCAAGGAGTGAGTGGATGCAGGGCTGTCTTAATGAGAGGGCACATCTGGGCACTGCCCAGGGGGCCCCTGCCCTTCCCCCAAAGCAGCTGGTCCTTGAGCCTGGGCTACCCCTCTACACCCCAGATATCCCCCCAGCACTCTGGCCCCTCTACACCCCAGACATCCCCCAGCACTCTGACCCCTCTACACCCCAGATATCCCCCCAGAACTCTGACCCCTCTAAACCCCAGATATCCCCCCAGCACTCTGGCCCCTCTACACCCCAGATATCTCCCCAGCACTCTGACCCCTCTACACCCCAGATATCCCCCCAGCACTCTGAGCCCTCTACACCCCAGATATCACCCCAGCACTCTGACCCCTCTACACCCCAACTATCCCCCCAGCACTATAACCCCTCTACATCCCAGATATCCCCCCAGCACTCTGACCCCTCTACATCCCAGATATCCCCCCAGCACTCTGACCTTTCTACAACCCAGATATCCCCCCAGCACTCTGACCCCTCTACACCCCAGATATCCCCTGCCTCCTACCTACTTGATTTCTCCATTGTAAGGGACCCAGATCATTACTTTGCCCAGGGGCCCATGATGCTGTTAAGATGGCCCTGAGTGGATGGAAGGTTGTGCAGTCTCCTAATGCTGTGTTTGGAGGACATGTGACAGCCCACTCTGCTGGGACTTGTAGTGCCTCTGTGGGGGGGCTGAAATATGGCAACCTGCTCTGTTGGGACTTGTAGTGCCTCTGTGGGGGGTTGAAATATGGCAACCTGCTCTGCTGGGACTTGTAGTGCCTCTGTGGGGGGCTGGAATATGGCAACCTGCTCTGCTGGTACTTGTAGTGCCTCTGTGGGGGGGCTGAAATATGGCAACCTTCTCTGCTGGGACTTGCAGTGCCTCTGTGGGGGGGCTGAAATATGGCAACCTGCTCTACTGGGACTTGTAGTGCCTCTCCGGAGGACTGAAATATGCCAACCTGCTCTTCTGGGACTTGTAGTGCCTCTGTAGGAGACTGAAATATGGCAACCTGCTCTGCTGGGACTTGTAGTGCCTCTGTGGGGGGGGGCTGAAATATGGCAACCTGCTCTGCTGGGACTTGTAGTGCCTCTGTGGGGGGGGGGCTGACATATGCCAACCTGCTCTGCTGGGACTTGTAGTGCCTCTGTGGTGGATTGAAATATGCCAACCTGCTCTGCTGGGACTTGTAGTGCCTCTGTGGGGGGGGGGGGGGGGGCTGACATATGCCAACCTGCTCTGCTGGGACTTGTAGTGCCTCTATGGGGGGGGGGGCTGACATATGCCAACCTGCTCTGCTGGGACTTGTAGTGCCTCTGTGGTGGATTGAAATATGCCAACCTGCTCTGCTGGGACTTGTAGTGACACATGTCAGGCCGCAATAATGGCACAGGTCGGGCTGCATTATTGACAATGGTCAAGCTGCATTTCTTTGGCACAGGTCAGGCTGCATTTCATGGGCACTGGTAAATATTTTAGTACACCACTTGGTTCAGAATATTTTTTTTCTTGTTTTCCTCCTATAAAACCTAGGTGCGTCCTATAGAGCGAAATATACAGTATATGTTATGGGATTTACCCTATTCCACCACAACTATTGTATGCTATGGGATTAACCCTATTTTATATCTGTTGTTCATAGTCTAAAGATCGACATATGTTACCCTTGTTTTTTATTTTGTCTTGAGGTTTTCTTTGTACAACATACAAATTGTAACACTATAACAGCTCTTTGGTTTATCTTTACATTGTATGTTCCAAAAATGTTATTCACAAATATATATATATATATATATGTGTGTGTATGTATATATATGTACTGTATGTGTGTATGTATATATATATATATATATGTGTGTGTATGTACTGTATGTGTGTGTGTATGTATATGTATATATACACTATATGTGTGTGTATGTATATGTATATATATGTGTGTGTATGTACTGTATGTGTGTGTATGTATATGTATATATATATATATATACCGTATATGTGTGTGTGTATGTATGTATGTATATCTATATATATTGCATAAACTAGGTACCAGGAAGTTGAACTTTTTTCCCATAGTAATACCTTACTTATTCTCTTGTACGTCTTTGTTGTGTTAAGAAGGAAATACTGATGAGCCCTGAAATACTTATCTGGGTTAGCTCTGAAAAGTAAATAGTGGAAGAACAATGTGTGCCCATTCAATAAAATCATGTCATAAACTTGGTATTGTTCTAACCTTTTTATTCACCTGGAAATATGACAGAAATATTTGCTTTAAAAACAAACTTCAAAATGACAGATCATGGAAAAATGCAAAGCTCCTGTGTGGGTGGGTTATATGATAGATTAAAGTAGTATTAGACACCAAACGCAAATGTTTATTTTATTGCAGTTTGCAAATTTAAATGTGATAGCTGCATTTGTTTTCTTTTTTAGGCTTTTTTTTTTTACACCTGGTGATAAGGCAAGTAAGTCTGTTGTTTTAGAACAGAAGAAGCTGTCCTGCAGATGTAGTAGTTAGATGGTTGAGGCAAGCCATTGACCACGGACAGTTATACTTAAAATGGTCAGACAAAAAAATGAATAAAGGTGCAGTGTTCAAAACTTCACTCAATACATGAATCCCTGATAATCTACCCCAATAAATGTATAATTAACATAAATGGCTATATACTCAAAGTGACATATAGGCGATATAAACTGAACATGAAATTGGGCACCCTCCCCCCACTAGTTTCGGCCCTGCTCCTCAGGGCCTTTCACCATACGTATGCAGCACCCTGTAGTTTAGGCAGGGATGCTCCTCACAAATTTACTTGCCAGGAGTAGTCCTCCTGGTTGATTGTTAGAGATCCATTGATTTCTCCCTAGGTTTGCCCTTACTGGACTTTTTGCTTCTACCACTAGGTGGCCGGCTACTTGGTGGTACTAGATATGAGAGGGCAACTCAAGGTCAGGCAATGGGTATATATGGTATCTCAGCCAATTGGCAGGGGTTTTAAATCCCTTGGCCTGCTGGGAAGACCTATATATTCGGGTGGAGTAAGGTGACCTTTGTTCTGTGCCACTTGGCTGGCTGTCTGGCTGGACGTGTGTCTTGTTGCCCTGGGCTTTTTAGGCCAGAGATTGGGCCTATCCTGGAGGCAGCTGGCTGCTAGGCCGTCTGCCGGCCAGAGAACCTGTTGAAGCTGTCGCTACAAAGGTACCATCCGCCCTATTACCAGGGACCACAGTGAGTAACTAAAGCAAGTACTGGAGTCCATTCTCACTGAAAGGGAACGGTGGAGAATCTGGAAACTTCAGACGGTGATCAAGTCAAGGACGCAACCAGCGGAGGTGACGCTTGCAGAGCAGCCTTGTGTGTCAAGTCAGGGACTGAGCAGGCCAGCAGGTGTGAAGCTTGAGAAGTATCGGGAGTGCCAATCTAGGGACCCAGAGAGGCGGGGGTGATGCTTGAGGAAGATACCACCATGGAGATTGGAGGGATTCAGTGGCAGTAAATCATAGGGTCTAGTGAGGGACCGGGAGCCCAGAAGGTTGAAGAACTACAAGGAGAAGTTGTAGTGAAAGTGAAGGAACTGTTACGCTTTGTGTTAGGAACTGTTAAAGACTGTTGCCATAGGAGACAGCATTCCTGCACGTGCATGAGTGGCTTCTTGCTGTAGGCCTTTCCCTGCATGGCTGTCCTCTTATTGAAGTCTCGGAGTCTGCTAATTGAACTTAAAACTCCTCAATGGTGTCCTGGCCCCAAACCTCTTTTCCCCATAAAAGTTTGTACAAGAAAAAAACATCTATTTTGCATTCAAGAAGTGTCTGGCTCCCAATAATTTCAACCTTGCACCCACTATGCCTCACTACCCATCACATACTGGAGGATGTCAGCTATCTCTGACCCTGGAGGTTCTCAGACTGAAGGAGACTTGTACTCGGTCTTAAAAAAGTGGCATCGGGACAACCCTAGCCTAAAAATCAGGTGTCTGAATTGTCAGCTGTAGTTAATTAGCTTATGTAAATTACGTCAGAGCCAAAGTCAGAATGGCTACTAAAAGATGTGCTTGTTAGGAACCATTGTATGATGTTGTGGGTGGAGTTGGGTCATTGTTCATTTGGTTACTGCCGTATTCTTTTTGTGTATATAAGAGCCTGCTTTCTCAATAAAGATTGGCTTTTTCAGTTGAACTTCAAACAGAGCTATGTCTCGGTAATGGGGGAATTCGTATAGGTCGTGTTCGCCGGATTGTGGAGAGTCGATAGCTGCCTTGTGTGCGAGAATGGAATATCCTAAACGGCTTTAACCCCTGTCCCATTTGGGGTTCTGGTACACCCCTCCTCAAGGGAACATGTGGGAACATATAGAAGCACATAGTTAAGTGTATTGTACAGTATGTTTTTTTGCATGGAACTCCATGGAGCTGTCAAAATTCGGAAAAAAAAAATATATATATATATATATTTTTTTTTATTTTTTTATCTGATTAGAATAGACATATGTAGCACTACCCCCGGAGGAGCTGCTGGTTTGTTTTGAGGTGCACATTTACCTCGTGGCTCTGTGAATTCCTAGGGGTGAATGGTGCATAAAGCAGAAGTAAAGGAATGTACGCAACAGGTGTCTTTTGCTGTGCTCTTAAACTTGTGGTAAAAAGGTTGAAGGAGATTTCAATAAGAGGACTTCAATAAGAGGACAGCCATGCAGGGAAAGGCCTTCTTGTGCCACTCCTGCTTGAGTGGGAATAGCGTACCTGGACAGGCCTCTCTCACTGACCTGGCAGCCAGAGTATCGCTCAAACCTTTGAGGATAAGTCTCTGTCACAGACCCTCCTGGAATGAACTGGAACCTTTTGGGAGAAGTCTCTGCCACAGACTCTACTGGAATGGATTCAGTGAGAAACCTCTGCAACAGGCCCTTCTGATTGTGGTTGCGGAGACAAACCTCCTTGGTAGAATTACGCCTGGATCTCCTTTAAGTTGCCTTTAGGTACCGACTGACAGGTAACCAGCCTCTCAGTGTCCAGATACCCCGATCCCCGTTGGATTGTCGAGATCCTATTGGATCGCCAGCCTCTCATTGGCTCTCCTTAGATGGACTTCCCACCGAACAGCTATACCGCTTGGGATCTTCAGAATTGGGAACCCAGTTGACCACTGGGCTCCCTGCCACGACTCAAATGTTCCATACCAGCCTGGTCCCGGAACCAGGAACTCTGTGTGGCACGTACGCCCCGGCCTGGTAGGCCTTAACCAGATCAGAGTTTAACTACACTCTGATCTCCCTCTAAATTTAAATAGCACCAGTATTTTGAAGTAACCAGGCGCTACGCATACATTGAGGCTAATTTACTAAAGAAGCCATGTGAAAAACATCTGCACATGACTGGATATTTATATGCATAATTTACTTCTCCATCATACCTACTGTAGTCGTCTATTATTATAGTAATTCTGTCTGTGCTTTGCTAATACGGTATTACCTTAGTTATTCTCATTAGTGTAATATAATACCCACTCTGCAAATGCATCCAGGATTAGTCAGTTTTTTGCTCTTAATAGGCCACTGAGGACTTCATTACAGAAAGATTATTTGCTTCAACTGACAGTGCTATCAGGGCAGTGTGTCCTCTGGTGGGTGCAGTAGCGTCTCCAGCTTTCATATTAAGGGTGGGCACATGGGGGGACAGGGATAAAAGTAGGGGGCCAACTATAAAATGCAAGTATATATATATATATATATATATATATATATATCCTGGGGCCCTTAACTATGATCTCACAACAGGCCCGTTTACATGTTCTGGAGTGAGCTCCCTTCCTACTATACTGGGCCCCCCCCCAGGGTGGCAGAAAACAAGAGATATATGTCACCAGCACACCAAGAAAATATAAGGGTCCAAAGCAGTGGGAGAACTATCAGGGTTGCAAAGCTTGTCTTGCCAACGGGCCCTGGTGTTCTACCACTGTGGGTTTCTCCAGGTGTCCTGTCCCTGCTATTGACAGTTCTGGTCTGGCATCTGTCTCCTTGGCAGCAGCGGCAGTCTATGAGGACCTATTGCTGGTGACATTATGTGTGCATGCAGGGGAAGGCTGGCTCTATTGGTTATAGAGAGCCGAGCCCCCAGCTGGTCAACTAGCAACAGTAATGCTGTATAACCTTATCTGTTGACATGCTGATCGACATGTGATCCAGGTGATGCTTTCAATCAGATTTAATAAACATAGTATTTATTAGCATCAAGAGTACAACCACATATAAATAATTAAACGTATGTTCAGCAGCCATATGGGCTCTATGCCTGTAAAGTTTGGGCTTTGATCAATAAAATCACTGATATTTAAAAATAGGATTTGACTAGGAGCATCACCTGGATTGCATCGCGATTAGCTTGTCAGAAAAAGGTTCCACTGCTGCTAAGCAACCTGCAGGGAGCTCAACTGTCTACAACCAATAGAGATAGGCTGTGCATGTTCAAAATTCCACATGCCACAGCCTGCCAGGAAGCCGACACTCCACAGTGCTAATCACAGGCAGTAAAACATTTCCTGATCTGTGTAGCTGCGGACCCTGAAACATCTCACTGCCTGTGATTAGCACTGTGCAGTGTGGGCTTCCTGGCAGGCTCTGGCATGTGGCATTTTGAACATGCCCAGCCTATCTGTGGATGCAGGGAAGAAATATGCACCATATATTACCTTCCTTACTGAAAGTGAAAGTAAATTGTGAATGTCTTAAAAGAACAGGAGAGGGGGAGGGAGACAGATGGGGGAGAGAAGGGATGGAGATAATGTAGATCAGTGATTACAGTGTACTGCAGTCTGCAGTGCACACACTTGCCCACGGTCTAGGCTAGAATCTCAGGGATCATTCACACACATATAAACAAAAACTAAAAACGAACTTACTAACTCCACCAACTTACATGTATCTATCCCAAAACAATCTATAAGCTGTCACTCCCCTTATTTAGGGGGTCAAATGCCGTAGCCACAACAATGCATATAAAGAGAAAGGGGATGTTGTGCTATGGGGAAACTAAGACAGAGTGTCCCCAATAGTCAACCAAGGGGCTACCAAGGCAAAGATGGGCAGTAATACAGGTAAAATTATTTATTAGATCATATAAAAATACAAAATCTACAAAGAATTCGGGATAGGGGAATTTTTTCAAAAAATTGAAGATACAAAAATGTGTGTTATAAGGGTTAACACGTATGCCTACTTACAGCAGCCGGCCGATGCTGCACGCATGAACCTAGTTCATGTAACATGCAACAAAGTGACACGTATAGGACACTAACATATGACAAACATAAAAAACACATATAACTAGGGCGATCCGGACGCCAAATGAATCACTACTGCTGGAAACTCCATACGGTAATCACCGTTAAGACTGTTTTAAAATTAAATATATATAGTATGTGGAGTGTCCAGCAGAAGTACCCCTGCGGGGGAAAAAAAGTGTGGTTGCAACCAAAGATATTAAATAATATAAGTATGTCTATGTCCAGTTAGATGATCGTTGTAAATCATTAATATGATCATAAGTTGATGCTGGTCAATAGGAACACTATGTACATGGTTCTATATAAGTTGGAAGCACATAAGAGGGAACTGCACGTCTTTGAGTGATTTTTCAGTGATTCCAGGATAAATGTCACTGGCTATAACATTGATGTGGTTCACCAACGGCCGTATTGGTACAAAGTCTGGTTAACACTATCATGTAGATAAGATGATTGGTTTGGAGTGTCCCACAAACGTTCGGGTATCAACAAACCTCAGCAGCTATCAATGCGATAAAAGGAACAATCTTACCGGGCTCCAGAGAAAGGGATCACAATAATTAACGGTAATGGTTGGTTCCGAGCTCATTAGTAATGAGAATGCTGCTGGTCGCTACTGATGTCATCAGATCTGTTAGGATCAGACAGCGTGTGCAGCAAATAGTCTAGCCGGATACACGCTCGTGGAGCTCAATTTTATTTGGAGATCTCCAGTGAGGTACTGAGTCCTGATAAATGACAGTGTGTGTCAGGCTTTTCAGTGAGGCTGTGTAGCCGCTCTGATGTTGAATCCTTTTTTCGGCGTGAAAGCTCCTTCGGAGACGTTCCGATCCCGCTGGGGGTCGTGGGGGTGGCGTGGCGTCCGGCGCTGTATTACGTCAACGCGTTTCGCAACGTTAGTGCGTAAGCTTCGTCTGGACGTGGAGGGAGGACCGTACATCACTCCTTTATGTGCTATCGGCGCACGGGCATCCCTCATTATTGTAAGAATTGTTAATGGGAGTCCTAGTGGATAGACTGGATGTTGTTTCCTATCTAGGTTCCAGCTTAAAACTCCGCCATCAGTGTTCCCAATATAAAACAAACATACTACAACATAACACATACAACATTCATCTTACTAAAACAGGGTGCAACATCTGAAAAGCAGCCAGGAATGCTGTCGATTTTCATATTTCCTGCCGACACATCCCCCCTCTTCAGATACAGCACGCTGTGATAGTGTGGGTGGGACTGGCAGGAGGAGGAGCTGTATTCCTCCCTGCTCATATGTGAGGAGAGTGAGGGGGGTGGCTGGACTCGCTGGGCTGTGAAAGAGTGTCATAGACTGACACTCGGCTCAGCTTGCAGTCACCACTCTCGGAATTTACAGGCTGGTTCTCCTGTCCTAAGCACGGGAGAAATCAGTCTGTTTTTTTAGTAACTGAGAAGAAGGCTTGGGCCCCCCCTCCCCCACAGTGCTCATGGAGTCTTTCCTGCAACTCGCTCTTCTCCGTTCCAATGAGGATGCAGGGGAAAGAGCAGATTGGGCGGCTGTGGTTGTGTGAGCGCTCACATTATGCAGTGTCAGCTAGCAGAGGGAGGGGGGAATCCCCCGCAGGAGCTGACTGGCGACACTCTCCCTCTCAGGAGAGACTTTGTTACTCCAGCGGGGTAGCAGCGACAGTTATACTGCAGCAGGATGGCACTGCTGCGCGAGCTGTTGTAGCTGTACGCCCACAGTGTGCCCCCGGGGCTGTGATTTGCTTGTGAGTCGTGACAGAGCAAGAACCAGGATCTGTGTGTGTAAACACACAAATCCCAGTTCTCTCAGGGGAAAGGAGACAGATTGTGTGTTCATATTAAGTCTCCTCTCCTAGTCAGTCCCATTCCCCCACAGTTAGAACACACCTAGGTAATAGTTATCCCATTGAACGCCCCTAGTGTTAACCCCTTCCCTGCCAATGACATTTGTACAATAATCAGTGGCTATTTTTAGCTCTGATTGCTGTAAAAATGTCACTGGTCCCAAAAAAGTGTCAGAAGTGTCCGATCAGTCCACCGCAATGTCACAGTCACTGTAAAAATTGCTGATCACTGGCATTAATAGTAAAAAAATAATAAAAAAAAAAAAATCTATCCCCTATTTTTTAGATGCAAAAAGTACAAAAGTACAAAATATTGTGTTTTTTTTTTTTTTTTTTTAAATTGACACTTTTTTTTGTTTATAGTGCAAAAAATTAAAACCGCAGAGGTGATCAAATACCACCAAAAGAAAGTTAAATTTTTTGGGGAAAAAGGACATCAATTTGGTTTGGGTACAGCGTTGCAGGACCTTGAAATTGTCAGTTAAAGTTTCGCAGGGCCGTATCGCAAAAAATGGCCTGGTCGGGAAGGAGGTAAATTCTTCCAAGGCTGAATTGGTTAAATCAGGGTTCCCAAAACATCCCTTATGTCTCCCTTACAACAGAGTCTGGAAACCCCCCTCCCCCCCCCCCCCTTACAGTGTAAGCCCAGTGTGCATGCTTCAAATCACATTGCAAATACTCAAAGAAAACGCCGTGAACGTCACTTACGCAAAGCCCTATTCGCGAACGTTTTACATAAACGACGGGAAAAAATACGCCGGCACGCCGTCCATACTTAACATTGGCTGCGCCTCATACAGCAGGGGTAACATTACGCCGGACCTGCGCTTACGCAAACGACGTAAAAAAATGCGCTGGCCGGGCGTACGTTCGGGAATCGGCGTATTAGGCTCATTTGCATAATTTAGACGGGAAAGCCACCAAGCGTCCAGCGTAAATATGCAAGTAAGATACGACGGCGTAAGAGACTTACACCAGTCAGATCTAAATGAAATCTATGCGTAACTGATTCTATGAATCAGGCGCATAGATAGGAGGGCTCAGATGCAGAGATACAACGGCGTATCTGGAGATACGCCGCAGTATCTCTTACCTGAATCTGGCCCACACAGCATGTAACTATGGATGTTCTTACGTGCCAAAAATATTTTGTTCAGCCATTTTTCTAATCTAGTGATCCAGACAGAAAGCATAACCAACTTCCGGTTCCGGCGCCGCATGTGAGGGAAGCAAGATCCAGAGGCTCCGCTTTGACCTCCCAGAAATCGGCATATAAATCCTCGGCATCGCCCCGAATTGCACCGCTCTCTACACCCCCTTGCTACCGCTGATCCAGCGCATGGATCGGTACCTGACACAGCCGCGCGTACCTCGGAGCTCCGGCTCCACGGACACTCTGACGGAGCTCGCAGCCTCATCCAACATGGCCGCCACGACACAAGGCCCCCCTCCTATACAGGCCTCGCAGCCTCAGGAGACGCACGGATCCGGGGTAAGCGCTGACCCGCCATCCGAGGACATGGACACCGTGGCCGTTAGAGGATCGGATCAGGATAGCTCCTATGACAGGATCGCCAAGGCTGTTGCGGCGCTCCTCTCCCCCTCCATTGCTGCTACTGTGGAGAAAGCAGTTACTGAGGGGATGCTTCAAATACGTAAGGAGCTAGGTGATCACTCCAAAAGAATCTCCACAGCTGAACAACGCATAGCTTCGGTGGAGGATGATCAATACCACATGCGCCCCACGCTGGAACGATTCGCCCAAGACCAACAGCACCTCCATGAACGCATGGAGGACCTCGAGAATCGTTCCAGAAGGAACAACCTGAGGGTTATTGGCCTCCCTGAATCCTTCAAACCAACCTCCCTGATTGACTTCTGCTCCAACGTCCTCCCCGAGGCTCTGGGCCTAGGTCGGGGGTACACGGTGGAACGTACGCATCGCATGGGCGCTGCGTCGGAGGATCGCGCCCGCCCTAGGCCGGAGATAGCCAGATTCTTGATCTATGCGGATCGGATGGATATATTGCAGAACTTTCGCAAACCGCGCTCCCTTGAGATCGGTGGCCACAAGATTTTGCTGTTTGCAGATTACTCAGCGGAGGTCTCCCGCAAACGAAAAGACTTCCAACCGGTCTGCGCAGAGCTGTACAAGAGAGGCATCCGCTTCTCGCTGGCATACACGGCCATTCTGCGCCTACAGACTCCTGATGGACAACAACTCTCTATCCAGTCGTTAGACAAGGCCCGGGCCTATCTTCATTCCCTGCCGGGAGACCAAGGCACAGCGCCTACATACGCTGACAGAGCAAAGCAGGGTCCCAGGGAACAAAGAAGTCCGAGGAAGGAGCCGCCCAAGCGACTGAAAGCTACGCCCGTGCACGATCACCCAGGATCTGGGTGAGACCAAGGCCTTCCTCACTACGGCTGTTGGTGAGGCTACATCTTGATTAACCTAGTCTCTCTTGACCCCCCTGGACTTGGGTATGTGGTAAGCTGAGAAGGAGCCCCCCCTGGTCCTGGCCCATTTTGCTTTGTTCTTGGAGACTATCCCTTTTCACACTACGGGCCGACTAGTTACACCCCCCTCCTTAGGGGAGCCAGACCTCCTTCTTTCTCTTGACTATCTGCCCTAAGTTTATTTGTCTGTAATCAGCAACACGAGCGCTCAATCGTCAGTTGGACATACCTGACAGTGACTGCGAGGCCGCTGTGAGATAAGACCCGCGGCCATTTACATTTACATTTACATTTGCGCATACTTTAGCTTTTATTGTTGTTAAGTACTTTTGTTTTAATGTGTTAACTTTTTCATCCTAGGCACCTGTTCCGTCGCCCATATCGAGCGATGACATGTTTCCCTATTGCTGGGTTAGCCGGGTGACATGACTCCTGCCATAATTGAAAACTATCTGGTTGGTATAATTCCTCTTATTCCTTGCTATAACTGCCATCCCATATTTGGGGTGATGCCGGCATTCACACGTCAAAACTGTTTGACACGCATTGTGGGTGGTCAGGCGGCTCATCCGGAAGTGGGAAAACATGTGGAAAAAAGAGAAGTCATGGTTTACTGTTTTGTGTGTTCCCCCGTTCTCCCCAGTTACTCACCTCTCTTCTTTGTTCCCTTTCTTCTCCCCTTGTGTGGCCTCTTTCCCACTGAGAGGATGGTTCTATCGACGCTCCCAGAGACCTCATAGACACAACGCTCGCTTACCGACTCCAGGTGCTCATCTTTCGCCAGGTAACAGATATTTCCTTTACAACCAGTCGAGTATCACTCATCCTTCACACTCATGTCACAGACTTGCATAGTTTCCTGGAACGTTAAGGGGTTACGTTCGCCAGTAAAGAGAATGAAAATCCTGAGACACCTGAAACGGCTCAGGGCTGACATAGCATTACTACAGGAGACACACCTGGAAGAAAGAGATTTCTTCCGTTTACAGAAGATCTGGGTGGGGCAGGCTCTGGGGTCAGCTTCCTCCGGTCGCAAAGCAGGGGTTATCATTCTACTACACAAAAACTTGGTATATGATATACTGTCCATAGACAGAGATGATGAGGGCAGGCGCATTTCCTTACACCTTAAACTCCCTTCGGGTGAAATACGGGTTACCAACATCTACGCCCCTAACTCTCCTGACCAAACCTACTTTTCTAAACTAACACCCCGTTTGGCCACAGGGGAACTCACACCACACCTTGTGGGGGGAGACTTCAACTCCACCATGTGTGACCTAGAGGATAGGTCCAAACCTCACTCACGGGCCCCGTCCGCTCGCTCGGATCGCCCGACTCTCCTGTCTCATATGGTCCAGACCCTTGACATGTTAGATGTATGGCGGGTACAACATCCCACGGAGAGGGAATACACTTTCTTTTCTCCCGTTCACGGGTCTTTAGCCAGACTAGACTACTTTCTAGGCACCCACTCATTGATGCCGAGAATAACCTCCACCCACATACACGACCTGTTGATCTCTGACCACTCCCCTGTCTCGGTCTCTCTAAGTAATCTGCAACACCGCTCAGAGGTCAGGCAATGGAGGTTCCCAGCTTACCTCAACAAAAATGACAGCTTCAAAGAGATGCTGGCTGGAGCCTGGGAGGACTACCTCCATAATAACGCCCAACATGTGAACGATCCCAACTTACTATGGGAAGCGGGCAAGTCCTATCTGAGGGGGAGGATTATATCCTTCACCTCAGCGTACAAGAAAAACTCCCAAAAACAATTCTTAGAGGCTAGCGAGCGTGTTAGACTGGCCCACTCACTTCTCATTGCTCAGCACACTGAGGCGCATCTTTCTGCTTGGAAGGAAGCCAAGGATCACTTCGATACTTGGGCAGAAAGAGTTGAACAAATGAAGTTGTCTGCCTTACAACTCCAGTACCACAAATTTGGAAATAAGGCCGGGAAACTTCTGGCGAGGATCACTAGGGGAACTTACACACCTACCCACATCAGTAAGCTACGCAATCCGGATGGTTCCATGTCTTCTTCACCTAAGGCAGTGAACAAGACATTGGAAAAATTCTACTCGAATCTGTACGGCCCAGACTCTACGGAGCCTGGACCAGCAGACGACTGGTTAGATGAGATTACCCTAGATCAGATAGACCAAAGCCAACTGGCACGTCTGAATGCCCCCATTACGCTTGAAGAAATCAGGGGTACTATCAGCGGACTTGCTAACGGCAAAGCACCGGGTCCTGATGGCTTTACGCCTGAGTTCTTCAAATTACTTAAGCCTGAAATCACCCCCACACTGCTGTCAGTCTATAACCACATCTGGGGCGGGGGGCCATACCTTCAGACAGGGCACCTCGCAAACATCAAACTAATTGCTAAGAAAAGCAAGGACCCCTTGGATCCGGGCTCCTACCGCCCCATCTCCCTATTGAACGTCGACTCTAAAATACTTTCTAAAATAGTTGCGTCGCGGCTAGGCGAAAGAATGCCCTCGCTTATACACAGCGCCCAATCGGGTTTTACCAAGGGGAGGTCTGCGGCTGCCAATATCCGTAAGGTCATGGCCGCCTTGGAATATGCTAAAGCTAACCCCTCGCGAGACGTGATTATTGTTACTTTAGACGCCGAGAAGGCATTCGACAATGTTAGCTTTCAATGGTTGTCTCGAGTTATGCATAGAATCGGTTTAGTGGGCCCTTTCAGCACTTTCATTCAGGCCATGTACTCTGCCCCAGCTGCTACTGTTACAGCAGCGGGAGTCCAGTCACCTCCCTTCAGGCTCTACAGAGGCACGAGACAGGGCTGCCCCCTCTCCCCCCTGCTTTTCAACCTTGCCATAGAGCCGCTCTCACGCCTCCTTAACACCACCCCCCTACTACATGGGATACCTTTTGGACGAGAGGACATGGGGGTGGCTCTATTTGCTGATGACATACTCATATTCTCTACTTCTCCCCACACAGACATTCCTGCCATACAGAACATCTTTGACTGTTTCCGCATCTGCTCTGGCCTGAAAATTAATTTCTCCAAGAGCGAAATCCTACCCATAGGACCACACTCTTCCCGACCCCAGCTCCCTCCCTCCTGCCTCCGGCTAGCGGGAAACCACATCACCTACCTAGGACTGAAAATTGGCAAGGAACCATCCTCTCTGTACTACCTAAATTACCCACCTCTGATTGCTAAATTGACGAGTGAATTGGAGGTTTGGGCTAGCCTACCCCTCTCGTTCTTTGGGAGATGTGCTCTCTTCAAAATGATCAGCTTTGCTCGCCTACTATATCCTTTACAAACCCTACCCCTTCTCCTGAAACACAAGGATGTACAAACACTGAATAAAGCCTTGGCCAAATTTATCTGGAGGAAGGGTAGGCCCAGAATTGCTCTGTCGAAATTGTATCTCCCGGGGAGCGAGGGGGGTGCGGGCCTCCCTAATGTAAGAGTGTACAACCTCGCCTGCCTTCTGAGAGTTGGAGTGGACTGGATACTTAGATCATCCCGTTACTCTAATTTTGAACTGGAATCGGCTATAGTCGGTCCCCTGGACCTAGCAGCTCTCCTCCACAGCTCGCTTCAAAAATTGTCCAACCCAATCAAGCAGAATCTGCTCTTTCGTGACACCATTGTGGCATGGAGGTAAGTAAGGAAAAAACTAGGCCTGTCCCCTCACATTTCTAGACACCTCCCAATTTGTGGTAATCCCGCGTTCACGCCTAGCCTTCAATATGAGCCCTTCTCAAAGTGGAAGGACAAGGGCCTAGTCAATGTATGCTCTTTATTCCAAATCTCAGCTGGCAAATCCAAATCCTTTGCTCAACTCGCGAGGGAGTACACTCTGCCTCCTGCCCACTATTATCCGATCTTGCAGTATGTAGACTTTGTCAACAAACTTTGCCCAAACAAGACTATTAGATTTCAATCCTCCTTCATAGACAGGCTCATTGCAGAGAAGAAGTACTCTATTTCGGACATATACCGACCATTATCCCTAGAGTTTGTCAAACCCCTACAATACACCTCCATGGCCTCCTGGACCAGGGACCTGCCGGACCAGATCAAAGTGGAGGATATCATAAGAGGCTATAGGTTCACAAGGTCTATCACCCCCTGTGAAGTGTGGAGAGAATCGCAATTTAAGTTAATGCACAGGGCCTACTATCCATTTTCCACCACAAAATCTCCAGATATCGGCCCTGCTTGCCCTTGGTGCCTAACCCACAGGCCCACTTTGCTGCACCGACTCTGGACCTGCCCTCCCATTGATACCTTTTGGACCTCAATTCTCCGATATGCACAAGATGTGACAAAGCACCCCCTGAGAAAGGACCCTCGCCTCCTGCTGTTTGGATCCCCTCCCCAATGCCTTGCCTCGGACGAGGAATTCATCATACTCCCCCAAGGTACTAAACACTGGATCCTCCTCCTGCTCCTGATGGCCCGCAGGACCATCTTTAACCACTGGATATCCGCTACCCCCCCCTCGTTGGCTGAAACAATAAGTCACTTGAAGTCCTTGCTGTACAAAGAGAACCTAGACCTTTGGTCCTTCCCAACGCAATCATAGGATAAGTTTACAGAGAAGTGGGACGCCTTTATTAGATTTAGCCTGTCTGGGGCTGAGCAACAAGCCCTGATGTTCTCACCCTTTGTCTTTTCTCTCCATACTGGATCACCGGCATAGTCAAGTACCCCACAATCTTGATTCTGCCACCACCTCCGGCCCTGTTAACGGTAAATTCTGGTCGAACCGGGAACCCTATCCTCACACAGTGATTAATGCTCCTCTTGCTCCCTATGTTCTCTATGCTGCGTATTTTGTACTTGGTGTCTTGTTTTTCTTCTCATTGGCCACTCCCCTCCCCCCTCCGTCACTCCCACTCCTTTCTCCCCTATCCTCAATGCCCCCTGGCCCCCTTTCTCCCCCTCTCTTTTCTTTCCCCTCCCTTGCCTTTCTGCCCTTCCTATTTAATTAGCATCATACAGTTTCCATACATTGGTCAGATTCTACTTGTGGATCGAGATAATTCCTTGTCCCCACCCAAGCTTTGATGTATTTGATGTTTAGATGTATCCCACATTTGCCTGTTCTTACTACTATTGTTTCTAGAAACAGGGAGAGGAGTCGCGCTAGACGTGAGACAATGCTTACTGATAGCACAATGTAATATCAAGAAATATAGTGAAATACAAAACCACAATTGCTAATAGTGAAGTCCACCCAATGCCATATTAAATGAACAAGAAAACCTAATAGGTCAAACGTGAACAAAAGGGGTTAAATTCTTGATGTTGGTCAGAAGTCCATCTATATAGCCAATGGTGTTGAATCTTGATACACAAAAAACGTGAAAAAAACAGTGTCCCGTTACATTCATGAAGGTCTTGCACTTGTAGAATTTCAATAAGGAATGACAACACCGGAAAGAAAAAAGAAAACTTTCATAGTGTGATACTGTTATAAAAAATATATGCACCCGTGGAAAATAGCTATTTGGTAGACAAAAAACAGTGACAACCCTTCACCATAGGGCACAGTTCACACTGACCCTTACCAGATCGTAAGACCCTCTCGAGGTCAAATGCAGCCTTAAGGATGGTGAAAATGGGCTTCGTTTTATAACATCATGTTTTCCTCAGGTGAAACAAAAAGAGAGAGACTTTTCATAGTGTGGATTGCATGGAAATAAATCACAATCACCCGTGAGAGAAATCAACAAATACTGTGAGGGAGAGGAGTGCTGATACCACCACCAGACGCACACACTGACCCTTACCAGATAATGAGATCCACTCTAGGATCAATAAAGGCAGCAAGGAGGTGAATGCACTGTGTATGTTGTATCAAAGACCAGTCCTCGATGGATCACAGCATAAAAACAAAAGGAAACTAAAAATAGTGTGAAATCCTTAAAAGATTTATTCTAAAAAAAGCCAAAAATGCGCACTTACAAACAGATGCAAATTCAAGGCGATATATAATAGATGCCGGCCGGCTTGTGGAACGCGGATGTCCCCTCGTGTTGTTGCGATGACGTCATCGCAACAACACGAGGGGACATCCGCGTTCCACAAGCCGGCCGGCATCTTTTATATATCGCCTTGAATTTGCATCTGTTTGTAAGTGCGCATTTTTGGCTTTTTTTAGAATAAATCTTTTAAGGATTTCACACTATTTTTAGTTTCCTTTTGTTTTTATGCTGTGATCCATCGAGGACTGGTCTTTGATACAACATACACAGTGCATTCACCTCCTTGCTGCCTTTATTGATCCTAGAGTGGATCTCATTATCTGGTAAGGGTCAGTGTGTGCGTCCGGTGGTGGTATCAGCACTCCTCTCCCTCACAGTATTTGTTGATTTCTCTCACGGGTGATTGTGATTTATTTCCATGCAATCCACACTATGAAAAGTCTCTCTCTTTTTGTTTCACCTGAGGAAAACATGATGTTATAAAACGAAGCCCATTTTCACCATCCTTAAGGCTGCATTTGACCTCGAGAGGGTCTTACGATCTGGTAAGGGTCAGTGTGAACTGTGCCCTATGGTGAAGGGTTGTCACTGTTTTTTGTCTACCAAATAGCTATTTTCCACGGGTGCATATATTTTTTATAACAGTATCACACTATGAAAGTTTTCTTTTTTCTTTCCGGTGTTGTCATTCCTTATTGAAATTCTACAAGTGCAAGACCTTCATGAATGTAACGGGACACTGTTTTTTTCACGTTTTTTGTGTATCAAGATTCAACACCATTGGCTATATAGATGGACTTCTGACCAACATCAAGAATTTAACCCCTTTTGTTCACGTTTGACCTATTAGGTTTTCTTGTTCATTTAATATGGCATTGGGTGGACTTCACTATTAGCAATTGTGGTTTTGTATTTCACTATATTTCTTGATATTACATTGTGCTATCAGTAAGCATTGTCTCACGTCTAGCGCGACTCCTCTCCCTGTTTCTAGTCTATTTTATGTTGTATAACATTTTTGAGTCGCAGCTTTTATCTATTTTTTGTATATTTGGTATGCGCAATTTTCTCTCCATTTATCATACTATTGTTTCTACTTATCCTTTGAAATTGATATCTCATACCTTATGTATTGCATGTTTCTGCCTATAATCCCAATAAAATGTTTTGGAAAAAAAAGAAAGCATAACCATGTTCTGACCACACTTTTCTCAACTGCAGGTAAAGCAAGACAGTTTGGTCAAGGACCACCCAATCCTGTGAGTGAAGAAACAATAACTCACTGATGAAGTCGACACTGTGTTCTCCTCTCCTATTAACCAGCTTCCAGTAATGCGCAATGAAGGAAAGATCGGTTGTGTATGAAACTGATAGAAGGTGACATTAAGGACAGATTGAGGTACGATTGAAATTTTCACTTAAAGCTATTTCAAATGAATACATAACAGGGTCAATGGGGGTAATTTATATATGTACATTTTGCTTTCAAAAATTATAGCTATACTGTTGTAGATTTTAACTAAACATATTTTATGTACAAATGAAACAGAGTAAGACATTTCGTTTCACATTTTCTTTGTTTACAAACTAATTTTATTGGGTACAAAAAAGGTGGTACAGAAAGTTGTCAAATCCCAAGAGAAGTACAATACAAGTAATTTACACAGAATGAAGACCAAAATATATTGTGTAATTATTGATAGATATACTTTGTTTTAGTGACATATAGTGACAAACCTTTGAGTACCCCCCCTGCTGACCGATGGGAGGTCTCTCTGCTCATATCCTTTCCAATCAGCTTGAATCTCATCAATGGGCTCTTTCAAGTCAACAACCAATCAAGCTTGGTTCGCACTGCTGTGATGTAATTTTGACTTGATTTGCAGTGTTATTATGTAGAGTAACGTTGATGCTGCTTTGGTTACATTATGGATGTGGTTTGCATATTTAATGGGGCCAAATTGTACTGTAAATCACACCAAAGAACCAAAGTACCCTGTCCAAAAGTTGCATCACAGCTTTTTCCATTGTCATGTGATTCAATGTGATCCAAGGCCAGGGGCGGACTGACAACTCATGGGGCCCCCGGGCAATAGAAGATTATGGGGGCCCCGGGCTTACAGATGGCCACCACGCCAGGAGGCAGTGCAGAGACGGGGCAGCTAAAATCTCTGGATTTTCACATCAAAAGCATGTCAGTTTCGGACATATCAGGAACAGATGTAACAAAAACAGATTTTTACATACTGTCCCTGGTTTTATCGAGCCTGGCAACCCTGATGGGGCCCCCTAGTGTCATGGGGCCCTAGGGCAGTGCCCAAGGCACATCCGAAATCGCATCTGTGTAAACCAGGCCTCATAGTTTATTCAGATCTCTCCAGTGTGGAGAAAATCAGTTTTACAATACTGTTAAACAGCAGGGCCCCCCAAATTACTAAAGTTCTTGCCTGGTAAGAAGTCATTTTCGGCCCCTCACCTCACCCCGCTCCTCAATTTGCTGGCTGCATGGGAGAAGAGGTAAGAAGTCAGCAACCCCCCCGCTTCTCACTTTAATGTCGGCAGCACCACCCCCCCCCGCTTCTCAACTTTGTTATCATTCACGGCAGCCCCCGCTTCGCATTTTTAATGTGACACATCATTTTCGGCAGCCCCCCCCACTTTGCTTTAATGTGTGACATATAGTTTATCAGCAGCCCCCCCGCTTCACAACTTTAATGTGACATGTCATTCTGCTTAGGGCCCCAGGGAGGTCAGGATTGGCACTGCTTGGATTACTCGGCAAGAACCAGCAAGACAACTGCTGGCAGTACAAGGCTTTCAGGTTTCTCGTCAAGAAAACTGCCTAAAATCTCGACGAGAAAAATAGAGAGATGTTTTCTCATTGTGATTCTCTGCAGTGTTTTCCTGCCGAGAAGCCAGAGAGTGTGTATACTTACCTGTCGCCGTTGAAACCTGTGCATGCTCGAAATGGCTTTGACGCATGCGCAGTAGTTTCCTAGGCATAGGTAGGATAGCGGCGACGGCATCGAATGTGACGAGTGCATGCTCGTCATATGCAATGATGTTCTTGCCATTTAAAGGAACCTGCGGTTCTTTTGAAAGGAGTGTCTGTACAATTGGGGCGGTAAGAGATTCTTGCGAAGAATCTCATCAGGAAAAACAAGGGTTTTTCCTGACGAGATTCTGGCCCGTGTGTACAGGGCTTCAGTGCTAAACATGACGACTTCTTATGTGAGAAGCAGGACAAAGTATCCCCAGGTTTTCCTCATTCTGCTTGTAAAATGGAGAACCTCTTCAAAAATTGAATTGATAGACACAACATGACTTATGCTGAGTTCTTTGATACCGTTTGGTTATAATGTTCTTTATTTTACACAGGATCCTATCCAAATATAATGGTGTCAACCGTCTTGGAGCCTTGGATTATTTTATTTCTCATCCTGCTCACGGTGCTAGTTATGTGTTTTCTGGTGATGCTGCCAGCAGGAATTGTCATGCTATGGAGAAAAAGACACATGCCTGTACATTCACTGGATGGGACTGTGTAATCATCAATATCACGGAAAAAATGATCAACTGCATAAAGTATGAAGGGTGCTGCTGTAATTTACTAAACACACCCACATAGAACACATACACATAGCTGTGTAAATAAAGTAATTACTTTATGAAATCATGTAGTGAGAAAATATTAGGGTGCCATTGCTGACCTCTCCTAAAAAAAAAAAAAAAAAAAAAAAAACGAGCTTTCTGGCTGCCATGCTGAACCAGCAGATCAGAAGTTCTGACTCTACTCTGACATTTTAATCTGCATGCTTGTTTCAAGTCAGTGCCTGAAAAGGGTACGTATACCCAGGCCCGTCGCTACAGGACAGGCAAGGCAAACAATTGCCGGGGGCCCTAAACTTCCCCTGCTGTAGCGTGGCCGAGCTCCTCCTGTCAGTCCGGCCAAGTACCGCGCGGTACAGGAGATTCAGTGTCCTGTTCCTGGCCGGACTAACAGGAAGTGCTCACTTCCTGTCAGTCCGGCCAGGAACAGGACACTGAATCTCCTGTACTGCTCGGGACCCGGCCGGAAGTGTCGTACTAAGGGGGGGCGGGCCACACACTGGGGGTGTCAGGTCGGCGCCCCCCCCCCTCCGTGACTGAAGCAGCTGCAGGGAGACTCGAGGCAATTTGTGATACCGCGATACAAAGGAGGGGATGCGTGGTGACATCCCCTACTCTCACGGCTGCAGGCTGTTTGAGTGTCCGGGTCAGCGATGTTTGCTGATCCACAGCATCTGAGCCTGAGGTACTGAATTGGGGAGGGGGGTCTCTGCACTGGGTGGGGGTCTATGCACTGGGGGGATGTAACATGCAGAGGGTCCAGAGCTATGGGGGGCTGTGTAATGTTGAGGGGTCCTGAGGTGCAAGGTGCTGTGTAATGTAAAGGGGTCCTGTGGTGCAAGGGTGTCTCTGCACTGGGGGGTTTGCATTGAGGGGGGTTTCTGCGGGGGGGCCTCCATGTTCATTTTGCTTGGGGCATCCAGGCAACTAGTATACTTGGGGGGGGGGGGGGGTGTCAGTGACCGCAGCCCATTTGTTTGATTAAAAAGTGAGGCTACGGTATGTTGGATATTACAATTTAGTGTGACAAAGCACATAGCTCCCAGGGTATAAGTCTCAAGATTTAGTAAAAATAAAAATGTGCCAAGCAACAGTCCAAGTAAAGTTTATTTTGTCACAGTACTTGTTAAACATATTTAGGGGGGTTCTGAAGTCCCCTTTACCTGGCTGCTATTCCAGCACCTGCAGCAGAGTTTAAATGTGCAAATGAAATCTAAATGTGTAATTCTTCATTTAGAGTCCTCCATCACAATATTTCTAAGCCCTGAGGAAGAGGAACTTCAACCCCTGAAATGTGTTGGATGTTTTTTAAAGTGGTTGTTAAGCCACTCTAACCTGTATACACCATCAGCACTGCTTCCTATTGTAGTATCTCCCTCTGTGTGCGATTTATAAAAGTAAAATGCTACAAATACCTAATTTCACTGCTGAGATTGCGATCACAAGACTGGACAGCTTTCTCCTTTCTTGCTCTGAGAGATGCAGTGGGCGGGGCTGAGGTTCCTCTACTAATGTCAGGCTGGGAGGAGGAGAGAGCTGGCTGGTCATGTGATTGTAATCTCAGCTCTTAAATTAGGTATTTACAGCGTTTATATTTATAAATCATTCACATAGGATAAACACTGCAATAAGAGGCAGTGCTGATGGTGTATACAGGTTAGGGGGTGGCTCACACACAGACAGAGAGGGGATGAGGACACAGGAGCGCAGATAGCAGTCTGCTGATGGCAGAGGTATGTAAACTGACCACAGTGTCAAGGCTCAGCAGCCATGATACACTGTGGTCAGTTTACAAAGGAGAAACTGTTTGGATCAGCCAGGTTTTTTAGGTGTTACAGGGGGCCAAATGACACAGGACAAGCAATGTGTCATATAACATGCTTTAAAGGAGAAAACTTTATCTAAGAGGTCATTAAGCCTGTTGCTCTCGTTCTCTAACAATATTGAGCCCCCACAGGATCACTTAAAAATAAAACTGCAGAATACATTGAGAACATACGATTTACCAACAGCTGGGGTGTCATAGTAAGTTTAATATAATGCTTAGGACAATGTATTCCAAAACTGAGCAAAACACATGCTCACAACTGGCAGGGAGAAGGACATCGCTTACAATGGTTTATCTGCTGAATTTTTGTTAAACAGATAACTGAACAGAAAAGTAAAAATGAATAGAAGATATAAATAGACAAAATCATTTCCGAGAAGCTTTGTAGCCGTTTCTGTGGCCTTTGTTTTATGAAAACATATGTATATTTAATATTCTTGTTTACCTTTGTATGTTTTGTACTCATGTCGTATTATAAAAATGAACAAACCAGATAACCTATTGTGCCCGTTTGAGATCATGAGAGGTCACATTTTGTTTTCCCAACGTTAACCAGACTGTTTAGTAAAAAACACTGAGACATTCTGTAGAACAGTACAAATTCCAACTTTTGAAAAGTACAGCAGAAACAAAAAACACCCGTGCGTGAACATGAACATATAACCTGTGTCAGCTGCTACCAAAGGAAACTAATATAATGCCCTGAACTTTCGTATTATAAAGCCCCAAAGGAACCAAAAAAGGGGCACAGCGCTATACCCCAATAAATAAAGAAACTCAGCAAAATAAAGCAAAATAACTAGAGATTTTAAAATCTGGTGCCGCTGTGCATGGTAGCCAATTAACTTCTAACTTCAGCTTGTTCAATTAGGTTTTGATAAAAAGAAAAAAACTGATAGCCAATTGGTTTCTATGCAGAGCTGCACCAGATTTTGCCCTCTCCAGTTTTAGTAAATCAAACCCAAAGAGTCAGTCCAATATATGTGCATAGAATGACAATAAATTCAAACTCGTATCTGTGCTCTGTGATTTTATCCAATAACAATGGTGCAACTTCAGATTATATATAATCTCAGTGCCTCCACACCGACCCAGTAAATGGTTCTCCAATATGAATAAATAAATATTAGTTGGTAGAACCAACTATTTTAATAATTAGGAAGAAATAATTAGAAATAAAGCAATTTAAAGAATATATTTATTGATTTATATAATTTTAGGACCCCCTTTCTTTTACATTATTTTAAATTATTTTTTAACAGTGTCTTTTTATGGTTATAGCAATATTTTTATGCATTACATTTTTTATATTTGTTGTATTTAATGTGGTTTACATATTTTTACACATGTATTATTTGGCAGTAGTATTTTATAATTTTGCTGTTTGCCCTATATCACCACAAGATGGCGATGTATATAGAGCATTAGGCACAAGTATATTGGTATTGTTTAAGCGGAGTTTCACCCAAAAGTGGAACTTCTGCTTTAAGGACTACTGACCTACTGACATGCCTCATTTGGCATGTAATTTTTTTTTTTTTTGGGGGGGGGGGATCAGGTGCCTAGTTTTGACAGGTACCTGCTCCCACTTCTGCTCGGGCCGCCTAGGCGGCTCAAGCGGAAGTTCTCCTCTCCCTCCCTGCAATCTTCAGGGACATGTCACAGGTCCCAGAATATTGCCTGGCCACTCAGGACATGCAGCACAACTCATGCATACACAGACTTTGCACCCGGCTGCGAATATGCAAGTTGTCATAGCCAGGTGCCCACAATAATGATGTTGGCACCGGGCAGAGGCGGGGGATAGAACTTAGGCTTCGAGCAGCCGCATTGCTGGACCATGGGACAGGCAAGTGTGTATTTATTGAAAGTCTTTGAAAGACTTTCAATAAACACAGATACTGCTGGAAATCTGCTTTTAATAGATGAATGTATAATAACATATGAAGACATTAAAGTGATTGTAAACTCTGTTTTTTTTTATAATAAACTTTTTATACTTACCTGTTCTGTGTAGTGGTTTTGCACAGAGCAGCCTAGGTCCTCCTCTTCTCGGGTGCCTCTTTGCTGCTCCTGGTCCCTCCCTCCTGTTGAGTGCCCCACAGCAAACATCTTGCTATGGAGGCACCCGAGCTGAGCTCCGTGTGTCCATTCTAGATCAGTGGACATTGCTGGACAAAGAGGGGGCTCAGGTAGGTATTAGGGGATGTTGGGGAAGCTGCTAAAGCAGGAGGGTTTTTATCTTAATGCATAGAATGGACGAAGGTAAAAAACCTTCTGCCTTTGCAACTCCTTTAAGATCATTTTCTGTTGTGCCATCTTGCGAGCAGATAGGATGTCTGTCTTATTTTGTAAAGCACTTTGCAACCCGTTGGTGCTATATATAAATCCTGTATAATAATAATAATAAAATAATAATAATCAAATTATACTCCCAATAGATATTTTTGAAAGGCAGTGATTCCTAGTAAGGGGGGGGGGGGGTTTATATATAAAGTGAAGAGCAGAGAAAAGCCAGTTGTCGCTTCTGAGGACGTTGCATAGTAATGATGAAGCGCATAGGGTAGGACTTCTGTGCTTGGTGGAGCGCAC
Organism: Rana kukunoris; assembly: GCA_029574335.1. Classification (NCBI taxonomy): domain Eukaryota; kingdom Metazoa; phylum Chordata; class Amphibia; order Anura; family Ranidae; genus Rana; species Rana kukunoris. The sequence continues at coordinate 143,781,021 of CM056056.1, forward strand.
AGTGGTTACACACATTGGCATTTCCTATTTTGTGTACACTCTCCTATTTTTACATGAATTGGATTATATTTTCTTCTAAAAAATGTGGTGTTTTCACTATGATAGGACTTTTCTCTCTTAACTTCATATGTTTCTGTCACGTACCTTGGAGGCTCTTGAAAAAGTTCATTACAAAACGTACGTCGAGCGTGAGCATAGTGACGCACGTCAGCACGCTAGAGACGAACCCGCAGGCTTCCGGTTTGCTGTCTGGGCTGTTTGGAACGCACGCTAGCGCTTCCACTCCCGACGGAGGAAACTGATGCAGCGTGCTGGGAGCCTCTGACAGGACACCTATTTTTGTTTTTATTTTTCATTTTATCATTTTTTACCTTGCCGATTGTGGTGTTTGTTCCCTTTCATACCACATTGCTAACATTTTTTATCATTGGACATGCATTTTGTACCCATTATCATTTCATTTATGTAATGCACCTGGATTGTGCATAATAAAAAAACCTCCTTTTTTACTACACTATGGGAGCCTATTTCTTCCTTTTTTCCGATGGAATGAGGATCTGACTAATCTAAAGGACACATCTTCCCTAGACGGATAGCACCACTGGAGGAAGCTGGGACCCATCTGTGACTACACGCCTAATACCCCTGCAGGGGTGATTAGTTCTGGTGAGTGGGGAACCTGGTGGGGGAGCACCGGACCACAGCGTTACCACGAACTTACACCTTTTTTGATGGAAATCTACATCTAAGATTACTGCACATCTATCAACGTGATATATGTTTGGATTTTTGCAATTTCATGGACTGTACTTTTTATTACTAAGTTTGCACTTTATCACCAAATGTTTATTATTTAGTATTGTTGCACTCTATTGTATATTTATAATTTGCAGTACCTATCTAACTAGTCAATACACTGACACTTATACCCTTTTGACCTATAGGGTGTGGGACAGCGCCACTACCCCTTTCACACATACCTTGGAGATGAGGCTGATGTGCAGAGGAAGACCTCTTGTACAGCCCTGGCTCAGGGACCACTGGAGTTGTGACAGTAGCCGCAAGAACATGGTGAGGTAAGCGTGCCTGCAAGGTTCTCTTTGCTGGAAGTGGTAGTAACTGACGAGAAGCAGGAACAGCCAGTGCAGGTGATCTGCAGATGCAGGTATGCTGTGGATGCAGGGCACTGGATGCAGGGGCAGGTGTGCTACGGATGCAGGTCAGCGGGTAAAGGGATGCTGCGGATGCAGGGCAGCGGATGCAGGTGTGCTGCGGATGCAGGTCTGCTGCGGATGCAGGTCAGCGAGTGAAGGAGTGCTGCGGATGCAGGGCAGCGGATGCAGGACAGCAGGCACGAGCGGAGTCGACCAAGCCAGATAATACACAGAAGATCAATCAGCATAAACAGCAGGCAGAGAATGGTCAGTTCCGGCTGTGTTTGGCAACAGGGAATCAGGCAAACAGGCAGGAAGTAGCAGGGTCAAACAAGCCAAAGGTCAAGACTGGAGATAGTAGCGTGATCAGGGATCCGGGTCAATACTGGATCGTTTGCAGGCAGCACCACTACCGAACACAATATATTATAATAAATATGGACAAACTGCAACGGCAAGCCAAAAGCAAACCTCACAGTTCAAACAGGCCTTTTAGCTGTCAAAAAAAAGCAGGCATTTAGAAAGAGGTGGTGAAATTGGTCTGTCCTGTACAGATTCCCAATGGTTATTGGCCTTAGGAGCAAAGTTTAAAGCGACTAGGCATGTGCATTTCGTTTCGTTCCGAATCGAAATCCGGACGAATTTTCCATTATTCGGACATTCGGATGCATACGAATTCCCGAATTGCTATATTAGCGAAATATTTCGACCGTTTTCGGAATTCGTTCATTTTCGACCGAATTTCGGAAAAAAAATGGTCGAAATCGAAAATATTTCAACCAGATTAGAAGTCTCTTTTCGAATAGAATTTTTTTCGAATTAAATTCGAAAATATTTTTTTTTTTCGAATTCCGAATCGAATACCCGCGGACTAAATTCGATCGTAATTCGAAAAAAAAAAATATATTTTCGGATTTAATTCGAAAAAAATTCTATTCGAAAAGAGACTATTTGTTTTCTAATCTGGTTGAAATATTTTCGATTTCGACCGTTTTTTTCCGAAATTCGGTCGAAAACGAACGAATTCGAAAAACAGGCGAAATATTTTCGATTTCGACCGGATTTTTCGAAATTCGATCGAAAACGAACGAATTCCGAAAACGAATTCAACACATGTAACGAACCTAACTTAACGAAATGTATTAAATGACGAATTGAAACGAAACGAAACGAATTTTTCACTTTTGCACATGCCTAAAAGCGACTTGTAATACAAACCTATGGGGGTTATACTACAAAATTTCTCTCAGGTGATATATCGCCCCCTATACAGTAGTTTGCATAAAAAGAATCCTTCCATTTCTCCCTATTGCCGGAGTAACTGCTGGAACGTTGGAAATATCTATAATGTTCTGTGGCAATGCAATAAAGTGACACATTTCTAGATAGATATTTTCCAATTAGCCTAAGATATTATTAATATTCAAATAACGCCCTCACCAGAATTGGGTCTATTGAATATTAGTATTAACATCCCTCCACCTTTTAAGTACCTTTTTACCCCCATTCTGTTAATGGCTAAACTTACAGTTGCCATAGGAGACAGCGGTCCTACCTATACAGAAGTGGTGTCCAGCTGGAGGCCTTCACCTGTATAGCGGTCTTTCTATAGAAGTCTGAGTCTGCCAATTAACATTACATCTGCTTAAGGGTGTCCTGGCTCTAACTCAGTTCTGTTCAATGGACAATCTCTTTTTGCATTCTAAAAGTGTCTGGCGCCCACCATTTTATCTTGCATTACATCCACCATGCCTTTTAACCCATTCTACACAGAAGGATGTCAGCTATTCCCAACTCTGGAGGTCACCATTAGGCCTCAGGGCCCCCGGGACTTTGCTACTCAAACTGACAATAAACACCATCAAAGTTGCAAAACTCCTTACAAAATGTATTAACATATCAAGTCAAAATTAATTAAAAACCATGGCAAAGTGAATATGCAAATTAAAAATCATATTACAAAAATTGACCAACACCCCCTGCTTCATATACACTCAATACAAAAAAATTGGACCTGTGGGTGTGTTCTAGTGGCAGAAAATAATGGAAAAACTCCCCCATTGGGTTCACCTGACAGTAATGTAATCTCTCTATGTAATAAATGGTTAGTGTTAGGTTTTAATTGTATACTATTATATATCCGATTACTGTAAGTGGTGTTTGCATAGCTAATGACATTCAAGATTAATAACTGCAAACGTCGGTAAGCACAGTATTGTTAGCAAGCAGACATTTATTGTGAATTTAAGCGGAGGGCAGCCAAAAGTCAAAAAATAAAAAGGCATTACAAAATCACATTTTTATCAGTTTTCATTCTCCACAAATGACAAAATCCAGCTCTTTCTTGTGATTTTTTTGTATGTCTCTTTTTTTCAGTTCACTTATGAACTCCTCTATATGTTCCCGTTTTCTTTTCATGTCAGAAACAACTTCTAGACACGTTTTCTTGTTGAAGTAGGCCGATGGTTGTCCACTCACCGGGACATCTGAAACTGAAACAAAATAAATATGTTTTACCACTGTGCGCTATTTACCACTGCCTGCTCCTATATTGTTATTCTATTCTGGGCACAGAGCTAAAAATCCTGTCTGCTTCAGAGTCATGGACAGTGGCAAATGAAAAATGCCACAAAGTGGCCAAACTATAGTCATTTAAATATTTACATATTATTAAGAAGCAGTAAATGGTTTGATGCAGGCACTGTGGAGCAATTCTTCCTGAAATTTCACTACAGAGACATTGAAATGGCAGCTCGACCCCCATTGCTTCCTCTGGCAGCAGGCACTTGGCAGCTTTCTAAAAACACAAGGTGGATTTGGAATCCTTTGTTGTTGAATTAGTCCACAGTTCCTGTAGCTACTAGTGTCAATAAGGGCTTCCTTTAAAACTTGTGCTCCAATCAGCCATAATATTATGGCCACCGACCTAATGACCCTGACTGTCAAGGCATGAACTCTACTAGATCTCTGAAGTTAAGCCGTTATAGCTGGCACCTTGCCATCAGTAGCAAAATCCTTTAACCACTTAAGGACCGGATAACGCCGATATACGTCAGCAGAATGGCATGGCTGGGCACAGGCACGTACAGATACGTCGCCTTTAGGAGCCCAGCCGTGGGTCGCTCACGACCTGGTCCGAAGCTCCGTAACCGCGCCCGCGGGACCCGCAGACCCGATCACCGCTGATGTCCCACGATCAGTCACAGGAGCTGAAGAACGGGAGAGGTGTATGTACTGTGTGGCAGTGTCACTGATAGTCTGTTCCCTGACATCACACCTACAGCTACGCCCCCCTACAGTAAGAATCACTCCCTTAGGGCACACTTAACCCCTTATCACCCCCTAGTTGTTAACCCCTTCACTGCCATTGTCATTTTCACAGTAATTAGTGCATTTTTATAGCACTTTTCACTGTGAAAATGACAATGGTCCCAAAAATGTATCAAAAGTGTCTGATGTGTCTGCCATAATGTCGCAGTCATGAAAAAAAAAAAAAATAATCGCCGATCGCCGCCATTACTAGTAAAAAAAAAAAATATTAATAAAAATGTCCCCTATTTTGTAAACGCTATAACTTTTGCATAATCCAATCAATAAACGCTTATTGTGAATTTTTTTACCAAAAATATGTAGAAGAATAAGTATTGGCCTAAACTGGGAAAAAAATGTTTTTTTATATATTTTTTGGAGATATTTATTATAGCAAAAAAGTAAAAAATATTGTTTCTTTTTTCAAAATTGTCGCTCTATTTTTGTTTATAAGGCAACAAATAAAAACCGCAGAGGTGATCAAATACTACCAAAAGAAAGCTATTTGTGGGAAAAAAATGGATGCCAATTTTGTTTGGGAGCCTTGCCACACGACCCCGTAATTGTCAGTTAAACCGACGTTGTGCCGAATTGCAAAAACTGGCCAGGTCCTTTACCTGCATAATGGTCCGGGTCTTAAGTGGTTAATGTGTGAGATGGGCCCTCCATGAATCAGACTTGTTTCTCCAGCACATCCAACAGATGCTCAATTGGACTGAGATCTGGAGATTTTGGAGGCCAAGTCAACTCTTCGAAGATACCTTCTTTCATTGCTCAGTGTTCCAATTCTGATTATCACCTTGTCTGGCCTGTGGCTACGAAGTCCTATGCACATGACTGCAGAGAATCACCCTCTATATTTATCCTGGTTCCATTGTCACGAGGACAGAAAGTGTTTGGACATTTTTGAAAAAAAAAAAAAAACCTCTAACATATTTTAACTATACTCTATCATACATAAAAAATAAAAAAAACTTTAGATATATTTAAACCACTTACCAACCCCGCTATAGCCGAATGACTATAGTCGTGATTGCACCCGCTGTGCACCCACTGTGTGGTGTGGTGTGGGCAGTGGTATCTGTGATCATTGTCCAGAGGACACTGCTGATCACAAATTTGGGTTAAGAGCCAATCAGTGGCTCTTTACCATGTGATCAGCTGTGTCCAATCGCAGCTGATCACTGATGTAAATAGAAACTGGTTATCGGCACTCTTTTCCTCATGCTGACAGCATGAGGAACAGAGAAGAGAGCCGATAATTATCTTCTCTAAAAGGGACATCTACACTGATAATCAGGGCATTGATTATCAGTGCAGTCTTTAAAGTTTCCACCAACGCTGCCAATCAGTGCCCATTAGTGCCACCTATCAGTGCCCATCAGTGCTGCCTATAAGTTCCCATCAGTGCCACCTATCAGTGCAGCCCCATTAGTGCCCACCAGTGCCTACTCATCAGTACCCACTAGTTCTGCCTCATCCGTGCAGCCCATCAGGGTCACCTCATCAGTGCCCATCACTGCAGCCTATCAGTGCCCATCACTGCAGCAAAATTACCTGTTTGCAACATTTTATTTAGTGAAATGGTAGGGGTACAATGTACCCTGTTACCAATTCACATAGGGGGGCCAGGATCTGGGGGTCCCCTTTGTTAAAGGGAGCTTCCAGATTTCAAAAAGACCCCCACCCACAGACATATTTTTGGTGGGATCCCCACGCCATTTTTTTTTTTTTTTGGCGCTGGGTTCCCCTTAAAATCCATACCAGACCTTAAGGGTCTGGTATGGATTTTAAGGGGGACCTCTATGCCATTTAAAAAAAAAAATGGCACAGGGTTCCCCTTAATATCCATACCACCTAAAGGGGCTGGTATGGAATTTGGTGGGACCCCCATGCAATTTTGTCATTTTATGCAGGGACTGTTCTAATCACTGTAAAACGGTGCCACTTTACAGGCATACTATAGAACACCCCCCCCCCCCCCTCCAGTACAAAATTCAAAGGAATGTTTCACTTTTATTGTTTCACTTTAAGCATTATTAAAATCACTGCTCCTGAAAAAACTTTTTTTGTTTATAAAACTTTTTTTGCACTGATACAGGTCCCCTGCGGCAAACAAACACTTTTTATGGCAATAACTTGCATATTAACCTTTAAAGTTAGCACTTTTGATTTTTCATGTTAGCGTCCCATAGACTTTAACGGAGTTTGCGCTTTCGAACACATTTTTTGCCTGTTCGCATGTCCTGCTGCGAACCGAAACAGGCGTGGCGGGGGTTGGGTGTTCGGCTAATCCCTACTGTTGACCGGAACTGCATGGCATACTCAAGATGTGGTCAAAACCAGAGTTTTGTAAATTGGTAAAATTAAGTAGATACCCTTTTTAATGCATGCCAATATTCTGCTGGCATTGCTTGCTGCAGCTTGGTCCAAAAATTGAGGTGTGTTGGCGTATATGTACCTGGATAGAAAACTGGTTACAGGGTCATGTCCAGAGGGCTATGATAAATTTGGTATCTTCTAAATGGTCTGAAGTTAAAAGTGGGTCATCAATTAGGACCCTCAGATCTTTTTTCATCCTCGATTCTCCCCCTAGCATGTAGCTTGCATACATATTTTTAGCTCCTAAGTGAATTACTTTACATTTCCCCATATTGAACCTTTTTTGTCATGCGTTTGCCAAACCCTCCATTTTATCAAGGTCTTCCTATAAAGTTGTTATCTCTTGTGAAATGATTGCCCTGCTTAGCTTTGTATCATCAGCAAACACTTAGGGCTCTTTCACACGGAGCGTCCGTTCAGATCCGCCAGCCAGTTTTTTTTGCGGACCTGAATGGACACTCCCGTGCTCCTTTATGGAGCCGCGGATCTCAGCGGAGACATGTCCGCTGACATCCGACCCGCCAAAGTATGACGGAGTAAAAACCTACTTTTCCTTCCGTCTGGTGGATCGGATGAACACGGACAAACGGTCCGTGTTCATCCGATCCCCCCGTAGGGGAGAGCGGAGAAAAGACACACTGTGCAGGGACCGCCCTGTCATCCGGCAGCTCAGTGGAGATCAACGGAGCGATCCCCGCTGAGCAAACGGAGGTGCATGGGGCGGATCATTACTGATCCGCCCCGTGTGAAAGAGCCCTTAGATTGAACTATTTATCCCAACCTATTTATAAATACGTTTACCAGGATTGGTCCTAGGACATAGCCCCGGGGTATCCCACGTTTAACTCCAGACCATTTAGAAGATACACAATTTATCATACCCTCTGGACATGCCCCTGTAACCAGTTTTCTATCCAGGTACATATACGCCAACACACCTCAATTTTTGGACTAAGCGTTTACGGGGTACAGTGTCAAAAGCTTTATTAAAGCAGATAGATAAGAGAAGTGTTCAGCAGATTAGCAACGTTTTAGCTGCGAATTTGGAGACCTGGGAGAAGTTCCGGGTGAGAGGAGAGTGGGGGGAGAAGTATTGAGCTGAATGAGAGAAATTCCTTTAGAGAACTGAACACATCTGCGAATCAGCTGCGTACCCATAGAAGATAGTGGGACTGAATTCGCACCTGAGCCGCACCGCAAGGCATAAAATCCACACACGTATTTTCTGCAATGCGAATGCATCGCACATATGTGAACCAGCCTCATTGAAAACAAATGTATTTTGAAATGTTCTGCATATTAGATGCGGTTTAAGCCGCAACCAATTCGCATAGGTGTGAATCCGGCCTTAGGGTTTTGTTTTCTTTTCATATTCCACATGCGCAACAATACATTTCACCAACTTACCTATGCATTCTGCTAGCCGAGAACCTCCGATATACTGAGTTGTCCAAGTGAAGGCATTTTTAGTTCCACATTCCTCATACAGCCTGCTCCTTCTCAAAAAAGCGAAATCATAGCCCTTGAGTAAAGTTAAAAAAAAACTCACACATTAGTACAGTGTAAACGGCAATGCTGTGTAATTACATCTACAATTTTTTTTTTTCAGGAGTCTTTTATAGGACTAATAAATGGTTATTCTGATTGCCTGCGATGGTTTTTCATATTGAGTCAGTTAATTAAATATGTTGGAAAATCTTAAATTGGCCATAGATTGTGTTTTTTTTGGATTACCTAGCCAGCTTAAAAAATGTTATTAAAAAAAAAAGGAACAGATTTCCCTATCCACACATTTGAAGGAACCCTCCCTGCTGCACTACTGTATTCTGACAGCAGAGGCTCTACCACTGTCAGAATACATTGATCAGCATTGCAGCCTATTAGCTGCATGCGTTGATTGATATAAATATTTCCAACATTTCTATTCAAGAGAAGTATGTATGTATGTATGTATGTATGTACAGTGCAGAAAATAAGTATTTGAACACCCTGCTATTTTGCAAGTTCTCCCACTTGGAAATCATGGAGGGGTCTGAAATTGTCATCGTAGGTGCATGTCCACTGTGAGAGACATAATCAAAAAAAAAATTCCAGAAATCACAATGTATGATTTTTTTAACTATTTATTTGTATGATACAGCTGCAAATAAGTATTTGAACACCTGAGAAATTCAATGTTAATATTTGGTACAGTCGCCTTTGTTTGCAATTACAGAGGTCAAACGTTTCTTGTAGTTTTTCACCAGGTTTGCACACACTGGAGGAGGGATTTTGGCCCACTCCTCCACACAGATCTTCTCTAGATCAGTCAGGTTTCTGGGCTGTCGCTGAGAAACACAGAGTTTGAGCTCCCTCCAAAGATTCTCTATTGGGTTTAGGTCTGGAGACTGGCTAGGCCACGCCAGAACCTTGATATGCTTCTTACAGAGCCACTCCTTGGTTATCCTGGCTGTGTGCTTCGGGTCATTGTCATGTTGGAAGACCCAGCCTCGACCCATCTTCAAAGCTCTAACTGAGGGAAGGAGGTTGTTGCCCAAAATCTCGCAATACATGGCCCCGGTCATCCTCTCCTTAATACAGTGCAGTCGCCCTGTCCCATGTGCAGAAAAACACCCCCAAAGCATGATGCTACCACCCCCATGCTTCACAGTAGGGATGGTGTTCTTGGGATTATACTCATCATTCTTCTTCCTCCAAACACGGTTAGTGGAATTATGACCAAAAAGTTCTATTTTGGTCTCATCTGACCACATGACTTTCTCCCATGACTCCTCTGGATCATCCAAATGGTCATTGGCAAACTTAAGACGGGCCTTGACATGTGCTGGTTTAAGCAGGGGAACCTTCCGTGCCATGCATGATTTCAAACCATGACGTCTTAGTGTATTACCAACAGTAACCTTGGAAACGGTGGTCCCAGCTCTTTTCAGGTCATTGACCAGCTCCTCCCGTGTAGTCCTGGGCTGATTTCTCACCTTTCTTAGGATCATTGAGACCCCACAAGGTGAGATTTTGCATGGAGCCCCAGTCCGAGGGCGATTGACAGTCATGTTTAGCTTCTTCCATTTTCTAATGATTGCTCCAACAGTGGACCTTTTTTCACCAAGCTGCTTGGCAATTTCCCTGTAGCCCTTTCCAGCCTTGTGGAGGTGTACAATTTTGTCTCTAGTGTCTTTGGACAGCTCTTTGGTCTTGGCCATGTTAGTAGTTGGATTCTTAGTGATTGTATGGGGTGGACAGGTGTCTTTATGCAGCTAATGACCTCAAACAGGTGCATCTAATTTAGGATAATAAATGGAGTGGAGGTGGACATTTTAAAGGCAGACTAACAGGTCTTTGAGGGTCAGAATTCTAGCTGATTGACAGGTGTTCAAATACTTCTTTGCAGCTGTATCATACAAATAAATAGTTAAAAAAATCATACATTGTGATTTCTGGATTTTTTTTTTTATTATGTCTCTCACAGTGGACATGCACCTACGATAACAATTTCAGACCCCTCCATGATTTCCAAGTGGGAGAACTTGCAAAATAGCAGGGTGTTCAAATACTTATTTTCTGCACTGTATATATATATATATATATATATTAGGGCTGCGGAAATTAACGATTAATTGTTTGATTAATCGTTAATTTTTTTGATTGACTAAAATAATTTTGATCGATGATCCGCGGAGTGAGCTCCGCGGTCTCGCCGATAGGAAAGGCCGTGGCTTCGGCCTAGCTCCGGAGCCGCGGCCATCTTGGTCCACCCGGCGCCAACCAAGTAGCGGCGCGCTGACGTCATCATCACCCGCCCGCCTGCTTGTATCTTCCCTAGCACGTGTCAGTGTCAGCTACTCTGCGGATGGGTCCTCCTGCCTTAAGTAGGTAAGAGAGGACAACCATCATGTCTATGAAAGCATGGGGGCAGATGTGTATAGGAAAGCATGGGGGCAGACGTGTATAGGAAAGCATGGGGGCAGATGTGTATAGGAAAGCATGGGGGCAGATGTGTATAGGAAAGCATGGGGGCAGATGTGTATAGGAAAGCATGGGGGCAGATGTGTATAGAAAAGCATCTGCCCCCATGCTTTTCTATACACATCTGCCCCCATGCTTTTCTATACACATCTGCCCCCATGCTTTTCTATACACATCTGCCTCCATGCTGTAATGTACACATGGGAACAGATGTGTATATAATAAAGCATGGGGGCAGATGTGTGTATATTACAGCATGGGGGCAGATGTGTGTATATTACAGCATGGGGGCAGATGTGTGTATATTACAGCATGGGGGCAGATGTGTGTATATTACAGCATGGGGGTAGATGCTGTAATATACACATCTGCCCCCATACTGCAAGAATCTACACATCTGCCCACATGCTACCCCCACCACATTTACCACTGACCAATGCACAGTTGCAATGCAAGGAGATCAGCTAAAAGTAGTTGTATCTGTATGTGCGTTAATCGAAATTAGTCGATTAATCGATTAAAAAAAAAAAAAAAAACGATTAATCGAACACAAAAAATTTAATCAGTCACAGCCCTATATATATATATATATATATATATATATATATATATATATATATATATATATATATATATATATGGATCAACTGACAATAAATTCTTAATATAAAATCTTATCAATGTGTGCTATTGTTTTAAAGACTTTTGTGTCTATGTAAATTTAGTAATTATCTATGTACCTGCAGTACAGTGACAGTTCTTTGCAGTTCCTCTTATCACAATGCAGAACTGTGTTTCAGCTCTGACCGACAATGATCTAATGAAAACACTATCTCTAGGTTGCTTATCCTGTAATTATTTTCATCTCAAAACTGTCAGCAAAGATGCCAATTACACTGTCTAAAATACATATAGCCAATAGTAGACGAACCTGCATAGGAAATACTGTATCTGTATAGTAAATACAATTCTGAAACTTAAAGTGGATGCAAACCCAAATATATATATATTTTTTTTTTGATGTCACAATGTATAGATTTCCTATCTGTGCCCAGTCTTGCCACACAAGAAAAAAGTTATTCCAGCTCTGATCAATCCTCTTTTATTGTTCAGTGAAAATTAATAGACTTCCAGATAAAAACCTGTCTGAATAAAAAGTAAGTTTCTCTCTTCTTGCTTTGAGTGGCAGGTTATTTACATATCTAGCTTGGGCATGTTTATCTTATGTTATGTTTATCATAATATGAGGTGAGATCCAAAGTATAAAAAGTGAGAAATCCACCCCTCCCCCACATAACACATCCTGGTAATATACAATGAACTTTGGATCACCTCATGTTATGATAAACATAACATATGATAAACATGTCCAAGCTAGATATGTAAATAACCTCTCACTCAGAGCAAGAAGAGAGAAACAGACTTTTTATTTAGACAGGTTTTTATCTGGAAGGCTGTTCATTTTCACTGAACAATAAACAAGGATTGATCAGAGCTGGATTAACTCTGTGTGGCAAGACTGGGCACAGATGATAGGAAATCTTATACTCTACATTGTGACATCAAAAAAAAAAAAACATAATTTAAAACAAAAAATGTGGTCTAAAAGACAGCAAGTAACTTCTTGTACAATAAATATTCAAAATAACAATTTTTAACAGCTCTAAAATATTAATAAAGTAAAATACCTGGTTACACATTGGTTTGCAGTAATAGTTGTCAAAATAAACGCACACTAATCCTCCATTTCCCGGTACCCTAGGCACTGAGCAGTTGGTTAATTTCACAATCTGTTCAAAAGCTATAAACAGCAAGAGAAGAAAAGTTAATTATAGGTCATGTTCAGAAATTTAGATAACAGTACCCATCTGTAGAGTTTAGGTTGAAGATTGGGTAGCAAAAACATCTTTCATGGGAGAATGTAGGCATGCAAGAATGAGTTGTGGCCAAAATCCAGTTGGAAGAAATAATAGATTCTTTCCGAATCGGCACCATCAAATGACCCATAGAGAGCATCAGCATATGTATTTTTGGAACCTGCTAGTATCAAACTTAAATCTGACAAACGAGAGTACCTATCAATCTTGATACCCCCCACCCCCCGCAGTTGATTTTTTTATTACGCGTCTTGTCCCAAGCTGTGTGTTGCTTCACTTTTAGCATTATTAAAATCTTTTCCCCCTGAAAAAACTGCCATTTTTAAACTTTTTTTGCATCGATACATGTCCCCTGAGACAGGACCCAGGTCCCCAAACAATTATTATAACAAGAACTTGCACATTAACCTTTAAAATGAGCACTTTTGATGTTCGTGTCCCATAGACTTTAACGGTGTTCGCATATTCAAACACATTTTTTGCCTGTTGGCATGTTCTGGTGTGAACCGAACTGGGGGCGTTCGGCTCATCCCTACTCAGAAGCTGTCGGAAAAAATTCCGGAAATTTCATTGCGATCCACCGGTCACCTGTTCCACCTGTGGACCGCAACCGACGGGTTGCCGACCCGGACTCTAACTGATGCCTATATTCTTGCAGAGAAAGTTTAATTTCTAGAAGCTTTCAGTCTCATTGGTGTAGTTTCTTTCCGTTTCTGAAAATGTACAAGAATTACTGTTTCTTGGGTGCTTGAACCAGGGCAGCTCCTACCCCAATAGACAAAGGATCCACTTCCAAGGAAAATGGTTTGGTGATATCTGAATGCTGAAGAATGGAGACCAAGAGAAATACAACATTAAGGCTCCATTCACACAATGCGTTTTTTCATGCTTTTTGCAGAAATGCGTTTTTTGTGCCTCTACGTTTTTGGAAAGGGTCAGGGACTTTTTTAAATGCAAAATGCAGCTTAAAATTTGCCCAACACATTTTTCCAAAAAGAAAAGCATAAAGGAAGCAAAAACACAAAAAAAAATCACAGTAAAGTCGCTGTAAAAAAAAAAAATGCAAAAAGTACTGCAGAAACGCTCAAAAGAAACATGCATACCTTTGCATGGAGCCTTATTCTTTAAAAGGTATAAAGGGCCAGATTCACAAAGCACTTACGCTGGAGTATTAGGAGATGCACCTGCATAATTGGAAATATGCGCCTTCGTCTATGCGCCATATCCTCAAACGTTATACGCCAGAAATCTAGACTTTTTCGACCAACTTAATTTCGTTAGACCGGCGCATCGTGTGCGCAAAAAATGCGCTAGACACCATTGATTTGCTAGGCAAATATGCAAATGATGGAGATACGGCGATCCACAAAAGTTTGTGTGGCGCAGGCTACGCGCTGTGCGCATCAGCTGCACGTCCTGTCTAAAATTAGGCAATATAAAAGCAGCCTTACAATTAGACAATCCGTCTACATGTCAGCTAAAGCAACACCGTTAGGGACGAGCTGAGCAGCCACACTTGCAGGACAACAATCTGTATGCCAACATGCCAGGGGCATCCTTGCTCATAGCTATACTACTGACTTTAGATGAGCACAGAAGGAGGAGGGCACGGGAGAGGATATACCGCACACGCATAGACCTCTTTGGCATGAGTGATTCTGAGGTGTATCGCATCTTCAGATTCACCCCTCATGCCATCATGGAATTAACCACAACCCTGCAGAAGGACATCACCAGCCCAACACATGACACCACCCATGACACCCATGACAGCTACATATACAATCATAGCCCCATCCCAATGGAATTCGAACAGAACATGTATGGGGACAGCTGGCTGGTTGGTGAGTGACATGGGTGGCAGGCATGACTGTTCCCCCCCATGATGCAGAAGTCACAAGGGGCACATGCACTACTAACATCCTCCTGTCATTTCCCTTCAAGGTGACTCTGCATATGCACTGGGACCCCATCTCATGGCTCCTATCTGGAACCCCCCATTGTACCCTGTTGTATTCCCCAAACTTTGTATGTCAGATCATCGGTGCATGTTGCACAACTTCGCAGTGAGAAAGGGCCTGGAGATTGACATAAGTGATGACCTGACCCCTGAACCAGACAATCCTCTCCTAACCGAGGATACCCCGTCTTCTGAGGGAAGAGCAGCCAGGAGACAGCTCACATTAGGCATCTTTGCACGTTAAACAGACACATTAATCATGGCACAATGAGAATGCATGCATGCACACCACTGTGGTCCCTAGATCACACACACCACATCCTCATCACATTGGATTAGCACAAGCCCACCATGCAGGACTTGTGAGCAGCAACGCCACGCCACGGCTCCAATTATGTCACTGTACATTCATACACCATTCACACGGACCTGGGGATCACTTCTCCCTGGTCCTGGGGAACCCTTCTCCACCACAAATGAGGGTGACACCCCTTTTCTGGCAGGAATGTCACCCCCACATTCCAAAATCATTCACAAACAGAAAAAAAATGTCCAGCAAAAATATATTAAATAAAAAAAACACAGCAAAGAAAAACACAGAAAATACAAAAATCACTCTCAAAACCCCAACCAAAACCACCAAATATCTCAAAGACATGTCACAAACCAACAAACGCTAAGAAACAACAGAACAAAAAGCACCTTTGCTGTATAGGAAGGGATACAAATGGATGTACTTTTGCAAATGAAGAGTGTTTGTCTCTGTCTATTTAAGCTCTCTGCGTAGCTCACTAAGTTGACTGGGCCTAGTTCCAATCTCACTGATTGCGCCGTGCCGAGTTGTGAGCATGCGCAGAGAGGTGCTGACCATAGTCTGCTTCATGTGCGCATGCGCAATCCGGCCGGCCCTTCATTTTCATGGGGTCACGGCTCATTTAAATGGCTTTACGCCTCGGAAATTACGTTGCACCGGCGCAAATACTACGAGGATACGGTAATTGCGCCTCTACATTGCGCCTCTACATTGCGCCGGTCTAACGTAAAGGAGGTGCGCTACTCCGGTCAATATATGCGGCACTGTACGTGAATCTGGCCCAAACAGTTTAGTGTAACCAGAGTTTCACCCTAGTGTCTTTTTGGCTAAGGGACATATTTTGAGCTACCATTGAAGAATTGTATTGCATTGTATTGCCTATAGGCCTGAGGGTTAGGACCAAGAGATAGCACTTGGTTGGCTGGATATACAAGAAGACGGGGATCCAGTACAAATTAACCAAGAAAGTAAAGCTATGTTTGTTAGAAGAGGCATTTCTTCAACTTGGCATAGAGATTGCTGTTATACTAAGCTGCTGTACGATAGTTCTTACAGGAAGATAAGTGTTGCACAGGTCAGGAGAGAAGAAAAGAGAACATTGTCTCCCTTGTATAGGCTAACACAAGTGCAAAAAAGGTCATGCTGTCAAATTATTGAAAGACTGCCAGGCAATTGCATAACCTTTGGGGCATCATGCGGTATTCTTAATGCCCATTAAGAATGGTGCTGAAAACCATTTTCCACTTGTCCCTTATCCCATCCCAGAAACGGATTAAAATCATACACACCTCTAAAAGAGGTTTGCATTTAGCTACTGTATATGCTGACCCCAGTCCTGACCCCTAGGCTCACCCTGCTTTAACATGTGGAACTTGCACTCCACCATCACAGCATTCCTTAATTATACTAGTTTACCTGCAGTTTGATTGATGGACAATTTTGTCACATTTTCTAAAATAATAAACAAAAAACTACCATTAACTTGAAAAAAACATTTTAAAGTCGAGTGTATATTAATAAAAAATGTTGTTTGGGTGCTCATTTGTAATGCATTGTGTATAAATAATGGTAATTTGGTTAGATGAGTGTTGCCTTGGGCCCCTTTCACACATGCGGATCGTATGTCCGCTTTTTCATCCATCCGTTTACATTAATCCCCATGAGATAGCATGTGTCAGCAGATGAACATACAAATCCTATTTTTCCATCCGTCTGCAGAGTGGATCGGGTTAACATGGACAGACGGTCCGTGTTTATCCAATCCCCCCATAGGGGAGAGCAGAGATCTGATAGGGCAGGGATCCAATCCTGTCATCTGCCGACTCAGCGGGGATCAACGGAGCGCTACTCTGTGAGCAAGCGGACACACATGTGAAAGGGGCCTTATGGCTTTAAAGTGGAGTTCCACCCATTTTTTTATGTTTGTCTGTGCTGCATGCCCTAATCTCATAGTGTTCAGAATGGACAATTTGTTGCTTGTAAATACCTTTATTTTGTAGTCCTTCACCACTTCCTCCTCCTTATTAGCCTAGGCTATTAAGTCACAAGGCTATTTGCAAGGGTTTCTGGGATAGGCACCATGTTTCCCAGTAGTCCTTGCAAACCTGACTGAAACCTATTACATTGCTTGTGCAGCACTGAGCATGTGCGAGATCTGCAAAGCTGAAATCCAGGAAGTCATACAGTCTGGCTTCATGATGCCCACACTTAAGATGGCCACGGTCTAGATCTAAATGCTGTAACAACCTACATTAAGCTTGTGTATTACAGGGGTATTTACAGTATATTTAAAAAGTGAAATTGTGGGTGGAACTCCCCCTTTAATGTGAAATCTCCATTAATATCTGTAAAATATTGTAATTATGAATATATTTAATTTAGCTTGCATCTATGAAGCCAGGCAAATGGGTGTCACAGAAGTGCTTGTTAAGAGCAGACAATGCAGTGCTGAGGCTTGTATATACAAACAATGGAGAACCAATTCCATTGTTTTACACCTACTCACTTAAAAGGATCCCATGCTGGGATATGCACGGAAGGGAGGCCAAGCCTTAATCAATACCAAACTTCCTGGGAAAATTCAATTAAATCTCCTGTCCAGAATAGTCACATGGATTTGCATGAAAGCTGACTTATGTAGTAAGCCATCCAATTAAGAGCCAAGCTATGCCAGCCAATGGGGCATCAGCATGCAGGGATATACACAGAGTTTAGGGGAGGATAAGGCCCTCTCTATGGAACGGCAGCCTTCAGGATGGTACTAAAAGATATTTACGGAAAAGGTCTGTTTTACTTGTACATTAATGTTTTAAAGGAAAATACTTCTCCTTTTCCTCCATGTAATTATTTTACTTTAACCTATTATTTTCTGTGTAATAGATAATAACATTTATTAGGTATAGTTGATAATCTATTATGTTAATGCTTTCACTCCTGGTCAAAAGATCTCTCATTTAACCCACATCATATGTTTGAGATATTAAAACTTAAATATTAGATTAAAATATATTTAATGGGATACAGCCGATCACATGGTAAAAAAGGGATGCAGATGCGGCTTTTTAACAGAGATCGGGGTTGCGTTGTGTCCTAGCAACACCGCGTGGCCACGATCACTGCGCTGTGCGGCACGAGAGAGTGCCCGTTCTGTAACGTCGTCATTTGTCATAGTTCCAGTACAGGACGGTGGGCGGGCGTCAAGCAGTTAAATAAACAACGTTACACTTTGAGAGGCTCTTCCTTGTTCCTATGGACTAGTTTTGCCTCTCTACTTATTACATTGAACAATAGTCACAAATAAAATGATTATAGTAGTGAACCTCAGTAAGCATTGTATTGCCTATAGGCCTGAGGGTTAGGACAAAGATAGTACTTTGTTGGGTGGATATACAAGAAGACCGGGATTCAGGACAAAGTAACCAAGAAAGGGTAGCTGTGTTTGTTAAAAGAGGCATTTCTTCAACTTGGCATAGAGATTGCTATTACACTAAGCTGCTGTAAGATAGTTCTTACATGAAGTGAAGTGTTGCACAGCTCTGGAGAGAAGAAAAGAGAACATTGTCTTCCTTGTATAGGCAAAAGTGCAAAAGAGGTCATGCTGTAACATTTTTGAAAAACCAGCCCGGCCATTGCATGACCTTTGGGGCATCATGCGATATTCTTAATGCCCATTAAGAATGGTGCTGAAAACCGTTTTCCACTTGCCCCCTATCCCATCCCAGAAACAGATTAAATTATAAACACCTCTAAAAGAGGTTTACATTTAGCTACTGTGTATGCTGACCCCGGTCCTGAGCCCTAGGCTCACCCTGATTTAACATGTGGAACTTGCACCATCACAACATTCCTTAATTATACTGGTTTACTGTTTGATTGATGGACAGTTCTGTCACATTTTCTAAAATAAAAAAACAAAAAACTACCATTAACTTGAAAAAACATTTTAAAACTAGAATGCATATTAATTCATTGTTTTGTGTGGGTGCTCATTTGTAATGCATTGGATATAAACAATGGTAATATGGTTAGGTGAGTGTTGCCTTAGGCCCCTTTCACACATGCGGATTGTATGTCTGCTTTTTCATCCATCCGTTCACGGATGAAAAAGGGACATACATTAATCCCTATGGGATAGCGGGTGTATTATTTGTATTCGTATTCCTCCATGTAATTATTTTACTTTAACCTAATATTTTCTGTGTAATAGGTAGATTAACAACTATACCTAATACATTTAATTATGTTAACACTTTCACTCCTGGTCAAAAGAACTCTCATTTAACCCACATCATATCTTTGAGATATTAAATCTTAAATATTATTGAATGGGTAACCTGAGATTGGTGTGTCATAACAGGTATTTTCAAAGTTAAAAATTTGCTGGATGTCCAGTAATGGAATATGCTCAGGGATTCCAAGCCTGGGGGAAAGCATGGGTTTCCCAGAAGTGGTAGTATGGGTAAATGTGTCAAAATAAGTTTGCTAAAATGTTTAGTGGAGTGCCATATGGTTAACGTATGGCGCATCGGGGGTCTCGTGGTTCTGGGTCTTGATTTGGGTGGAAGCCACAGGAGCGCTTCAGTGTCCACTGGTGAACAGCTGTATGATTCTAGTAGCACCCATAAGGGAGTGGCATCAATTGTGAAAGGAGAAATGACCGTAACGGTGTAATTTGGGCCACTTTGAAGTAATCTTGGAAGCTAGGGACTTCCAAGTCTCTTCCAGAGCATTTGTGTATAAACATTGGCTTTTTTATGAATTTATTAACTACTTGCCTTCCAGGCACTTACACCCCTTTCCTGCCCAAGCCATTTTTTTCAGCTCTCAGCACACTGAATGACGATTGTGCAGTCATGCAACACTGTACCCAATTTTTTTTAATAATTTTCTTCACACAAATAGAGCTTTTTTTTGGTGGTATTTAATCACTGCTGGACTTTTTATTCCCCCCCAAAAAAAAAGATCAAAAAATTTGAAAAAATATGTTTAGTTTTTGTCAGTAAATTTTGTAACTAAGTAATTTTTCAACTTTACTGATGTGCGCTGATGAGGCGGCACTGATGGGCTGAGCTGGTGGGCACTGATGAGGCGGCACTTATGGGCACTGATTAGGTGGCACTGATGAGGAGGCACTAATATGCCGCACTTATGGACACTGATATGTGGCACAGATATGTGTCATTGATGAGCACTGATAGGCACTGTTAGGCAGGACTGGTGGGCACTAATAGGCTGCACTGGTGAGCACTGATAGGCGACACTGATGGGCATTGATTGACAGCAGTGCTGGGCATTGATGGGCAGCACTGATATGCGTCACTGATAGCCAGAACTGACTGGCATTGCTAATGGGCACTGATTGGTGGCACTTGTGGGCACCAATTGGTGCCACTGTTGGCCACTGATTGCTGCCACTGGTGGGCAATAGTGGGCACTGATTGATAACACTTAATTTATAAACTGAAATCAGGGCAATGATGATCAGTGCCCTGATTAAATTCCTACATGTCCCCCTGTGAGAAGTCGTCATATGCCATCGTTCCAGAACAAGAGCCACACTGCTCCATTGTAATTTGATGGCGGGCGGGCGTCAAGCAGTGGTTACACTAGGACAGGCTCTTCCTTGTTCTTTTCTATGGACTAGTTTTGCCTCTCTACTCATTACCTGAGGAAATAAGGTAAGTGTCATTGGAAGACCTACCAGTGGATTATTCTTATCAGTAGGGATAAGTCCAATGTTCGAGTCGAATGTTTGCCCATTCGCCAAATTTAGAACATTATGGAGCGTTTGCGGTAAATTCGAGGGCCCGCTGAACACCCCATAATGAACTGCGATACTATTAATGCACTACGAGACCGCTGAAAGCATACACCTGGCCTACATGCTTTGACCAATCACAGTGCACTCAGCTGTGAGAGCCAAATTGGCCAAAGGCAGGGTCCATGCCCCACATTATTTAAGGCTGCTTACATAGCGGCCGTACATAGTGTTATGAATAAGAGCAGCAAAATTACATTTGTAAAAGTAAAGAATTTTGTTTAAAACATCTCATCTTCAGGTCTGGTATGGATCTTAATGGGAACCGCGAGCCAATTTTTTTTTTTAAATGGATTGGGGGTCCCCCTCAAAATCCATACCAGACCCTTATCCGAGTAGGCAACCTGGCAGGCCGCAGGGAAAGGGGGAGCAAGAGAGCGAGAGACCGCCTCCCTCCTGAACTGTACCAGGCCACATGCCCTCAACATGGGAAGGGTGCTTTGGTGTCAAGGGCCTCTTCCTCGCAACCCTTGCAAGGTGGTTGAGGGCGTTTGCGGGCAGGGGCTTATTGGAATCTTGAAGCCCCTTTAACATGGGAACCCCCTGTGAATAGGTATTGGGTACAAATATAAAATCATAGGAGACAGTTTGGGACAAGTCCTTTATTAAAAAACAAAAATGTGTCCCACAATGTCGAATCATTTCTGATTACAGCGCCGACTGCTGCCTTTTTGCGATGACAGCTGTTATATAGCTGAGGGTAGGGCCACCCAGTGACGCAAACAGGTGACCCTGTCCCCCCCTCTGATGTTATGTGACATCACATGACGTTAGAAGGGAAAGGGTCACCCGCTTATGTCACCGGGTGGCCCCACCCTCAGCTATATAATAAAAATATAAAAAGGCTGCAGCTGCAGAATGCCTCCCATTGAGTTTGAGTTTTTCATTTTTTTTTTTTCAGATTAAATTATAAACACCTCTAAAAGAGGTTTGCATTTAGCTACTGTGTATGCTGACCCCGGTCCTGACCTCTAGGCTCACCCTGCTTTAACATGTCGAACTTGCACCATCACAACATTCCTTAATTATACTGGTTTACCTGCAGTTTGATTGATGGACAGTTCCGTCACATTTTCTAAAATAAAAAACAAGAAAACTACCATTAACTTGAAAAAACATTTTAAAGTAGAATGCATATTAATTCATTGTTTTGTGTGGGTGCTCATTTGTAATGCATTTCTATATAAACAATGGCAATATGGTTAGGTAAGTGTTGCCTTAGGCCCCTTTCACACATGCGGATTGTATGTCTGCTTTTTCATCCATCCGTTTACGGAGGAAAAAGGAACATACATTAATCCCTATGGGATAGCGGGTGTCAGCGGATGAACATCCGCTGACACCCAATCTCATCGGTGTCCGCAAAGCTCAGATTCTGCAGACGGAGGAAAATCCTATTTTTCCCCATCCATCTGCAGAGCGGATCGGGTGAACATGGACAGACGGTCCGTGTTCATCCAATCCTCCCATAGGGGAGAGCAGAGATCTGACAGGGCGGTCCCTGCACAATGTGCAGGGACCGCCCTGTCATCTGGCGGCTCAGCGGGGATCAACGGAGCGATACCCACTGAGCAAGCGGATACGCATGTACGGATCCTCACGTGATTCGTACATGTGAAAGGGACCTTATGAGTTTATGTGAAATCTCCATTAATAGCTGTAAAATATTGTAATTGTGAATATACTTAACTTAGCTTGCATCTATGAAAGCCAGACAAATGGGTGTCACAGAAGCGCTTGTTAAGAGCAGACAATGCGGCACCGAGGCTTGTATATACAAACAATGGAGAGACAATTCCGTTGTTTTACACCTACTCACTTCAAATGATCCCATGCTGGGATATGCACTGAAGGGAGGTCAGCCTCCAACCAAACTTCCTGGGAAAATTCAATTAAATCTCCTGCCCAGAATAGTCACAAGGATTTGTATTAATGCGAGTCTAGGGGAGGATAAGGCACTCTTTATGGAACGCAGTCCTCAGGATGGTACTAAAATATATTTATGGAAAAGGTCTGTTTTACTTGTACATTAATGTTTTAAAGGAAAATACTTTGTATTCCTCCATGTAATTATTTTACTTTAACCTAATATTTTTTGTGTAATAGATAACATAATACAATTTATTAGGTATAGTTGTTTAACACTTTCACTCCTGGTCAAAAGAACTCTCATTTAACCCACATCATATCTTTGAGATATTAAATCTTAAATATTATTGAATGGGTAACAGTATCTTGCCGGAATCAGACAATACATTACAGTCATGAGCAGTTTTAAATGAAATGTTTTCCTTTAGAAATTAAATTTTGCTTTGGTACTGTTATGAACATGGGAAAGATACACTACTTTACAGGCAGACTAAGGAAACCCCTCAGGCACGATATTCAAAGGAATATTTCATGTTTATTGTTTCACTTTAAGCATTATTAAAACCACTGCTCCTGAAAAAAAACTTCAGTTTTTTAAACTTTTTTTGCATTGATACATGTCTCCTGGGGCAGGATCCATTTCCCCAAACACTTTTTATGCCAAGATCGTGCATACGAGCTTTTAAAATTAACATTGATTTTTCATGTTCGTATCCCATAGACTTTAACGGTGTTTGCGTGGTAGCACAAATGTTTTGCCTGATCGCACGATGTGGTGCGAACCAAACCGGGGGGTGTTCGACTCATCTCTTTTTATCATTGCGCTATGTGACTCTCTTGTTCCTTCAAGGAATCAACTTCATCTGGTGAGTGTGATGTGAGGATTTTGGTATACTGGGTAGAAGACCCCTTGTATTGATGCCAATCACTTGATGTGGTACTTATTGTTGTCATTTATATTTATGGAGTACCACTGGACACTATCACTATTTGGACTTTAATATATGTGGGACTTATATGTGTTTATATATGTTTTATTGCACTGATAAGTATTACATATTTTCTAGATGTTATTTTACATTTGTTAAAGTGCGGTCTGCCTTGATTGGTAGCTATCTGGATTGACATTTTTTTAGACATTTTGGCCCAGATTCAGGTACATCTGCGCATTATTAGACCGGCGTAGCGCACCGCCTTTACGTTAGACTTGCGCAATTTTGCCGCGTAATCACCCTATTCTCGTAGCTTTTGCGCAGGAAATTGCGCATACGTAACGTTTTTTCAGAGGCGTAAGGGGGAGTAATACAAATTGGGAAGGACGTGGGCGTGTTACATTGAAATGAGCCGTGACCCCATGCAAATGAAGGGCCGGCCGGCTCACGCATGCGCGCTTGATTGTGACCAAGTCAGCTCCGATGTGCGCATGCTCACAACTCGGGAGTGGCGCAATCAGTGAAATTGGAAATGGACTAGGGCAACGTTGTGAACTACGCAAACAGTATAAATAGACACACAAACGCACTTCCTTTGCAAAAGTACATTCCTTTGTCCCTTCCCATTTAACCAAGTGCTTTTGTTCTTGTTGTTCGTTGCGGTGTGTTTTGTAGTTGTCAGATTAGTGTTCTGTGTGATCAAGTGTTTGTTAGTAGATTTTTGAAAGTGGTTTTTGATAAGTGTTTGAGAGACTGTTTGTTTGATTGATATATTTGTGTTTGTTTCTTTTCCTGCTGTATTTTTGTTTTGTTTTTTGGGGACTGTTTCTTGGTGAGTAGTTTTCTCTGTGTGTGTGTGTTTTTTTGTGATTGGTTGTGCTTGTTTGTGTGCGTGAATTTTGTTGACTGGGACTGTTTTTTTTTGGAAGGATGACAGAGAAAACGAAAGCTGAATTTTACAGTTGTGGAAAAACAGATTCTTGCCCGGGCCATTAGCGAGTATGGGCGTTACCTCCACGGCCCAGAGAGTGCCAACACCACCCCGGCCAGGAGGAGGGAGATTTTGGATAGGATCACTGACCAGGTGAATTCAGCGGGGCAGGGGGAGACACGGACCAGGTCTGGGATTGACAAAAAAATCAATGACCTCCGGCGTCTGGTCAAAAAGAAGTTGGCCAGAATGCATGCCCATGCCAGGGGCACAGGAGGGGGCCCACCATGCCGTATTAGCCTGACAGCGGAGGAGCGTGCGGTGGCCCTGACCTTTCATCGGCATGAAGTTGAGGGCCTGCCCGGCTTTGACTCAAGTCCGGAGCCCGTAGTGCCAGGTAAGTTGTTTTATTTTTTAATATCAGGTGTGTAGCATGTGTGGGGGAGGGGGTGAAAGGGAATATGTGGCAAGTGTGTGGATCCTCCAACCTGTGAATGTTTTGCGTCATCCACAGATGTGCAGGAGGGTGCAGGGCCATCTGGCCTGACCGCACCAACCCCAGGACAGCAGCCTAATGAGGCCCCCCCAACAAGGCCGGAGTCCGCGGAGGAGGTTCAACAGGAGCAGGACAATCATGAGGAGGAGGAGAATCATGAGGAGGAGCAGTCCATGTCAGACACTGGACGTTTGGGTTTTGAGGACTCCTCCCCTCTGGCTGGCAGCAGGCAGGCCTCCCTAAGGGGGAGCCCCCCCCCCTCCTCCCCCAACATGGCCTCCCCTTCTCCCCGACAACAAGCATCAGCTGGAGGCAGGATGTCATCCCAGACCACCAGGGGGTTGGCCGATCTCCTGCCCGCCACTCTGAGAAGGGACCAGTTCCTCCAGACCCGCCATCTGGGACAGGTCAGCCAGACATTGGTGCGGATGGAGGAGAGCCTGTCCTCCATCAAGGATACGCTGGGGAACCTGGACTCCCACTCCCGGGCTTTCACAACCTGCCTAAACGAACTGCAGACGACATCAGCAGGCGTTGGGCAGGATGTGAGGGCCCTTACCCTGGCTATCCAGGCCAACACGGCAACACTTGGTGCTGCCCTGGACAGAATTGCCGTGGCCTTGGAGGGCAGG
Organism: Rana kukunoris; assembly: GCA_029574335.1. Lineage (NCBI taxonomy): Eukaryota > Metazoa > Chordata > Amphibia > Anura > Ranidae > Rana > Rana kukunoris. Next base: position 143,806,657 of record CM056056.1, read on the forward strand.
CCACCAGGTGGGCAGAGATCAGGGGCTGATCCTCCTTCCCCAGTTTTACCCCTTCCCCATGAGTCTCCCCTGAGAAGCCGGGGCCGTGGCCGGGGGCGCCCCAGGCGTGGCTCACGCAGAGGGCAGTAATTTGTTTTTCCCCCATTTTTTTTATTTTTCAATTTTTTTTTATTTTTTTTTGTCATTTTTTTTTTGCTGGAAATTTTTTGCTTTTGCTGGTCATTTTTTTTTTTTTTTTTGTGTTGTGAATGCTGTGTGAATGTGGGGGTGACATTCCTGCCGGAAAAGGGGTGTCACCCTCTATTTTGGTGGAGAAGGGTTCCCCAGGACCAGGGAGAAGTGATCCCCAGGTCCGTGTGATTGGTGTATGAATGTTCAGTGACATAATTGGAGCCTTGGCGTGGCGTTGCTGCTCACAAGTCCTGCATGGTGGACTGGTGCCAATCCAATTTGATGAGGATGTGATGTGTCTGTGCTAGGGACCACAGTGGTGTGAATGCATGCATTCTCATTGTGCCATGATTAATGTGTATGTTTAACGTACAAAGATGCCCAATGTGAGCTGTCTCCTGGCTGCTCTTCCCTCAGAAGACGGGGTAGCCTCGGTAAGGGGGGATTGTCTGGTTCAGGGGGCAGGTCATCACGTAGGTCAATCTGCAGGCCCTTTCTTTCTGCAAGTTGTGCAGCATGCAACATGCACCGATGATCTGGCACACGAAGTTTGGGGAATACAAGAGGGTACCCCCAGACTTATCCAGGCATCGGAAACGTGACTTTAGGAGGCCAAAGGTGCGCTCCACCACTGCTCGTGTCTGGGGTTTGGGGGTTCCGGATAGGAGTCATGAGATGGGGTCCCAGTGGATATGCAGAGTCACCTGTAAGGGAAAAGACAGGAGGATGTTAGTCATGCATGTGCCCCTTGTGATGTGCATCATGGGAGGGGATAGTCATGCCTGCCACCCATGTCACTCACCAACCAGCCAGCTGTCCCCATACACGTTCTGATCGAATTCCAATCGGATGTGGCATTGATTGTATATGTAGCTGTCATGGCTGGACCCTGGGTGTTTGGCACGGACGTGCCTTGGGCATCGACTATCACCTGTACATTGATGGAATGCCAATGCTTCCGATTGCGGTACATGTGCTCCGTCTCCTGGGGGGGCTGGAGTGCCACATGTGTGCAATCAATGGCCCCCACAGTGCGTGGGAATCTGGCAATTCTGTAGAAATCTGTCATTGCCTTCAGTCGCAGCTCCTCAGTGGTGGGTTTGATGATTTGGTTGGCCATGCGTCTGAGGATTGCAGGGACAACCTGGTGCACACATCTGCTCATGGAGGATTGTGACATCCCAGCCACCACTCCACTTGTACGCTGAAAAGAGCCACTGGCAAGGAAATGGAGTGTTGCCATGACCTTGACCAGTGGCTGCACTGCATGTGAGCGGTGTGTTGGGCTGGTGATGTCCTCCTGCAAGGTTGTGGTTAATTCCAGGATGACATGAGGGGTGAATCTGAAGATGCGAAACACCTCAGAATCACTCATGCCAAACAGGTCTATGCGGGTACGGTATATCCTCTCCCGTGCCATCCTCCGTGCCCTCATCCTTCTTTGTTCATCTAAAGTCAGTAGTATAGCTATGTGCGACGATGCCCCTGGCATGTTGGCATACAGATTGTTGAGCAACACGTGTGACTGCTGAGCTGATCACTAACAGTGTTGCTTTATCTAACAAGTAGACTTTTTTCTTTTTTTAGACCAGCTTTTATAAGCTCTAATTTTAGACAGGACATTTTGCTGTTGCGCACACTGCGTCGCCTGCGCTGCCCCAACGTTGTTTTGTGGATCCCCGTAAGTCCATCATTAGCATATTTGACTAGCAAATCAATGGTGTGTCTAGCGCACTTTTGCGCGGAAGGATGCGCCAGTCTAACGAAATTACGCGGGACAAAAAAAGTCGATTTTTTGCGTATCTCGTTCTGGGGATGCCGCGCAACGAAACGCATGCGCACATTTAGACTTACGCACGCGCATCTCCTGTTGCGCAGGCGTAATCGCTCTGTGAATCTGGGCCTTTATGTATTATGAAAGCGGCTTACTATTTTGTAAACACTATTGGAGTGAATATTGAGTGTTTTAGTAAAGTAAAGCCCTGTACACATGATCGATTTGTCTGGTGGAAAAAAAAAAATAGAATATGTTTTAACATTTTCCTGTGGATAAAAAACCGATAGAAAAACGATAGAAAAACGATAGAAAAACGATCGCCTGTGTGGAAGTCCAGCGGTCAAAAATCCATGCATGCTCAGAATGAAGTCGACGCATGCTCGGAAGCATTGAACTTCATTTTTCTCAGCACGTCGTAGTGTTTTACGTCACCGCATTTGGACACGGTCGGATTTTTAAACAATGTGTGTAGGCAAGTCAGCTTCATCGGATATCCAAGGAAAAAATCCATCGGATTAGATTTCATCAGATATCCGATCGAGTGTACGGGGCTTACCAACCAAGTGTGGATGGATGCTTTTTGAGTATTGTGTGTTTGGTGATTCAAGGGAGCCAGAGGGAATGCCAACGCAATAGAAGCTCAATTGCTTCCCCCAGAAGGACCCTCAGAAGATAAAAGTTACAACAGAGGTGTTTAATGCTCTTCTGCCTCTAGGAAAACTTGCACTCCACCATCAAAGCATTTCTTAATTATACTAGATACCTGCAGTTTGATTGATGGACAGTTTCAGAACATTTTCTAAAATAAAAAACTACCATTAACTTGGAAAAACAAAAGAAGAATGTATATTAACAAAGACAACTTTCCTTTCATTTTTTTGTGTGGGTGCTTATTTGTAATGCAGCCCCCATGATATATTATTTTTCTGTCTATCCCAAAGCAGAAATTGGTTGTATAATACATACATACATACTGTACGGAATACAATATGGGTGTCAGTAATTTTCACAAGAATCTCTGTAGATTAAATCAGTGTTTGCATTCTATGGATATTGATAGGTAGGTGAATTTGAGTATGTCTCTACCAGCTTTCCACATCTAGAGAAAAACATTTTTGCCAGTTCTTTGCAAAATAGCTCAAGCTCTGTCGGATTGGATGGAGAGCATCTGTGAACAGAAATTTTCAAGTCTTGCCACAGATTCTCAATTGGATTTAGGTCTGGACTTTGACTGTGCCATTTTAACACATGAATATTCTTTGATCTAAACCATTCCATTGTAGATCTGACTGTATGTTTACAGTCGTTTTACTGCTGGAAGGTGAACCTCCACCCCAGTCTCAAGTCTTTTGCAGACTCTCAAGCTCCATACACACTACACAGGTTATTCTCTTCAGGTTTACCAAAACCATGTAGTGCAAGAGCCTGCCTGATTGCATACAAAATTGAAACGCATAAGATTTTACCTCATATTAGAGGTTTTTGGTAAACCTGAAGAGAAAAACCTGCAGGAAAACTGATAGTGTGTATGGGGCTTAAAAGGTTTTCTTCTAAATTTTTACTGTAATTGGCTCCATCCATCTTCAACAGCTTCCTGTTCCCTGCAGAAGAAAAGCATCCCCACAACATAATGCTGTCATTACCATGTTTCACGGTGGGGATGGTGTGTTCAGTAATGTTGCTCACGAATATTCGTATTGCGAATATTCGGCTCGAATATGGCATATTCGAGTATTCGCGATATATTCCGAATTTCGCGGCGAATATTCGCTATTTCGAATATTCGTATTTTTTCAATTTTTTTTTAGAACAGATCACATCCTAGAGATCCCCATCGACGTCTAAAAGCATTGCTGGTATGATTAGAGACCTTGGGCCGAGTAGCTGCAGCGTCCATTTTATATTGCCGAAAAATCGCAATGCGATTATTCGGCAATAGCGATATCGCGCGATTATTTTCGAGAAATTCGCAATATTGTTTTTAGCTAAAATAACACATATATTCGATTTCAGAGTGTTACTGTCGAAATTCCGCAATCAATTTCTCATTCGCATTTTTGCGAAATTACGATAAAATATCAAGAATATTCTGAGCCAATCAGAGTGCTCCTTCCGCATTTTCCGAATATTCGCAATTATTTTGTATTGTAATATATCACAAATATTCTGAGCCAATCAGAGTGCTCCTTCCGCATTTGCCGAATATTCGCAATTATTTTGTATTGTAATATATCACGAATATTCTGAGCCAATCAGAGTGCTCCTTCCGCATTTGCCGAATATTCGCAATTATTTTGTATTGTAATATATCACGAATATTCTGAGCCAATCAGAGTGCTCCATTCCGCATTTCTCGAAATTTCGCAATTATTTTGTATTGTAATATATCACGAATATTCTGAGCCAATCAGAGTGCTCCATTCCGCATTTCTCGAAATTTCGCAATTATTTGGTATTATAAAATATCACGAATATTCTGAGCCAATCAGAGTGCTCCTTCCGCATTTGCCGAATATTCGCAATTATTTTGTATTGTAATATATCATGAATATTCTGAGCCAATCAGAGTGCTCCTTCCGCATTTCTCGAAATTTCGCATTCGCATTCGCAATAGCGAAATTTCGCAATCATTTCATTTCCAAAAAATATCACAAATATTCGTATTTAGCGAATATATCTCGAATATTTGACTATATATTCGAGATATATCGCGAAATCGAATATGGCATATTCTGCTCAACACTAGTGTTCAGGCTGATGTGCAGTGTTATGCCGCGTACACACATTCAGAAATTCTAACAAGAAAACCGTGGATTTTTCCTGACGGAATGTCGGTTCAAACTTGTGTTGCATAGACACGGTCACACAAATTCCGACCATCATGAACGTGGTGACGTACAAGCAGGGGCGTTGCTAGGTGGCAAGAAGACCAGGGGCTTCAGCCAGAGGTCGGCACCAGGGGGGCAGCGGCCCAGTTTTGGATTCGGGATCTTCTTGGCGTGGGTTTTATTTGGCCGGGCGGTGGGGGGAAAGCTCACTTGCTGGTTGCTGACTGGCTTACCATTGCCCATCCATTGAAACTAACCTCACCTACCAGACACACTGACCATTACACTGACATACATACACCTACCTGACATGCATACACCTCACCTACCTACCTGACATACACCTACCTGACATACATACACCTCACCTACCTACACCTACCTACATTTTGACCAGAGCACCTTCTTCCACATGTTTGCGGTGTCCACCCCATGGCTTCTCGCAAACAGGACTTCTTATGGATGTCTATCAACAATGGCTTTCTTCTTGTCACTCTTCCAGATTTGTGCATGACTAGTAGTTGGTTTGTAGACAGATTCTCTCACCTGAGCTGTGGATCTCAGCAACTCCTCCAGAGCTTCTCTGATTAATGTTCTCCTTGCCTGGCCTGCAGTTTAGGTGGACGGTCATCTCTTGGTAGGTTTACAGCTGTGCCATATTCTTTCCATTTCGATGATGATTGAACAGTGTGTAAGGGCTGACCGTGGTTGGAGTCAATAATGCAGAGATGTATGCTCATCCTTGCAAATACACACAGCCCACGGTAACTAGGTAAAAGGCTACCTGGGCTGTGAACCTGTGCATGGGGGCTTGACAGCGAATTTGCAAAACGATTATTGTGGTGAAGCCGTAGACAGGGATTCCAAAAGTCAGTATTAACGATGAACGAAGCCAGGTCAGTCTTGGAACACAGAAACCTCTGGCCACACAAGAGACAATGGACTGACACCTAAATGACAGGTGGTAATTTCAAAGCAAGATCCAGAGTATAGCTCTCAGTGCTGCATGCAGGACGAGGCATAGTTGGAAACCAGGCTGAATAATGAGCTGAGGTGTGGCTCAGAGGCAATACAGCAGGACCAGTACAGAGAAAGTCATGGGTTCATAACCTTCTTGAGTCATCTGGGGGATGACACGGTAGGAACAACTTTATCCCTGACTCGTCAGGTGTCTTCCTTGGCCTTCGTGATGTTTGTTCACTAAGGTTCTCTAACAAACCTCTGAGGGCTTCACAGAAAAGCTGAATTTTTTATGAGATTAAATTACACACAGGTGGACTCTATTTACCAATTAGGTGACATCTGAAGGCAATTGGTTGCACTATATTTTAGTTAGTGGTATCAGAGTAAAGGGGGCTGAATACAAATGCACACCACACTTTTTAGATATTTATTTGTAAAAAAAAAAGAAGACCGTTTATCATTTTTCTTTTACTTGACAATTATGCACCACTTTGTGTTGGTCTTTCACATAAAATCTCCAAAAATACATTTACTTTTTTGGTTGTAACATGACAAAATGTTGAACATTTCAATGGGGTATGAATACTTTTAAGGCACTGTAAGTCAATATATGCAATTACAAGTAGACAATAATTCTGGGTTTTAACCATTATAACACTGATGCCCTTTAACAGGATAAAAGTTGCAGTTCAAGGTAACAAATAGTTTAACAAAATAAAATTAGCTAGTTCTCCTGAGTCTACATGTTTCTATGAAATGTCATATTACTAGGCGTGAAAATAACGCTAAGACGTTTTAACAGAAATACATAAGCAAATCTTAATTATACACACCATGAGCTTTAGTCTTTACTTCCCCCTCAGTTTCTAAAAAGAAGTTGAAATACAGTTTATTAAGAGGATAGTAGACTTTTTTTCTGTGTAACTAGTAAACATTACTATATTAAAAAACAGATTGAAATGCAACCACAACATAAAACTCCTTGCAAGTTGCAACATTTTACATTTTTGTTCTTGGTTTTAGTTACACATAACTAAATATTTAACAAATAAAAAAATAAAAAAATTTAATGTAAGAACTCTTAACAAATGGAGTCCAAAGGTGCCCATGAAGTATGTATGCTCCCTTGATCTCAAAGGTGAAAACAGGATTGTTTAAACATTAGGAGTGGTAGTCTTACTTCTCAAAAGAATGTTCCCATTGTCTTCGTGATGTCATGGTCAATAAAATAATTGACTTACCATGCTTGAAAATTTCAGATAGTCATAAACATGTAAAGAAATACTTTCAAAATGTATAAGCAAAGTTGTGCTATATCGAAAGATTATAGTCATTACTAATGTACATCAGGGTAACTAATAGAGCCAATGCATAAATTAAGCTTTCAAATAAATATGGAAACTAGGGGTTATTAGAACAAAAAAAACAGGCCAAGATGTTAACAAACACAATGTCTAAAAGGCAAAAAAATTAATAAAAAAATCATCATCTCAGGAGTGCAAAATATATACATAGGTTGTAGAAAAAGGTCAAGGTGGCTTTACAAACTTTCACTCATCCCATCATGTTACTTTAGGTGGCACCTTCCTAGATATGTGATAGGTTAGCTTTAGTTCTGTTTGATAGGTTAAGTTAGTTGCCACACTGTAGGCAGTGTGAATAATTTGTGTCAGGCAAAAGCATATTCTTACCACTGGATCCCTAAACTTTGGTTAGACCCACAAAGATTGGTCTTTGATTTGCCTCCTAATCGCATGGAGAAACACTAAAAAAAATGGACTTCATCTCACTGCTCTACTACAACCCAAATCAAACGGGAGCTCCTACTTCTGCTATTCAAAAAACAAGCCAGCACAGACTTTAAACATGAAACTTCTAAAACTTGTTTTTACTCCATGTGCGAACCTTTCATGCCCTCAACACTCTCTCCAGAGGATTTAGCCAACTTTGACCAGTACTCTCTCATATTTCAAGACTCCCCCTTCTTCAGGCTCAGGAGAGACGGTTTCCCCTGACGGACAACTCACCATCAATGGCCGCTAATTGTTACCTGAACAACTTACGTCCCTAAAGTCTTTTATCCAGTCCTCCATCCACCATCTCAGATCCCCGACAGTAAAGAAGACTCACCGCTCACAATAACGCTACGCTAGCCTTGGCATCCACCCTCCTCCCCCTATACCTATGTGTTATGTTTTGAGTTTTCCACTTCAACCTCCCCTCCCTCTTCCTGTTATTGTTCCTATATTGTTTTGATTTGTTATTCTTCTTGTAATCCTAGGACTTTATTGTACTATAAGATCCATCCAGTTACCTACTTATTGACAGCAGATACAGCTCTGATGTAATATGATATATCTCTCCAGCTATTTCAATCTGACTTGTCTTCCAGGAACCCTAAATTACATGGCTTTATTCTATCTAAAATTATTTTGCAAAATGTCTTACACATGCTGTTATTTTTTGTCATCTACGATCTTCATATATCTCAATAAAAACTAAAAAAAAGAAAAAAAGGAAGAGAAGCATATTCTGGCTCACTGCAATCAATGCAACCACAATCTACTATTGAGGTCTGACCTGTGTGCTCTGCTGCCTCCAGTATGCATAAGCTTTCTCTGTATCCAGAAGACTGGAAACTTTTCTGGATAGTAGGTGTGAAGCTATGCAGTTGGTGGCATGAAAATTATGCAGATCTTGGGGACCTTGTGTTCTAGCTACCCCTCTGCCTAGTATAGTAAGCTGTGGTTCTATTAAAAAGGGACACCGGTTTCCTCCAAAGAACAGCTTATGGTTGCTGCAAGGAACAAAGAATCCCTCATCTTCCAAGGCCACCCATATCAGATTTTTGCTGACCTTTCCACAATAACAGTCGCTAAACGGCGCTCGATGAAACCCTTATTACAAAATCTACAACAACATCAGATCCCATACCAATGGGGATTCCCTTTTTCGCTTCACATATCAAGGTACCAAGCACTCATGCAGAACCCCTGATGAACTACAGAACACCCTACAAAAACTTAATCTCTGCGAAAAACCTTCAGCCAGCCCTCGCCGACATACAGCATCCAGTTCTCCACAAAATTTCTTCAAAGTCAAAAATGACAGAACCAGACAAAGCTCATCGAAGAGGGGTCGATTCAACTCTCCAAACCAAGATACTCCGGACTCAATGGACTGAATATATTTTGCATATAGAATTGAAATTCACTAAATATTTTTGATCTTTCATCCACTTATTGGATGCTAAACACTTAGGGCCAGATCCACATACAATTGACCCGGCGTAGTGTATCAGAGATACACTACACCGCCATATTTTACCTGGCTCCAAGTCGAATCCAGGAAGATTTCGGCCGCAAGGTACGGCAGCGTAGTGTATTTCTCGCGGCGGAATTGAATTACGCGGGTAGGGGGCGTGAATCATTTAAATGACACGCGTCCCCGCGGCGATGAAACTGCACATGCTCCGTACAGAAACTTCCCGCCGTGCATTGCGCGAAATTACGTCAAAACTTTTTTCTTTTTAGTAGCGTAAATTACGTACATTCCTATTCACGCACAACTTACACAAAAAAAAAAAAAAGAAATTTTGACGCGGGAACGACGGCCATACTTAACATGGCAAGTCTAACTATAGACCGGATAATAGCAGCTTTAACTAAAAAAAAAAGCCGACTAGCGACGACGTAAGAGAATGCGACGGCCGTTCGTAACTTCGTGGATCGCCGTAAAAAGCTCATTTGCATACCCGACGTGGAAAACTACGCAAACTCCACCCAGCGGGCGCATAAATATTGCAGCTTAGATCCGAAGGCATACGAAGACGTAAGCCTGTCGGGTCGAAGCCCGAGGCCGTCGTATCATGGTTTGAGGATTCAAACTAATGATACGACATGGGTAATTTGAAAGTACGCCGGTGTATCAGGAGATACACCGGCGTACTAGCTCTGTGGATCTGGCCCTTAATGTCATTTAACCATCCTGAATTTACTTCCCCTAAGCAGGCTATTGTCTATTTTTATTATTATATTTTTTTTATTCCAATTTTTATCCCCTTTTTGGTCTAGGATAATTGAAGTTTTAAATTGTCCAAAAAATAGTTTGTCTATTGCCATTGCACCCTTCCCTCCTTATCCTATCCTTACTCACCTCACTCCCCTCTACTTCCCTCATATTACCCCCTCCTCCCCGCCCCTTTCCCCTAATCCTTTTTTACCCACAACAAGGGTTCTATATTATTTTTGTACAAAATTGTTTACTGAATAGAAGTAAATATTACTAATATATTATTAATAATTGGTATTTTATTTCGTCTCATCCCAATTATTAATGACATTACTGCCTCTCCTACAACTGGCAACCCAGAGGTAATTTGTATAATTCAACAAAATTTATAATCTAACACTCTCCCCGTGAAACCATAGAACACAATTGTTAGATTAAATTTTACATCTACTAATGTTGAAAATATTATAATAATTTTCTTAGATTTAATTTATTTTTGCTTACTTCCGCCCAGTATGGGTGTCATAATATATTTTCTCTTCTCTAGATATATTTTTGGTCGTGAGGGACTCGAGAAACTCACTGCTCCCTCCAGTTTTCTGTCCTTGGACTCTCCCACACACCTTTTTGTGTGAGGAGCCTCCCTGGTTAGACTCTGTGCCTCCAAGCTTGCACTTTTGCACGCTCGGAACGCCAATGTTTTACCTTCTTGCATTCCAAAAGTTTTTGTTAGTTTGTTTAATAATGACTCTCATTTTTTCTTTCTTTCTCAACATTCTGTCTCCACTCTCCCTTTTCTCTTTGCTCCTCCCTGGGGTAAGTAAGGTTTTTCCAATTGTTTTTATTTATGTCTTATAGTATTCTCTATAAAATATAATTATGGCTCCTTTAAATATCCAAGGTCTAAAATGTTCCACAAAAACTAACCAAAGTTTTTAGATCATTATCTTCGTCAAAGGTGCATATAATTTGCCTCCAAGAAACCCATTTCACTGAAACCTCGACACCTAAATATTTTGGTACAGTTTTTCCCCAAGTTTTTACTGCTTCCGCTAAAACTAAACAAAGGGGAGTGCTAATTGCATTCCATAGAGCTACACCCTTCTTTTTTTCTGACAGAAACCAAAGACCCAGAAGGTCGCTATCTCATTCTTACAGGGCATCCATGTGATACACCAATCACAGTAGTATCCCATTATGCTCCTAATAAAAATCCAACAGCATTCCTCTCCAATTTGTTCCAGGTAATAGAGACCCATAAAATGTGCACGCTTGATCTGTGGATATTTAAACCAAGTTCTATACTCTTATTTAGCTAAGTCCCCAATTCCTATCACTTCCAATTCTCAATCTCGTAGGTTCCAAAGACTTCTACAACAACATTCCTTGCTAGATGGCAAGAAATCAATCCCACAAAACGTCAATATTCCTTCTATTCCCATCCACATAAGTCTTTTTCCCGTATTGACCATTAGTGTTGAGTGGAATACGCCATATTCGATTTCGCGATATTTCACGAATATATAGAAGAATATTCGTGATATTTTATCAAAAAAATTAAAAATTTGCGAAATTTCGCTAATGCGAAATTGACTGCGAAATTCTCGTCCGCGCATGCGCGCGAACAACACGCAAAAACAGAGATCATTTCCTGGATTACTAAACTAATATGCACTAAACACTAACTCTACCTACACAAACTTATATGACTAAACTAAAGCTATTTTTTTTTTTTTTTTTACACAAAACACAGAGACTAACACACACTAAACTAAGCTACCTTAAAGAAATGTACACTTACACTAACTACACAGAAATCTAACACTAAGCTACACTAACCTGGACAAAACAACACAAATCTGAGCTTTTAGAAAAGCTGTTGGGTCTTTTGCTTTGAAAAAAGCATTTGGTTTTAGAAGCAGGAAACTCAGAACTGAAAGCACTATAGGAAGCACAATGCTAAGCTCTAAGATCGCAACTGTGGTAGGAGAACTCTGATTGGCTCTGATGCAAAAGAAGGGCAGAGAAAGAATTCGCGAATATTCGCAATACGAATATTCGCATTGCGAATATTCGGCAACATAAAGATCGCCTCAGCTACTCGGCCCAGGGTCTCTAATCATACCAGCAATGCTTTTAGACGTCGATGGAGATCACTAGGATGTGATCCGTTTTAAAAATAAATTTGAAAAAATACGAATATTCGCAATAGCGAATATTCACCACGATATTCAAGTTATTCACGAATACTCGAATATGCAATATTTGTAACGAATATTCGCAATGCGAATATTCGTGAGCAACACTATTGACCATATAATAATCTCTATTAGTATGTCCCCCGAATGGCTCACATCTTCTGTAATACCCTTTACATGGACTGATCATTTTGCAATACTTTCTACTTTCACTTCCCTCATACCTAAAAATCAAAACCCCACATGGCACATAAATGATTCAACCCTATCCCATCCATCACACTCTACTGATTTAGAATTAGCCATAAAAGACCATCTGAAAAATAGTAAAACCCCTGATATTTCTCCATTAACCTTATGGGAGGCACACAAACCCGTCCTTCGAGGAATCTGCTTACGCCAAGCATCATATCTTAAAAAAAAGAAAAAAACAAGCTACGACTAATATTAGAAACAAAATTCAACACTTGCCATGCAAATTTTCAAGCGAATCCTACCCCTGTGACAAAAAATCAACTAGATGAAGCTAGCCTAAATCTTGATCTTTTCCTATCTGAATCCGCAGATAAAACCATACGCAAATCCAAGCATAAATTTTAGATCAAAGCTAACAAGCCTGGCACGCTTCTCGCTCGAGGACTTAAAAAATTAAACAACCCATACAAACCAATTTGATTAAAATGACCTCATAATACTTACACCAGTAATCCAGAAAAAATCCTACAAACCTTCCACAAACACCTTACATCTCTTAACAACAATCAGAGATCTTTGGGGATTTCAACCTCTGGGCCAACTCCTCGTTGGCCCCTGTCGCTGATGCCTGCATCGACCATCTGGATGGACTAGGTCTGCAGCAATTAATACGAGGCCCCACTCATGCCTCAGGCCATACCCGCGATCTCATTTTCAAACAGGATTTGGAAATTGAGGTGGGGGTAAATGAGCCACTACCATGGACCGATCACCATGCCATTAAAGCGGATGTCCGCTCAAAAAAATATATTAAAAGCCAGCAGCTACAAATACTGCAGCTGCTGACTTTTAATATTAGGACACTTACCTGTCCTGGAGTCCAGCGGCATCCGCAGCAGAGGACGAGCGATCGCTTGTCACCCTGCTGCTCGCCCCTCCATCCACGGTGAGGGAACCAGGAAGTGAAGCGCTCCGGCTTCACTGCCCAGTTCCCTACGGCGCATGCGCGAGTCGCGCTGCGCCCACCGATTGGCTCCCGCTGTGTGCTGGGAGCCGAGTGTTCCTAGCACACAACGGGGGGGGGGGCGACGGGATGTCAGAAAAACCCATCTTTTGCCCGAGACGTGTGGCCGGAAGTGGGTGCAGATACCCGTCTTTAGACAGGTATCTGCACCCCCCTCCCCCTGAAAGGTGTCAAATGTGACACCGGAGGGGGGGAGGGTTCCGATCAGCAGGACTTCACTTTAGGGTGGAGCTCCGCTTTAAGTTTATAATCGCCAACCACCTCAGGCCAAATAAAACAAGAAAACCGGTGACAACTGGACTAGATCTCAGAAGAAGCTCCACTCGGAACTCTTCCAAACGATTCTAGGAAATAAAATAAAACACAATACAACAACAAAAAACAGCCGTAGAAACACTTGACGCCATCAACAAGGCGCTACTTCAGTCCGCTGACTGGGTGGCACCAAAACGCAAAACTTGCATCCGGAAAAACAACGCCGGCTGGTTTAACGACCAGCTGACGTTGCTAAAGCAAGAGCGTCAAAGAGCAGAAGCTGCAGAAGCACGATTTATACGACAATAACAAATATAAAGAAATCTTTATGGCAAAAAAAAAAATCATTTTGCCAACATCATCACGAAGGCCCTAAACCGCCCCTGCAAACTCTTCAAGCTGGTTTCACAGTCGATGAATCCAGCCTGCTTAGAGCCCCCCAATGCTGATTCACAAGAATTTTGCGACAAACGATTGGACCATTTCATTAATAAAGTTGAAAAAATCTGGGTAAGCATTGAGCAAAATGGAATCTGCATGAATCCCGCCCCGAACCCCAACCCGATACCATTATATACCCGCCTCAAGCACCGAAATTCACCTTAAAACCCATCTCCATCGCTGCCACTAAAAATATCATTCGGTCTCTGCGCAACAGCACAGCACCCAATGACATCATTCCCACTAAACTGCTGAAAGAAAGTGCCGATATACTGGCACCAGCTATCACGCAGCTTATAAATCAATCATTCAAGGAGGGCATGGTGCCCTCCTTGTTGAAACAAGGCACTATAAAACCGATCCTAAAAAAAAACACCCTTGATCCTAAAGACCCAAACAATAGGAGGCCCATAACGGGTCTAAATGTTTTCTCCAACATAACGGAGAAAGAAGTTGTACAACAGTTACAACAACATTTTAGAAACCCAAAAATTACTCGATATGTTTCAATCAGGCTTCCGTCCGGGTCACGGAACTGAAACAGCTCTAGTAAAAATATGGGATGATGTTCTAGAGGCCGTAGATGAAGAAGAATCTTCTCTCCTGATCCTGTTGGACCTAAGTGTGGCCTTTGACACGATAGACCACGGACTACTACTCGCTAGGCTAGCTGAAGTGGCCAAAGTCACGGAAGAGGACCTTCCCTGGTTGTTCTTCTTGGAAAACCGACCACAGTGAAATTGGGATCTTTCACGTCAGAAATGCGTACGGTATCATGCGGAGTCCCCCAGGGATCTCCCTTGTCACCGGTACTGTTCAATATCTATCTCTGTCCCCTCTTTGAAATAATCAACAACCAGAAGCTACTTTACCACTCCTACGCAGACGACACTCAACTGTATCTCCGCATTAGCAACGAAAAGGATCACTCTTGGATTAGAGAGATCCCTCACCTTAATAGACAACTGGATGACATCCAGTTATCTTAAACTCAATGGGTCGAAAACAAAGCTTCTCCTGTTTCACGCAAACAGGAAAAGTCATCCCACCTCAACTTGAACCCCACCGCCCATTCTGGGAAAAATGATCGCCCCTAGCACCAAAGTCAAAAGTCTCGGAGTCATTTTCGACTCCTACATGACAATGGATGCACAAATAAGGTCGGTAGTCAGTGGATCCCATCATCTGCTGCGCCTGCTACGCCGACTCACCCCTTTCATCTCTAAAAAGGACATTGCAGTCGTGGTGGGAACAATCATCAATTCAAGACGCGACTATGTAAATGCCCTTTATTTAGGACTTCCTAAATACCAAATCACTCGTCTGCAAGTCGTTCAAAATACGGCTGCTCGATTAGTGACTGGTAAAAAAACATGGGAGTCTATCTCCCTTTCGCTTAGATCTCTTCACTGGCTACCAGTGAAAGACAGAATCACTTTTAAGGCACTCTGCCTTACACATAAGTGTATTCAAGGAAACGCTCCCCAAGATCTATGCGAAAAAATAAAAGCCCATAACCCCCATCGCACTCTGCGATCCACAAATCAAAACCTACTGCACATACCCAAGGCAAGATACAAATCCAATGGAGATCGGAGATTTGCTGTCCAAGGACCTCAACTGTGGAATGCACTACCAACCACCATCCGACTGGAGTCGGACCACTTGGGCTTCAGGAGAGTGATTAAAACTCATCTCTTCTGAGGCAAAGCGTCTCCTTATTCAGTTCGCAAGTGTTGCGCTTTATACGTTTTTCACTTACTCACTCACTCCTCTGCAGAATAATTTTTCTCACAAATCAAACTTCCAATGATTCCTTTAACTCAACATGAACATCTTGAAAGTCCCATTATATCTGCAGAGGTTGAATTAGCCATTAAATCCCTTAAACCAAATAAACGCCCAGGTCCTGATGGCTTCTCTGCCCTTGATTATAAAAAATGTACTCATCTTCTTGCGCCATTGCTGACAGATGCTTTCAATTCACTTCTGAACAACCAATCCTTTCGTCCTGAAACCTTAACAGCAATAATCACAATGATCCCCAAACCTCATTCAGAGGATTTATCTTGTGCCAATTACAGGCTCATATCCCTGCTTAATCTTGATATCAAACTACTGGCGAAAATTCTAGCAACTCGTTTGAATAATATTATTGGTTCATTAATAAATAAAGACCAAGTTGGTTTTATTCCTTTTCGCCAAGCAGCTGATAACGTAGGTAGGGCAACTTTATTAATCCAAACAGCTAAAACACGACAAATACCTATGTGTCTTCTGTCGTTGGATATTAAAAAAGCATTTGACACAGTATCATGGCCCCATCCAGGGGCGGACTGGGCCAGGTGGAAAAGTGGAGATTGCCCCCCAGGCCGCTCACATTATATTTAAAAACGGCCGCGGTCCGCTTTTTTTTTTTTTTTTTTGCTAAAACTCGGCAATGGCGGCCGCCGATTGGCTGGCTGCTGCCACGCTGCATTGTGGGAGTTGTAGGAAGGTCATGTCTCTCCTTTATTTTTATTTTCTTAGAACATTTGACAGACACCATAAGCCTTCAATGACAGATTCAACCTTAATTTGGATTTTGGGACGAATGCATTTTTTTAAACGAACAACAAAATGAATTTCGGGAGTAACTAAATAAATGTATTTTTTGGACAAAAACGAAACAAAATATTTCAGTGTGCACATCCACATCTACAGCCTTAAATATCTCCTTACCTTCCCATACTTTACAACAAGCACAAACTTCTGTCCCATTCTCCTGGTCTACATCGCACCTGACCTACCTAGGAATTACTCTTACTCCCAATTTAACTGAATTCTTCTCGGCTAACTTTCCGCAATTTTTAAAGCAAATGACCAATATCCTTAATCTGTTGCCGACCGCCCGCCGTCATTTTACTGCGGGACGGTGGCTCCCCTGGGTGAGAGAGGAAAAAAGAAAAATTACCGCGCTAAATACCTATAGTAACAAAAGAGCTGCAACAGATGATTGTTATACACACACAATAGTAAAAGCAAAAAATGTGAAGTTGCGCTGTAAGAAAATTAACAAATAAAAATAAAAATATATAAAAGTGAACTAAATGAGGGAAAAAAATTGATAGTAAAATACCAAGTCTGTTAGGAACTCAGTATATAAGTGAGAACAAAAAAGTGTCTATAAAAATATATTCAATGTAAACAATGAAGATAATTCATCAGTTCCACAAGGCAAATTGAATCAGGTCCTTAGTTGAATGGTGATTAAATGCAAATTATTCAATAAAGTCCAATAAGAAGAAAAAACACCCGTCACCAAGAATACACCAATAATGGATGGAGGCTTACCAGAAGGCAAGCTCAACAGGCTTGCGGCTATAAACCCTAGCCCGGGCCTTTAAAGGATCCTCAGCAAGTGGTGGACAGTTGCACTCCAAAACTCCAAAAATATCAATCAGGAACAAAAGAAAACTCACATGGTGAAGTATGTCTGCACAGCTTAAATGTGACACTATTAACACCACCACCATATCACCCACATAAATTAAAGGCTTACCAGAAGCCAGAAATTGATCTTCCTATGGCTAAAATACCCTTAGCCTGGGCCTTGAGTGATGACGCTGCTAGCTGGATAACTAAAATCCTCTCAATAAAATGTCAGCGGTGATAACAATAAGGGATAAAAAGGAAGCCCACATAGTGAAGTATGTAATAAAAAGGCTAGAAATTTAATAAAAGTTGCACTTACAAAACATCTCGATATACAGGCAAGAAAAGAAAAAAGCCAGCCGGCTTAGTTAAACGCCCGTTCCACTTGGATCGTCACGTATTGCGTCAGCACGTCACCTTCCCGACGTACATTTCGTCACACATTTGACGTCGTCTAGGGGCACGGGCGACGCACTGACGCACTGCGTGAAATACTACATGGGAAAAACCAAGCCTCGATCTGAATCAGCAAATGGCTATCCCTATTGGCCCTGTAAAACCAAAGAATCAAGCCTCGATCTGAACGACAGGGCTGAGAATCAACAGATGGTGGTCTTGCGGGACCAAAACATGATTTAAAAACGCAAAGAATACATTATAAAAAATATATATAAAAAAGTATGCCGGCCAACCAGAGGGCTCACAGTTTGTTTATAGCCGGAGCCTATATATATATATATATATATATAAAGTATATACTAGGCCAGTATATAACATACTTCATCATGAAAAAAAATATATAGAGAAATGCTGGACGGAGACCAGCACCAATCAGCGCATAAACAACCCAATTAGACTGTAGTCAAATGGATTGATATACAGTATAATAAAATACATTAAAAAAAAAAAATTGTATAATTATAGAAAAAAACTAATATAAATGATTATAAAAATATAGAAATATATATATATATACAAATATATATTGAAAAAGAAAATAGATTGGTCTGAGTTATCACAAGGCCAAATCTATAGATCAATGTATTGGTAAATGTTTTGTTGGTTATTTATAGGCCAACAGAGAGGTCCACCACCTGAACCAGATCGAGTTCAAATCTATAGATCAATGTATTGGTAAATGTTTTGTTGGTTATTTATAGGCCAACAGAGAGGTCCACCACCTGAACCAGATCGAGTTCACAATAAAGTATGTAAAACCTCTTGTTTAGACAAATAAACCTGGCAAATTAGCCAGGGCTAATTGCAGAAATAAAACACAAATATTCTGGCCAGCATATGAGTTGTCAATAAAAGCATTGACATCTACTTCTACATTGAGCCCAAAGGGGGTGTAGCTTTTAATTCTATGGATCCACACAGATGCCATTTCTAATTTTGAGATACTCTGCACATTGTTACAATGAGCTACCACGCTATTGAAAGCAGTGGGGACTGTACCCATCTAACCAGATTCCCAGGAAATGTTTTGTTGGTTATTTATAGGCAAAGTTTTGGAAGTTTAGGTCCTTATTATAAAAGAACCTGAAGGTAATGCCTCGACACCGGGTGTTTTAAAAAAACAGCTTTAATTCTAGTAATATGTTCATTTAGTCTGACCGAGAGGGGTCTCTTGGTCCAGCCCACATATTGAAGCCCACATGGGCATTGGAGCAAGTAGACCACCCCCTTGGTTGAACATGTAATAAATGGTTTAATTGTGTGTTCCTGTAAAGTGGTTGTAGAAATGAATTTATGGGTGCGTCTGTGAGGGCAGCTACTAAAAGAGCAAACACGATATTTTCTACACGGATAGAACCCTGTAAATGAATTGAGAAATGTAGTTTTCGCTGTGGGGGGTTCTAAAACATTAGGGGCCAGTTGGTGTCTCAAGGCTGACCCTCATCTAAAGATCACCTGTGGTTTTTCCGGTAAAATGGCGCCCAAAACTGGATAATTTTTTAAAATGTGCCAGTGTTTTTTTATTACATTTTTCACACTATAGTGTTGGGTAGAGTATGTAGTAATGAATGGAGCTACAAAAACTAGTAATGAATGGAGCTAAAAAACTCTTACCCAGAGCAAAATAATAAGAAATAAAAAAATTAATGGGCCTGGCGGGGGCTCCGCCTGGTGCCACGGCTCCTGCCCCTCACTTGCCTGGGGGCAGCCACAGGTGGGGGGGTGGGGTAGCAGGTGGAGGAGGAGCATCCCCACGTCCCTCCCTGGCTGCCTGCATGCCCTCCAGGGCAACCGCTATGCGTGTCTGCACAGCAGTCTGCTCCTCGACTGCAAGGCGCAGGGAATGAACCTCCCCTACAAGGTCGGAGGTGGTCGCCTGCAGCTCCCCCAGGCTGGTCAGCGTTGCTGCGCTGTTGCCAGCAAGGTCTTGGATGGCATCTGTAAGGTGTCCCAAGGAGGCCAGGCTGTCGGCCAGGCGCCTCATCTCCTCCACGACCTCTGACAGGTGCCGATTTTGCTGGTCCTGCTGTCTGGTCAGCTGTTCCGGCAGGACCTTATGAACAACCCTGGTCTTGCACGTCGCCTTCCGGGGAGTGGCAGGGGACCGGGCATAAGGGGAGGATGTTGAGGGGCCGGAGATGAGGGGGGGGAAACAGAGGGACTGGAGAGGTTGGGGGGGGGGGGACACTGAGGGGTTCGATAAAGATGGGGGGGATAGTCTGGGCTGGTCCGGGCAACCCATCATCCTCCTCCAAAACGACGTACAGGTCCTGGTCCTGGACTACGAGATCCTCCTCAACCACCTCCTCCGTTGAGGTGTGCCCACTTCCCTCCAAGTCCTGTTCCAGGGGGGCAGCCAGAGGGACTGGATGCTCGGGGGATTGATCCTGACGGGCCCTGGCAGCAACAGATGGCCCCGCTCCCTCCTGCACATCTGTGGATGACACAAAAGATGCCCATGTTGGTGGACCCACACACTGGGCACATGTTCCCTTCCACCCCCACACATGCTACACAACAGATAGAATATAAAACACACTTACTTGTCCTCAGGGCTGGCTTTTCGGACTCATAGCCCCCAACTCCCTCATCCTGCTCCGTCTGCAGGCAGCGGGCAACCACCTTCTCCTCAGTCAGGCGGACGGTGCAGGGTGGGCCCCCTCAAGTGCCCCTGGCATGCCGAGCTATGGCAGCCAGCTTGCCCTTCATGAGACGCCGCAGGTCATTCATTTTCTTTTGAATGTCCTGCGGTGTCTGGACCTCATGAGAAAGGGCATTGACTTGGCACGCCACCTTCATTAGGATCTGATCCTTCCAGGACTTGCTGGTCTGGGCACTGTCAGCACCATGGAGCCGCGAATCATACTTCTCCATTGCCCTCACAACAATGGCCCTTTCCTCTGGGGAGAAATATTTCTTCCTCCTCTCCTTAACAACACTTGTCATTTTGTCCTGCACAAACTTTGGCCGTCACAATCCAGAAAATGGGAGACGTTTGCGCTGCACGGGCGCATGTGTGGCCGCATTATATACCCTGCGCCGGCGAATCGTAGGGAGGCTTTGCGCATGCGCAGAAGGCATCCACGTCACGGCGTGGGTCAACCACGTCACGGGTCATTCACATCACGGCACATGCTCCGTTCGTTCTGGCCTGCATTTGCATGGGGTCACGCTTCATTACAATGCAACACGCCCACTTCCCTCCTACTTTGTTGTTGCGCCGGAGTACGCCGATGATTTTACGCGACGCAGGCGCATCTTGGAGCGCATTTACTTAGGGAATACGGTACTTGCCACTCCGCGTTACGTCGGAGTAGTGCATCTGAGATGCGCAACGCCTGCATAATTAGGCACGCATCTACGAGAATCTGGCCCTAAGCATATATTTTACCAAGTTTTCAGATAATAGTCAACATATGTTAAACTCAATTTACAGTTTTTTTTTTCTTTTGTTGTTGTTGCCGCCTTCTAATAAAACACTGGAGCTTAATATACATATCGAATTTGTGTTCTCCTTAACTGCTACTATTTATAGTGACTATGTTTATTAACAATATATGCTTGTAATTTTGAAAATATAATAAACAAAATTTGACAAGAATAGGCAAACTAGCCATATTTGGCCAGTTTGCCCACCCAAAAAAAAAAAGGGGGGGGGGACACCGGCTGGTGGTCCCAAAGAGCTCTGTCCAGACACTGTCCACTAAAGAAAAAGGGGCTTTGCTCTACTTGTTCCACTCCCTGTTAAGAAAAAAAAGCATTCCCCTCTGGGTGATATATGTACACTACAAGGATTTGAACAAACTCTGTTGCAGATTCCTACATTTTGTTATTCTGAAGAAATCCCTGTGTGTTTGTCTCTGTGAAAAGTGAATCCAATGGGATTGTTATAAGAATTACGAATGTGGAGTTAACCTTTAAGTCCTCCGTGTACATAGTTTGTATTCATGGAGTATCCCACCACATCTTTTATTTCTATCCATGTTCTCCAAAAATAAAAACATCTCCTAGACTCGTCATTGAAAAAACGAGCGAAAGTGTTTTGTGCAACTGGCTGCTGGGCTGAAGTTGGGAAGACCTGGGCAAACTTCCCGAGGCTTCTATGGGAGTAGCGCTACACTTGGAAATCAGAATCAACCTTGATGGTGTGATAAAAGGGACCTGTCTGTGTGACTATAAATACTGGGTTATGTTTCTGACACATCCTCAGAATTACAGAACAAAGTCCATTTGAATGTGACTAACTGCAACTGTTCAATAGCACTTTATATTTACTACAGTGTCCATATACTATATTTTTGGACTCTGATATCTTCATTTGTTTTCAAACCAGCTTCCACTTATCAGGGACTGCCCAGATATTACTGTATATGAACTATATTTGTATGTAGTATTTTGTTCACATTTTAAATAGGCATAGGTTAGGGCCATGTGTAAAGCCGCATACACACAATCAGTCCATCCGATGAGAACGGTCTGAAGGACCGTTGTCTCCGGTTAACCGATGAAGCCGACTGATGGTCCGTCGCGCCCACACACGACAGACCATCGTGTCAGAACGCGGACACGTAAACCACGTACGACGGCACTATAAAGGGGAAGGCCAAAGTCTTTGGCGCCACCCTTGGGGCCGCTTTTTCTGATTCCGTGTTACCGCGTGTTAGTAAAAGTTGTTTTTTTTGTTCACAAGAAAGTGTTAGTAAAAGTCTGGTTAAAGCCGATTCGCGCTTTTCAGTCTCCGTGCTTTGCAGATTGTTTTTTTCGGGTTCAGATTTTGCTTGTGGGTTCGATTCTGTTTTTCAGTGTTTGCAGTCAGGTCGTATCTGTTTTGCAGTGCGTTCCTGTCCGCTTGATTTCTGTTTTTCAGTTTGTTCTTTACTGGCCTTGCTGTACTTGGTTGCTTTCTGTTTTAAGTGTTCTGCCATCATACAAGTGATACAGAAGGTCTATATTAAGGCAAGTTGTCTCCTTTCACATCGCAATCTATATATGTCTTAAATGTATGCTAATGTCTTGTATTTTTTGCATCCTTCACCAATTACCATGATTGTAATATGCGCTGAATGTCCCCTTTGTCCCCATGCATGTTGTAAGCTTTGAATGTTTTTTTTGCCTACATGAATATTTCCCTTCACTAACCTCTGCAGCATGCTATCCTAGGCCCAAACAGACCTAGCCTAGATTGTTTCCAATTTTGTTTTTGTCTGCTCCATTGTAGTTCTGCCCCCCCCCCCCGCCCCTTAAAATGAGTCCCAATGTATATTTTCTCAGTCCTTTTTGGCAGAGTGCTAGAGGGTTTCTTTTTCTGGGCCCAAACTCAGCTAGAAATCCCCCCCCCTAAAATGTTCAATGGCCCATCAGAGGGGTGAGTATTCTGATAATTGGGCCTATTTTTGTTCCTGCATGAAATACTCACTCCACTAATAAATGATATACTGATGTTGGACAATGATGTCTTTTGTATTGTGATAGCAATTTTTATGTGCCGTGCCAAAGTACTAATTTTTATTTGACTCCTCAGTTTCCTTGCATGCCACAGGAGTGGCAGACTGTGGCTTTCCAATTGGCCCAGCGAGAAGTAGGACTTCTCTAACTGCGGAGGGGCAATAGATTGAAAACACGTCCGCATAGTGCCGCCACCCCGTTCGGGGTCATACTATTTCAACTACAAAGGTTTTCATAGTATTGTGTTGGTGGTGGTGGTGTCAGCACAGTAGTAGTTTTTGTATATGGACAGGGGGAATAACGGTCGGATGTCCGACGGCAGAGTCTTTGCGCAGATGGGAGTTTGCCCAACGTCTCCAGACTGGTGGCCTGGCCCTGCCAGGGGATGAAGACAATGTGGGCAGTGTGTTTTTTGTCACAGATGAAGCTTTCAGGCTTGGACTACACCACATGAGGCTGTTTCCCCAGGAGGACTCTCACCCCGGAGAGGAGGGTTTTTAATTTCCGGCTGGCCAGAGCCCGGAGGGTTGTCGAGAATGCCTTCGGGATAATGGCCAGACGATTCCGTCTGTTCCAGACAGCCATCCACATGGCGGACTATAAACTGAACACTGTCATTTTACCTGCTTCATTTTTCCTAATTTTTGGCGCAGGCATTCAGAGACATACATTTCAAACATTGGGCCTGAGGCCAGACAATCATCCAATAACCTGACTGGCCTGGACACTGGCCGTACTGGATTGCCCCCTCCCCTGAACTGCTCGAGAGTCCCGTGATATATACGTGGAGTACTTCACTGGTAGTGGGGCCATTGCTATGCCAGACCATATTTCTTTATAAAAAAATAAATAAAAAAAAGGACAGAGGCGCATGTCCCAGCTGGAGGAAGAGTGTCTGCAGTTTATTAGGGAGGCAGCTTCCATCATGAGTGCCTCCTTAACCCTGTTGAGGACTACAGCACCTACCTTGCTGACCAGCTGCAAAAAATGGAGGAGCAACAACGGGCCCTAGCAGAGGATATTTTAGCCAGAGAATATGATGCGATTCATTGACAAATATCGCAATGTAAAAAACGTGTGAGCTATAACAAATCCATCCTATTATAACAATAATGTTCGAAGAGCAACAAATGACCAATTGGTCACTTATATGCAGACCTGGTGTACAGGTCGCCGTGGCTGCGTCCTGGAGGGACGCTATGTTTCCCCTCTATTTGGGCTATGGTCCTTTTAAGAGGACAAAAAGGGTTAATGCACCTGTCCAGGAGATGGTTTAAGTGAGGACAGGAAGTTGCAGGTGTGAGAGGGGAAGTGTGTAGCAGAGCCTGTGTATGGCAAAGCTGAACTAGTAAGTGCTGCAAAGAGCTTTGAGAAGCTGGAACAAACAAACTTTGAAAAAGGACTTGGCAGTGGCTGCCTGAAAGCCTGTTTTGGAGGACTTTAAATTGCAAGGACTGTTGTATTGCAACCCCAGTACTGAGACCTACAAGTCGGTGAGACTAATGATTTATTTTTGTTTTGCTGCTGTAAAGCCATTTATGTTCAATAAACCTCAGTTTTGATTTAAAAGCCTGTGTCCTGCGGTCAAGCTGATCCCCCAAGCGTTACACTGGTGCTCGAATGCGGGCAGGACAGATTAACAGGCATAAGAACAGATTTTTTTTTTTGTTCTCTCCTTGCATTGGACTGTATATTGAACTGACATTTAAAGAGACAGTGCATTGGATGTATGTCCTGGGTTAAAGCTGCACTAACATTGAAAGCCGAAGGTATGGAGGAGCTAATTAAACAGCTGACCCTGGCTAACATACAAGCGCAGACCCGCCATGAGGAGGCGCTGACGCTGCAGCAAGAAAATACCCGCCTGTTGGTGGCTCAGTTGGTAGCCCAGCAAGCAACCCAGCAAGAGGTTATGCAAACTCAGGTGACTGCTTTAAGGGAAGCAGTACAGCAGCTGTCGAAGGTTCAGGGACAAGCGGCTGTTGCCCCTGGCAACCAGGTGACTGTGAGGGCAAGCCATTTTCTGCAGAAATTATCCCCAAACGATGATGTAGAAGCATTTCTTGCTACTTTTGAGAGGACGGCAGAGAGAGAAGGGTGGCTTCAGGACCAGTGGGCCGGCCTCATTGCTCCTTTTCTCACTGGAGATCCTCAAAAAGCCTACTTTGACCTGCCACCGGATGATGCTAAAGACTATCAAAAGCTAAAAGCAGAAATTCTGGCTCGTCTGGGGGTGACTACGGCTGTTCGGGCCCAACGAGTACACCAATGGAAATATCGTCCCGATCGGCCACCCCGGTCTCAAATGCACGACCTGGTGCAACTAGTGAAAAAATGGCTGCAACCTGAGGTGTTTTCTGGCCCCCAAATCGTGGAGCGGGTCGTGCTGGACCGATACCTGAGGTCCCTGCCAGATGACCTTCAACGATGGGTCAGCCATGGAGACCCCAAAACCGCAAACCTCCTTGTTGAGATGGTGGAACGATTTACAGTGGTGGAGGACCTGCTCGGACCTACCAAGCGCATAGGGCCCAGTTTGCCACGGCCTGTTCGACCAACTGCTGCCCTTCGAAAGGATTTTCCAAGGGGCCTGGGAACAAACACCCCGGAAGGCCAAGAGTCACTCCCGGTACCTCGCCAGCATTCTGTTCCTGTTCGGAGAGGAGTTGATGTACAATGTTGGCGATGTCATTCCTGGGGTCATACCCGGGCACACTGCCCACTGCAAGAGGAGCCCATGGAATGCGGGGTTCTTCGGAGGGGGTCTTTCTGTGCCCATAAAGTATGCACCACACATCTCGACATGGATGACGATAAGTTTGAGTATGAAGTCCAAGTGAACAACCTCCCTGTCTGGGCTTTGTTGGACTCTGGAAGCATGGTAACCCTTGTTCATCCTAGAATAATTGGGAAGGTCGGTACGGTAAGCAAAACTTTACGGGTGGTGTGCATACACGGGGACACTAGAGAGTACCCCATCATCACGGTGT
This sequence comes from Rana kukunoris, assembly GCA_029574335.1. Classification (NCBI taxonomy): domain Eukaryota; kingdom Metazoa; phylum Chordata; class Amphibia; order Anura; family Ranidae; genus Rana; species Rana kukunoris. The sequence continues at coordinate 143,832,828 of CM056056.1, forward strand.
CTATCTCCTCAGCATGTGGCACTTGTACTCAAGAGGTGGGGGTGGTAAAGAACTTGGTACATGATGTTATAATAGGACGAGACTGTCCATTGTTTACCAAACTGTGGGAACAAGGAGAACAGTTCAGAGACTGGGGAGAAACTAGCCTCCCTGTTCCTGCTGCTGAGGGGAATAACCCTGAACTGCCAAATGTGTTTAATGTGGATCCAGATGAGGAAAATGCTCATGATGTGGTTAATGGTGATGAAAGTAGTGTTGATACTGTTGAGAATGTCAAAACATGTGGTACACAAACCTACCAAAACCCTCAGGGGGAGGAGCCTTCCCCACTTCAGATAATGCTGGGGGAAGAGGATGAGGAAGTAGCCTCTACCCCTGCCCTGCCGGATTTGGGTGTTCCCCAGGGGGCGTTTGGTACTGCTCAGATGCAGGACCCCACTTTGGCCCGTGCACGGGAACAAGTTGTAGTAGTAAATGGGGTTCCCCAAGAGCCAGGTGCGAATGAAAGGTGGCCACACTTTGCAATATATAATGAATTGCTGTATCGGGTTACCAAAGAGAGAGAAAACGTGGTAGAACAATTGTTGGTACCCCAACAATATAGACGAAAGGTTCTGGAACTGGCCCATGATGATGTGTTAGGGGGACACCTGGGAGTTGAGAAGACGGAGGCACGGATCACCGACCGGTTTTACTGGCCAGGTCTGAAAGCAGAGGTAAAGAGATACTGTACCTCTTGTCCAACCTGCCAGTTGACCGCTCCGGTGACTCACTTTCGGAGCCCTTTGGTCCCTCTGCCCATAATTGAGGTCCCATTCGAGAGGATAGCCATGGATATAGTGGGTCCCTTGGTAAAGTCAGCTCGAGGTCACTCCTACATTTTGGTGATTCTTGACTATGCCACCCGATATCCTGAGGCGCTACCCCTGCGGAATACCTCCTCAAAGGCCATTGCTCGAGAATTATTCCAATTGTTTACACGGACGGGTTTCCCCAAGGAAATACTCACAGACCAGGGTACCCCGTTTATGTCGAGGGTTATGGCCGATGTATGTAAGCTGTTCCGCATTAAACAGCTGCGCACCTCGGTCTACCATCCCCAAACGGACGGGTTGGTGGAACGCTTTAATAAAACCCTTAAGTCTATGCTCAAGAAAGTGGTGCAAAGGGATGGGAAAGATTGGGACTGCCTGTTGCCAGCTCTCCTATTTGCCATCCGGGAAGTGCCCCAGGCCTCCACAGGGTTTTCGCCTTTTGAGTTGGTATATGGGCGGAGACCTCGCGGACTACTTGATTTTATTAAAGAGGAATGGGAAAGTGAACCTGTTCAGCATAAGAGTGTCCTGGAATATGTCTCACAAATGCAGGAAAGGATCCAAACCGTGATGCCACTAGTCAAAGAACATTTACAAAAGGCCCAGGAGGCTCAACGACGGGTCTATAACAGGGCTGCAAAAATAAGGCACTTCCAAGTGAGAGATCGAGTAGCGGTGCTCATTCCCACTGTGGAAAGTAAATTCTTGGCCAGATGGCAAGGTCCCTTTGAAGTTGTGGAAAAAGTAGAAGAGGTAAATTATAGAGTGCACCAGCCAGGCAAGAGAAAACCGTATCAGATATATCATGTTAACTTGTTAAAACCCTGGACGGACAGGGAACCAGTGACCTCCCTGGCTAGTGCAAGGCTTGAGCCTCAGGTTGGGGTGGAGCGTGTCCAAGTAGCAAATACCCTGTCTAAAATCCAAAGTCAGCAGGCAAAGGAGTTCTTGCAGAGAAATAAAGAAAAGTTTTCAGACTTGCCAGGGCTTACTAGTGTGATAGAGCATGATATTATCACAGAACCTGGAGTCAAAGTTTTTGTCCGGCCCTACCGCATCCCAGAGGCGCAAAGAAAGGCCGTTTCAGAGGAAGTGAAAAAAATGTTAGACCTGGATATCATCGAGGAATCGCAGAGTGAGTGGTCGAGCCCGATCGTGTTGGTACCAAAGCCCAACGGGACTCTGCGATTCTGCAATGATTTTCGGAAACTTAATGAGGTTTCACGGTTTGATGCCTACCCCATGCCCCGGGTGGATGAACTTATTGAGCGACTAGGTCCAGCCAGGTACATCACAACATTAGACCTTACCAAGGGGTATTGGCAAATCCCGTTGACTAAGGCGGCTAGAGAGAAAACTGCTTTTTCTACTCCAGAGGGGAGTTTTCAGTACAAACGAATGCCTTTTGGACTGCAAACTGCTCCAGCCACATTCCAGCGAGCAATGGATAGGATTTTACGACCTCATCGGGAGTATGCCTCAGTGTACTTGGATGACATAGTCGTTTTTAGCAGAGACTGGGACTCGCACTTGCCCAAAGTCCAGGCAGTACTGGACTCTCTTTGGAAGGAAGGGTTCACAATAAACCCTGAAAAATGTCATTTGGGAATGGAGGAGGTGAAATACCTAGGCTATATCGTGGGTAGAGGGGTGGTGAAACCTCAGGTCAACAAGGTAGAGGCTATAAATAGTTGGCCCCGCCCCCTCACAAAAAAGCAGGTACGTGCATTCCTGGGCATGGTGGGATACTACAGAAGGTTCGTACCCAACTTTGCCACATTAGCGGCTCCACTGACCGATTTGACCAAGGGTCGGAAATCGGTCATGGTCGAGTGGAATGCGGAGGCTGAAAAGGCTTTTTTGGAGCTCAAGTCAGCACTGTGCCAACACCCTGTCTTGATAGCGCCCAATTTTTCAAGAGAGTTTGTTGTCCAAACTGACGCTTCCGATGTAGGGTTAGAAGCGGTGTTGTCACAGGTTGTTAATGGTGAGGAGCACCCAGTAGTCTTCCTCAGTAGGAAGTTGACACCAGCAGAGAAAAACTACGCTGTAATTGAGAGAGAGTGCCTGGCCATTAAGTGGGCCCTGGAGTCCCTCAGATATTACCTTTTTGGCAGAAAATTTAGGCTCATTTCTGATCATGCCCCTTTAACATGGCTTAGGCAAGGTAAAGGGACTAATGCCAGGATTACCCGGTGGTTCCTGGCACTCCAAGAATTTAAATTTATCGTGGAGCATAGGCCCGGGAGACTGCATCAAAATGCAGATGCCCTCTCCCGAGTTCATTGTTTGGGCTCCACTGTTGCCCCCACCTCCTCGGCGTTGGGGCATAGGGGGGGATATGTACAGGTCGCCGTGGCTGCGTCCTGGAGGGACGCTATGTTTCCCCTCTATTTGGGCTATGGTCCTTTTAAGAGGACAAAAAGGGTTAATGCACCTGTCCAGGAGATGGTTTAAGTGAGAACAGGAAGTTGCAGGTGTGAGAGGGGAAGTGTGTAGCAGAGCCTGTGTATGGCAAAGCTGAACTAGTAAGTGCTGCAAAGAGCTTTGAGAAGCTGGAACAAACAAACTTTGAAAAAGGACTTGGCAGTGGCTGCCTGAAAGCCTGTTTTGGAGGACTTTAAATTGCAAGGACTGTTGTATTGCAACCCCAGTACTGAGACCTACAAGTCGGTGAGACTAATGATTTATTTTTGTTTTGCTGCTGTAAAGCCATTTATGTTCAATAAACCTCAGTTTTGATTTAAAAGCCTGTGTCCTGCGGTCAAGCTGATCCCCCAAGCGTTACACTGGATACCAGAGCCAACTTCCAACATAATAAGCAATAAAATCCAAAAACATCAGGAATGCTTACAATTTTTTTTTTTTACAGGTATGTGGTTCTCGGAGGTCAGGAGCAGCAGCAGATGAAGTACAGGAGCCCAAGCTGTGGTACTATAAACACCTAATTTTTCTAGACGATCAGATCAAGGCCAGAGAATCACACTTTACAGTCGTCCTTCCACCCTTCCCTCCACCGTTCCTTCCACTGTTCCTCCCCCCCCACCCCTGCAGAGGGTGCCGCAGATCTGGCTGAGATTGAGGAGCAAGATATAAACATCTTCAGTCAAGTATAGTCGTTTACAACATATTTCTTGGCCTCAAATTTAACAAGATGTTTTTTGAACCAAATTGAAAGCTTGAAAACCCAACAAAAGTCGTGTGCAGAAAATATAGTGACATGGATGACAACTGCAGGGGTCAGAATGGGAGTCTGGTCAATTTACCAAAAAATAAATAAAAATGCCAGTCCCTTTTTTTTTTTTTTTTTTTCAAATCTTTTTTATTGAGGTTTCAACATACATAGTGGTATAGCAATGCAGTAAAATGAACATTGTAAAGATAATAAGCAGTGGAGTCAACCATGTAGGAGACCCATAACAGAACACATAACTGGCTGGGAGTGCGTGATCCCAAGAGAGAAGATATAACAGATCGTGTGATAAAATGAACAACTGCAACAAACCAGTTGGTGGGAACATATGCATACCAGAAAGGGAGGAGAAGGGAAAGAAGTAGGAGGGGAGGAGGGCATGAGTCAGGAACATCAGAGCGCAATCAAGAGGTGGTTAATGGGCGTGCGAATTGGTGTACCAATAGTGCCAGGGGTCCCATAGGTTTAACAGGTTAGCATAAGTAGGTTTCCCACGAGATAGAACCGTTTCATAGGTAAAGTGAGTCTGTACCAATGTAACCACTTCTGTAAGTGTAGGGGGTACTGGCGTTTTCCATTTTCTAGCGATCAACAGTCTTGTTGCTAGGAGGATGTGTGTCGTCACCAGTCGGAGGTCGGGTGGTATATCATCAATAGTCAGGTTTAGAATAGCTAGTTGAGGGGTCAGTATCACTGGGACATGGAGTACTTTCCGCAGCAATGATTCAACGTCAGTCCAGAGACGTCGTATGTGAGTGCAGGACCACCAGTCCCTTTTTTTATACACAGGAAGAGATCAACCAAGAGGAGGAAGGGGTGAGTGGCAGTCATCAGGTGCCCAGGCCCAGAGGCAGCACTGAATCACAGATGCCTCCCCCCTCCAGTTAACCCTGTTGAGGGCTACAGCTCCTACCTTGCTGACCAGCTGCAAAATATGGAGCACCTGGCAGAGGATCTTTTTGCATCTGTGATACAGAGGGGAAGAAGGGGCCTGCTGACTGAGACCACACAACTCAGTGACCAGGCCCAGTCTCCTCCTCCTCCTCCTCTTGCTGCCACATTCTCACCACCTGCAAGGGGCCGTAGAAGGAAGGCTGCAAGAAAGACCAGAAAGTGAATCCGTGACTTCAAGCTGAAATGCCAGAACATGGAGGTTGTTGTTGTAGTACCTTATGTATGACATCTGCTGCTGCTTCAGATTTCTGGGATTTGGGGAGCACATTGTGACCCCAATTAGAGGTATTGATTTTGATGTTTATCATGGTGTAATGCTTTTGGCTCCAAAGTCTACAAAGATTTGTCTGAGTGCTCAATTTTTGCCCTCCAGAATAAATGGAGATTTCATTTAAGTTGAATACTTGTCTATTGTGTTTTTCTGGTGAATAGCCAAACATTTCCAAAATACAATGTGTAATTAACAAAGGACACAACCTCCTTGAGGGGGGGGGGGGGAATTCTCCAAAAAAAAAAAAAGTGGAGTACAACAAATTATTTTGGAGATCTGGCTTTATAAAAATAAATAAAAATAAACATGAGATCACAAGCAAAAAAAAGAAAAAGAAGTCAGTATGGGAGAACTCTGTCTAAATACCATCAGCAAAACAACGTCTTTATTCTAGCAATAGAACAAAAAAAAAAAAAAATGCACTGCAATAAACGAGGCACTAATTTTAAAAATGTAGAATGTGCCATCTCCAAAACGAACGCTAGTTTTACAAGAACGAGTGCTCCCGTCCCCTAATTTAGTCTGAGCATGCAGGGATTTTTAACCGATGGTTTGTGCCTACTAACGATCGGTTTTGACCTATCGGTTAGGAATCCATCGGTTAAAATTTAAAGCAAAATAGGTTATTTAACCGGTTTAATCGGCTAAAAAAAAAAGCTATGGGGCCCGCACACGATGGGTTTTGACCGATGAAAACGGTCCATCAGACCGTTGTCCTCTGTTTAACCTATCGTGTGTACGAGGCCTAAGGGTTTTTTTTTTAATAAAGTATAAAGTAGATACAAACATTTAGATTATTTGTCTTTTTTTTTTAATTGTGAATATGTAGCTTTATGAGGTGTGTACACACTTTTGTGAAGATCTTTTTAATTTTGCTGATTTTGTAGCTCTGGAAAAGAACTGAGGACTTCACAGGCAATGTATAATTCTTACACATATATTTATAAACTAGCATACCCTTGACCTGCAAGTTAAAGTAAAATATATATTGATCTATTTCTTTAAAGCATGTTGTACAGCACAGTGCTTGTGCTGTGTAATTTAGCCCCCAGTATTACCTGAAATTCCTGGTCGATCCTGCCAGTTTCTGCCCTCCTTTCTGTATGCCCGCCACAATAATCAGGGCTGCTGAGCCCCGACACCGTTGTCCGCATACATGCCTCCATCAGCCATACCCCTCTGCCTGCTTGTCAGCTCTCTGATCCTCCTCTTCTGCTCAAAAAAAAGTGTTTTTCTTCTATAGTTCTGTCCATTATATATTAATAAGCTCCCCAGGAGATGTCATTTTTAAAAATATGCTCACATGACTGCCCGCCGGTCTCCTCCCCTCATCTCGGCTGACATCAGCGGGGGTTACCCAGCACCTCCCCCTGCAGCTATCAGGACAGGAGATTGGCGGGCAGTCAGCTGAGCGCCGAATGGCGCGCTGAAGTAAGCTATTATACCACATATTTTTTCAAATATAACATCCATTGGGGAGCTTAGTGTTATATACTAGAGGGAACTATAGAAGAAAATTTGTGACCTTAACACACACTTTAACATACTGTATGTTTGTGCACCGAAGTTCATCTTATATCCAATGCCTTCTTTTCTTTCTAATAAATTTTAACGCAACCTGTGTCCTTTATTCCTTCAGAGAACTTCAGGTATTATGCCACATACACACGATCGGAAATTCCGACAAGAAAACCGTGGATTTTTTTCCAACGGAATTTTGGTTCAAACTATGATGAGCCAAGAAAAATGAAGTGCAATACTTCCAATCATGCATCCACTTGATTCTGAGCATGCATGTTTTTTTTTGCATGTTGGAATTGCATACAGACGATCGGAATTTCCAACAAGAACTTTTCCGGACGGAAAATTTGAGAACCAGCTCACAAACTTTTTTTGTTGCAAATTCCTAGTGTACGTGGCATTAGATGGTTATTATCTAAATGTTAGGGATACCTTTAGCCCATGAATCACCCCTTTGCCAGAAGAAAAGAAACTCTTACCAGGGTTGTAATTAATAGCATCTTTCAACTCCGAAGACCCTACAAAACAAAATTTTAAGTCAATAAACACAAACACATTTAAATGGATCTTGCATCAACCTTAATCATTTGTTAGGCCTCGTACACACGATCAGTCCAGCCGATGAAAGCAGTCCGAAGGTCAGTTCTCATCAGTTAACCGATGAAGCCGACTGATGGTCTGATGTGCCTACACACCATCGGTTAAAAAAAACGATCTTGTTAGAATGCGGGAACGTAAAACACAACGTGCGTCGACTTGATTCTGAGCATGCATGGATTGTGCATACTAACGATCGGTTTTGACCTAGCGTCCATCGGTTTAAATTTTAAAGCAAGTTGGCTTTTTCTTGAACGATCGGTTTTGACCGATTAAAACGGTCCATCAGACCGTTGTCCTCTGGTTAACCTATCATGTGTACGCGGCCTTAGTCTCTCATTTCATTAAGCACATTTTTACAGCACATTTACTCTATATACTGTGATGAAAAATTATTTATAATACATCAAGGTTGCTTTATTAATAAAACTGATGGGTGATAAAAATAAATATACTTTTTATCCGCCTTTGCAGATGTAGGGACCCCGTCATACGCAATTTAGTGTTGTTGCTGGGTTGTAGTCAGCTTGAGCGCCGAATTGTTTTAGGTTTGCTTTCAATGGGTTATTCCTAAACCCAGATTACTGTTTGATTTTGCCTGTTATTGGAGAGTGCTCCAGGCAATATAGTAGGAAGATACAATAATTCTGAGCCATTAATATTTATGTCTCTCTGGCTAACCAAAATTAAGTTATTTTCCAGTGGTGCATGCTGGGAAGGATATATAGATTTGGGACCACCTTCCAAAAATATCTTTTTGTCCTTACCTTCTGGGCCGTTGCTTGGAATGGATTTTTTTTTAGAGGCCTCTGCACAGTGGCGTATCTAGGGTATGACAGGTATGGCATGTGCCATAGGCGCTATGTGTAGGGGGCGCTTGTGAGTGGCTGGGCAGCAATGCACTTATTAATACTTGTCAGTAGGGTTGTCCCGATACCGATACTAGTATCGGTATCGGGACCGATGCCGAGTATTTGCGGGAGTACTTGTACTCCCGCAAATACCCCGATACTAAAATAGAATACCCCCCCCCCTATTGCAGCGATGTCCTGTCCCTCATACTTGTAGATATGCCGCCGCTGCCGCATACCGCCGTTAATCCCCCTTCATTATAGCTAGCGCGCATTACAAGCTTTCGTTCTGAATACTTGTAAATGCCCGCGCCGCCGTTTATTGACACTCCCCTTCTTGGGATAGGATGGATCTGTTCAATCCCGAGCAAGGGGGAGTGTCTATGTACGAATCCGCATATAGACACTCCCCCTTGCATGGGATTGGACGGATCCCTCCAATCCCGAGAAGGGGAGTGTCAATACACGGCGGCGCGGGCATTTACAAGTATTCAGAACGAAAGCTTGTAATGCGCGCTGCGCTATATGCAGGGAGATTAATGGTGGTATGCGGCAGTGGCGGTGGCATCATCATATCTACAGGTATGGGGGACAGGACATGGCTGCAATATGTGGGGGACATGACATGGCTGCAATATGTGGGGAACATGACATGGCTGCAATATGTGGGGGACATGACATGGCTGCATTTGGGGACACGTTAAAAAAAATATTCGGTATTGGCGAGTACATGAAAAAAAGTATCGGTACTTGTACTCGGTCCTAAAAAAGAGGCATCGGGACAACCCTACTTGTCAGCAACAGTTACAATTTTGTTTGGACATTCCTGGGTTTTGGACCTGTGGCTGCCTCAGGTAGCTTCCAGAAAAATCGTTTTTAGGCATGGATGAACTAGGCTGAGGTGTCTGATCCCCCCCTACAAAAACCTTGAACTGTTCCACTCTCACTACTTGAACTGTTCTGCTCTCACTGGGCGCCACCCACACAGTAGGCTGAGATAGCAGAGGCATCCTAGCCAATCAGCGCCCTCAGAAGTGTCAGCTGACTGCCGACTGCCATCACATGACAAGTGAGATGGCTGCCCCCTGTTGCATGCTGCTAATGGTGTTGGTTTCCTCAGTTCTGGGGGCGCAGAGCTCAGAGGTGTCTGTCACCCACTCTCTGGGAGCCTCAGCACCATGCCTGGGAGGAGGGGGGATGCTGTAACCTCGGCTGCATTTAAGAACACCATCAAGCAGAACGGTGAGTGATACAGGCTGACTTGGGGAGAGAGGGAGATCATAGAGAAGGTGAGGACAGGAGAAAGTGAAAGCTCATTACAGAGCTGATACCATTGTTTATGTGACATGTAATGAGGATGAAGTGCTCATAGCAAAGGTGATACCAGGAGGCGAGTCTCTCACACTGTGTCACAGCTGCAGAAGTTTAAGCAGCAGCTCATCCATCCTGTATACAGATCAGCCAGCACTCACAGAGAGTGGTTAGGAAATTATTCCCTGCTCTTCTCTTTATCTATTTACACTGCACACATGACAGGGGAGCACACTGGTGATCAGACTTCTGAGTGGGACACAGTATTTCTGTTGATTTGCAGCTGTTTCTGGAATGCGCTTGGTGCCAGAATCCTGGGTGCTCTGCATGATTTTTTTTTGTTTTTATATGGCCTTTCTGGATTTAGGCTTGTCAGGCTTGGACTTTTTACCATTTATTGTCTTACTAACTGTGCTTGGAAAATAGACTGTTGGTAAGCCAGAAACTGCAGTCTTTGATCTCCTGTACCATGCCCGCAGTCTGACCCTCTCCTGTACCATCCCTGCAGTCTCTGACCCTCTCCTGTACCATCCCTGCAGTCTCTGACCCTCTCCTGTACCATCCCTGCAGTCTCTGACCCTCTCCTGTACCATCCCTGCAGTCTCTGACCCTCTCCTGTACCATCCCTGCAGTCTCTGACCCTCTCCTGTACCATGCCCCCAGTCTCTGACCCTCTCCTGCAGCATGTGCGCAGCCCATGATCATCTCCTGTAATTATATACACACACAAAGACATACAGTTACACTGACATCATATAGGTATGCAAGTCAGTGTATGTTAACGATTATGTGTGTGCATTGAGTGTGCTACATTGTTTACTACTGTGTGCACCTATGTATTTTAAATGACTGAGTGCCAGTGTTGGCATCAGTGATTTTTGTATCAGTGTGTGCCTGTGGACCATTGTGTGTGTGTGTGTGTGTTGAGTGAGAAATAGAAAAATATGACTTTGAGCACATCATAGACCAGTTTGCATTAGTGAAAGCAAGGAAGGTGCAGTTGTAATTTTTATGTAGTGCCAATCCATAATTTGTTAATTGGAAGATTAAAGAGCTTGACTTGTTGTTTTGTTAGCTGTTTTTTTGTTAAGGTTATCTGAAAGATGGGCTTCAAATGTTATTACAGGGGCGCAGTTTTTAGTGCTTGCCATAGGCACCATTTTCATTAGATACGCCTCTGCACCCCAGGCCTGCTGCCTGGAGAGGACTAAACCAAGAGTACAAGTCTGGGACCTGGAAGGTTTGCGGCTACTGTGCTGAAGGGTACAGGAGGGCGGGCCCGGACTGGGACAAAAAAATAGGCCCGGGCATTTTAGACTGAGCAGCCCGAGGGGGGGATAGATAGATAAGATAGATAAGATAGATAAGATAGTGGCAGTGCATCTATAGTGGTCACCGGAGCGCCGCTCCCTCTGGCTCAGCCGCCCCTCTGGCTCAGCCACGACAATGGGCACACTGGCATCAAAGGGCACAGTGGCATCAATCGGCACAGTGGCGACAATTAAAGGGCACAGTGGCTGCATTTGATGGCATGACACAGTGGCTGCGTTTGATGGCATGGCACAGTGGCTGCGTTTGATGGCATGGCACAGTGGCTGCGTTTGATGGCATGGCACAGTGGCTGCGTTTGATGGCATGGCACAGTGGCTGCGTTTGATGGCATGGCACAGTGGCTGCGTTTGATGGCATGGCACAGTGGCTGCGTTTGATGGCATGACACAGTGGCTGCGTTTGATGGCATGACACAGTGGCTGCGTTTGATGGCATGACACAGTGGCTGCGTTTGATGGCATGGCACAGTGGCTGCGTTTGATGGCACAGTGGCTGTGTTTGATGGCATGGCACAGTGGCTGCATTTGATGCCATGGCACAGTGATGACAATTTATTGCCCAGTAGCAGCATTTGATGGGCCCAGTGGCTGCATTTGATGGGCACAGTGAGGCTCAATAGCCGCCGGGGGCCGTTCGTGGGCCGAGACAATGGGCACAGTGGCATCAATGGGCACAGTGGCATCAATTGGCACAGTTGGACAATTAAAGGGCACAGTGGCTGCGTTTGATGGCATAGCACAGTGGCTGCGTTTGATGGCATGGCACAGTGGCTGCGTTTGATGGAATGGCACAGTGGTGACAATTGATGGCACAGTGGCTGTGTTTGATGGCATGGCACAGTGGTGACAATTGATGGCACAGTGGCTGTGTTTGATGGCATGGCACAGTGGTGACAATTGATGGCACAGTAGCCGTGTTTGATGGCATGGCACAGTGGCTGCATTTGATGGTATGGCACAGTGGTGACAATTGATGGCACAGTGGCTGCGTTTGATGGCATGGCACAGTGGCTGCGTTTGATGCCATGGCACAGTGATGACAATTGATGGCCCAGTAGCAGCATTTGATGGGCCCAGTGGCTGCATTTGATGGGCAGAGTGAGGCTCAATAGCCGCCGGGGGCCGTTTGTGGGCCGCGAGGGCCGTCCACGGGCAGCAATCGGCCCCCGGGCCGCAAGGGTTGTTCGCGGGTCACAGCCGGCCCGCGGGCCGCCGCGGCCCACCGAGCATTTGCCCGGTATGCCCTATGGCCAGTCCGGGCCTGCAGGAGGGGTGCAGCTGCATCATTGTTGGAGCTTCAGATGAAGGAAGTAGCTTTGCAGCTGAACACTAGAAAATAGGAGGAGCGGTAAACACACCCTTGTAATGATAATAGTGAAATACGCGCTAAATATACAACTAATATTGTGAAATCCAGTAAAAATATATAAGATTAGAATATATATATATATATATATATATATATATATATATATATATATATATATATATATATAGTGATCACTGAGGCCCCAACGGCCAAATTAATCATGTGAAACAATGTAACAATATATTATTGTGTTTGTGCTCATGTGTTCACACCATTAAAATAAATAATAAAGTCCATCAAGTAAATAATTAAAGTCCATCAAATATCCACACTAGATATGAAGGATAAGATGAAACTGAAAATCCAGCAAATTGTCATTTGCAATAATTGCAGTCCAATAACTCAAGGAAAAAAAAACACAACAATCATCCATGGAAAAATTCCAGCCCAGCGGGGGCACCTTATTCCGTTGCCAATGTGTTCACAAGAGTTATCCGGTATATGTAAGAAAGAAGAAAAAAGACATACCATTGCGCAGCACTGTGGTCCAGTGATAAAATAAAGCTGGTAATAGATAGACTCACATAGCCCCGTTCCGATCAAAAAAGCCGCTCAGTGTTTGCTGAGAAAACGTATCGAAACCTCCACTGGTCTCCGCACGTTAGGTTCCTCCCCCACGCGTTGCGTCACCGTCACGTGACTTAATCATGGGATACCATGATGACACCCTTGTAAAGCCCTTGAGCTTTCACATTGAGACTGCAAAGCAGGAGTTTTTCAGGCGGTATTTAGGCGCTATTTTTAGCACTGTGAAAGGGGCCTTAGAGCTTTCTTCATCCTGCATTTCCCCTAAGGTTCTCCCCCTAGCGAGTAACTTACGTTCGTATTTTTGGCACCCAAATTAATCACCTTACATTTTTCAACAGTAAACCTCATTTTCCCTGTAGTTGCTTACCACATTATTTTATTTAGGTCTCCCTGTAAGGTTTCCATATCCAGCACAGCAGTTAGTGCCCCCTTTAGCTTTGAATCATCTGCAAATACAGGGATTGAGCGATTTATCCCACCCTCTATATCAGTGGTCACCAACCCTGTCCTCAGGGCCTACTTACAGGCCAGGTTTGCAAAATAACTAAATTACATCACAGATGATATCATTTTCTGCTTAGTGATTGCAGTATTCTAGTCTGCATCTCCCCAAGGTAATACATACAATCTGGCCAGGTTGTGGGCCCTGAGGACAGGGTTGATGACCACTGTTCTATATCATTAATGAATGAAATAAACAGAATTGGCCCCAGGACAGATGCCTGGAGGACCCCACTTACCACATCGGACCATTCTAAGTACTCGCCATTTAGCACCACCCTTTGAACACCCCCTGTAACCAGTTTTTAATTCAGGTACGTACCCTATGGTCCATGCCAAAAGACCTCAATTTGTAAAGTAAATGTTTGTGTGGACCTGCATGTATCAAATGCTTTTGCAAAATCCAGATGCAATACATCCACCACTCTTACTTTATCTAGATCAGGGGTCTCCAAACTTTCTAAACAAAGGGCCAGATTACTGTTCTTCAGACTTAACGGGGGCCGGACTGTGGCCATTGGGAGTAGAAAAGGTCCCGATTATCAGTGGAAATAAACAATGCCCCATCTTTGTTGTCTGTGGGAGGATTCATGCCCCCATCATTGGTGTCATTAAGCCCCATTGCTGGTGTCATTGGGAGAAATTGTGTCCCATTTTTAGTGTTATTGCGAGGAATTGTGTCTTATCATTCATCTGATTGGAAGGAATTGTGCACCATCACTGGTGTCAGTGAGTCGAACTATGTCCCATTGTTGGTATTAGTGTTTGAAAATAGTGCCCCAAGGGCCAGATCAAAGCAAGCAAAGGGCCGCAACTGGCACCCGGGCCGCAGAGAGAGAGAGCCCTGTCCCTCTGGTCTGCCCCATTTTGTTAAAGTTGTTGTTGGTAATATTTAATTTTGTAACTTGATTCTGCATAAAACATTTAACAGTGTCATTCCATGAAATAATCTACGAGGGCGTGTTTACGGGTGCAATTAGGCGCAGGGCAGTGTATTATTTAGGTGGGGCAACTGGTGGCGAGTAACTCTTGAGGCCTGGCTAGTAGCTCAGGACTTGAAATTTTGAGCCCTGGTTAAAGTATTGAAAATATTTTTAGGATTTTTCTCACTCACTTTCTTACTCTCATCTGGGACTTTTGTGTTCCATCTTAGCCGCCCTGATTGCGCTCTTAGATTTTTTTATTGCATTCCTAAATAAATTTGGACTCTTATCCTTTGGTCTGGAACTCCTTCAATTTGTGCATGTTTTGTTCCAGGAACCTGTTTAAGTACCCAGTCAAGGGTACCTTAACTGGTATGAGAAGCCTAACCTGAGCCAGTGAGCTCTTAAAATGTTTTTGTTCTCTTACTACTTTGTATACACTCAAATCAAAGTCCCGGTATCTCTTGAAAACTTTCTTCTTCATTGGGGTCACTGCTAAAGACCTTTTCGGAGAGATGCTACAAGTGGACATTGGTGGTTCAACTGTAAAGGTACAGTATAAGTCCTGCTTAAAGATGCTCAATAGTCTGAAGAGTACAGATTGTCAGTCTCGACTTAAAATGATACTAAAGCTTTGTTTGTTTAAGCGTGTGCAGGAGGTTTCCCGTTTGCTCGTTACATTTCCAACAGATGTCGGATGCAGTTGGATACATTTCGGATAACTTGTATGGTGTTAAGTACCATCTATTAAATTATTTTTTGGGCATTATCCCAGTGTTCAATGCAAGAGGATGATTTACTTATTGTTTGAAATGCTTTAATCCACTGAGTCGGGGAAAAAAAAAATCTGGTCCAGATCTCTTTCCCCATATTTGTGTTTTTGGTAAACACTTGGGAGGATAACACATCGTAGAAGAAAGATATACCTTTCCTGTTATTTTTCTGAGGAGAGAGGAACTCCCAAAGGTTCATAGGGATTTCTATCAAATTACTGGGAGAGAAATCCTTCAGTCGGGTAAACTTACCAATCTTAGTCTCGATGATGTTCTTAACATTAGGGGGGTAGGTTCTGGTATAGATTATATCCATTACTGATCCAGTCGTTTACAGAGAATCTGATTCTGCAATAATTAATGACTTCTGTGGGAAGATGTAATTTAGCCTTTTTCTCTACATGTCTGGTTTTTGAGAGAATGTGTTTCCAAGCGAACAAAGTAGTTTTAATGCTTATTAGGTTGGGGATTGTCATCTTAGGGATAATGGTGCTAGCTATTGCGAGAGAACAAAAGTGCATATTTTAAAAGGACTCTGTCGGGTCGCCCACGTGGTGGCCCTACGTCATTCCTTCTGGGGGGCGGGGATAGGTCGGAGCCTGCAGCCCAATCATATTCCCAGACATATATAAGTTGGATTCCTCGTTGAGCTATTTTGCTCCATGGAGTTCTGGCTGGTTAGACATCATACCTCGCTGCTCGATAGCACCAGTCTATCCTCCCTGCACGTTTGCAGCTAGGTAATCCATACATCTAACACTTCTATGTGATATCACTTATCTAATCACTTTACCCACATGTCTCATAGTTACACACCTCTCACCCAGGGTCTATCCCCCCCCCCCTTTTTTGTATACTAACATACTTCACTGCCATACCTTCTATCTACACCTTTGATCCCCATAGCATATCTCCTTCATTTCTTTCACACATTCATTCCACTTTATCACTATTCCCACTCTTTTCCCCAGTGGGACTCCCATTTTATCAATTCATCACATTTTATACTTTGATTCTTCACTATTCCTCCGCACGCATATGCACACACACACACACATACTCAATCAGTCCTATATTTTGCATCTTTTTCATTTATTAACTCACACACACACACACACACACACACGTATGCAGTTCGCCATCACCTTCTACCTCCCAACTTGACATTTTCAGCATTCACACACTATTTTTCTTTACTTCAATATTTATGATTTCACTATATTGATTTGACATACTTCTATATTTTAGATGTTTATGGGAGACCTCTATGTATGTCTGCCCTTATCATCAACCATTTAATTTTATTACTACATAATATTGATTACTTATTCTACTACTAGTCGCCAGCAACCTTCTATATGCCCAAATACCTATACCTATTTACTCAGCACCACATGCTGCTAATACTATGATCCCTTAATATGACAACTTTTGGGCATCTTCCACAGGCATCCACTTCCCTGCTCCCCGGAGGGTGTGTACTTTTTGGCTCCTTGTAAGCCTCCTTGGGCGAACCATCCCCCCCCCCTATGGCGTTGGTGCGTCAACCACGAGGTCCCACTTTGGATTGTTTTCATGGTCTGGTTCATCTCTGATCACACTATTATCCATCTGCGAATTTTACGGTAAATGTTCCCTGTGTTTGGTACATTTATGTCTCACCTAATAATATGTTGAATTCTAAAGCATGTACTGTATATATTTTTTAGAATGCATTATCCCCCTGAAGAGACCTATAACAGGTCGAAACGCGTCGGGGAACCCAGATCATGTTGAATCATTTTGCAACGTAACACTATCATGTACCCTGTTTATATGCTTTCATCCATTGTGGAATCTTTTTGTGTGATCAGTAATGTTGTTCCAACTTCTATTGTATGATTTTAATAACCATGTGACCTTTGTCAACTGTCGATTAAATGATGTCTTACAGTATCATTGTTCCATTCATGTTTTGACCTCTACCAATATGCTGTTAAAAGCCCCATGGGGAAACCCTCTTTCTCTTTCAATATGCAAGTTATTGTCATGAAAAGTGTTTGGGGACATGCCCTGCCCCTGGGGGCATGTACCAATGCAAAAAAAAAAAAAAAGTTTTAAAAACCTGAAGTTTTTTCAGGAGCAGTGAATTTAATAAAGTGAAACAATAAAAAAGTTAAATATTCCTTTAAATTTTATACCTGGAAGGTGTGTATAGTATGCTTGTAAAGTAGCGCATGTTTCCCTTGTTTAGAACTGTCCCTGCACAAAATGTAATTTCTAAAGAAAAAAAAAAAAAAGTAATTTAAAACTACTAGCGGTATAATGAATTGTCGGGTCTCGGCAATACAGATCAAAATCATTAAAAAAATGGCAGGGGTCCCCCCAGTTCATTACCAGGCCCTTTGGGTCTGGTATAAATATTAGGGTTCCCCCCTAAATTCCATATCAGGCCCTTCAGGTTTGGTATGGATTTTAAGGGGGAGCACCCCCCTGAACCGTACCAGGCCACATGGGGAGGATGTTCCCATGTTGATGGGGACAAGGGCCTCATCCCCGCAACCCTTGCCCAGTGGTTGTGGGGGTCTGCGGGCAGGAGGGCTTATCAAAACCTGGAAGCCCCCTTTAACAAAGGGGAACTCCAGATCACGGTCCCCCCATGTGAATTGGTAACGGGGTAAACATTTGGGTGACCCCGCCCCCTCTTACGCGTCATGGGGGTTTCGTTCCTGCTGGAGAGTAGGGACTGTAGCGTCGCTGGAGAAGGGATCATCGTTGGACATTGACGGGATTACATGGCTGGAATTTATTTATTTTTAGATAAAAGGACTTGTCCAACTGTGTGTCTGTTTTTTACACTTTCTTTGTGAAATGGTAGGGGTACAATGTACCCAGTTACCAATTCACATAGGGGGCAGACCTGAAGGGCCTGGTATGGATTTTTGGGGAGGACCCGACGTCATTTATTTAAATTTGGTTCAGGGTTCCCCTTAATATTCATACCAGACCCAGAGGGCCTGGTAATGGACTGGGGGGGGGCTGCTGTTTTTTTCAATGACTTTGATCTGTATTGCCGGGACCCGACAAATCATGAAAAGCTGCGAGTAGTTTTAAATTACTTTTTTTCCCCCCCCTTTAGAAATTACATTCTGTGCAGGGACAGTTCTAAGCATGGGAAATATGCGCTACTTTACAGGCATACTATACACACACCCCCCAGGTATGAAATGTAAAGAAATATTTCACTTTTATTGTTTCACTTTAGGCATTATTAGAATCACTGCTCCTGAAAAAAAATTCAAGTTAGACTTACTGGTAACTTGTTTTCCAGAAGTCCTTTCAGGACAGCACCTTTAAGAGATAGTGACTCCACCCTGACCCACAGGAAACACCTTCTACTTCCTCCAGATCTTTAAAGAGAGGCGCCTCCCTAACACACCTCAGTTGTCTCAGAGAACCTCCGGCCCCAGCTGGAACATATAAACACATATTTTTAGTCACAGCATGGTACATTAAACCAATAGGGTGGGTCGTTGGTGTCCTGAAAGACTTCTAGAAAACAAGTTACCGGTAAGTCCAACTTGAATTTTCCCAAGGCGTCTTTCAGGACAGCACATTTGAGAGAATAACAGAGACTTAACTTTAGGGTGGGGCAACAGCCTGTGGGACTCTTCTGCCAAATGCTGGTCATTGGCGGATGTGAGGTCCAAAGTGTATTGCCGCACCAAGGTGCGGAAGCCTTACCATCTCGCTGCTTTGCCGATTTGCTTAGGGGTGGCATAAGCTCTCTCTGCCCATGTGGCTGCAAGTGCTCTTGTTGACTGAGCACCGATTCCCACTGGTGGCACCATGTCCGCGTGAGAGAAGGCTTCTCGAATGGATAATTTCAACCATCTAGCCAAGGTACCTTTTAAAGCTTGGCAACCCGAAAAAAGAACAAATAGATCACGTCTGCACATCTGAGGCTCTTTGTTATTTTAAGATAGCATAACAAAGCCTCTTTTTTTACATATGAAAAAAATAAAAAACATCTTTCTCCCCTGAGGGATTTGCACAGAAAGTAGGCAGCACAATATCCTGGAACGATTAACTGCTGCCCTAGGAAAATTTTGAATCTGTTCTTAGAACAATGCAGTCCAAGAAAAAAGATAGATAAGGTTCCCTTATAGACAGAGTTTGGAATACCCTGATCCTGCACGCTGAAGTTATAGCGACCAGGAATAAGCTGTAAGGTAAGATCTCTAAGAGATGCATCTTATAAAAGTTTCATATGGCTTTCCTGCCATAGATCCTAATGCTGGCAAAAGATTTTGTTACGAGAACCCCCGATTTGAGCCGTTCTAGGCCTCGAAAGGGCTTGGAAAAGAGCGAGCTACCAGCGGTCCTCTAGAAACACCATCAAAGCAGATGCTTGTACTTTTAATGTACTGACCGCCAGACCTTTATCTGCTCCCTCCTGAAAGTATTCTAAAATGGACCCAAGCTCAATAGGGTCTTGGTTAGACGAGTTACACCAGGCCGTATACATTTTTCATGCCTTTGTGCATAAAGTTCTTGTCACTTTCTACCTGCTTTCCAGTAGAGTAGAAGCTAAACGGTCTGAGAACCCTTTCTTTGGAGTTGCCTTTCAGATACCAGGCTGCAAGGAGAGACTGGACCCATCTGGATGGCATACGGGGCCCTGCACTGACAGATCCTGTCTGAGAGGTAGATGCCAACATGGCCTGTTCGCCATTCTTAGGACCATCGAGAACCAAGCTCTCCTGGGCCAGTACGGGGCGATCAAGGTGACCGGTACCTTTTCCCTCTGAATCCTCCCTAGCACTGGGGGGGGGGGGGATTAACTGGAAGCAACCATACACCTCCCCAGGGATAAACCCTGACCCCTCTGAATCCTCACTAGAAGGAACATGGGAGTGACCTTTCCTGAGAGGTGAAGGCCTGAGTCGTGGAAGGGAAAACTAAGATTCACGAAAAGTTTTAATCGTGGCAAAGAGTTCTTTCTTTACGGAGGTAATCAGCTGTCCTACATATGGGTTTGATTCCTCCTGAACAAAAGAAGCAATGCAGGTGCTGCATAGAGCCTTCTTACAGTTCTCACCCATCTACCTGGGGAGAAGAAAAGAAAGCAGGGGAATCCTTAACGAGATCCAGTCCCAATAAATGGACCCCCCCCCCACATGGGTGCACTAGGAAAGAAATGTGCCCAATCCAGTGCCCAGACAGGCCCCTTGCCACTAGGGGGATTAGAAAAAAAGGAGAGCGGAAAGCAAAAAAGAGACAGGTAAGGGAAAAAATAAAAGAAGACAGACTTAAACTGCTGCCTCCTACCTGGCCCTGCTGGTGCCTATGCCTGTCCCTGTTTTTTTGACAATAACTTACATATTAAGCTTTGAAATGAGCACTTTTGATTTCTCCCATAGACTTTAGAATTTGCCACGAAAACCACAAATTGTTCGCTGTTGGCCGAACGGACGAACAGCAAAAATTTTAAAAATCCAATTGTCATTGGGACAGAAAGTGAGATGAAATCTTTTGGGGCACAGACAGCAAAACAATTGTTACAGGGGTGTTAACCCTTTTCTATACCATCCAAAATGCTTGAAAGGGGTTTTTGTGGCTGGAGCTACACTAAAAAAATAAAATAAAAAAAAATAAAAAAAATAAAGTACTTTTTCTGACTTACAGATTCAACTTAAAAACAAACCTACAGACCCTATCTTGTTTGTAATCGTGTACTGCCTGTATTGATTTTTGCAAGCAGAAAACGCATGAAGTTAGGTTGGGTAATTTTGGGAGTGTCCTGTGCCCTAACCCTCTCTTCTTAAGTTTACTGTGATCTTATAAACATTTTTAAAGTTCCCAAAGTGACTGACTAATTCCTTCTACCCCTCAAAGATTTAGGAATTACACCCTGAGGTTTGAAATACTAGCTCACCAAATCACCTTTTGTTCTCCTTATCTGCCAAGCGGTAAGAAGTGCTACACAGTCTATTGTTCATGCATAATATTGACTAAAGTGTGTGTAAACACAAAACTTTAATTTTGAGTTTCTGTAATTTTTTTCTCTGTCCGTTTCCCAGACTTTCCCTTCACGTCCAGAGAAGCAAGAGGAAGTGAAAGAAAACCTCTCCAAAGTGGTCAAATTTCGAAAGAATTTTGTTTTGAAAATCCGAAATTTAGTACATTTTGTGACCTGATGGTGCTACCATTGATTTGCTACTGATGTTGCTACAGAAGGTAAAATTATCTTAACTTAGAAATTAGTGGGCTGCAGCAACAGCTGATTTGTGTGCCATTTAATTTGAGTAATTGGGCATGTTGGAAAGGTTTTGAAAAACAAGCGATTTTTTAATCAATGATGGGGCAATCATGCGAAAAATTTAATTGAAAAAGAAATGCGCATGTGCAAGAAAAACAAAAGAAAAGATTCCCAGCCATGAAAATAATTTTTTGTAGTTATAGGAGGTAAAATTAAAGGCTTGGTTGGTCAAATTTCGACATCAATGGTGGCACCATCAGATCACAAAATGCACAACATTTCTGGAAAAAAGGGCAGGTCTGGCTTTATAGCAGAGACAAAAGTGTCATGTCATCTAAATAATTTTGTTGATTGAAAAACCTTCGCTCTGACTCAACAGGAGGCGAGTCTGACCCCTGCAGTGAGACCACTGCTTCCACAGTGGGTCCTTCCCTGCATCATTGCTGGCAGGGGACAGGATTTTCTACATGGCTGCTTCCTAATGAAAACAAATTGTAAGCCTTCAAACATCATTTGTATTTTATGTACCTGGGATGTATTTAGTTCATTTAAACTTAAGGGGGTTAAATTACCTTTACCAAAAAACTATCTGTGGATAAAAACAAATTGTGCAGCTTTGACCAAATTTGAATAAAACCTGTGCTATAGATGTTGGCCATCCACCTACTCCCAGAGATGACTACCTACTTGTCCTGCCTTGTTACTAGGAGGTTGCTAAAGCCCAACTGTTACAGCTCACCTCCAACATCACAGGAGTGAGCTCTCAAACTCTTGCACTAGACACGTACAATTTGTTTTTTCGACAAAATTCTGCAAATTAGTTAATTTTCGGAAATATTTGAGTTACCAAAAAGCTGTTTTTTTAAGAAATTCAAAAGTTTGGAAATTCAAAAATCCGAAAATATGAAAATCCGAAAGTTCGAAAGAACAAAAATCCGAAAATATGAAATAGTAATATCTAATAATAATAATAATTTAATTATAGGTAGTAAATGTATTTTAACCACTTCCCTACCCACGTATTGTCAAATGACATCCGCAGGAGGAATCTCCCATCCTGGGTGGGCAAAATATGACGTCCTTGGCTTCCCGGCCATTTAGGGGATGTGTACACGCACGCGCGTGCACGGCGTCCGCGATGTCCGCTGGGCACCCGTGACTGCCCGTCACAGAACAGGGATGTGGATCTGTGTGTGTAAACACACATATCCACGTCCTGTCAGGGGAGAGGAGACAGATTGTGTGTTCATTGTACAGAGGAACACCGATCAGTCACCTCCCCCAGTCAGTCCCCTCCCCCACAGTTAGAATCACTCCCTAGGTAACACATTTAACCCCTTGATCGCCCCATAGTGTCAACCCCTCCCCTGCATTACATAGCACTGATCGCTGTATAAAGGTGAATGGTCCCAAAATAGTGTCAAAAGTGTCCAATATGTCCACCGCAATGTCAGTCATGATAAAAATTGCAGATCGTGGCCATTACTAGTAAAAAAAAAAAAAAATGGCATAAATCTATACCGCATTTTGTAGGCGCTATAACTTTTGCGCAAACCATATAAGCCCATTGCGATTTTTTTTTTATTCAAAAATATATAGAAGAATACATATGGTCCTAAACTAAGGAAAAAGATGTAATATTTATTATAGCAAAAAGATCTCTCTTTTAGAAGGTATTTGAACGCCTCCGCGGTTTTTTTTTTTTTTTTTGCGCTATAAAGAAGAGCCGATGTGTATTTTTACATATTTTTGGCAAAAAAAAAAAAAAAGCATATATTGATTGGTTTGCGCACAAGTTATAACATCTACACAATAGGGGATAGATTTGCGGCATTTTTATTATTATATTTTACTAATAATGGTGGCGATCTGATTTTTATCGGGACTGCGACAATATGGGGGACATATTGGACACTTTTGACACATTTTTGGGACCATTGGCATTTATACATATAGTGCTATAAAAATGCACCGATTAATGTGTAAATGTCACTGGCAAAGAAGGGGTTAACACTAGGGGGCGATCAAGGGGTTAACTGTGTTCCCTAATGTGTGTTATAACTGTGGTGGGTGGGACTCACTATAGGAGATGACAGATGGTGGTTCCCAGCTTGTAGGAACCCACAATCTGCATCTCAACTCAGAACAGAACAGGGATGTATGTGTTAATAACACACACACACACACACACACACTTACCTGTTCTGCCTCTCGTGCCCACGATCGCTCGTGGCCAGGGGTCATCGTGACCACCGCCATGACTTACAGCTACGACGGTTCGCGGGAAAGAGCCAACCTGCCGCAGTATAATGACGGCGGCTTGTCGACAAGTGGTTAAAGATAAACCAACTGATGATATCAAGCTAAAGGACTATGCCTCCTTGAGGCTGGGTTCACACTTGTTCCGACAACGCTCCTACATTGGGAGCTCATGTAGCATGACGTGTGAAAATCAATGTTTCCCTATGAGAGCTGTCTTAACTGGTCCTACACAAGTCGGTCCAACTTTGAAACTACTCCCTGTACTACTTGGTCCTACATTGATCCTACTTCAGCCCATTGAATATCATTAAAGTAGGACCAAAGTAGGAGCCTTGTCCTAACCGACTTTTACCATCTGACATGTGATTACAGCACCAGTAAAAGGAATTTATCTCACTCTGGGATTGTTTTGATTGGTCAAACAACAAGTCAGTCTATCACAAAGTAGGACCAAAGTAGTATCCTGTTCATGAAAGTAGGATGGATGTAGGACCAATGTAGGATCAATGTAGGATCAATGTAGGACAAATGTCGCAGAGAAAGTAGGATGAAAGTCGTGTAATGTAGTGTGAACCCAGCCTGATGTATTTAATCCTAAGGATTTGATTCCTACATCAGTAAGGATGAGCCTCCCCCGGTTTGGTTCGCACCAAAACTTGTGAACAGGCAAAAAATGTGTTTGAACACGTGAACATCGTCTATGGGACACGAACATATAAAAACAAAAGTGCTCATTTTAAAGGCTTATATGCGAGGTATTGTCATAAAAAGTGTTTGGGGACGCAGGTCTTGCCCCAGGGGATGTGTATCAATGCAAATTTTTTAAAAAACTGAGTTACTTACTGGTAACATCCTTTTCCAGGAGTCTGAGGACAGCACCTTAGAGAGATCCCGGCTCCTCCCCTTCCAGGAAACACTGCCTTCTTCAGATCTTAAAAGCCTCATCCTCCCACTGGCCCCTCAGTTCTTCAAGAGTACCTCCGGCCAACTGGGGAGAGGCGATTTAATTTGCATGTGTCGCGCTATATACGTTTTTCATTCATTCATTCACAAGACAACGTCATACAACAACTTCTTATCTTACCCGACGTCCTTATGTGATGAGTCCTCCAATCTCCAAACCCTGGGTGTGTAACGGTGCTGTCCTAAAAGACTCCTGGAAAAGGATGGTACCTGTAAGTAACTCAGTTTTTCCCTAGGTTGTCTTTCAGGACAGCACCTTAGAGAGGATAAGCGAGCACCTTACCTTAGGGTGGGACTACTGCCTGTAGCACCTTACGACCAAAGGCTTGGTCCTGTGCTGACAGCAGGTCTAGTCTGTAGTGCTTTACGAATGCAGCAAAACTTGACCACGTTGCCGCTCTGCAGATCTGCTCCAGCCCATTCCACTTGCGAAGTCGCTACTGCTCTAGTAGAATGTGCCCTGATTCCCACTGCAGGCTCTAATCCCCCTATCACATAAGCCTGAATATCAGCTGCTCTAATCCAACCCGCTATAGTACGCCTGGAAGCTCTAGAACATTTTCTAGCCCCTGAAAATAAAACAAAAAAGGGAATCTGTCTTCATAAACTGTCTGGTGCACTCTAAATATTGAAGGACGCACCTCCTTACGTCCAAATTATGAAAAACACTGGGTTTCAAGAAAATGTAGGTAGAATAATCTCCTGGCCCCTGTGAAACCTCGAGGCTACCTTTGGCAAAAAGGCCGGATCTGTCTTAAAAACCATACGATCCGGGAAAACTTGAAAAAAAGGAGTTCTAATTGAGAGGGCTTCGAGTTCACTTACTCGGTGCGCTGTCGTAACTGCTACCAAAAAAGCAGTCTTGAGAGATTAATTTCAAGGAGCAGGACCCCAATGGTTCAAAAGGTTCCCCTGCAAGGGCCTGCAAAACTAAAGAAAGATCCCACATGGGAAAATAGGTGATTCCAACTGGCCTCTGTCTATTTAATGCCTTAAAAAAAAAAATCTAACTATCCAGGGATCCAAGGCTAGACCTTTCTCAAGATAAACGCTCAGGGCCGACACCTGCCCCTTCAAGGTGCTGAGAGCCAACCCCTTATCTGCCCCTGCCTGTAGGAACTCTAGTACCGCTACCGAACTGCGTACACTAAAGGAGCTTTCTGAGCACCAGGAATTGAACCGTCTCCACACCTTACGGTAGATGGTTTGCGTTTCTTTTTTCCTACAATTTAGGAGTGTTGCAACAAGGCGATCTGAAAAACCTTTGCCCCTTAGCAGCTCCTCCTCAGACACCAGGCTGCAAGGTTCCACCTGTCCACATGAGGGCAGCAAACTGGACCTTGAGTGAGAAGGTTGTCCCGAACTGGTAGAAACCAGGGGGGGGGGGGGTTCTACAGCCAAATTCCTAAGAATTGAGAACCACGGTCTCCTGGGCCAATGTGGGGCAACCAGAATTAAGGTTGCGTTCTCCTGCTGAAACTTCAACACTGCAGGGATCAGAACCAGAGGGGGGGGGAGGCATAGCACCTGGAAAATGCCCATATCTGAGCTAGTGCATCTATGCCTAAAGCTCCATCGTACCTGCTTAGAGAAAAGAAGAGTTCCACTTTGGCATTCTGTTTGGAGGCAAATAGGTCCACGCATGGCATCCCCCACCTCTGGACCATCATACTGAAAACCTCCTGATTCGGGGACCAATCACCCTCCCTCCGCTAACAAATTCTGTTCCCCCTTCAGGTGTAAGGCTGACAGGGACAGGACATTAATCTCGGCCCATTTGAGAATGGTTTCCGCCAACAGCCAGAGGGAGCAGCACCTTGTACCCCCCTGCCTGTTGAGGTAGGCCACTGTCGAGGAGTTGTCCGTATGAACTCGTACGTAGTGACCCTGAAGTTCTTTCTGGAACGAGACAAGGGCCAAAGATACTGCCCTCAACTCCCTCCAATTGGAGGAATTCACCGCGTCCACTGTCTCCCAGGTGCCTTGCACCCAGCGGGGACCCAAGTGCGCTCCCCAACCTGTGCTGCTGGCATCGGTTGTGACCGTTTTGGATATTGGCAGAATCCATTCCAGGCCCTGAGATAAGTTCGCTCCCCTTCTCCACCACCAAAGGGACCGTTTGACCTGACTTGGGAAAGAGACTAGGGAATCCAATGACTCCTGACTGTGGACCCAAACCCTCAAGATGAAAAGTTGAAGAGGACAGAAATGTAGGCCCGCCCACTGCACCGCTGGAAGCGCGGAGGTCAGCAACCCCAGGGCGGACATGGCCTTTCTTATAGAGACTTGGCCGCTGCCCTACAGAAACAGCATGGCCTAGACATGTGCATTTAGTTTTGTTACGAATTCGGACGAATTTTTCATTATTTGGAAATTCGGATGCATCCGAATTTCCGAATTACAAAATTAACGAATTTAAAGAAATTCGAAAAAACACGAACGAAATTCGAAAAGAATTCGAATCGAAAACAAATTCGAATGAAAATTGAAAGCAAGTTTGAATCAAAATCTAAAAAATATAAATCGATTTCTAAAAAAAGAATACAATAAAATAGAATATAAAATAATAAAACAATAGAATGAAAATCAAAGAATAGTAAAGAACAGAATAGAATTTAATCAAATCCGGTTGAAAAAAAATTACCAATCCGGTTGAAAAAAAAATTCCAATCCGGTTGAAAAAATTTCAACCGGGTTTTCGAATTCGGTCGAAAACGATCGAATTCCGAAAACGAATTTAACTTAACTAAATTAATTAAATAACGAATAAAAACGAAACAAATTTTTTCCTTTTGCACATGTCTAACATGGCCTTGTCCACCTTTTGAATCCTCTCTGGGGGGAAGGAAGACCCTTTGCCCTGTCGAATCCAAAACAAATCCCAGGAAGGGCACCCTCTGGGACGGAATTAGGTTGGATTTTTCAAAATTTATGAGCCAAGCTTTCCAGAATGTCTCTCGCTGTCTGCAAGTCCCGGCTCAACTGCTCCGGGGAAGGAGCGAACAGGAGTAGGTCGTCCAGATATGCGACTATTAGGATTCCCCTGAGTCGCAGGAAGGCCAAGACTTCCGCCATCACAAGTAATAAAAACAGAAAACTGTAGCGCTAAAATGATGTGGAAATTAAATATATCATACAATAAAGTATCATATGAGCTATAAAGAGTGAAAATTCAAAAGTACATATATTAGAGTGTGGCATTGAAGCCCAAAAACAGTTCATAGAAATGTGAAATAACTAAAAAGTGTCTCAATCTGAGTGTCCAAATAAACGTGACAACAATGGAAGTAGTGTTGATAGCAGATCCACCACCAAAGGTAATTGAGGGGGCTTACCGGAAAGTGTGGACTCAACTAAGCGATAAACTTAATGAGTCACTGAGGCATATGTTTGATGACAATATATCTGTGGAAAAAATTACTGCGCAGGTCTTAAAAAATAAAATAAAAAATTGTGACAAAATTAAATTGTGTTGTGCTGCTGCTGCATAAAAAATGTGCGATACACATAAAATAATAGAACTCTAAAGGTATGCTGCGCTGCAAAGAAAATGTATGTATGTGAATCTATATACATATATGAACAGTATGTTCCTTCATTTGTGATAAAAAACTTTTAGTGAACCACTGGTGAGGTGAAACAAAAAGTCCAAACAGGATCACAATAGAATCTGTGAAACAAGAGTCCATATGGATCCTATAAACACCCGAAAAGTGTTAGAAGAAGAAAAGTCTGTCAAAGGCACCTCCACCTCTAATTAAAATGCCTGCTTACCAGCTCCAACTTAAAAACTGCATTTGTCTCTATACTGTGCTGCTCCTAATAGTCCTCAGCCGTCCACCTCCTCATACAGATGATCCAGATACCGATCAATGCCACATCTTTCCTTTTCAATCTGCGGCCGCTGTAATTTTCTGAGAATGCATTGCAATATGTGGAGTTGTTCTATACACAGCATTTGTACTGACCATTCCCCAAAAACATAATTTCCTGTTTGTGTGATTGTCTCACGAATTTCTCCAGAAGTCTGCCTCTCTGCTTTGACCCAGATGGATCTCAAAGCATAATCTGTGTAATCAGAAATCAGCTGACAGCCTCCATAGGCAGAACTGATTTCTGATTACACAGATTATGCTTTGAGATCCATCTAAAAGAGAAGACCGAGAGAGCCAGGCAGCACAATTAACCAAAGCCTACAGCGCTACACACAGGGATCACCGGGAGTGCCCCCCCCCAGGACCAACCACCACCAGGGTCCCAGATCACTCCTCTCCCTACCGATCACCAAGCAGGGAACAACACCCATGGAGCTATCAGGAAACAGGGAGGGGGAACACCACCCAAGGGTCCACTAACCTTAGCCTGGCTGGTGCCGTCATCCGTAGGAGCTGTCCTTGAGGCCTCTGCCTCTGACATTCCCGATCGAGGAACAGGTGATCACAGGTCTTCCAAATGCTGCCACACTAGCTGCTGGACAGACCACACCAGCCGAGTGCTAGGTCCGTTTTTCTTAGGCCGCGGAACCGGAAAACGTGCCTTGTGTCACAGTGCCTGCCCCCCTCGACCAGAACTGACATCGCCCATCATCCGGCCCAGCCTACAGAGCTCCGCGCTGGTTGAAGGGAGATCTGGACACTGCCACAGCGCCCCCTGGGCAGAATGGAAAAACGGACCTCCCGGCTTACTCTTTCTGTAAAGAGACACTGGGATGCACGCATGACAGAACAGGTAACCGCCCCCCTAGCCGACCTGCGCGCCAAATACAAAAAATGATTTTAGGGAGAGAGATCCCTGCCCCTCTCCCACGGCCTCAGCCTCCCCAGCCATCAGCCCTGGTTCCACAGCGGTGTTTCCCCACCCGGAGGAAACACCATAACTGAGGGGCCAGTGGGAGGATGAGGCTTTTAAGATCTGAAGAAGGCGGTGTTTCCTAGAAGGGGAAGAGCCGGGATCTCTCTAAGGTGCTGTTCTGAAAACAGAAGTTTTTTCGGGAGCAGTGATTTTAATAATGCTAAAAGTGAAATATTCCTTAAAATTTTGTGCCTGGGGGGGTGTCTATAGTATGTCTGTAAAGTGGTGCATCGTTCCCATGTTTAGAACAGTCCCGCAGCAAAATTACATTTCTAAAGGAAAAAAAGTCATTTAAAACTACTCGCGGCTATAATGAATTGTCGGGTCTCAGCAATACAGATAAAACTCTTTGAAAAAAAAAAAAAAAATTATATAAAATATATATATATATATATATATATATATATATATATATATATATATATATATATATATAAAAAAACACCTCCGAACCAAATAAAAAAAATTGTGAGGGTCCCCCCAAATTCCATACCAGGCTCTTCAGGTCTGGTATGGATATTAAGGGGAACCCTGCGCCACATATTTAAAAATAAGTGACGTAGGGGTCAAAATCCCCTCAAAATCCATACCAGATTTTAATTGGAACCCTGCGCTCAAAAAATCCATGCCAGACCCTCATCTGAGCACACAACCTTGCAGGCCACAGGAAAAGAGGGGGGGTGAGAGCACCCCCCTCCTGAACCGTACCAGACCACATGCCTTTAACATGGAAGGATACTTTGCGGTCTGACCCAAAAGCACCTTGTCCTTGTCCTAACAAGGGCCTCATCCCCACAACCCTTGCCTAGTGGTTGTGGGGGTCTGCAGGCGGGGCGGCTTATCAAAATCTGGAAGCCCCCTTTACCAAGGGGATCCCCAGATCCCGCCCCCCTATTTAAATTGGTAATGGTGTACATTACACTAATACACTTAAAAATAAAAAAGGATGTGTCCCAAGTTGTCTCTTGTCTTTTTTACCATTTTGACAAAAAAAAAAAAAAAAACGTCAAAATAGTAAAAAAGACAAGAGACAACTTGGGACAAATCCTTTTTTCTTTTTAAGTGTATTTTTGTGTGCGTGAACTCTCGAGAGAGGAGCCGGACTGCAGGAGTTGGGGAGTAGGCAGACCCTCCCCCCAGAGTCAATCTGCCATCCTTCTCCATGCCCCCGGGTGGCAATGGTGGGTGTGAGGGAGGGACTCCCACTCACCCCACCCACTCCGCTTGGGAGCCCAACGGGGCAGAGGGACTCCCCCTATGAGGAAGTGAGGGGGTCTAGCCCGCTCAGCCAGCCCCGCAGGTCATTCGCCTCTTTTTTAGGAGACCGCATGGCCAACGTGCGTGCGTGTTAAACCAATTTCGTGTGCGTGCAAGTGTAGTGTTTTTTTTTTGGGGGGGGGTGGGCGTACTAAGCGCAGGCGTACCTTGCATAGCACACCCACCTGGAGAGATCACCAAACTCAATTCACATGTAGCCGAGACCGGGATCCGAACCTTTGGCTGCAGAGGTGAACGCACAGTGCCAATCACGTTGAGCCACCACAGCTCTCTGCTTGGGACAGATCCTATAGGCCCCTTTTACACTGCAGCGTTTTTCGAGCGTCATTTAAGCTTTTTTCGAGCATTATTCGAGAGAAACCTCATCTGCAATCCCAATGTGCTGGTGAAGCACCGCTAAGACCCTAACGTTTTAGGGCATTTTTGCAGCGCCTCAGTGTGAAAAGGTAAGGTGTTTTTACAGCGCTTTCAATTCATTTCAATGCAGAGGGGCGTTTTTGGAGCATTTTATTCAGCGCCCAAAAGCTGCTCCAAAGATGCTGCTTGCAGGACTCAGTGTGAAAGGGTCCATTGAGATGCATGGAGAGCGTTTTATGAGCATTTTAATAGTGCTATTTTTAACGGTAAAACGCTGTAAAAACCGCTTGAGTGCGAATGGGGTCTTATTAAAAAATAAAAATATCCAGCAATGTCCCATTCAACTTCTATCCCACCGCCTGATTGACCGAAAAAATAAAATAAAAGAGGAGCAACAGTTCTGCCTCAATGGGAGGCTCCCACCAATTGACCCTTCTCTCGTTATGACAGCTGTTATATAGCTGAGGGTAGGGCCACCCAGTGATGCTAACGGGTTTCCCTGTGACATCAGAGGGGGGCAGGGTCACCCATTAACGTTGTGTGTTTAGTAACACTTTAATACCAAGTACACAAATTACTTACATAACTTTTAAAGTAAATCTTTAAAGCATTTTGCTGCCCCCCACCCCAGGCACGCACGCACACACACCATACATTATATCTGTGCTCCACTAGGCTTTAATGGGTATGATGCTTAACCGCTTAACGACCGCCGCATGTATATGTACGTCCACAGAATGGCAGGTACAGGCAGATGGACATGCGGGTCACGTGTCCGATCGCTACATGCGGTGGTCGGGAAGCCTCTGAGAGCGATCCGCGATGAGGGGGTCGACTGTTCGTTTCTGTCTGCCCCCCTCACGATCGCTCCCAGCGAATCCGCTCCCCCCATCTGCCCGCCCTTTGCCTGTGTAATGTAAACACAGGCAGAGGATGTGATGTCACCTCTCCCCTTGGCGGTATTTTCGTTCCGGCAAGAGGAGAGAAGACATCACAAGTGAGTTGCACAACACTACACTGACACCAGTACACATAGGCACACTTAACCCCTTCATATCACCCCCCCCCCACCCCCCTATCACAGTGTCACTAATAGCAGTGATCATATATTTACTGATCACTGCATTTAGTGTGACAGGCAGTTAGTGTTAGGTCCAGGGTAGCCCCCTACCCCCCTCTAATAAAGGTTTAACCCCTTGATGACTGCCCCAGTTAACCCTTTCACCCCCTATTGCCAGTGTCATTAAGCGATCGGTTTTCTGATCGCTGTATTACTATTTTTTTATATTGCGATTTTTTTTTTTAATAAAGACATGTGGCTGAATACATTTTGGCCTAAATGTTTGAATAAAATTTAGTTTATTCGATTTTTCTTATAACAAAAAGTAGAAAATATAATTTTTTTTCAAAATTTTCGTTTTTTTTCCGTTTATATCGCAAAAAATAAAAATCGCAGAGGCAATCAAATACCATCAAAAGAAAGCTCTATTTGTGGGAAGAAAAAAGACGCAAATTTAGTTTTGGTACAACGTTGCATGACCGCGCAATTACCAATTAAAGCAGCGCAGTGCCAAATTGTAAAAACACCTTTTGGGCATTTTGCAGCATATTGGCCCGGGGCTTAAGTGGTTAAAGTGATCATTTAACGTATCTATCTTTTACAGAGAAAGATAGCAAATATGGCGTTATTCTGCATTGCGCTGTATAATGTACTATTGCTGGGATTTGTAGTCCTCTATAGCTGGTGGTATTTTCCATTGCACTGTATAATGATTATACTGCGCAATGCAGATTACCACTGACCAGTTATAGAGAAACTACAAATCCCAGCAATAATACATTATACAGCGCAATGGAGAATACCAGCAGCTATTGAGGAACAACAAATCCCAGCAATACATTATATAAAACGCAATGCAGAATACCAGCAGTTGAGGACTACAAATCCCAGCAATAATACATTATATAGGCTGCTTAATATATTATTGCAGGGATTAGGTGTTTTTATAAACAGGAAACAGTAAAACAGGTCCCTCTTACCCGTTTCTGAAGCCTTGTAAGTCACAGCGGCTCTGCGGGTGTGTGTCCAGCCTGTGTGGTGAGTGCGGCGTGGACTCGTCCTTCTGATGCTGCTCGCAGCGGCAACCCACACACACTGCTGCCCCCCCAGGAAAAACCACCCCACTCCATTAGTACAGACCCCCCCTCAGGAAAAATCTCCTGCCTCCATTAGTACAGACTCCCCATAAATCACCCCCCATTAGTACAGACCCCCCCAGAGGACAAACCACCCCCCCCTCCATTAGCAAAGACCCCCTTCCATTAGTAAAGACCCCCCCCCGGACAAACCACCCCCTCCATTTGTACAGACCCCCCCCCACAATCCATTTGTACAGACCACCCCCCACAAACCACGGTCACCCCCCTCCATTAGTACAGAGGTCACCATAACCCCCCCCCCCCCCACCCAGGCAGCAGCTGGAGAGGAGAGGACAGTGTGCTGCTGCTCTGCCAGGTGGAGCACTCGAAATACCACGGCGGTGGAGAGCTCAGCCTCAGACAAGGAGAGGAGGACGGAGCGGAGCACTCTGGCGCTTGAGCGCCTCCACCTGTGGCGCCTGGGTGAACTGCACCCCGCGCGGCACACTCATAGTAGAAACGGCCCTGCTGGATTTGCTGGTCTGAGGTCTCGTCCCGGCGGCCACAACTGATTTTCCGCCGTTTCCCCTGTCTGGTGCCAATGTTGCCTTGCGCTGGCCCTGCACGCGGTCGGCCTAGGCACCATCGGACTTTTGTTGCCGAAAAGTTTGTCCGTTTGCAAAGAGAACTTATGTCCGATGAAAACCTGAAAAAGTTTGTCTGATGGAGCATACACACGGTCGGATTTTTGGGAAAAACTTGCTCATTTTGAAGTTTGTTGGCAAAAAGTCAGACCGTGTGTATGGGGCTTTAGACTATTCAGAATACAAATGCAAGATAGTAAATTCACATTTCATTTGTATTTGACAGATCATTTCTTACATCAATTACATTTTAGAAACATTAGAACAACATTCAGATTAACACTTACTTGCAGCATTGGGCGTTGCTTGGAAGTAAATAAGTGCAATACAAATAATGACTATCCTCTGCATGGTGTCTGCTTGACCTGTTCACAGCTTCAGCATTAACAGCTTCAATAGCTTGATTAGTAAAAGCTGATGATTTATAGTCCATTGTATATCAGCTGACTGCCCAGAACTGCACATTTCAGGAAAGTAACTGTTTCCTGTAGGGTCATTCAAATGCCGAGAAATTCATTATTGTGAAATTTTAAGGCACAACTTCAGCCTTATTTTTACTCTTGCACAGTTATACATGCTTCTCTCCTCTACTGAAATAGCGTACACTGATTTCACTGCACACTGTGAGCTTTTCAAAGTCATGGAGTTCTGGATCTTTTAACCACTTCTGGACTGCCCCATGTATTAGGGATGTCACATGATCTCTTTAATTCAAGACACATATGAATTACACAGGTTCTGATGGTGATTTATTGCAGATAAGGCACCAAGTGAGTTTAAAGTGGTTGTAAACCGCATATACATTTTTTTTTTTTTTTTAGAACCTGCAAGGCAAAATACATAATGAGCTTATATGCACCGCATAATAGCTCATTATGAAATACTTACCTCTGAACGAGGAAAGTAGAACTTACCTGGTCCACGCCAAACGAGATGTCATCTTGACTCGGCGTGTCTTCCGTGTATCGCCGCTCCAGGGCTGTGATTGGCTGGAGCGGCGATGATGTCACTCCCGCGCGTGCGCGCAGGAGATTTCAAAACGGCAGGGTCCAGCGGATGCCGGTCCTTTCGCTGTGGATTCCCCCCTGCGCATGCGCCGCTGCAATCAGCGGCACATTGCGAGGGGAATATCTCCCAAACCGTATAGGTTTAGAAGATATTCTTTATACCTACAGGTAAGCCTTATTATAGGCTTACCTGTAGGTAAAAGTGAAAAAGTGGGTTTACAACCACTTTAATTACCACCTTAATCAGCCACAGAACCTGTGTAATTAATGTGTGTCCTGAATTAAGATATGTGTAAAGTGTCCTTTGCGTGTCCTGTAGTGTCCTGTAGTGTATCAGAATTACAAATAAATTGTGTCAAATGTGAACTAAAACCAACAGCAAAACCTAATAGTGTTCACAATACACAAAAATAGAAATAAAGAGAGTGTTCTTGCACAGTAATGTAATATCACTAATATCAATAAATATATAATCCAAGGATTGTGATGAATAAATAATCTAAATAAAATCCAAAAATTGTGATAAAAGAAAGTCCAAAAAATTGCATATATAAGTAACTCTTTAAAGGGTCACTAAGGGAAATTAGCTTCCTTTACCCTAAAGCAGTCCTGGTTTCATGTCCTCATTTTCCGTTTTTGCTGTAATTCTTCTCTGTTCTGCACACTTCCTGGTTGTGTGTTTCCTTATGAAAAAAGTACTGGGGGAGGGGCGTGTGCAGGCTCTAGCAGGACAGTCATGTCAGCCTAGTGCTCTGCTTCATGAGGAAAGAAAGCCGCGGATAACTCGCTTCCTAACTGGTCACAACTGGACAAAAACCCAGTCATTAACTACAGGAAGGTGAGGGGAACATTTTAATGTATAATGATGCTGGGTGGCTCAAGAAATAGAGCTAAAACGACACTTGTCAGCAGCGTGCAGCAGACCAAAGGCTCAGTTAAGGTGCCAGTCACCTCAGAGAGGCTCCCCTCAGGTAAGGGGAAGAAACAAACAGCTAAAACAGCCAAACCCATGGCTTCTCTGACTAACCTCACCTCAGATAGTGAGGATGAAGACACGGCTGCTATTTCACAAACTGTACCACAAGACAACACAGTTTCTGCGGGATTAATTAATCAATTTGAAAAAATGCTCCGCAAAGCATTAAAGCAGACATCTGACCAGATTAGGGAATTGGGTACTCGTACAGAAGCACTGGAAACTAAAGTGGAGGACATTGAAACCTACACCCATGAATGCCTAACAGAAATAGACTCCCTAAAAGAAGAGAACCTAATGCTACAGAGCAGATTAGAAGAATTTGAAAACCGTGCCAGGAGATCTAACTTAAGATTTAGGGGCATCCCAGAGTCTGTGGTGGACCTTCAGTCCACCATAATGGCTCTATGTCAGGAACTACTTCCAGGCATTGCAGTGGAACGTTTGGAGATGGACAGAATACATAGGGCACTCTCCCCTAAAAAGGTAGATGGCCCACCCAGAGACACAATAGCGAAGTTCCATTTCTACAAAACCAAGGAGCAAATTTTGGCGACAGCAAGGGAGAAAGGGATCCTGTCTTTCCAAGGCTACAATTATCAAATGTTTGCAGACATATCACAACTAACCATTGCCAAGAGAAGAGCAATGAAACCTCTCTTGATCGAATTACAGCAGCGTAACATAAAATATCAATGGGGCTTCCC
Source organism: Rana kukunoris (assembly GCA_029574335.1). NCBI lineage: Eukaryota > Metazoa > Chordata > Amphibia > Anura > Ranidae > Rana > Rana kukunoris. The sequence goes on from CM056056.1 coordinate 143,869,191, forward strand.
TTTCTCCCTCCGTTTCACGATTCAAGGGACCAAGATAGTCTGCAGAACACCCGACCAACTACACCAGGCCCTAGTAGACTTTAAAATCATTGATCAACCCTCCTCGGCTTCCACCTCACGCAGAAGATCAGCACCAACCTCTTCTAACAACCACTCCATCCAACAAGAATCGAATGGCGGACCCCACCAATCCACCAAGCGCGGCAGATTCGCACCACAGACCCAGGATCAAGAAGACACAATGGACTGAACTTCTCACACTGCCACTTAACTCTTCCTCTCAATTTAGGCTAAGTAATTGTCTGTCAACAGGTACTGTGTTGGTCCTATTCCCCTGTAGACAATCCCACCTCTTTTTCCTTTTCTCTTTATATTAGGTCTTGACACCAGTAAAGGTGATATAAACACCTTCCTGATCAATCATTTATTATAACCTCGGCAGAAATGAGTGCTTATGTCTTGTCCTTAGTATGAAATGTTTACTCCTAGTTGTCGCATATTACATGTCACAGGTGATTGCCTATGATGATAACCTGGTATTGCCTCTCCTTTCCGCATGGACCACTATAAACTCTTCCTCACAAATGCCCAGGTGCCCTATTGTCACTCTTGCATACTTCCGTCTAAAACACTATTTGAGGCCCTTATTTAAACCCCTGATCATATGTACTAATCTGTTGGCTATCACCTGGAGTGACCCTATGGACTTGACATCTTCCCCCCTGAATTGCATACCCTGCAAGACACTAAAAAAGGCCCTGCCAAATTCCGAGATTTTACATAGGCATAGGAATCCCTCTGCATTTAAAATACACTTCTATATTATTGAATGCGGCTTTCTGACTCGTGGAAAAAACACGCGTCTCAACCAGTCCACCTCAGATCCCCAAACTAATATGTGGGGATTTGGGAGGGACCCTCTATCCTTTGGTGAGGGATCTTTTCCCTCACTACGGGCACACCCCGAATGCTTATTCAGTGATTTGTTGTTCAAATATGCATTAATCTACAATGTATTCTCTCTTTCATTTGAGTCTACCTATCCTGGATCCTCATCTTTCCTTTCCCTCACCCCATCCGCATGGAGCGACCTGGGCCATCCCCGTCCGAGGAGGCAAGGTAAGATAAAACTTTTGGTTTGGCTGCCATGGCACCCTTAAACTTGATTTCACTTAATGTACAAGGGTTGAACATACCGCAAAAACGTACGAAGGCCTTTAGGCTCTTTCAATCCAAAAAGGCTCACATTGTCTGCCTACAGGAGACACATTTTACCCCTAACACCACTCCTAAATACTTCAACGCTGCATACCCACAAGTATATACGGCTTCAGCCCCAGTTAAGAAGAGAGGTACCCTGATTGCCTTCCACCGATCTACCCCATTTACCTTGAACACGGTACTCAGAGACCCTGAAGGTCGATACCTGATCCTAACAGGATACATCCTAGACACACCGGTAACAGTAGTATCATACTATGCCCCTAACCTTAACCCCATGCCGTTCTTATCACACCTTCTTCAAACTATCAATGCCCATAAAATGGGCTCTCTCCTAATATGCGGGGACTCGAATCAGGTTCTGCTTCCCTTTCTTGACAGATCTCCTTACGTACCACCGAAATATCAGACCAAATGGACTCTGTCCACTCTCCTGTCTAAATATAACTTAGTGGATTCCTGGAGAGAACTGAACCCCACGAAACGTAACTACACCTACTTTTCTAACCCCCACCAATCACATAGCCGGATAGACCACATATTATTGTCAATTGGAATGCTGCCAGAAGTTCTCAATTCTGTTATAATACCCATTCCCTGGTCAGATCACGATGCTGTATACACAACAATTGCATCAACTATTCCTAAAAAGACCGACCCGACCTGGTATATGCCTGATATTTTGCTCAAACATCCCTCCTACTGTCTGGAAATCGAGCAGTCCCTAAAAGATTACTTAGATCTCAATATGTCCCCAGAAATATCTGCTCTCACGCTTTGGGAAGCCCATAAACCGGTACTGAGAGGGGTAATTCAAAGACAACTTGGGATCCTCAAAAAGGCACGTAGACAATTAGCACTGAAATTGGAAACGGAATTCAACCTTGCCCACCTAGCCTTTCAAAATAACCACTCCCCCCACGCTAAAAATCGCCTAGATAAAGCACGCCTCGAATTTGACCTATTTCTTACGGACTCTGCAAATAAAGCTTTAGACAGATCCAAGCACACATTCTACAAAACAGCTAATAAAACTGGTGCAAACCTAGCTAGGACACTTAATTCAATCAACAAATCTTATACACCAATAAAACTGAAACTAGCTAACAACGTTATCTCCAGCAACCCACTTAAAATTGTGCAGAAATTCAGTACTCACCTGAAAAAACTATATGCGGAAACTAATACATTTGACGAATCGGTAGCCGACACCTTTTTCTCGCAATTCCAATTGCCCCGAATGTCTGATTCCCAAAAGACACAACTAGATGCGCCTATTTCGCAAGAAGACGTAACTAGAGCAATCAAGGAACTCAAATTAAACAAGCGGCCCGGACCTGATGGATTCACAGCCCGATACTATAAAGCACTCTCTGAACTAATCTCCCCGAGGCTTGCGGAGGCCTTTAACGACCTTTTAAAACTGAAATCATTTAGACAGGAATCACTTTTGGCCACAATCTGCATTATTCCCAAGCCACAGACAGACAATACCCTCAGTGAAAATTACCGGCCCATATCTATGCTAAATACGGATATCAAACTTCTAGGTAAAATTCTGGCGAATCGCTTAAACAACATAATTGGAACCCTGATCCATCGCGATCAGGTAGGTTTCATCCCCAACCGGCAGGCAGGAGATAATATCAGAAGGGCGAGCCTATTGGCTCACATTGCCAAGAAGAGAGGAATCCCTGCTTGCTTCCTCTCTCTCGACATAAAACAGGCGTTCGACTCTGTATCCTGGTCCTACTTTAAGTATACCCTTCAAAAATGGGGCTTTGGCCCCAACTTCATGAAATGGATCCTAGAATTATACAATAGCCCGAAGGCATATGTAAAGTATGCAGGATATAGATCGGACACCTTCTCCATTAACAGGGGCACGAGACAGGGATGTCCTCTCTCCCCCTTATTATTTGCCCTCCTCATAGAACCGCTTGCACAAAAGATCAGGTCAGACCCAACAATACTGGGCATAGAAATAGGCGGACACAAGCATAAACTATGCATGTTCGCTGACGACATTCTCCTTTTTCTTGCATCGCCCCAGGTAACAGGACCTAACCTTATGCTAATTCTTAAAAAATTTGCATCCATTTCAGGACTAGTCGTTAACCCTAAAAAATGTCTCGCACTAAGCATTTCGCTTACTTCCTTAGAGTTAAATGCAGCCAAATCCGGTCTACCTTTCGTATGGGCAACTAAGAGTATTCCCTATTTAGGAACAAACCTTACAACATCAATAACGGATCTATTCTCTTCCAACTACCCTATTCTCCTAAAACAGATATCAAGCCTCCTGAATTCCTGGGCCCATCTACCCCTATCATGGTTTGGCAGAATCAACGCAGTCAAAATGACTATATTACCGAAATTATTATATTTATTAAGAGTGCTCCCCGTCCCAATCCCATCATATTACTTCAGGATATTACAAAGAAGAGTTTCCGCCTTTACGTGGGGATCCACTAGGCCTAGAATAAAAACTCAAATCCTGCATCTATCTAAGGATAATGGTGGAATGGGGCTGCCCAACTTTATAAACTACTATAAAGCGGCACAACTTGCAAACCTAGTAAAATACCACGACAAATGTGAGCCCCCTCTTTGGGTATCAATTGAAGCGGTAGAGTCTGACCCCATCGCAATTTCTAATGTACTATGGATCCCCCCTAAAGCTCGTAAACACTTACTGAACCCCATCACCAAACACTCACTCTCCCTCTGGGACACAGTAAAGACTAAATATCTTCTCCAATCCCCCCATGTTCCTCTTTTATCGTTTCATAAAAACCCTGCGTTCTACCCTGCTTGGATCTATCCCAATACCTTTAAAGAGTGGGTGTCAAAAGGATGTACATGCTTACATGACTTTATAGACTCTTCTTCCTTTTTATCCTTCACCACCATCAGTGCAGCGCACGACATACCACAGACCGAAATATTTAGGCATCTACAAATTAAAAATTTCTTTAAGCCATTTGTTGATGCTTCACCCACGCCAACATGTATATCCACCTTTGAGAATTTCTGTAAGAATGACCCCCACGCTAGAGGAATAATATCCTCCTTATACTCACAATTAACAGCTTGCTCTATCAGTGGGAAGCTTCCTTATGTGAGTAAATGGGAGAGGGACCTAGAACAAGAACTAGTACCTTCTGAGTGGAAACAGATCTGGAACAGCATTAAATCAGCATCCATGAACGAATCAGCCATTGAAACGAATTACAAAGTACTCACTAGATGGTACCTAGTACCCGCCAGGGTTGCGAAATACGTACTGAATTACCCTGATCTTTGCTTCAGGGGTTGTTCAACTCCAGGGACATACCTTCATGTTTGGTGGTCGTGCCCAAAAGCCCTATCATTTTGGTCGGAAATTTTTCAAATTATCTCCATTATCTCGGGGAAAACAATCCCCTTAGATCCTAAAACAGCGTTATTAAATCTAAAACCTGATAATCTCCCACACAAACAGTTCAAACTAATCATACAACTTCTTACTGCTGCAAAACAAACCCTTGCGAGAGCATGGAAAACCCCTAATTTATCACTAAATAAAGTCACAAATAGAATGAACACAGCAATGTCCCACGCCAAGATGGTGGCTATTGACATGGACACGACCACCGGATTTGAGAGTTTATGGAAACCCTGGATAACATATGCTTTTCCGAACGCATTTAATAATGAAGTTGTATTGCCATGGTAGTCCAGCCAAACTGGCACCCCCCCGCTCAAGCCTCTCTCCGGCGGCGGAGATCAGGTCGCTCCTGCGGATTCCCCTCCCCCTACCCCTTCTTCCCTTTCTCTCCCCCTCCTTTGAACTCTTGTTCTCAAATTAACAATTCCTATGTTCATGTTTGTTGATACAAAGTTGTATATTGTTGAAATTTCTTGAACCTATATAGCAGAACCCTAGAACAGGACATAACCCTGGATTTAGCCCAGATCAGACTGGTTACACGGCTTATCCCTTAATCGATCCAGGGTCGATAGTTAGTTAGTCACATAGCTAGTCAGCTAGTCATTTAGTTAGTCAGTTACTATATTTGCTTATTCACTTTGCCACCAATGACTTTGTATGCATTGTTTAATTACCTGTAAATTGTCTCTCTTGTAACCAAAGATATTTAGGTTTACATGTCAAGAAGTTTCTCTTATGATGTATACCCTCTATTGTACCCTTTTTTCTTCTCTCATTGTTGTTATGCACTTGTACATTCTTTATCACATAAATAAAGATATTTTGACAAGAAAAAAGTACTGGGAGCTTTCTCTCTGTGGTCTCTAATCAAGGATGTGTGATTACTGAGGGCCAGATTCAGGTACATCTGCGCATTATTGGACCGGCGTAGCGCACCGCCTTTACGTTAGACTTGCGCAATGTAGCCGCGTAATCACCCTATTCTCGTAGCTTTTGCGCAGAAAATTGCGCATGCGTAACGTTATTTCAGAGGCGTAAGGCGGAGTATTACAAATTGGGAAGGACGTGGGCGCGTTACATTGAAATGAGCCGTGACCCCATGCAAATGAAGGGCCGGCCGGCTCGCGCATGCGCGCTTGAAGCAGACCATGGTCAGCACCTCTGTGCGCATGCTCACAACTCGGGAACGGCGCAATGAGTGAAATTGGAAGTGGACCCGGGCAACTTAGTGAACTACGCAGACAGCATAAATAGACAGACACAAACGCACTTCCTTTGCAAAAGTACATCCCTTTGTATCCCTCCCTATACAGCAAGGTGCTTTTGTTTATTAGCGTTTGTTTGTTTGTGACGTGTCTTTGAGATATTTGGGGACTGTTTTGCAGAGTGATTTTTGTCTTTTATGTGTTTTCTTTGTTGTTATTTTGTTTAAATTATATTTTTGCTGGGCATTTTTTATTTTTGCTCGTCATTTATTTATTTTTTTGGTTCTGTTTGTGTATGATTTTGGAATGTGGGGGTGATATTCCTGCAGGAAAAGGGGTGTCACCCTCATTTGTGGTGGAGAAGTGAAACCCAGGTCTGTGTGAATGGTGTATGAATGTACAGTGACATAATTGGAGCGTGGCATGGCGTTGCTGCTCACAAGTCCTGCATGGTGGGCTTGTGCCAATCCAATGTGATGAGGATGTGATGTGTCTGTGCTAGGGACCACAGTGGTGTGCATGCATGCATTCTCATTGTGCCATGATTAATGTGTGTGTTTAACGTGCAAAGATGCATATGTGAGCTGGAATGAGATGGGGTCATGAGAGTCACCTTGAAGGGAAAAGACAGGAGGATGTTAGTAGTGCATGTGCCCCTTGTGATGTGTGCATCATGGGGGGGGGGCAGTCATGCCTGCCACCCATGTCACTCACCAACCAGCCAGCTGTCCCCATACATGTTCTGTTCGAAATCTGTGGGGATGGGGCTATGATTGTATATGTAGCTGTCATGGGTGTCATGGGTAGTGTCATGTGTTGGGCTGCTGATGTCCTCCTGCAGGGTTGTGGTTAATTCCATGATGGCATGAGGGGTGAATCTGAAGATGCGAGACACCTCAGAATCACTCATGCCAAAGATGTCTATGCATGTGTGATATATCAAGTGAAGAGTGAGGGGCTTGTATCAGATAAGAATATTGTATTAGATTAGATTAAATTGTAAAGTTTATATAAGCAAATAAAAAATAAATAAAAAAAACATCTCCCGTGCCCTCCTCAGTGCCCTCCTCAGTGCCCTCCTCCTTCTTTGCTCATCTAAAGTCAGTAGTATAGCTATGAGCATGGATGCCACTGGCATGTTGGCATACAGATTGTTGGGCAACACGTGTGACTGCTGAGCTCCTCACTAACAGTGTTGCTTTATCTGACATGTAGACGATTTTTCTCTTTTTAGACCAGCTTTTATATGGTCTAATTTTAGACGGGACATTTTGCTGTTGCGCACACTGCGTAGCCTGCGCTGCCCCAACGTTCTTTTGTGGATCCCCGTAAGTCCCTCATTAGCATATTTGACTAGCAAATCAATGGTCTGTCTAGCGCAGTTTTGCGCGGACGGATGCGCCTGTCTAACGAAATTACGCTGGACAAAAAAAAGTAGATTTCTTGCGTATCTCGTTTTGGGGATGGCATGCATCGAAATGCACGCGCACATTTAGACTTAAGCACGCGCATCTCCTGTTGCGCAGGCGTAATTGCTCTGTGAATCTGGCCCTGTGTCTAAAACCCCTCAGAACCAGTTTAATTTTAAAGGCACATTATATGATTGATTGTTATCAATCTTTGATCATTTTTAAAAGTAATCAGTTAACTATTATGTCTCTATATCCTGTAAACAGTAATGCGGCGTACACACGATCATTTTTCGGCATAAAAAAACCAATGTTTTTAAAAACGTAATTTAAAATGATCATGTGTGGACTTCACATCGTTTTTCATCTTCTGAAAAACGCCAAAAAAAAAAATTCGAGCATGCTGCATTTTTCAATGTCGTTTTTTAAAAATTTCGTTTTTTGGGTTGTAAAAAATGATCTTGTGTGGGCTAAAACGACGTTAAAAATTACGTTTTAAACCCGCGCATGCTCAGAAGCAAGTTAGGAGATGGGAGCTTGAATGGAACTTCCCCTTTAGACTGCCGTAGTACGTGTTGTACGTCACAGCGCTTTGCTCATCATTTTTTTTAAAACGATAGTGTGTGGGCAATGTCATTTTTAATGATGAAGTTGGAAAAACTTTTTTCTACATGCTGAAAAACAAAATTTTTTTTTTTTCATGCCGGAAAACGATCGTGTGTACGTGCCATTATTTCAGCAAAAGGGAGCTGCGGTGGCTCAACGCGATTGGCACTGCGCTGATAAGCCGTTCACCTCTGCAGCTAAGGGTTAGGATCCCGGTCTCGGCTGCATGTGAATTGAGTTTGGTGGTCTCAGCCTGGCTCCTGGTGGGTGTGCTATGCGAGGTAAGCCTGCGCTTAGTACGCCCACCCCCTCCCACAAAAACCACCACACTTACACACACTCCTGCAGTCCGGCTCCTCTCTCGAGTACACGCACAAAATACACTTTAAAAAAAACAAAAACTCCTTTAACCACTTGACCACTGGGCACTTAAACACCCTTAATAACCAGACCAATTTTTCTTCATTATAAAATTTTGCAAAAAAGTTATTTTTCTTCATAAATTTGGCCTAAAATGTATACTGCTACATATCTTCGGTAACAAAACAAAAATGAAAATGGATATTATTTAGTCTGGGTGAAAGTTATAAGGTCTACAAGCTATGGTACCAATTACTGAAAATTTATCACTTTGATTATACCTGATGTACTGACAGCCTCTCTCATTTCTTGAGACCCTAAGGCCGCGACCGGCGGGGAGACATGTCCGCTGAAACATGTCCGACGGACCATTTTCAGCGGACATGTCTCCTCGGATTTTGGTCCGATGGCGTGTACACACCATCGGACGAAAACCCCCCCCAACTGAGGACGCGGTGACGTGGCGGTGACGCCGCCACGTCACCACTCCAGGAAGTAAAATACTTCCACGCATGCTTCAAATCCATTCGACGCATGCGGGAGATTTATGTCTGCTGGTTAGGCGTACTAACCAGTGGACATGTCCAACGGACAGGTTTCCAGTGGACAAATTTCAAAGCATGCTTTGAAATTTGTCCGCTGGAAAAACCTGCCCGCTAGATCGTACACACGATCGGATATGTCCGCTGAAACTGGTCGGCGGACCAGTTTCAGCGGACATGTTCGATCGTGTGTACGCGCCCTTACATGCCAGAAAAGTAAAAATACCCCCCAAATGACCCCTTTTTGGAAAGAAGACATTCCAAGGTATTTAGAAAGAGGCATTGTGAGTTTTTTGAAGTTGTAATTTTTTCCTACAATTCTTTGAAAAATCAAGATTTATTTTATTTTTATTTTTTTTTCCACAAAATTTTCATATTAGCAGGTTATTTCTCACACACAGCATATGCATACCACAAAATACATCCCAAAACACATTCTGCTATTCCTCCCAAGTATGGCGATACCACATGTGTGAGACTTTTACACAGCGTGGCCGCATACAGAGGCCCAACCTGCAGGGAGCACCATCAGGCGTTCTGGAGCACCCAGGCCAATTCTGACATTTCTCTCCTACATGTAAAAATCATCATTTATTTGCTAGAAAATTACATGGAACCCCAAAACATTATATATGCTTTTTTAGCAAAGACCCTAGAGAATACAATGGCGGTCGCGCATTTGTATTTGCACAGCAATTTTTCGAACGCATTTTTTTTTGGAAATAAAAAAGTTTTGCGCTTTTAAAAAAAAAATATTAAAGTTAGCCCAATGTTTTTGCATAATATGAAAGATGAAGTTACGCCGAGTAAATAGATACCCAACATGTCACCCTTCAATATTGCACACGTTTGTGGAATGGCGCCAAACTTTGCTACTTAAAAATCCCCATAGGTGACGCTTTAAATGTTTTTACTGGTTACATCTTTTTTGATTGCTCTCACTCTAACGTTCGCAGCGGTACCTCACATGTGTGGTTTGAACACCATTTTCATAATTGGGGGGGGGACTTACGTGCACATTTGCTTCTGTATACGAGCATGTGGGAACAGGGGCGCTTTAATAAAAAATAAAAAAATGTATTGTTCATTTTACTTTATTTATTTTAGTTTGACACGTTTTTCCCCAAAAATAAATGTTTTGATTACTTTTATTCCTATTACAAGGAATGTAAACATCCCTTGTAATAGGAATATAGCATGACAGGTCCTCTTTACAGTGAGATATGGGGTCAATAAGACCCCACATCTCACCTCTAGGCTGGGAAGCCTGGAAAGAAAAAACGATCCTGGCTTTGATCGTAGCGATGAGTCGGAAGAAGCACCGGAGGGCAAAGGGAGTGGGGACTTCCCCTTTTGCCTCCCATAAGAACAATTAAGAGGCGGAACAGCCGCCATGATCGTTCTTATGGTGTAGAGAATCACCGGCTGAAAAAAATGATATCTGAATGATGCCTGTAGCTGCAGGCATCATTTAGATATCCCTGCACAAAGTCAAGGACGTCATATGGCGTGGGCGGGAAGTGGTTAAAGCGCATTGTTTTCCCCAGAGTATTTTCTGGGTATTGCAGAGTATTGGCCGGGGTATTGCAAAATATTGGTCGGGTATTGCAGAGTATTGTGCAGGGGGTATTGCAGAATATTGTGCATGGGGTATTGCAGAGTATTGTGCGGGGGTATTGCAGAGTATTGTGCGGGGGTATTGCAGAGTATTGTGCGGGGGTATTGCACAGGGGGTACTGCAGAGTATTGCGCATGGGGTACTGCAGAGTATTGCGCAGGGGGTACTGCAGAGTATTGCGCAGGGGGTACTGCAGAGTACTGGCAGGAGGTACTGCAGAGTACTGGCAGGAGGTACTGCAGAGTACTGGCAGGGGTACTGCAGAGTACTGGCAGGGGGTATTGCAGAGTATTGTGCAGGGGGTATTGCAGAGTATTGTGCAGGGGGTATTGCATAGTATTGCGCAGGTGGTATTGCAGAGTATTGCGCAGGGGATATTGCAGAGTATTGCAGGGAAGTAAGAGTATTTCAGGGGTTAATGCAGGGATGGCTGAGCAGGGATGGCTGGATCTGTGACTGCAATAGTCACACATCCAGCCACAGCGCTGCTGACACCCGCGCTCCCCCCTCTCACACTGTACCGATCAGTACAGAGAGAGGAGGGAGGGACCGGCGTCATCAAATGACGCAGGTTTGTTTACATGTGATTGCTCCGTCATTGGACGGAGCGATCACATGTAAACGTGGTAAACGGCCACTATCAGCGGCAATTCACAGCGATCCGTGATGCGCCGGGTCCTCTGGACCCGGCGGTCACGGACATTCCCATGTACACTCCCCAGGGGGCGCGCGGGAGCGTGACTCTTGGAGGACATTATATAACGTCCTCCCAGAGTTAAGCAGCCACCTTGCCGCCATTATTTGACGGCGGCTGGTGGTTTAGTGGTTAAGTAAAAATCTATAAGAATGTTCAATAAGAAATAGGAATAAGAGAAAACTAAATATCGTACTGTAAGTCCATGTAGTCCTCCACAGAGCGTCTGCATTCTAAGTTTCTCAATATTTCATGAAAATAGTCTCAGGCGCCGTACACACGGCAGAGAACCTCGACGGGCAGAACACATCGTTCCGCCCGTCGAGGTTCTCTCCCGGCCGTCGAATTCGGCGACCCGCCCGTCGGGAATGGCAACCAGCCATTCTTCCAGGCGGGCCGTCGAGGAAATAGAGAGCGTGCTCTCTATTTCTGCTCGACGGGCTTCCCGACGGGAAGCTCGCTGAGACCGTACACACGGCCGAGGTCCTCGCTGGAATGTGCATTCCAGCGAGGTTCTCGCTGGTTTTCAGCGAGAACCTCGGCCGTGTGTACGCCGCCTCACAGAACTCTCACCTCATACATATGAAGAAAACCGCATCAATTTATAAAGATGACATTCGACCTCCATAGAGAACCATTCAACAGCATCTTATTAAGGCTTCTCTGGCTCTAAATGGTCTCCTTGAATCCATCCACTGAACCAACCTAAAAACATTGATCCGACATGCAGCAACTCTCACAAGTTGCATGTGCAATGTAAGGCTAGGTTGCAAATTCTATTGCGAATTTGAGCCGTTGCGATTTCTCAAATTCGCAAGTCATGTAAATTACATAGTTTAACATTAGTGCAGTTCGCACCAATGCCTTGCTAATATAAGCTAAGAAAAAAAGGTCCCGTGCGAGTTTGATACGTGTGCGATGCAAATTCAGCTCTATATAGAAAAAATAAAAAAAATAAAAAAATTCAGCTCTATAGACTGGCATTCCCTGAAATCGCGGCAACATCGTGGCAAAAACGAAGCTGCAAATTTTACCACGATTTTTAATTCGCAGCAGTATGAACCTAGCCTAAGCGTCTGCTGTGTGTACTAAAGAGGCATTCAGCTGGACTTAAAGTGGAAGTAAACCCTTCAATTTGATAGTTACAAAAAAATGTTAACATTCCCGGCATGCCGGAAATGCTAGCTGTCACATTTGTTTGTGCTCTCAACCAAACTGCCAAACCATCCAATGGCTGGTTTCATAACAGGTCACATGTACAGCATCATGGCAGTTTCAGATTAAACAGAGGTCAAGATGGCCGCTTCCTTGGCTGAAAACGATAGGAGGGTTTACTTCCACTTTAAGAGTGGATACAGGATAATATTACAAATCCAAAAAAATCAACCGATTTCTCGTCAATCACCGAACTTCACTAGGTTGGTTCAATTAATGGATTATACCTGCAGAGGATCAGTCCAGGAGACCATAACGGCCATTTAGAGCCAGAGAAGCCTTAATAAGATGCTGTTGAATGGTTCTCTATGAAGGTCGAATGTCATCTTTATAAATTGATGCGGTTTTCTTAATATGTATGAGGTGAGAGTTCTGTGAGACTAGTTTCATTAAATATTGAGAAAATTATAACGTAGACGCTCTGTGGAGGACTACATGGACTTACACTACTATATTTAGTTTTCTCTTATTCCTATTTCTTATTGAACATTCTTATAGATTTTTACTTGAAGAGTTAAACATTCTTATAGATTTTTACTTGAAGAGTTACTTAGTTACTTAGCAATTTTTTGGACTTTCTTTTATCACAATTTTGGATTTTATTTAGATTATTTATTGATCACAATCCTTGGATTATATATTTATTGATATTAGTAATATTACAATACTGCGCAAGACCACTCTATTTATGTCCCGGGTTATGCCCTGGTTCATACTGGTGCGAATTGACATGTCAAATCGCCGCCATTTTCCGGCAATTGCCGGCAATGGCACTGTCCTAATAGGTGCGACGCATCTTCTGTGGTGCTGCACCGATTTCTAAATGTAGTTTCTGTATTACTTTTTGCGATTTCAGCACGTGATTTACATTGACATCTGTGCAGAAACCTGCACAGATGTCTCTGTAATGGCGGCCGAAATCTGGACTGACAGGTGAGAGTGAAATCTTTTGAGTTGAGCTGAACTCGCACTGCTTCATTTCCGCAGCCCAGTGTGTACCTGGGCTAAAGGGATGATGTGCAACCCTACCTTGTATATTTACTGCAGCAGGTCGGCCGTTCAGCGCAAAATCACATACCTGTATGGCCGCGTACACACGACCAAATAAATCCGATAAAATTGGTCTGACAGACCGTTTTGATCGGATTTGTCTGCTGGGGTATATTGGTTTGATCGTGTACACACGATCAAACCAAAATCCCCGGCGGCAGACAGTGCGGTGACGTTGACACCGCCACGTCACCATCACCAGGAAGTAAAACACTTCCACGTATGTGTCGAATCCATTCGACGCATGCGCGGGCAGATATGTCTGCTGGTTAGCGTACTAACCAGCAGACATGTCGGACGGACGGGTTCCCAGCAGACAGATTTTAAAGCATGCTTTAAAATCTGTCTGCTGGAAAAACCCGTCTGTCCGGCCGTACACACGATCAAATTTGTCTGCTGAAATGGTCCGTCGTGTGTACGCGACCTGGCGACCCACTCCCACTTTGATTCGACACAGCGGGAGCCAATCAGTCAGTTTGGCAGACCCAATATTTTCAGGCACCCGGCGATGGTTCCCGAGAGAGGCAGAACTGCGGTCTGTCAGAGGGGAAGATGAAGATTCTGTGTTTCTGCTAAGCAGGAACACAGATCACAGTCTTCCCCCAGTAAAAGCATCCCCTGCACAGTTGGCCAACACTCCCAGGAACACATTTAACACTTTGATCGCCCCTGAGGTTAACCACTTCACCTGCCAGTGTCATTAGTACAGTGGCAGTGACAAACAAAACAAAGACAGCGCCAAAAATCCAAAAGTAAGACGATATAAACATATGAAGAGCTTATGACCACATAATAATATTAGATAAGTGAGCCCTGGAGTTCAGTGGCAGCTGGTGCTCAAAATTTTTGGGGGGGCGCAAACGAAAAAAAAAATATTGCAGCCTCACTGTGCCCATCACATGCAGCCACTGTGCCATGCCACCAAATGTAGCCACTGTGCCATGCCACCAAATGCAGCCACTGTGCCATCAATTGTCACCACTGTGCCATGCCATCAAATGCAGCCACTGTGCCATCAATTGTCACCACTGTGCCATGCCATCAAATGCAACTACTGTGCCCATCAATTGTCACCAATGTGCCATGCCATCATATGCAGTCACTGTGCCATCAATTGTCACCAATGTGCTATGCCATCATTTGCAGTCACTGTGCCATCAATTGTCACCACTTGTGTCACTAATTGTGCCATGCCATCAAACGCCACCACTGTGCCATCAATTGTCACCAATGTGCCATGCCATCAAAAGCAGCTACTGTGCCCATCAATTGTCACCACTGTGCCATGCCATCAAATGCAGCTACTGTGCCCATCAATTGTCACCAATGTGCCATGCCATCATATGCAGTCACTGTGCCATCAATTGTCACCAGTGTGCTATGCCATCATTTGCAGTCACTGTGCCATCAATTGTCACCACTTGTGTCACTAATTGTGCCATGCCATCAAACGCCACCACTGTGCCATCAATTGTCACCAATGTGCCATGCCATCAAAAGCAGCTACTGTGCCCATCAATTGTCACCACTGTGCCATGCCATCAAATGCAGTCACTGTGCAATCAATTGTCACCACTGTGCCATGCCATCAAACGCCACCACTGTGCCATCAATTGTCACCACTGTGCCATGCCATCAAACGCAGTCACTGTGCCATCAATTGTCACCTCTCTGCCATGCCATCAAATGCAGTCACTGTGCCATCAATTGTCACCTCTCTGCCATGCCATCATATTCAGTCACTGTGCCATCAATTGTCACCACTGTGCCCCATGCCACTGTGCTCATTGTCGCCTCTGTGCCCCATGATGCCACTGTGCCCCATGCTTCTACTGTGCCCCATGCTGCCACTGTGCCCCATGCTGCCCCTTTCCCTGTAAAAAAATCACTTACCTGACGCTTCCATGTCCTCCCTCGATGTCTTCTGCCGCCCTGGAAAAGCTTCAGCCAATCAGGTTCCTGAAAACCAGAATCCGGGAACCTGATTGGCTGAAACGGCTGTCAGTCTAATGCAAGGACCGCAGATTGCCTGCGCTCCGAGCATAGACTTCCGAGAGCCGGAGGGCGGGACTGGAAAAGCCTATCAGAGCCACTGGCTTTGATAGGCAGTTCCCCTCAGCCAACCAGCTGTCGCTATTCGGGTAACCGGCGTCCCATGTCCGGTTATACGAATAGACCAGGCAGCTGGCAACAGTAACACACGTCCAATGCATAGCATTGAACGTGTGTTACTTGCGAGAGGGGGTGGCGCTGCAGCGCCCTCTATAGACGGCCGCCAGAACTTCGACTAAAATGTCAAAATGACATTTTAGCCGAATAAAAGTTCTTAAAGGGCCCGTTTTTTTTTTTTTTTTATTCTTTTTTTTTTTTGTGACTGCGGGAGGGGGGGCGGCGCCCGTGCGCCCATATGGGCGGGCCGCCACTGCTGGAGTTATACTGGGCTAAGTGTATAAGCTGCTAGAAGGATGAACACATCAGGAGTGATGTGAAAGGGAAAGACAGACCAAGGTGATCCTTCAAAAAAGCGCTGTAACACAAACAACTGCAGGAAGTCCCAAAATCATGCAAATGCTGTTTATTACAAATGAAAGTCTGTTAAAAAGCATATATGTGTACAAAAGTTCCAGTCTCTGTTGCAGAATCTACAGTGTGCAGCGTGATTGATCACGCTGGGATCAATCACGCTGCACACTGTAGATTCTGCAACAGAGACTGGAACTTTTGTACACATATATGCTTTTTAACAGACTTTCATTTGTAATAAACAGCATTTGCATGATTTTGGGACTTCCTGCAGTTGTTTGTGTTACAGCGCTTTTTTGAAGGATCACCTTGGTCTGTCAGTACAGTGGCAGTGCAATTTTTTTTTAGCACTAATCACTATATTAGTGTCACTGATCCCCAAAATGTGACAAAACTTTAAATTAAAGCGGTTGTATACCCGCAGAAAAAAAAAACCTGTAAGGTAAAGGCATATTGAGCTTGTATGTACCGCATACTAGCTCATTATGAAATACTTACCTTAGAACGAAGCGTCGGCATCGCATCCCGGTCACCGCCAAGGGAGCTGACATTTTCCCTTGGCATTTCTTCAGAGTTCGTGGCTCTGGCACGGGAGTCCTCTGTTCTGACAAGGTCTGGCAGCATCAGCTGGACTATAAGAGCGTATGTGCCGCTGATGTCAGCGGCTGCATGCATGGTGAATATCTCCTAAACTGTACAGATTTGGGAGATATTCATTTTACCCACAGGTAAGCCTTATTATAGGCTTAGCTGTAGGTAAAAATTTGAGGTATACAACCACTTTAATGTCCTATTTGTTCGCCACAATGTTGCAGTCCCGCTATAAGTTGCTAATCGCCGCCATTACTAGTTTAAAAAAAAATGCCATACAAATATCCCAAACTTTGTAGACGCTATAACTTTTGCGCAAACCAATCAATATGCGCGTATTGGGAGTTTTTTTACCAAAAATTTGTAGCAGAATACATATTGCCCTTAATTGATGATGAAATGTGATTTCAATTCTGTTTGCTTTTCATACCTGCATTCTAGACAGTTGATGACCTTTCTCTTCACTTCAGGACGCCTCAAGCCACCTAGCCAGATCATGGCCCCTGTTATTAGGGATGAGCTCCGCGTTCGATTCTAACGTATGTTCGCCTCGAACATTGCCTGTTCGATCGTTCAACGATTCAAATTCGAACAAAACGGGTCGTTCGCGCCAAATTTGAGTGACGCGCAATGGCCTTAATTTACTGCGGCATTGCGCGCTGATGATTGGCCAAGCATGCTGTATGTCCCGCATGCTTGGCCAATCACAGCGCGCAAAAAACGAAGAGCCATAATTGGCCAAAGCCTGGGTGACTTTGGCCAATTATGGCTCAGGTATTTAGCACACGCCCCACACTACATAAGGCCGCCTGCTAGGCGGCCTTGTGTAGACTGTTCCGGTTTGTTAATGAGAGCAGTCAGAGAGACAGAGAGATTGTATTTTTATATAGCTAGATAGAGCAGGCAGGCTAGTCAGTTTAGCTTAAATAACAGTGTGTAGAGAATATATATACATCCCTAGGAGTTGTATTTATACACTGTATAGTTTAGCTAGATCAGCTATTCCTATTTGTCAGGCAGGAGATTGTGCTAGATGCAGTGTTCTAACGTGTTGTATTGCCTGTGTGCTGTTTAGTTTACACCTAAACGTACTCGGTGTTACTGCACTTGTCCTGTTTATTTGCAACTAAACGCATTTGCTGTTACTGCACGTTTGCTGTTTAATAGCACATAAACATATTTGCTGTAACTGCGTGTGTGCTGTTTAATAGCACCTAACCGCTTTTGCTGTAACTGCATGTGTGCTGTTTAATAGCACCTAACCGCTTTTGCTGTAACTGCATGTGTGCTGTTTAATAGCACCTAAACGCTTTTGCTGAAACTGTATGTGTGCTGTTTAATAGCACCTAGACGCATTAGCTGTTACTGCACGTGTGCTGTTTTGCAGTGTTTCCTCCAGTGGTTGCATTGTTTCCTCCATTTCTGTAGGTGTGAGATAAACACTTTAGCTAGTGTTGTTCTATTGTTGTACTCAAAAAACACCTATTTAAAAAATAAATCAATTAAAAACCAAAACCTGCTGTGTTGGCTACCTCGTCCTCCTCCACCGCAACTTCCACCTACACCGCCACATCCACCGCCACCTCAACCTCCTACTCCATAAGGACCTCGTCCTCTTAGGTCAAAATGAGTACTTGCCATGCTCTTCCCGACATGTTGCTGCCATTTGCAGTCCTCTAGCCCTTTCCCTTAGTTTTTTAGAGACATTTCAGTAGTAAAAAGTCCGGGTCCCCATTGACTTCAATGGGGTCCGGGGTCAAGTTCGGGTCAAGTTCGGGTCCCGAACCCGAACTTTTTTAAAGTGCCAACACAGAAACAAACCTACCAGCAGCTCGGTACAGAGGATGAGACTGATTATCCCTCTGAATGAGCCGTAAGGGACCAAAAACAAACCTTGCTCTACTGACCCTGTCTTCTGTCCTGCTGACCCCTGTACTCTGCCATACTGACCCCCTGTCTTCCGTCCTGCTTACCCCTGTACCTTGCTCTACTGACTACCTGTCTTTTGTCCTGCTGACCCTGTACGCTGCTCTACTTACCCTTCTTTCCTCTGTCCTGCTGACCCTTGTACCCTGCCCTACAGACCCCTGTACCCTGCCCTACTGACCCCCCTTTCATTTGTCCAGCTGACTCATGTTCCCTGCCCTACTGACCCCCTTGCTTCCATCCTGCTGACCCCTGTACACTGCCCTAATGACCCCCTGTATTCTGTCCTGCTGACTCCTATAACCCGCCCTACTGACCCCCTGTCTTCTGACTTGCTGTCCCCTGTACCCTGCCCTACTGACCCTGTTTTATGTCCTGCTGACCCCTGTACTATTCCCTACTGACCCTGTATTTCGTCCTGCTGACCCCTGTACCCTGCCCTACTGACCCTGTCTTCTGTCCCGCTGACCACTGTACCCTACCCTACTGACCCTGTCTTCTGTCCTGCTGACCCCTGTACCCTGCTCTACATACCCTGTCTTCTGTCCTGCTGACCCCTGTACAATACCCTCCTGACCCCCTGTCTTCTGTCCTGCTGACCCCTGTACTCTGCCCTACTGGCCCCCTGTCTTCCATCCTGCTGACCCCTGTACCCTGCTCTATTGACCCCTGGTCCTCCGTTCTGCTGACCCCCTGTCATGCTGATCCCTGTACCCTGCTCTACTGACTCCCTGTCTTCTGTCTTGCTGTCCCCTGTACCCATATATATGGCCCGGATTCACATACATCGGCCCATATATATGCCGCCGTAACGTATCTCTTTTACACTACGCTGGTGCATCGCGGAGAGAGAAGCACGGAATTCACAAAACAAATTCTCCCAACTCTGCGCCGCAGTAGCGTATATTCCTAGGCCTAAGTCAGCGTAAGTGGGCGTGTTACATTTAAATGAAGCGTGACCCCATGCAAATGATGGCCTGAGCTTCAGACAAGTACTTAAAATGAACTGCGCATGCGTCGTACCTAGGACACATCCCAGCACGCATGCTCACGATCACGTCTAAACAACGGGCTAAGATACGTCGAATCACTGCCTACGACGTGAACGAAACCTACGCCCAGCCCTATTCACATACTACGTAAACAACGTAAAATACAACGGCTTGAGTTTTTGTCCATACCTTTGCATTAGCTGTGCCTCCTATATGGGGAATAACTGTACACCGGACGTAACCCTTACGCAAATCACTTAAAACATGCGTCGGGCGCAAGTACGTTCGTGAATCAGCGTATCTCCCTCATTTGCATAGAAAATCAATGGGAGTACCAAATGCGTCCAGCGTAACTATGCGCCCACTATACGCCGGCGTAGGCAAGTTACGTCGGTCGGATGAAGTCAGTTTTTAGGCATATCTTAGTTCTGTGGGCACGGTGCACAGATACAACGGCGCATATTTACACTTACGCGGCGTATCTCGAGATATGTCGGCGTAAGTGCTTTGTGAATCCGGGCCTATGTGTTTTTGCATGCTGTCGTACATCACACAGGGCAGCAGACTAATTTCTAATGAGCTACCTTACACATGAAAAATATGGTAAAGAATAAGTATCTTTTTGAGATTTTTAGTCATGCATTTTGCTGTGTTTAGTGCACACTGTTTTCACATGCAAAACTACACACTTTTCTTGCCAATAACATTCAGTGCAATTTTGCATACATTCACACAGAAGTGTGAAAACAGCCTAGCAATGAACAATAATCATTGCTACTTTTTGCAAAAAACACCTGTTGGTCATGTTAGAAATTCAGAGCCAACATGTGTCCTGTGAACGCTTCCTATGGAGCCTAATTAGCCCTCCTAGTTTTATATTGGAATTACACAATACTTAGTAAGAATGTTGCTTTGATTTAAAAAAAAAATGAAGTGTTTGTGTTGTTTAGCAAAAAGACAGTTAGGCGGGGCTCATATTACTCAGTGCTCAAGAATATTGTGTTGTCAGCCCACAACTGGGCTTAGGATGTGAGTGCATTTCCAGCAGATCAACAGGTATTTTCTGTATTTCAAGGGTCTTTCAAAGGATAAAGCATGTGGAAATGTGCATTTACTGCAGAAATGTAATGTATTTATGGATTGTTTTTTTTTGCCCTGACATAGACTTAAATGTATCTTGCAGGACATCTAGTGGAGATAAAATAAGTTGCAGGCAAAATAAAACACTATTTCAGTATACAGTATGGTATATGTTTAAATACTGATCTTTACAATGTAGGTTTCTTCTCATCTGTTCAAACCTCTTATTAGTTCTTATTAGTTCCTAAAGAACATTATCACATGCAGATTCTTTAAAAGAAAATTCAGAAAAAAATCTGAGCATTATCAAAAGTAAATACAGCAGCTGTGTCTTTAGTAACATCCCCTATATGGAAGTCGTGAGTGGGCCTTTGGCCAGGACTGTGGCACAATTAGGCGAAGCCTGTATGTAGCCTCCTGCCATTGGAATCTGCCATCCGGCACTCTGTATGTATGGATGGGGGGGGGCGGTGCTCATGCCCCCCTAATGGACAGGAATCCACTGATTGCACAGCTTTTTATCAAACAAATTAGCTGATACGTTTTTTTTTTGCAATAACTAATACTTGTGTATCCCTCTTTTGGGGGGTTATGAGAGATGTTCCTCCCCTGTAGGTAAATGAGAGAACCAGAACCTTCGTAAGTAGAAGAGTGGGCTTGATAATAAAGTTGCTGGTGCCTCCACCCCCGGTCAGCTCAACCGTGAACAGGGGAATTCTCTGTCTGAGAATTTAATCAGTAATCTAATCAAAGTAATTGGGGGAAGAGCAGCTACTGCATCCAACATATAACATTAAGTACAGTATAAGTACATAGATACACACCAGTATGAAAACAATACAAACTTTACATAATAAAAGGCTAATAATAGCACATACATCCAATAACAACAAAGGACCCGACAGGAATTGTGGAATTGTGCCCATATTTATGTGTATATATAGTATTTAAATTGGTTGTAAACACCACTTTGTGACTTTTACCTACAGGTAAGCCTATAATAAGGCTTACCTGTAGGTATAAAGAATATCTCCTAAACCTGTATGGTTTAGGAGATATTCCCCTCGCAATGCGCCGCTGATTGCGCAGGGGGGAATCCACGGCGAAAGGACCGGCAGCCGCCGGACCTTGCCGAATTGAAATCTCCCGCGCGCATGCACGGGAGTGACGTCATCGCCGCTCCAGCCAATCACAGCGCTGGAGCAGCGATACCCGGAAGACACGCTGAGTCAAGATGACATCTCGCTCGGCGTGGACCAGGTAAGTTCTGCACACCTCTTTCCGAGGTAAGTATTTCATAATGAGCTAGTATGTGGTGCATACTAGCTCATTATGGCCTTTGCCTTGCAGGTATATAAAAAAAATGTATATGTGGTTTACAACCGCTTTAAAGTGATTGTAAACGATCACCTTGTTAAAATAGAAATGAAAGACAAAACATTTGTGTATAGATAATAAAAAAAAACATTATCAATACCTTATTTACCCTTTTTAGTGCTCACATTCACTCTGTTCTCAGCTGCATAAGAGTTGGGGGGAGGAGCAGCAACAGTACACTGAGCTGCCCAGTGAAAAGTTGTGCATGGGGGGCATGTCAAGACAAGTCTGATCATTTGAGGAGAGCAGGCTGAGTTCCCATTACGGCTAAAGAACTTACCACACTGTGCTCTCCTGCTTAGCATGGTCAGTTTCCAAAAGAAAAACAAAGGGACTGTCAGGAACACCAGGGATTTAACACAAAGGAAGCAATACAAGTGCATGGTAGAGCAGGCACGTATCAGGAATTTGAAGTGTTGGTATAACAACACTTTAATAAGGATACAGTGGGGTTTATTTACTAAAGCTAGAGAGTGAAAAATTAGTCAGTTCTGCAGAGTAACTAATCAGCTTCTAACCTCAGCTTGTTCAATTAAGCTTTGCCAATAAAACCTGGAATCTGATTGGTTTCTATGCAGAAGTGTCACTGATTTTGCACTCTCTAGCTTTAGTAGATAACTCCCAGTATCTCCAGATGAATGTTGCAGCAAAGTCCAGTTGCGTGGGACTCTTAAGATGATGATGATTTATCATCCATCTTGGTGTCGAAAGACCTGAAGTAAGAATCAGTTATGATGGGAGATCTAACCAAGTTTCAAACAGCCTAGAACTTAGGTTTTCACTAGCAGAATCTGTGGTGTGACAATGGAAATCAGGGTCAGCCTATCTACTCTGCTTCTTAGTCCATAGTAGCTTCTAATCTGCCATGCAACTGGACCTCTAACTGCCTATAAACTGTCAGATGTCTAACCTGGCTTTAGCCTATATTGGTTATTGAGCTCCTTAGCTAACACTAGTTATAGAATCCCAGACCAGAAAAGACAGGGTTAATTAAAATAACAGGAGCTGCATATAAACTTTATTACAATAAACAGTTTTAACTAACATACAGCAAAGTGGCCACCACACATGCACACCGGGGTTGATTTACTAAAGGCAAATAGACTGTGCACTTTTGAAACGCAGTTGCAAAAATTTTCCCAGAGCATAGTGAATGTGGTGAAACTCTGCTGATTTCCCTCATCTAATAATGTGCAAGCAACAATGCTGTTTTTTTCTATATTCCTTGCACCTGGTTTGGTATTCTTTACAGAGTGGAACTTCACCACATTCATTAAGCATTGGGAAGTGAAACTGCACTTGGAATGTGCATAGTCTATTTACCTTTAGCAAATCAATCCTACTGTATAAAAGGAATAACTATCAGGAAACATAGGAACACATGCCTAATAATCCCTGCTACTGGTCTGGATCAGCAAAAGATCGTCCATACCAGGAGGTAAGGTCCCAGACTCTCTTTCTGCTTTCCACATCCTTTCTCTGGGGTTTCCAACCCAGACACCCAAATACAGGGAGCACTGTACATAATTAACTCTTTGGTATTAAGAGCATGACTATTTACAATTCAGAAAGTGGAGGGCAGCAGATCCACTCCACTTGTGTTATGGACTTTGAGTCAAACAAAAATTCTCTCATACACATATTTGACGTGTTGTGTTCCAGCATTACAAAAAAATTCTGGCCATACTCGAGGCTCAGGTCTGTGAATGTAAAGATTGTGGCCCACCCTCTTTTTATCTATATGCCTGCCAGTTGGTAGTTGGGCACAGGAAAAGACACAGGCTTGGGAATTAGTAGAGAGTAGGTTTGAGCTTGACTATTTCATGAAGGTAAACCTATGGATTTTTGCCTTACCTGTAAAATTATTTTCTTGAAGCATATTTAAGAAAAGGGGGTGGCAAGCTCAGAGGTGGCAGGCCTGGATGTCACTGCTACCCCTAACAGCTGGGAGAGAAGCCCATCCAATAGGGGTACTGAGGGTAGCGCAGGAAGGCTAAGACAGTTGGTGGTAATATCACATTCTATAATCAGAAGAACTGCTAAAATAATTTGTTGCCACGATTGCCTCAACCAAATCGTTTGCTGTCTCCCTGGTGCCAGGGTTCTGCATGTGGTGGACTGGGCTGATAAATTACTGGGATGGGCTTGGTCCATGTTGTCTTGGTCCATGTTGCAATAAATGACAGAATACATGAAAGGTGGAGGCTCCTTAAGAATCAATAAGCCAGAACTTGCCTGCAAGGGAAGGACCTATTCTCAGTAATATTGCCTGTACCATGCACAATACAAGAAAGGCAATTAGAGAATTGAATGCATGGCTAAAGATCTGGCATAAGACAGAGGGATTTTGGTTTGGATTTTGTTTTCTAGAACACTGGGCTGACTTTTAATTGGGGTACAACATTTATGCTAAAGATGGTCTGCATCTAAATGGAAGGGGGTCTGCTGTGCATACTTATCCATCCCATCCATGGTCAGGCATCCCCATTCATGCTCAGCCATCCATCCATATTCGATTATCCATCCATAGTCATCCATCCGATTTATGCTCATCCATCCCCATTTATGCTCAGCCATATCTCAATACTCATCCATCCATGCTTAGCCATCCCCATTTCATGCCCAGCAACCCCTCCATACTCAGCCATCCATACTCTTCCATCCCATTCATGCTCAGCCATCCCCATTCATGCTCAGCTATCCCATTCTTGCTCAGCCATTCCCATTCATATTGAGCCATTCCCCCATACTCATCCATTCACCCATACTCATCCATTCCATTCATGTTCAGCCATCACCATCCATGCTCAGCCATCCCCATCCATGCTCAGCCATCTCCATCCATGCTTAGCCATCCCCATCCATACTCATCCCCGGATCATCTATCCCCATCCATGGCTCCTCTAAGCCTCATCAGTTCTCATCTGTGCCACATCCATGCCACTACAGAGCCTCACGAAAGTGTAATAGGTAGTCAAATTAGATTTTAAATGTATGCCCCTAGAACACCTAATGGTGCTCCCTGCATGTTGGGCCTCTATATGTGACCAGGCTGTGAAAAAGTCTCACACATGTGCTATCGCAATACTCAGGAGGAGTAGCAGAATATATTTTGGGGTGTCATTTTCTCTATATAACTGCCATGTCTTAGAAATATTGTATAAATGGACAACTTTTGTAAAAAAGAAAATGTGTTTTTTTATTTTCTTTCTACATTTTCCATAAACTTGTGGAAAAAAATTATATGTTCAAAAGATTCATTGTGCCTCATAGAATATACGTTGAGGTGTTTTCTTTCCAAAATGGGGTCTTTTTGTGGGTAATTCCATTGTACTGGTGCTCCAGGGCCTTCAAAAGTGCAAGAGGTAGTCAAGAAATTATATGTGCAATTTATGCTCATAGAATGCCTAATGGTGCTCTCTGCATGTTGGGCCTCTGTTTTGGCCATGCTGTGTAAAAGTTTCACAGATGTGGTATTGCCATACTCAGGAGGAGTAGCAGAATGTATTTTGGGGTGTAATCACAGCTCCCAGCTGTCCCTGATTTTGAGGGACTGTCCCTAATTTGGAGCAATGTCCCTCTGTCCATCTTTCCCCCTCATTTATCCCTCTTTTTGGTCTAATCTATAAAGTTGCATATAAAATGCAATATTTGACATTCAAAAAAAGTGTTTCCAAGTGCTAAACCTTTCATTCAAATCCTAAATGACTGCATTTGTAAATGTTAAAAGCCAGTATAAAGGAATTGTAGTGGTAAAAAGAAAAACCCTTGTGGGTTTAACATTTTTTTTTAAATTCTCCTTTAAGGGGGCATGGTAAGGGGGCGTTTGCCTACACACTTTTACAAGTAGGTGTCCCTCATTCCCATCTCAAAAAGTTGGGAGGTATGTGTAATTTGTGGTATGCATATGCTGTGTGTGAGAAATAACCTGTTAATATGAAAATGTAGTGGAAAAAATAAAAAAAACAAGCAAAAAAAGCAAAGAATTCTGGGGAAAAAATACAACTTCAAAAAACTCACCAAGAAATGAGACCGGCCGTCATTACATCAGGTGTGATCAATTGTCAGCATGTAGACTTTATAACTTTCACAAAGACCAAATAATATACCCTGATTTGGGTTATTTTTACCAAAGATATTTAGCAGTATAAATTTTGGCCAAAATGTATGGAGAAAAATTACTAATTTGCTATATCATGCAATATGATGGCAGTGGTGCCTATGCACTAAAACTTTTTTGTTATAACTTACTTTTAATATCAAGTGACATTTCCATAAGTGCTGCTGGCCACAGTGTGTTGCAATGCAGTGGATTTCCATAATGAACTGAAAAATGTATGGCATGTGTAACGGTATGGCCCGTGGAACCCAGAAACTTTTGAAGGGTGCGGGGTACTCTTGTGCCAGCTTCACCAATGACTCTTATGTCTAGGGCAGGGATCTCCAAACTACGGCCCTGCAGCTGCTGTGGAACTACACTTCCCATGAGGCATTGTAAAACTCTGACATTCGTAGACATGACTAGGCATGATGGGAATTGTAGTTCCTGAACACCTGGAGGGCCATAGTTTGGAGACTCGTGGTCTAGGGTCATCCTATGCCCTATAGGGGCATAGGATGACTGAGAAATATCTCGGATTAAATGAGATGGGACATTAATGATAATTTATGTATTGCAGGGTATCTTGAAATATTACAAGTTATTCATTCTGAACCCAACAGGTCAATAGAGTGTCTCCTTCAATGTGGAACATACTGTTGAGGTGTTAATTGAGTCTAGCTCCTAAGATATTTCATTGTCTATTGTGTGATGCTAATTACACTTTATTGTGGGAAAGTTCTATTGATGATAGATATGTATTGGCAGTCTGAAAGGTCAGATGTCTGACTTTTCAGGTGTAGTGGATTAGCATGTCAATTACGTCAACAAAAGAATGTATATTGTGTTTCAGATGAGAACAGCTTGCCGTGGAGTCAGGACGTTTGGGGAATGATTAACTCATGTGTATTATCTTAAATGTCATTATCTAAAATAAGCTCATTGTGTCATGTTGTGGGTGGAGTTGACTCATTGTCCACTCTTAGTTTCTACTGTATAAAGCCTGAGTTTTACCATTAAAGTATTCATTTGTTTGAAGCAGAGAGCAGAGCTATGTGTCTTGTTTTCTGGGGAATGCATATGGATCCTGTTTGCTGGATTGTTGGAGTGTCGGATAAGCTGTCTTGGGTTGGTGGAATGGGATATCGTAAAAGGTGTTAACCCCTGACCGTTACAGCATGTCATACTTTTTTCAGTGCACATGACTGGAGCATGGTGTTGGGAACTGCTCTGATAGGGAACAAGGCTTTTTGCCTTGTCTATGCATTAGTCAAGGCTGACCAGCATAGTCCAAAGAAACTGATGTAAACTGGCAATCACACAATTCTGTCACACACATACATTGAAGCTGTTTTAACTATCAAAGGATTTGTAATTCTGTCCAAAATGTGGGTTGAAATCAGACCTGAAACAGTGAATGGAGACACACCAGACCCCCTCCTGTTAGCTGCTCTGTTCCTCTGTGTGAACCCAGACTAAAATTGTGTTATGTGAAGTAAAGTAAACTAAATAAAAAAAGATGAAAAAACAAAATGGTTAAAAATACTGTTTTATTGCTATTCAAACATTTATTGCAAGATATGTTTAACACCACAAATATGGTCAAAAAAATGCTTGTAGATACAAATTAACTGTACAAACTTGTACATCCCGTTTTCTTCTAAATTGAAGATTATTACAGGCTAAATTGATAAACTAGCAGCATTGTAACCTGTCTTGCAGGATAATTACAAAACAATTTGCTGTAGATTTGTATAACATGTATGAAAACAAATTCCAGTACACAGGGACAGCTGGTTTTTGAGGTCATTACTGACAAAAAAATATTTAGTTTTACCTTGAAAGCACAAAAAGTTAAATACAGAAAAGCTAATGATTCCTTTGCAAGTACATGAATGGCGACATTCCGAATATTTTGTCTAGCAAACACATTTTTGCACTTTAGTACTAAAGTAATGTTTGTTACAGATAAAATAAACAGTTTTCAAAGCAAACAACCTTTGGCAAACCAAGTTTTGCAATGCTCTCTAGTTATCCATTAGAACTCTTTGGCTTAAGGTGTCCATACATTAGAAGGGAATTTCTGGCTGTTGTGCATGCCTTTATAGCGGCCTCACAATCATGGAAATGTGTTTTGATAAAAGTTAAATTCTGGCCTTTTTTTTGTCTTTTTCGGTTTTGAATACCTTTGCATAGGATATTTTAAACTCCACCGCAACAATGAAATAAAAGTCCAGTTGAAGTCACAGCAATGGATGTGCCTGGTAGACATTTTACTATCGATCTTTATTTAATAGTCTGATGCTGCATACACATGACCATCTTTCACAAAAAACGATCGTGTGTGGGCTCTAGAGATGATCCGAACATACCCGCGTTCGGTTCGCACCAGAACCATCGAACAGACCGACCGTTCGCGCGAACATTTAGAACCCCATTGAAGTCTATGGGACTCGAACATTCGAATTCAAAAACGCTCATTTTGAAGACCAATATTCAAGTTATTGTTGGAAAACGTCTTTGAGAACCCGGGTCTTACCCCAGGGAACATGTATCAATGGAAATTTTTTTTTAAAACGGTCCAATTATGGCTCTTCGTTTTTTGCGCGCTGTGATTGGCCAAGCATGTGGGACACATGGCATGCTTGGCCAATCATCAGCGCGCAATGCCGCAGTGAATTATGGTCTGTTTTTCATCGCGAACGACTGCTTTTGTTCGAAATTTCGCCGAACGTACGAACAGACAATGTTCGAGTCGAACATATGTTCGTATCGAACGCGAAGCTCATCCCTAGTGGGCTCCAGAGCATTTTTCGCAATGTTAAAAATGGGCATTAAAAATTTAGAACATGCTCTAAAAAAAATTTAACGTCGTAAAAAATGGTCGTGTGTAGGCTTTAACGACGTGAAAAAACATGCATGCTTAGAGGAAAGTTATGAGAAGGGAGAGCTTGTTTTGGTAAAACTAGCGTTTGTAATGGAGATAGCACATTCATCACGCTGTAACAGACTGAAAAGCATGATTCGTCTCTCACCAAACTTTTACTAACACGAAATCAGCAAAAGCAGCCCCAAGGGTGGCGCTTTGGATTAAGTAAAGGGTTTGGCTGGTTTAGGGTTGGTGATTTTAGGTTAAGGATTAGGATTAATGTTAGTTTTTATTTTTCCCCATGTTCAGTGATGGGTAAGGTGGGATTCATTTGAAGGTTTAAGTAATATCTATGGCAAGGTTAAATGTTAGGGTTCATTTCAATGGTTGGTGTTTTTTTTCCCATGGAAGCCCTGTTTTGAGCAACACAAATTAAACTATTAACCCCAGCCTGCTTATAGAACAACTAGCTTAAAATGTTACACTACCCTTTTGTAGAGTACATGAGAGGCAGCACTAGATCTTGTTGGTGATGAGTAGGCCTGTGGCAGCTTAACTAATTGAGGATCCTCAAAGTGAGTTCCTTCAAGTATGTAAACATTGTAGAAGAAGGTAAGTAGCACCATGCATGAATAGAAAGTGTTGGAAACTTCATCTAGTTGAAGAATACTGATCCATTTATAAGTGTATGACAATATAGCCAATTCATTACGGGAAATTGGGTTTGAACGTGTTGTTAGATCTGCTGGTTATGGGCACTGAAGTCTGTGTTCTGTTGTAATAAGTGCTCCAGAGTATCCGCTGTGCCTGCACTCATCACAACAGTACCTTGGCAGTTAAAAAGAGAAATCTGCTGGATATTACTATATTGCATGTTTTGAATGAGCTCCCAGTGTGGTTATGATCCAATAGGAGTTGGAAAGACTATTTTCTGTTTCTACAATGGCATATTAGTTGGCCAATCTAACAAAAGCACTGTTTATTATACCTACATTGTGATCCTACAGACAATGGCATCCAAGGGGATTATAGTGGAAGATGCTTCTTGGTAAAACATGTTCTTAGAATTGGTCTTACTGTGTCTATGTGTGTGTTACTATTAAGGCAGAGGTGTGTGTTACTATGAAGCTGACTTTCATCAGTCTTGCCTGCACACCATCAGTCCAAAATCAGACTGTGCCAAAAAGCGGTGATGTACAACACTACGACAAGCTGGGAAAAAATGAAGTTCAATGCTTCCGAGCATGCAGTCGACTTGATTCTGAGCATGCATGGATTTTTCTCCGATGGAGTTCCAAATAGAAGATCAGATTTTTCTATCGTTTTTTTATCCATAGGAAAGATTTAAAACATGTTCTATTTTTAACAACGATGGAAAAAAAATGGTGGGGACCACACACGATCGGTTTGTCCGATTAAAACAGTCCATCGGTCTGTTTTCATCTGACAAACTGATCATGTCTACGCAGCTTTAGGGTCAATTTGTTTTTTTGCAGGTTAGATGGTAAGTGAGCTGGGAATTAGTTTGTTTTCAATGTGCGTTGCCCTTCCATGTGCTCCTTGCCGTAGAGGCTAGTTACATGTTGAGGTGGTTGCCATTTGTTTGCACAGTTTTTGGATTGCTGCGTTTATGCACAGGATACCTTAAGCTGCCATTGTGCTCTTACTGGGTGTCCCATGCATCCCTATACCTTTTAAGGAGGGGTCAGTTCCCTCCAGACACACCTGCCCTTAAACTATCCAACTCTATATGCGCTCCAATTTGGGAGACTCTCAAAATTATAATTAGAGTTAGAACCACAGTAAACTGTGGTGCCTTGACATGGTCACTGCAGCTTACACATATGTTTGCAAATGTGTGCAACTAAATCCCTTGTTTTTAACGTGAATAGTTAGACAATGTCAATTTGGTTTTGTTGCAGTCTGGCTGGTAAGTGAGCAGTGAATTGTTATTTGTTTTTGATAATTAGTTTACAATGCACTCCTATCATTTATTCCATGGAGAAATTAGCATTTTGTATAAAACACAAGACCAGTTAATCGACTTTGCTATTAGACTATACTCTGCAATTCCTCAGAATTATTTAATGTTAAGGGTGTGTATACCCATTATGGTTGCAATTAATTCCTGCTTTCATTTCCTGGTACCAGCTCTGTAAATTCCTGTGCTAGTGTCATTAAAATGGAAATGATTTTAGGTTTGCCGTTATCCAAATATAGAAAAATAAATAAATAATTTTTCAGCTCGCTGAAAAGGAATTGTGAAGTAGATAAAGTGTTTGGTTTGGCTTGAAGTTATTCACTTCCAGAGCTACACACTTGTTTTCATTTCTATTTTCAGCCAATTCAATCAACTGTACATAACAACAATATGGAATTCCTGAATGAGAATGGTCCTATTAGTTCCTATAGCATTGGTTAAAAGACCAGCTCCTTTGGCACTTCCCATGGAAAATCTTCTCTGCCAAAATGACCATAGCATGCAGTCTTTTGATATATAGGCTTCTTTAGGTCTAGGTCCCTGAAAAAATAAGAACAAAAAACAAATATTAGGACTTAATAATATAATGTACATGCAATGTAAACATATTGGGCCAGATTCAGAGAGCCATTACGCCTGTCTAACTGGTGTTAGACAGGAGTAATTTCAAATTTTGCGCGCCATATCACTAGTTTGAATCCTCAAACCATGATACGGCGGCGTTGGGCTTCGATCTGACAGGCTTACATCTTCTTTCCCCCTTCGGATCTACGCTGCAATCTTTTTGCGGCCGCTGGGTGGAGTTCGCGTCGTTTTCAGCGTCGGGGTATGCAAATGAGCTTTTTCCGGCAATCCACGAAGTTACGAGCGTCGTTCGCAATCGCGTACGTCATTTTTTCGCTACGTAAAGTTAAACCAGCTATTAGCTGGTCTAACATTACGCGGCCCATGTTAAGTATGGCCGTCGTTCCCGCGTCGACTTTCAAATATTTTTTAATTTTTTGCGTAAGTCATCCGGGAATAGGAATGTCCGTAAACTTACGCTCAAAAAAAAAATTACGTAACGACGTGATTTCGCGCAATGCACGGCGGGAAATTTCTGAACGGAGCATGCGCAGTTCGATCGCCGCGGGGACGCGCTTAATTTAAATGCCTCACGCCCCCTAATCGCGTACTTTGATTCCGCCGGGAGAAATTCACTACCTTACGGGCCAAAATCTCTCTGAATTCCTCCTAGAGCCAGGTAAAGTACAGCGGCGTAGAGTATCTCTGATACTCTGCGGGAATCTAATTCTTTCTGAATCTGGCCCACAGGTTTTTCTAAAAGGAGACCTTGGGGGACATGTGTAAGGTCAAAGTCACAGGATGCTTGGAATTTTTAATTACACTTATTGTGTACTGTACTTAGATCCATTCATATCAGTTTCTCCCCAGAAGAGATTTTCTCTGCCGTAGGAAGTGCTAAAACTTTTTTTTTTTACCTTAGAAATGCATTAAGGTAAAAATATATTTTAAATTTAGAACCACTTTACAATCACCTACTGGTTTCTATTGATATGGTAGAGAAGTCACATTACTTCAAATAGTTTAAAATCACATAAAATGTTCTTGTGGGTTATAATTATTCATTATCAAATATTTCACTGCCTTGTGTCAACAGTCTTCTATAAACATGGCTTAATGAAGTGAAACCTGCTTTAAAGCAGTAATATCTAAATGCAGGCAAAGTTATCTGGTATGCACAAAAGTTGTTTATAGCTTATACTTCTCAGATCACTTCTCATGCATTTAAAAACACTAAATGCAGAGGGACCAATGTAAATGAGGCATAAAAAGTTTTTTAGAAGTGTACTGCACTTTTATCAGATAACTGTAGAAGGAATTTTCACATTTTTATTGCTCTGCCTCTGAGAGTACCCCATCCAAACTTTAGGATTTAAACGCCTCTTGTTTTAATTCAAGCTGTGGCCATGTGTCCTCTTCAGAGTCCATAGATTAAATAGTTTGTTCCTAATACTGTAGTCACCATTTAAAAATGTATATACAGTATTTCAATCCTATCCACTCCAAAATGCCTCTTCTTCAAGGAGAATAAGTTTAATCTCTGTAATCTTTTCTAAAAAAAATAGGTCCTTCGCCTCTCTTACTAATTTTGTTGCAGGTCTCCGAACTCTCTATAGTTTAATGACATATTTCCTTAAGATCGATGACCAAAACTGAACCGCATATTCAAAATGAGACTGAACCAGTGTTTAATAAAGTAGTACAATTATAGCTAGACATGTGCACAACAAAAATTTTCGTTTATTTCTGTTTCGTTTCTGTTCGTTTATCGTGATTCGTAATGAGTCGTAATTTCGTAAGACGTTAGTTATCGTATTCGTACTCTTTAGTATTTTCGTAACACTTTTTTTTCCGTTTCCGTTTTTTTATGTTAGTTTATTTTTCGTTGATTCGAGATTAGTATTTTCGTTAAATGTTGTATTCTGCCTCGTTCGTATTTTTACAATGAATTTATTTGTTTATTCGTTTTTACGTTGGTTTATTTTTCGTTGTTTTGATATTCGTATTTACATTATATTTTCCATAATGCCGCGTTTGTATTTTCGTAAGAAATAAATCTTCGTTGCTTTATGATCATTCGTATTTTCGTGTCTAATTTCATTTGATTATAACAACGTTCTTTTGTAGATTTTATTGCATTCGTAATTCTGTTAAAATACATTTTACGTTTATTCGACACACTACTCGTCGTAATTTTGTAAAACATCGTAATTTACTGCGATTGACTAACACAGATAAAGACACAAGGTCAAGGAGCCACATAAGAAAGAAGCTCTTCAGGGGAAGGGACAGCGCTGAGTGGCTATTGGTCACAGTACTAATGAAAGTGAATTTACATTATTTCATTTCCGTTTTCCGAAGATTCATAATTTATTTTTCATTAGTTTTGCTTTTCGTTTTTTATTCTTTGTTCGGCATTTCGGTTGTTTTCTTTTCGTTCTTCAAATATTAGTAAGTTTGCATTTTCGTTTATTTTTCGTAATTATGATTTTTTTTTTTTTGTTCGGTGTTTTCGTTATTTCTATGTTTTCGTTTCTTTTTTCTTTCGTTGTGTTGTTCTTTTACATTTAGTAGTTTTGTATCTTCGTAGTTTTCCATATTCGTTATTTTTGGAATTATCGTTATTCGTTATTATTTGCGCTAAACCATTCGTTTATTCGTAGGTTAACGAATCAACGAAAATAACGAATAATGACGGAAAACGTATTCGTAACGAAAAAAATTGCACATGTCTAATTATAGCTTTATCTCTTGAGTAATTCTTTACTGCAGGATAGTAGTATGCTGCCTTTGCGGTCTGCAGTCTGGAATTGCATGTTACTACTAAGTCTACAAGGACCCACAAATCTTTTTTCATCCCTGATTTCACCAGTGGAGAACCTCATAATGAGTAGCTTCCATTTAAAAGTGTATTACTTTATATTTTTCAGTAATAAACCTCATCTGTCATGTAGCTGCCCACCCATCAAGGTCTTCTTGCAATGCTGTATCCTGGCCTAGGCCAACAAGGCCACAGGGCATTCTGCAGTGTTGGGGGGGGGGGGCGTGCCTATCATCCTGGGCCACAAACCTTCCTCTCTGTGATATATGTTTTCTGCGGCGCCATTGGCATGGTTATATCTTCTTAGTCCTCTCCATAACATTATCAGAAATGTGCGCTTGAAGTAGAACTATAGGCAACACTTTTTTTTCATTTTGGATAGAGTAAGGGAGGGTTATAGCCCCTGTCAGTTTATTTTTTACCATCCCTGTCCCATCGCAGATATTTCCCTTCACTTCCTCCATCATAGCCAAACAGGAAGTGAGATGCAAATTAAAGTAATTCATTGCCTCCCCTCTCCCCCAGGCCCTAGTGTCCCCAATCAAAATTTTCAGAGTGGGCCTTAAACAGCAAGGGGTGTGGCCTTCACAGAAAGGGGTGGGTCATATTTAAATTAAGGGGGTGATTTTACTGTAGTGGGTTTAGTAACACTTTACCTTGTAACGTTTGTTTGTTTCTTCTACCTAAATTACTGCTCACTTCCTTATACAGTCCTTATGGACACTCACTTTGTGTACACTCGCGAGTACAGACATACCCGCGACTGTTTGGAAAGTGACTCACAAATACAAACATTCCTGACCCGTGCAACAGCAGTAGAAGGAACTGAAGCTCTGAGCACTTAGCCTCTGGTGTTCCAGTAAATTTTTGATTTACATACATGCTCTGGTCTCAAAAGTACTTAAAAGTGGAGTATGTAGAATGTTAATAGTTTGGTCTGACAAGAGCAGTGCTTCATAAATCCATGGTGGCTGTTACTTATTCAACCATTTTAACAGGCACATTCTTGAGTATAATCTCTGGACCATTCATTCCCATATCTTGCTTACTATTGATGTAAGACTGACTGGTCTGCAATTACCTGGTATACTTCTTGACCCTCTTTTGAATTTCGGTACCACATTTGCTTTTTGCCAATCAGTGGTTACCATTCCGGTCAGTAAGGTGGCTTTTAAAATTTGGAATAATGGCCTGGCTATAACTTGGCTAGGCTATTTGAGGACTTATGGGTGTAAGCCACCTGGCCCAAAGATCTGTTTGTGTTAAGATTCTCTAGCTTTTTGCACCTGTATTTCTGTCAGCGAAAGAGGCATTTTATCTAGTCATGGTTTATTCATTTTTACCTGACAATGACTCCAGGTCTCAGATCAAAGTTCTTATTGACAACGTCCAGTAGCTCCTTTTCATGTTTTTCAGAGGTCCCATAGGTGAACAGAGAAACGGATAATGGATGGGCCACACCAATTGCATAAGACACCTTATAAATCAATACGAATAGTTATAAGATTTATTCTGCCACCATAAATAAGACACCATAATATTTATAATATCACTTACTCTGGTATATATAATGAGGAGGACCAAAAAGCCATATCATCATATATTTAATTATTCTAACTAGGATGAACTTTTGAATAGTTAACTATGGTTGCTTTTTATTACAGTACTTTTCACGTCATCACTACCTTGCACTGACCTCCTAAATAAGGGGACATTATAAAAGTGGTGTTTCCCTCCAACAAAAACAAAAGAATTTAAAGCCAGCAGCTACACATACTTCAGCTGCTGGCTTTTAATAAAAGGACACTTACCTGTCCTGGAGTCCAGTGATGCCATTGCAGGTAGCCTTTCGGCTTTTTGCCGGGAACTCTACTGTGCATGGGCGAGGCCTGCTACTCTCTCCTACTGGCCCGGTGGCCGGGGGAGGTGGAGGGAGCCCTGCGGTGATGTCACTGCCCGCGGCCCATACTCCCGGAAGTGGGAAAGGATACTTGTCAAAGACATGTATCCTGTTTCCCCTTCCCGTCTCCCCCCCCAAAAGGTGACAATTGTGGCAAGGGGGGGGGGGGGGGTCAGATGAGAAGAAGTTCCACCTTTGTAACACATTAATGGGGTAACCTATGTCTAAAATTTGGTTTTCTGTAACACTAATAGGAAAAGTAACATCCGTTGAATATAATGTGATGATGGGGTTTTTACATAATAACTACCCTTATTATTAGTCAAGTTTATAAATCCCTCTCAGGGATTAATTTCTGCATAGTCAACATAAGCTGTGGAAGAGGACATTAGGGCTGCCGGGATTTGGCATACAGCCTCCCATGTATCATGTTGCTGACAGTAACACACTCATGCATTTAATACAAGGTTACCCACTGTTTTGCTGACTGTTTTGTTAGTACTGTCCTACTTAGTTCTAATTGGTTCTGCCCCTGCATCTTTGTTGCAGGTATGAATTAATAGGTATGTATAGCTACCCTAGACTTCTAGTCACCTGCTGCTGTGTCCTGACACCAAGCTAATGTTTTTTAAACTGCTCTTACCCAACCTACAAATACCCCAAAGGTATGATACTTAGAATCACCAGGTTAAGAGGTGGGTTTGCATTAGACCAGGGACAGGTGACCTCGGCCTTCCAGCTGTGGTGAAACTACTGCCTCTAGGAGTTATGCCTGTGATTTTCAGGGTCTTGCAATGTATCATGGGCAAAATGCAGGAAGCGTAAACACGACTGTAAAAAGAGACATACATACCTGAACAAGGACACGATGACAGAGCTTAGCATGTACCAAGGATTTAGCCACCCAACGAGCAGCATAGGCAGCAGAACGATCCACTTTAGTATAGTCTTTCCCTGAAAATGCTCCACCACCATGTGCACCCCATCCTCCATATGTGTCCACTATAATCTTCCGACCAGTGACTCCAGCATCGCCCTAAAATAACACACATTACACTAATGAGAACAATATCAGTTATAGCAAGTTTATTTACATTAATGAGTATTGACATTTCGGGCCAGATTCTCAGCGGCGATACGACGGAGTATCTCAGATACCCCGTCGTATCGCCGTTTTTTTTGCCTCGTATCTATGCGCGTGATGCTTAGCATCACTTTTGCATAGATACGCTTCAACATCCGAAAAGTGTAAAACCATTACACTTGCGGATCGTAGTTGTAATGACAACTCCGGCCACTAGGTGGCCTTTACGTTGTTTTCTCATTTGCATATGCAAATGAGGCTAGTACGCCGATTCCCGATCGCTTTTACGCCGCCCCGTCGTCGCGTACGTCGTTTTCGTCCGCGTAAGGTTACCCCAGCTTCTATGTGGAGTAACCTTACGAAGTACCGTCGGATGCCGTCGGATGCCATGTTAAGTATGGCGTCGGGTCAGCGTCGGCTTTTTCCGTCGCTTACGTCGTTTTACTAACTCGTTCGCGAATAGGGGCATTGCGTAGTGACGCTCACGTCGTTTTGACGTCGGTTTCAACAACGCTTTCGGACGTGAGCTGGAGCATGTGCACTGGGCTTTTTCCCCGGCCGGCGCATGCGCAGTTCTTTCGACGCGGGGGCGCGCTTCATTTAAATACAAGCCGCCTCATTTGAATTACGCGGGCTTACGCTGGGCCATTTTCGCTACGCCAATGCAAACTACAGAGCAAATGGTTAGAGAATACGGCACTTGCTCTAGTACGATGCGGCGGCGTAGTGTAAATGGCTTACGATACACAAGCGAAATTCTATGAGAATCTGGCCCTTCATGTTTATTTTTATTGCATTGCTAAAAAAGATAGAAAATATGTATAAATTCTAATGGAAATTAATTGCTTCAACTTGCAGATTGTTAGGAGAGTCGTATTTTGGGCAAAAAAAAAGCAATATGACTGGGTGACATCCATGTGTCATACCAAAGTGAAGGTTGACTTCATATGCAGCATATAAAGTAGAATATCTATATTCCAGAATGAAAATGTAATATATACTATATTACCAAATGTATTGGTACGCCTGCCTTTACACGCACATAGGGCCAGATTCAGCAACACTTGCGCTGGAGTATTTTGATATGCGCTGCGTAACTGTGAAGATGCGGCGTCGTTTCTATGTGCCCGTACCCACCAAACTAGATGCGCCCAATAACGGGCCATTTGCGACCGGCGGAACGTTCCGACGCCAGAGCATCGTCAGCGCTTAATTTCGCTTGGCGCATCAGTCGCGCCTATTGATTTCCCCTGCAAATATGCAAATGAGGGATTTTTCCCAATTCATGAACGGATTAGCACCATACGCTGGCTACATGCGCCGCGCGTATCTCGTCCGTCCGGCGCAAAGTTATTTCTACAAAAGGCTGCTTTATCTTTACTCCAGATGGCCACAGGTCAGCAGGAGAGCAGCTACAGCAGCGTTACCGACGATAAGAGCTAGCTGAGCACCCCCACTTGCAGGACAACACCTCTGTCAATGCTTATCTGTCAAATTTTACAGCCATGGAGGAAGACATCATAGGTCTCCATAGCCGAGATGACGACTGACAGCTCCTGGCCATTAAAGTTCAGCTTTCTCCTGTGTGTTTGCGGGGAACGGGAGCAGCCATCTCAGAACAAAAGTAACATCACTGCGGGGAGGGGGAGCAGGATATACTTTAGTGCCGGAATGGCGCTTCTACGGGCCCATTTAAACGCCCAACGGAAGGCATTGCGCTGACGTTTCCCGTGCAGTGGTGCCGACGGAAGTTGTGAACATGCGCACAAAGGGGGCGAGTGGAGCCTCACTCACTGCGCATGCTCCGTGGTTGATGCGCTGAACGTAAGCCTCTGTGCTGGGCTCCGCCCATCATTTACATATGATCACACCCACTTCCCCTTGCGTCGGGTTACGCCAGCGCATTATCGTTACTCTGGCGCAAGTTTACGCGCAACTGCTATGTGAATAACAGTACTTGCGCTGAAAGGGTCGTCAGAGTAACGTAAATGAGAAGTGTTACTCTGGAGCAAAGATGCTCTCATCTACCTGAATCTGGCCCATAAACTTTAATGGCATCCCAGTCTTGTTCTAGAGGGTTCAATATTGACTTGGCCCACCCTATAACAGCTTCAAATCTTCTGGGAAGGCTGTCCACAAGGTTTAAGAGTGTGTCTATGGGAATGTTTGACCATTCTTCCAGATGCACATTTGTGAGGTTAGGTAATGATGTTGGAGAGAAGGCCTGGCTCGCAGTCTCAGCTTTAATTCATCAGCTCATAAGATTTCTCGCAGTATCAACAGTTTTTTTTACTTCACTTATCAAGCAGATATTACAAAAAAGCTTATATTGGTATGTTTTACAGAAAGTACAGTAAATGATAGAAGTTCAATGCAAGGATTTATGTACACTTTAAGAAATGCTGCAAAGGGAAGAGAAGGAATTTATCCGCTGAGTAGTTACTTGACCTTAGGATCTGGAACAAAAGAAGATAGGAGTTATCTAAAGGATGTATTACATCAGATCAGGTAGTGAGGGGTGGCTTGGGGAGTTGGAGAGTAACGGGTGTGGAGAGTGTGGAGTAGGGATTAGGGATTAGGTAGAGAAGCTTGGTAACCCTTAGATATACATATAGATTGGGAAAAGTAGTTGTACTTCGAAGAGGGATGGCTTCTTGTTTCCACAGGTCTCTAGCCTCCTTTTTGGAGGGAGGAAATATGACATATATGGTTGTAGAGATAAGTTTCCAGGGGGTACATCTTTTCTTATACAGTATGTTTGTATTATTTTTTCATTGTGTTGTCTTTGAAATCCTTATGCTTTTCTATTGTTCTTCCTTTTGTTTATTTTTTGAATGGTGTCTTGGTTTTAAATTGTGTTACTCTTTAATTGATTGAATAAAAATAATTTAAACACAAAAGGTCATATCACCTGAGGGCCACCAATAACAAAACGTCCACTAGGCTGTAGGTGGTATATAGTCTTCTCATCAAGGTACTTGGCAGGGACCACCACCTTTATAACTTTCTCCTTTAAGGCCTCCCTCATTTCATTCAGAGAGATGGTTTCATCGTGTTGTACGGATACTACAATGGTGTGTACACGGATAGGGATAACAGCTCCATTCTTCTGGATATACTTTACTGTCACCTAGAACACAAACATAATTTTAGGAATGGCTAGTGAATATATATATAGTACACTGTACATACAGTTAATATGTTGTATTTTTCGTACAATATTATTTAACATTCTTGTTGTCCATTTTTGAAAAACACATTTTCCACTTTATAAAGCTATATAAATGTTTAGTACTGTAAATAATGGAACAAATATGATGACACAACTAAACTATACATTACCTCATCATATCATATCTTTCTGAAAAAGCTGCACCACTTGCATATACAATAGGAATATTTTATTGATTATATACTAATGTAGCACCCTCCTAGGTAGATGCTAGGAAATAGATAATAAGACTTAGTGAGTGTGTGTGTGTTTTTGATAAGCAAATGTAATTGGACACACTGTAGTCAGTGTGACTGTTAGGCCGCGTACACACGACCAAATAAATCAGATCAAAACGGTCTGACAGACAGATTTGATCGGATTTGTCTGCTGGGATGTATTGGTTTGATCATGTACACACGATCAAACCAAAATCTCCGCTGGCAGACAGCGCGGTGAC
Organism: Rana kukunoris; assembly: GCA_029574335.1. Taxonomy (NCBI): domain Eukaryota; kingdom Metazoa; phylum Chordata; class Amphibia; order Anura; family Ranidae; genus Rana; species Rana kukunoris. The sequence goes on from CM056056.1 coordinate 143,910,022, forward strand.
GTGGCGGTGATGTTGACGTCGCCACGTCACCGTCACCAGGAAGTAAAACACTTCCGCGCATGCGTCGAATCCATTCGACGCATGCGCGGGCAGATATGTCTGCTGGTTAGCGTACTAACCAGCAGACATGTCGGACGGACGGGTATGCTTTAAAATCTGTCTGCTGGAAAAACCCGTCTGTCCGCCCGTACACACAATCAAATTTGTCTGCTGAAACGGTCCGTTGGATCGTTTCCAGCAGATAGATTCGATCGTGTGTACGCGGCCTTAATGTTTGTTAGGTAAACACATAGGGCCAGATTCCGCTAGATCGGCGTAATGTTATGCGGGCGTAGCGTATCCCAGATACGATACGCCGCCGTAAATTAGAGAGGCAAGTGCTCTATTCACGGAAGCGCCACCTAGTGGCCAGCGTAAATATGCAACTAAGATACGACGACATAGGAGACTTAAGCCCGTCGTAACTTAGCAAGATTTAAGCGTATCTCGTTTTGAGAATACGCTTAAAGATACGACGGCTCAGATTCTGAGTTACGACGGCGTATCTACTGATATAATCAAACAGTTGTATTAAAGCAAACCCCCCATGCAAGAACCAAGTGAAGCAGTCTGATTGTCAGTCAGCATTAGAGATCACTCCCCTCCTCGCAGCTTGACCAGCAACGAGCGTTTGGTGATGTGGTTAACCTGACCCGATTTGGGTAAATCAGTGAGATATGCCATTTTAAAGTTTTATACATGTGAGTGTATTGGATGACGTTTTTATTGGGCGATTAAAGATTTTTAAGCAGGATCACGCTATGTGTCTGTTTCCTACCATCTTTTTCATGTATGAACCCTGAGCCATTCAGAGACGCTGAGCAGTGATTGAGGCTGAGATTGCACCTGTGACACGCTGATATAAATTTGCTTTGCGGTAAGAGGCTACTCAAGAGGGGGTTCTCTTTTCTCACACACCCCCCTCTTTCTTCTATGAGCACAGACGTGAAGCGGTGTCTTTCCAAACCTATCATCTTGGGCTATAGTGGACTTTGTTTGAATAAGGATTGTTCAGTCCAATATTTGCATTAAAGACTGCCATTCTTCATTTAAGAACTTTTCTATTCCAAGGACAATATTCAATATTTGTATATTTATTTGTTTAAAGTTTAAATGTTGCATATGTCCAGCGCTGCCTGGTTGATTGTGATATAATTCTGACATATTCAGGTTTTATTCATTTTTTACCCAGCTATTGATGTATCTACTGATATGCCGGTGTAATTGTATGTGAATCTGGCCCCCAGTTTACTCACTGAACTCATTGAAGCAGTAATCGGTTAGTTAGGTCTGCTCAGTGTGCTCAGTTGCTGCCAGTCTGCTTGATAGCTTCCTCTGTATCCAGGGAACTTGAGAAGTTTCTGAATGAAAGGTGTGGAGCTATACAGATGGCAGAATATATGGATACAGGCCTGGCCAATCCCAGAGAGGCAGGTTCTAATTGCATGCTGGGAGACTGTATATATTCTGTGAGCACACTGAGATCAGGGTCTTTTGCTGGAGAGAATTGGTCCAGCCTGAGGGCACACTGCCCTCCCAGGCACTGCCGCTGTGTCTGCTGTCATGGGGCCTCAGGTGGGTAACCTGAATGTTGAGACCCTGGAGCTAAAGAGAGCTGACTGAGGGGAGCTGTCCACAGAAGATCTAGTCTGGTATCAGCGGAGTTAGGTGTCATTTGGAAGTTGGATGGAGGCAATCGGCTGTTCCTTGTGTGAGTATAGATGCTTGAGAGATCGTGGGGACCTTTGTGCTTTTAACCACCCTTCTGGTACTAGAGAGTAAGCTGTGGGTCTATTTAAAGGGGACACCAGCTGGTGTCTTGAAGAGCTTTGTCCATATGGTCTTTTACTTAAAGGGACTATGCTCTTGTGGCTTAAAGCTGAAGTCTACAGTTTGTGTCAAACACAGACTTTAATATAGCATGTCCTGAAGAATACCTCAAATAAAGTCCTCAAATGTACATATCCTCATCCCTATCCAAGTTTTACAAACATCCCTAGACTGGCCATTGAAGTAGTGTGTGAATGAGCTTGTGTGCCTGGCTGTGGGGCATCCTGTGGGGAAGACCTGGATAGTAACCTTTACGGCTCCTACGGGAGAAGCAGTACACTAAATAATTCACAACAAGCACCCTAGATATTAAAGCTTATTTTTTTTCCTCTCAGCTAGTTACATTACTCACCTGTAATGAAGTATGTCCCACATTTTGTGGGTTGCTGGAACTCTTGAGAACATTTCTTTCACTGAAAACACTGCCTGTACTGCGACCTGTGAATGGGGGAGAGAATTTTTGTGACTGATGAGGCTCTACCCCATCCACAAATCGTGTTCCAGGTGAAAGACCTTTACTCAATGGAGGGGAGGACAATAGGAAGGTGTGTCCCCAAAACATTAGCATTAGTACAGCTTAGCCCTTGAGTCTCAAAGTTGTAAACACCCCACATCCCCAAAAGTTCAGCAGCAGGAAGAGGACAGGGCATCCCTGCAGTAAAGATTTCTACTGAATCCAGCGGCCTGCAAATTGTGCAACATACTTCATTACAGGAAAGTAATGAAACTAAAACTGTAGAGAATTTTTTTTTTTTAAAGCGGAGGTTCGTGTGTTTCCCAGAAGACAGTGGGGGGGGGGTTTCAGTGGTGTAACCCCAGCAGGGGTCTATGCCTGGAAGTGGGTGTAAATACCTGTGTTATACAGGTATCTGCACCCCTTCCCCCTGAAAGGTGCCAAATGTGACACCGGTGGGGGGAGGGTTCCGAAAAGCAAGGTTCCATTTTTGTATGGACCCCCGCTTTAACTAAACTTCAGCTTTAAAACATATTGGCACAAACAATACCCACAATATAATACTTACTGGTAAAGCTCTTGATCAGGGCCTGGGTCTGATATTACATATCTAGACTATGATTGTGTTATATTAATGTACCGCTTAAAATAATAAATCACAACCATTGCAAAAATAAAGTAGATCATGCAAGAAATAAATAACCCAAATGTCTATACAGTCAATATTCATACAGTTCTTCAAAAATGTGGTACAGACAGAAAAGCAGCCAATATAGAGAACATAATCAAACCTATTAAAACTCCACACATATCATGGCTTTGCTGCTTCCCCAGGAGCTGCCTTTTTTTATCACTGGCTTGTGAGATGGAGAGCTAGTGCCAAAATACATGTGGAGTTTAGCCCAAAAGCCTCCACAATTGAGTGACTCAAAAATAATGCATGATAACCAGGCAGCTAGCATTTTCAGATGTTAGAAAAAGTAGCCTTCATATTTTTCTCAATGCAGGTTTCCTTTGAACAGCAACGAAATTAAAGCATTCTCTTTTCTTTGCATGTTTTAAAGATGTACGGTAAATGCAAAAGCACTATTCCCGTACAAAATCATAAGCAAAGATCTGCAAACCCTGGCAAACAAATATCATTGTACTGAAATTAGTTTACAAAGCCATTAATAGGTTCATTGTTCTACACTTTGCACATTGTTCTTTGCTTCACTGGACAAGTTCTTTCATTTGGAAGGTATGTTTAAAGCATTACAGATATTATTAACCACTTGATACCTGCACGCCGTCAATTGACGTCCAAATAGGGGACCTGTTATCCCGGGTGGACGTCATATGACGGCCTGGGCTTTGCGGGGGGTTATCTCAATGATGCCTGCACCCAGAGGCATCATTGAGATATTATTTTTTAGCGGCTGCGATCATGCACATCGTAAGAACGATCATAGCGGCAGTTCCACCGCTAGATCATTCTTACAGGCGACGGGAAGGGACATCCCCCCTCCCGCCGCCATCCAGTGCTTCTCCGGTCTCTCCCGTCCCATCGGGAACCCGGAGAGAGATGATCGCCGTCCGCCGGATGTTTGCCATAGAGATGACTGGTGACCAGATGGTCATCAGTCATCTCTTTGACCGTCGGAGGCCCGGGCGCGATGTGATGACATCACGCCCAGGTCCCGTAAGTAAACAAACCGCAATTGCGGCTAGTTTGAATGAGATCTGTGAATTTGTTTTCACGATCTCATTCTTTCCAGCCTGGAGGAGAGATGTGAGGTCTTATTGACCCCGCATCTCTCCTTAAAGAGGACCTGTCACACACATTCCTATTACAAGTGATGTTTACATTCCTTGTAATAGGAAAAAAAGTGTTTGGAAAGAAAAATGTAAAAAAAAAAGTGTAAAAAATAAATAAATAAGTAAAATAAAATAATAATAATAAAAAAATAAAAAATTATCCTGTCCCCGGTAGCTCGCTCTCAGAAGCGTACGCACACGTAAGTCCCGCCCACGTATGTAAACGTCGTTCAAGCCACACATGTGAGGTGTCGCCGTGTGCGTTAGAGCGTGTGCAACAATTCTAGCACTAGAACTCCTCTGTAACTCTAAACTGGTAACCTGTAAAAATGTTAAAGTGTCGCCTATGGAGATTTTTGAGTAACGAAGTTTGGCGCCATTCCTTGAGTGTATGCAATTTTAAAGCATGATATGTTAGGTATCTAGTTACTCGGCGTAACATCATCTTTCATATTTTACCAACAAATTGGGCTAACGTTACTGTTTTGTTATTTTTTAATTTATGAAACCATTTTTTTTTTTTAAAAAGCCGTTTTAAAAATGCGCAAATAGGGTGCAAGATAAAAAAGTTGCAATGACCACCATTTTATTCCCTGAGGTGTCTGCTAAAAAAACATATATAATGTTTGGGGGTTCTGAGTAATTTTCTAGCAAAAGAATGATGATTTGTACATGTAGGAGAGAAGTGCCAGAATAGGCCCAGGAAGGAGGTGGATTTTAAAGCCCTGTATTGAAGTGGTTAAAGAACACGTTTCACTATCTTGAACACGTCATGCAAAGTTGGATGAGTTCCACAGTGCCCTACTGCATTTAGTCATGACTGAATTTATGTGGAACAGCTGAAGGGTGTATGCTTACTGTTCAAGAAAACAAAAATATTCACTGCAGTAACAGATGTATGTAGTATACAGACAGAGCACACACTGCTCGTGGCAGCTATAGCTGTCACATCTCATAGGGAATTTACACACAACCATTACTGCAGATAAACTGACACTCACAGATGGTGGTAGTAATGTGTGGGTTTTGGATAACCAAACAATATAAACCACTAAATCTATGAAAAGTTGAACAAGGATGCACACTAAAAACATGCAGAATATACATTCATGGAATCTGCATCTAAAAGATGAAACAATACTGGGAACATTGATGTAAATTTTCTAAAGCATATAGTACTATCACTTTGCATTTTTTTTGTTACTTTTAATAACATTCAATTCACAAAAAACTGTAATTTCGTGGATCAGCTTGAATTTACAATGGGTGTAAAATATCACAGATTTCTGACATATTGGGGGTAATTTAAAAGTCCCAGGAAGTACTGGGCACTCTACATGCAATAGCTCCCATTTCAGGCAATTTAGAGCTATTTTCAAACATGCCTTGGAAATCGGTGCTTATGCGGGATTCCGTGGATCTGCAACTGCCAATTGCTACCTAGGGCCAGATTCATGTAGATGCGCGCATATTTTATCCGGCGTAGCGCAGTGCATATACGTTACGCTGACGCGAACTAGTGAGTCAAGTACAGTATTCACCAAGCACTTGTTCGTTACTTTGCGGCGGAGTAACGAAAATGCGATGGCGCAACCCGACCTAAGTGGAAGTGGGTGTCACCATATGTAAATGATGGGCGGAGCCCAGCGCAGAGACTTACGTTCAGCGCATCATCCACGGAGCATGCGCAGTGAGAGAGGGCTCCACTCGCTCCCCTGTGCGCATGCTCACAACTTCCGTCGGCACCACTTCATGGGAAACGGCGGCGCAATGTCTTACATTGCGCATATAAAAGCGCCCGCAGATGCGCCTTTCCGGCGCAAAAGTATATCCGGTTTCCCCCCCCCCAGGGAAGTTACTTTTGCTGTGAGATGGCTGCTCCCGTTCCCCGCAGAGAGATGAGAAAGCTCAATTTCAATGCCCAGGAGCTGTCTGCCGTCATCTCGGCTATGGAGACTTACAATGTGTTCCTCCATGGCAGTAAAAGTCGCCAGACAAGCCGGGACAGGAAGCAGGCCATCCTGGAGTCCATTGCTGCCAGGGTGAACAGTTTTGGCTATTCGACACGGACTGCTGCGGACATTGCAAAAAAAAAAAATTATGTGAGGCGCAAAGTCCGGGGCAAGGTGGCCACCATCAGGAGGCATGAGAGGGGCACGGGGGGTGGACCTACATGTGCGGTCAGCCTGACCACGGAGGAGGAGGTGGTTGCCCGCTGCCTGGAGAGGGAGCAGTTGGAGGGGGTACTGGGCTATGATTCTGTGGAGGAAGGCTTCAGGACAGGTAAGTGATTTTTATCCCCTATTTGGTGTGTTGCATGTGGGGGGGAGGGTACATGTGCCAAGTGTGTGGGACCACCAACATGTGTCTGCTTTGTGTCATCCACAGATGACGGAGCTGGGCCATCATCTGCCGCCGGCCATTCCACCCCATCCCCCCAACTGCATCCTGAGCCCGACCCCCTGGGCACTGAAGACACAGAGGTGGAGGGGAGTGCCCACACCTCACCTGCTGAGGTGGTTGAGGAGGAGCCTGTCATCGCAGAGCAGGAGTTTGTCTTATTTTTGGAGGAGTCCTCTCCTTTAGCAGGGCCCTCCCAAATCCCCTCCTCCATCATGGGAGGCCCCTCAAGGGCGACTCCATCCCCCCGGGGAATACCATCTCCTGGCCCCAGGAAGGCGACCCGGAAGACCAGAGGGGTGTCTGACGTGGTCCATGACCAAATGGCGAGGGACCAGGCCAGGCAGACCCAGCAGATGGGGGAGATAGCTGGGCACCTGGACCGTGTAGCTGACAGCCTGGGCTCCGTGGCCCAGATGACAGAGACAGTGCAGGATGTCAGCTGCAACTGCGCTGCAGTGGTGAACAGCCTGGGGGAGGTGCAGGCTGATCTTCGGCACCTCACTGCAGCCGTCCAGGCAAACACAGCTGCCATCCGGGACCAGGGGAGGCAGAGGCAGCGGGCCCAACAATACCAGGTGACCCGGCAGCTGAGGATGCAGGCCCAGACTAATTCCTTCCTCAGCCGGATAGCCGTGGCCTTGGAGGGCATGCAGGCCACACCTGCCAGGAGTGGCCCACCCGGGGATCAGCCACCTCCAGATGCCCCCCCCACCCGAGACTCCCTCCAGGCAGCTGAGGAGCCAGAGAGGGCCCACCAGAAAGAGCCCCTGTCAGCCCAAATGATGGCTTTTTGGGTTCTTCGTTTATTTTTGTTTTTGCTCAGGTTATGAGCTTTTTATTTTTTATTTATATTTTGCTCAGGTTATGAGCTTTTTATTTTTTTTATATTTTACTCAGGTTATGAGCTTTTTATTTTTATTTATATTTTGCTCAGGTTATGAGCTTTTTATTTTTATTTATATTTTGCTCAGGTTATGAGCTTTTTATTTTTATTTAACCTGCACACAGTCAGTACTGCAGGGGACAGTGTGAATGGTGTGTGAATGTGAGGGTGGCACTCCTGCCAGTAAGGGGTGTCACCCTCGGCCGTTGGGGAAAAGTTATCCCCACGGCTGTGTGAATGACGTGTAAATGGACAGTGACACCATTGGGGCCTTGACGCGGCGTTGCTGCTCCCAAGTCCTGCATGTTGGACTTGGGCTAATCCAATGTGATGTGGATGTGGTGTGTGTGATCTAGGGACCTCAGTGGTGTGCATGGGTGCATTGTCCTGATCAATGTATTTGTTTATTGTCCAAAGATGCCTACGGCGAGGACCCTCCTGACTGCTCTTCCATCAGCTGAATGGGTAGTCTCTGGCAGGTGGGGACTGTGTGGGTCGGGGGTCAGGTCATCACGTATGTCAATCTGCAGGCCCTTTCTCATGGCAAAGTTGTGCAGAATGCAACATGCACCGATTATCTGACACACAAAGGTAGGGGAATACAAGAGAGCCCCCCCAGACTTATCCAGGCATCCGAAACGGGACTTCAGGAGCCCAAATGTTTGCTCCGCCACTGCACGAGTTTGGATATGTGCCGCATTGTATCTTCTCTCTCCTCTGGTTTGGGGGTTCCGGAAAAGAGTCATTAGATGGGGTCCCAGTGCATATGCAGAGTCACCTGGAAGGGAAAAGACAGGAGGATGTTAGTCATGCATGTGCCCCTCGTGATGTCAGCATCATGCGGTCGGACAGTCATGCCTGACTCCCATGTCACTCACCAACCAACCAGCTGTCCCCATACACGTTCTATTCGAATTCCGTTGGGATGGGGCTTTGACGGTAAATGAAGCTGTCATGGCTGGACCTGGGGTGTTTGGCACGGACGTGCCATATGAGGCGTTGGGCATCGGCTATTACCTGTACGTTGATGGCTGTAGGGCCACATGTGTGCAATCAATGGCCCCCACGGTGCTTGGGAATCCTGCAATGCTGTAGAAATCTGTCATTGCCTTCTGCCGCAGGTCCTCAGTGGTGGGTCTGATGATGTGGTGGGACATGCATCTGAGAATTGCAGGGACAACCTGGTGCACACATCTGCTCATGGTGGACTGTGACATCCCAGCCACAACTCCACTTGTACGCTGGAATGATCCACTGGCAAGGAAATTAAGTGTTGCCAGGACCTTCACCAGTGGCTGCACTGCTTGTGAGCGGTGTGTCTTGCTGGTGATGTCATCCTGCAGGGTTGTGGTTAGTTCAAGGATAGCATCTGGGCTGAATCTGAAGAGGCGATACACCTCCTCATCACCCATGCCAAAGAGGCTTATGCGCGTGCGGTATATCCTCTCATGTGCCCGCCTCCTCCGTACCGGGGGACCCATTAGTAGTGCTAGGACCACGGCTGCCCCTGGCATGTTGGCACACAGAGGTGTTGTCCTGCAAGTGTGGTTGGTCAGCTTGCTATTTTCATTGGTAACGCTGCTGCTGTAGCTGCTCTCCTGCTGACCTGTGGCCGTCAGGAGTAAAGATAAAGCAGCCATTTGTAGGAATAACTTTGCGCCAGGTGTACGACGTACGCGCGGCACACGTAGCCAGCGTCTGGTGCTAATCCGTTCGCGAATCGGCATATCTCCCTCATTTGCATATTTGAATGGGAAATCAATAGGCGCGACGGATGCGCCAAGATATGCTCATACGATACTCTGGCGTAGGAAAGTTAAGCCGGTCAGAGAAAGACAGTTTTCTGGCGCATCTAGTTTGGTGGGTACAGCACATAGATACTACGGCGCATCTTTACACTTATGCGGCGCATAGCGATATACTCCAGCGCAAGTCTTTCTGAATCTGGCCCCAAGTTGTTATATAGCACTGCACTGCAACCATGATCCATAAATGTGAATAAAACATTTTTAAGCGAGATGTGCTCTACCTCGTGTGCATATATTTTTGTATATTCAAATTCGTATTCCTAGTTGGTTTTATTCTTTTGCTAACAAATGCAGTTATGAATGAGTATTGCAGAGTAATTTCTGCTATTCTGTAAAGTTGTATTAAACATTTAAGTTACACATCTGTTGTATGTTTTTTTTTTTTTATTTAATTTAGGCGACTATAAAGCAGTAGTTATTTATGTTCATTCTTTTTTTAAATCAGAAAAATCGTTTATTGTGCCATCAAAAACAAGACATACCTTGTACAATCAATGAATACAAAATATCAGGAGACAGTACAAACAAAGTAACGGCACAAAGGGAGTTTTGTACAGGAAGAGAAGACCCAACAAAACAACAACAGGTTAGGCCAACAAGCCCAAAAAAAAGGGAACAAAAGAAAAAAAAAAAAACTAACACAACAGATAATACGTTTTCTTTCCTGCAAATACAGAATACTCATAACATTCTACCTGTATGAAGAAAACCTCTCTCCCACCAGCAGAGGGAAAATGCAATTCGCCCACTTATAGTTAAAGATAGAGATTGATAAGATCATTATTCAACCACCCAGAAATACTGTTCACATTTGCAATAACCGGTGCATAATTAATCACGGAGGTGCCAACCCAGGAGTATCCAGCCATGCCTGCCATATATAATAGAACTTTCGAGGTACATTTCTATGCTGAAACGTTAGATGTTCTCGACTGAGAACATAATTTACTTGGTTCACCCACTGAAGTTTAGTCGGCACATGTGCAGCCAGCCAAAACCTTGCAACCAACTTATGAGCTATGTACAATAGTCTAGTTACCGCTATATTGGCAGGGTAAGGAAAAACTACCTCATCAATCGCTCCCAAAACACAAATCAAGGGATCCAATGGGATCCTAACCTGAAATACTACGGAGATGACTTCAGTGACCTCGCCCCAGTAACGATTTAACTTGGGGCAGCACCACATAAGATGAATTAAAGTACCCTTATCCCTGCAACATTTAGGACACATATGGGAGTCTCTCCTCCCCCAACGATACAATTGAATAGGTGTACGGTAGACCCTATGGAGCAAAAAAAGATGGGACAACCTATGAGACTGTGACACAGAACTAAGGGGACCAGATTGTAAGCATAAATCTCATTGTTCTTCAGAAATTTCCCCCAAATCCTGTGTCCAACCCCTTCTACTTGGTAGATTAGCTACATCCTGCGTATTTAATAAGAGATTTGAGTAGATATGAGAAATCAAGCCCTTCCTCTCCTGACCATAACAAATATCCTTGAGTAAGGAGTGACTGACAAGCCGGAGAATAGAAGTCTGGCCTTGAGCCTGAAGAGCGTGCCTCAGTTGGAGATATCTGTAAAATTGGGTTCTATGAAGATTAAATGCATTTTAAAGGTCTGAAAAGGACTTCAAAGCATCGTCATGATATAATCGGGCAACCTTGTAAATACCAGGCTCCCTCCATTCCTGGAACCCCTCCAGCTGATAAACTTCCTTGAGATTGAGATTACCCCACAGAGGGGTCTCCTCCAAGAACCCTAAGATCCCCAAACAAGACCTGAAAGCGGACCAGAGTCGCTTAAGAAGGACAACAGTAGGGGACTATGTTCATTCTTTAGCCCTGGTTCACACTGGGCTGCGGGAGTGAAGCCGTGCGAGTTCAGCTGAACTCGCACGATTTCACTCCCGCTGGCAGTCCCGATTTCAGCCGCGATTTAAGAGACACAGATGTCAATGTAAATCGCGTCCTGAAATCGCAAAAAGTAGTACAGGAACTACTTTTTGAAATCTGTGCAGCGCCGCAGATGCGGCGTCACACCGATTAGGACGGTGTCATTGCCGGCAAATGCCGCCGATTTGAGATGCGATTTCACATGTGAAATCACATCTCAAATCGAACTAAATCGTACCCAGTGTGAACCTGGGCTCAAACATACTACACTATTATGCAGGTCTCAGAGTATTTAGCACAATGGCTTGGTGGTCTGCTCAGACGTCTCCAAATCACTCAAGTCATGAGTTAAAATCTTAGCCATTCTACCACCCATCTAAGGGAGCTGTGTTTATTTTAGTGCACACGCGAATTATAAAATAAATTATAATTATATAATTACACATTAGAATTAGAACAAACAAACAAAAAATGTAAACTGCCTGTTAACTAGTGTGTGATGTTTAGAACTCCACACCATAATATTATTAAATCCTTACATACCATTGCATGTATTTGAAGAGTTAATAGAATCAACCAAAACTTAAGTGCATCAGCTAATTGGCCTTTGCCTATTTTCAGCACACCATATTTGCGCAGCGGTCTTATAAGCGCACTTTTTTTTGGAAAAAAATTACTTTTTTGAATTAAAAAAGACAACAGTAAAGTTAGCCCAATTGTGTTTTATATTGTAAAAGATAATGTTACGCCGAGTAAATTGATACCCAACATGTCACGCTTCAAAATTGCATTCGCTCGTGGAATAGCGTCAAACTTTTACGCTTAAAAATCTCCATAGACGACATTTAAAAAATTCTACAGGTTGCATGTTTTGAGTTACAGAGAAGGTCTAGGGCTAGAATTATTTGTCTCGCTATAACGATGGCAGGGATGCCTCACATGTGTGGTTTGAACACCATTTTCATATACGGGCGCTGCTCACATATGCGCTCGCTTCTGCACGTGAGCTGGTCGGGACTGGGCACTTTAAAAAAAAATCTTATTTATTTAACTTTATTTTATTTATTTTAAAACTGTTTAGAAAAAAATAATTGGGTAACTTTTATTCCTATTACAAGGAATGTAAACATGTTTGAGGTATTTGTTTCTTAATTTGGTGCTTAGAGAGAATTCACCACCACCAACAACAAAGGCCCAATTTTTCTTCCCCTGTTCAACAGGGACATGTAATTACAATTCTTGATATAATATTTCACAGCAGGGCCCATTTCTGCACTCACCTAGAGTAACCGTGAGGACTTAGTGTTGCGGCACCAGCCCCAGCACCAAAGGTCCAATTTTTCTACCACTGTTCAACAATGGCATGTAAGTACAATTCTTGATATAATAGTTCACAGCAGGGCGTTCCAGCGCCCACCAAGACTAACTGTGAGGGCTTACAGTGTTGTGGATACACCAAAATCTAGGGCCCACATTTCTGCAGCGTATATATGGCAGGCCCCTACTTTCAAACATCCAACTTACAAATGACTCCTACTTGCAAACGGAAGGAGACAACAGGAAGTGAGAGGAAATCTACCCCTAGGAGGGGAAATTCTCTTCTGTAAGAGGTGTCTCCTGTCCACTGATGCTTTCTCACCAATCCTTGTTTCACAAAAAAAAAAAAAACATTTTCAAAAAACGATTGTCAATGAGACAAAAAGTGAGGTGCAATCTTCTGAACAGATGCGCACAGACAGCAAAACAAATGCTACAGGGGTGATAACCCTTCTCTATGTTTTCCAAAAAGATAGTTTTTTTTTTGGCTGGAGCTACACTTTAAAAATGCACCTGTACAAAATGACAAACAGATTCTACTTAACAACAAACATACAGTCCCTGTCTTGTTTGCACCACCTGTATACTGCTGTTCAAATTATATAGGGCCAAAGGGGCTGGTAATGACCTGGGGGGAGGGGGGGACCCATGCTATTCTCCTCAGTGATTTTTATTCATATTGCAGGGACCAGACATTACATTAAAGCCGCAAGCAGTTTTAAATGACTTTTTTCTTATAGTAATGTCATTTTGTGCAGGGACAGTTCTAAACATGTGCCACTTCACAGGCATACTATAGACACCCAGCAGGTACGATATTTAAAGGAATCTTTAAAAAAAAATATTCACTTAAAGCATCACTAAAATCACTGCTCCCGGAAAAAGTGTCTTTAAAACTTTTTTTTGCATTGACACATGTTCCCTGGGGCAAGACCCGGGTCCCCAAACCCGTTTTAGGACAATAACTTGCATATTAGCCTTTAAAATTAGCACTTTAGAATGTTAGAGTCCCATAGACCTCAATGGGGTTCTAAAGTTCGCGTGAACGTTCGGTCCGTTCAATGGTTCTGGTGCGAACCGAACGGGGGGGGGGGGGTGTTCGGCTCATCCCTATTCAGCACTTGAACCAGGAATTTTTTTATATTTTTTTGGGTGGGGTTTTCTCCTCCCTACTCCCCATTATACTTTCTACTTAAGGACTTACATGTGTACACAACCAAATACTTTTTTATGCAACCAGATTTTATACAGATTTGAAGGTGTATGGATTGTTTGCACTTAGAATATATGTATTTATAGTCTGCAAAAGTCAAAGCAAAAAAAAAATATCTACTTTTTATTTCAACATTAGTATAAAGATTTGGTACATTAATGTACTTGGGCCATAAAACATAAAAGGCATGGAATTGATGTTGCAGCATTTGACAATGTAGTTAGAAGGGACCTGTTTAAAAGAGCTTACAAACTTCAAGGGTAGGACACAAAAAAATAGACACTTTAACAAATCACATTAGAAAAGCAGGAATAAAAATCAAGCACGATTAACCTTTTTGGTGATCAAATGTCCTTACCCCAAACCCCCAAAATGTTACATGGCAGGATTATCAAAAACAAAATTAATACAAAAGCCAAAAAGACAGTGCACAATCTACATTGACACACACACACACAGCGGGAATGAATTAGCAGGAACCTTCCTTTTCATCTCAACCTTTTACATAGCAGTTGTAAATCTAACATGAGATTTAGAAGCAATCATCAAATCACAGCCTTAGTGGGGTGTGGGTTGGGAATTATGCACACCCCCCAAAAAAAACAAAAAAAAAAAAACATTTGTAACCCAATATACACCCCGCAAAGAAAGATTTAGGCCTGTTTTTTAGGCCAAACATTCACCAAAAAATGCAGACCTTTAAATAACTTAGCTAGGTTTGCTAGCACGCCCACCTAGACCCACCCAGTAAAGGACACATCCACCAGTGTAATGGTTTCTGTCTCTTCATGTATGACTCAAGTGCTCACACCTGTTCATCAGGAATACACACTCTTTACAAATGAAATAATGCATCAGCATAGATATATCTATGAAGGGTAAACTTCAAATTAACAAATGTCCAAGGCCCTGGCCATGATCAGTGATCCCAAAAATCTCCAAATCAAACTTGTACGTTGTTGGGCATGTGGAGGGTACAAAACAGGAAATTACAACTTTGTGAGGGCTGCTTCACACAAATTGGCGACAAAGTGCATTTGTCATTCATCATCACCACACAACATTAAAATATGTGTGCAGGATCACACCAGACTTATACATCCATATCTGGCCCAAAACACCACAGTTCTACATTTGGTGCAAACCCACACTTGCTTGATTTATAATGTTATTTCTAGGGGTTCCAGTATATGAAGCCCATCAAAAATGTAATCACTGGTGAAAAAGAAACTTTAACACCATAACAGAGGAAGTAGATTCAAACAAAGAACCTCAGTGCTAACCAGTTAGCCACTGTGCTTCCACATGCATGTAAGCTGCATCTCTGTGGTTCCACAGGTGCAAGAAGTTAATCAATGCAGATGTACTATGAAAGGTCGGAGATCCATTGAAAAACCTGTTTCTAAGAAAAGGCCATCTGTTTTGAAGGCTGGTTATGGCTGATTACTGTCAGCATACCGAGAGATAAACAGCTGTCAGTTTGTGGGTTTAGGCTTGGTAAGAGGCTGCAATTAGTCTTTGCCCATGGAAAACAAATGACACAATTTGCAATGGTGGTGGAACCCTCCTTCACATAAATACGAAATTTAGACATAATAATAATAATAATGTAAATGTAATTTACATTAATGTAAAGAACTGAGTCAGGAGCTATGTTTAACATAGGGAGAACCGACAACTTCTCCTACATGAAGTGGTATTTGGGATTTGAACCAAGATCCTCAGTGCTGCTAGGCAGAAGTGCTAACCGGTTAGTGACTGTGTTGCCGCATGTGGAGCCCTCCTATACAGAAATACATATGAATACTAAATTTCTTTGGACGTATAGGTGATGGAATTACATTAGTCAGGAGTTCTTCTTGATTTATTCTGTGATATTTGGTGGTTCTTGGTGTGTGAGTTTAGAATAGTGATGTTTCCCTTTGAATTTTGGGAATTACATTTATATTTCTGATGTTGGGCTCAAATTATGATCATTTGGAAATATTAAACAACACACAAATTGTAAAAAACCAAAGGGTGCAATCATCGCAAAAAAAAAATTAAATAATAACCAACCCCCTCAAAAATTGCAAGCTGAACACTGATAGGACAATGACAAAATCCAAAAAAGTGCAAAATGAATAAATAAATAATGCAGCGCAATAATATATTAAAAATATATAATAACAAAGTAATTTACTAATAACTGATTAAATGCAAAAAAAGTCCAAACATGTGAAAGATTCCAAACAAATAGTGTGACAACCACTCCAAATCCACCGGTGACTTGTAAATCAAATAGAAGTGATCCCTCCACCGTTAAGGATGGCTACTCTCACCTTGTTTTAGCAGGCAGTCATACTAGCAGAAATCACAAACGATTGGTGCGATGTATATATGGCAAACTTCTTAAGGCTCAGCAAGTGCTCTCTGTTTTTAAAACCAGCTCAGATTTATTAAAAGGACATATACAGGCTACTCACATTCACCCGAATAAAAACAGCAGAAAGTAATAAAGGGATTTTTAAATACAGCTTACCTGTAAAATCCTTTTCTTGGAGTACATCACGGGACACAGAGCGGCATATTCATTACTATGTGGGTTATATGGAGTACCTTCAGGTGTGGACACTGGCAATCTTCAAACAGGAAGTCCCCTCCCTATATAACCCCCTCCCCTAGAGGGAGTCCCTCAGTTTTGTAGCAAGCAGTATGCCTCCCAAAATGTTCCCCAAAAGAGGGGTGGGAGCTCTGTGTCCCGTGATGTACTCCAAGAAAAGGATTTTACAGGTAAGCTGTATTTAAAAATCCCTTTTTCTTTCTCGTACATCACGGGACACAGAGCGGCATATTCATTACTATGTGGGATGTCCGAAAGCAATGCTTTAATGAGGGGAGGGAGACATCTTCCAAAGAAGGATTCAATTTAGAGATAAACTCAAATCATAATAATATTTCCAAATTAGTCAAGAAAGAAGAACCTTTTTCTTTTTTTTTTTTTTTTTTTATATAACCAAGGGTGTTTCTGATCCCGAGGATTTCAAACTGCAGCCTGTAGTACTGCCTGACCAAAGGCAGTATCCGCATTTCTTCTCACGTCTAGTTGATAAAACCTTGTAAACGTGTGGACTGATGACCACGTTGCCGCCTTGCATATCTGAGCCATAGAGATCTGATGGTGTGCTGCCCAAGAGGCGCCCATGGCCCTGGTAGAATGGGCCTTTACCGACAACGGAGGGGGCAACCTCTTCAATCCGTAGGCTTGAATGATTAATTGTCTAATCCATCTCGAGATGGTGGATTTTGCAGCTGCCTGCCCCTTCTTGGGGCCATCTGGTAGAACGAATAACACATCTGTTTTCCGGATCTTTTCCGTAGCTTTAAGATAGGCCTTCATGGCCCGGACAATATCCAAGGTATGCAGCAACCCCTCCTTTCTAGATGTAGGTTTTGGAAAGAAGGATGGAAGTACCAAATCCTGGTTTAAGTGAAATTTGGATATAACCTTTGGTAGAAAGGAAGGATGGGGCCGGAGAACTGCCCTGTCCTTATGCAGAACAAGATATGGTTCCTTACACGATAAGGCTGCTAATTCTGACACTCTCCTGGCCGAAACTATGGCGACCAAGAAAACCAGTTTTCTTGTCAGTAAGAGTAAAGGAATCTCAGCCAAAGGCTCAAAAGGCTGTTTCTGTAGAGTGGACAGGACAAGATTTAGGTCCCAAGGACAAACTGGTGACTTGACAGGAGGATTAATACGCAAGACCCCCTGTAAGAAGGTCTTTACCAGCGAGTGGGTGGCCAGCGGCCTCTGAAACCACACTGACAGAGCTGAGATCTGTCCTTTGATTGTGCTTAGTGCCAGGCCTTTATCCACTCCTAGCTGGAGAAAACTTAACACCCTATCAATAGTATATTTGCGGCAATTCCATCTTTTGGATTCACACCAGCCTATATAGTTCCTCCACACCCTGTAATAAATTACCCTGGAGACCGGCTTTCTAGCCTTAATCAGGGTAGGGATTACCTGCCTAGACAGACCCCTACCCCTGAGAATCAGGGATTCAGCCTCCAGGCCGTCAAATTTAGACGCTGTAATGTAGGGTGGAGGATCGGGCCTTGTGAGAGTAGGTCTGGTTGTAGAGGAAGAGTCCAAGGGTCTCCCACTGCCATATTCAGGACTAGTGAGTACCAAGCCCTCCGGGGCCAAGCTGGAGCTATTAGAATGACTGGCTTGTGCTCCACTCTGATCTTGCGCAACAGGCGGGGGAGTAACTGTAGCGGAGGGAACGCATATAGAAGTTTGAATTGATGCCAAGGGCAAACCAACGCATCGGTTCCGCAGGCCATAGGATCCCTCGCTCGCGACACGAACCTGTCTAGTTTCTTGTTGAACCTGGATGCCATTATATCTACGTCTGGCGTTCCCCACCTCTGGCAGATTGTCTGAAAGACCTGGGGATGCAGAGACCACTCCCCTGGCAACAGACTCTGGCGACTTAAGAAGTCTGCCTGCAGGTTGTCCACTCCGGGAATGAATATCGCTGAAATGCAGGGTACATGAACCTCTGCCCATTGAAAAATCAAGCTCACTTCCCTTTGAGCGGCCTGGCTCCTGGTTCCCCCTTGGTGGTTTATGTATGCCACCGCCGTGGCATTGTCTGACTGGATTCTCACCGGGAACCCCTTTAATCTGGAGGTCCACGCCAACAGGGCTAGGCGAGCAGCTCTGATTTCCAAGATATTGATGGGGAGCTGCCTCTCTGCTTTCACCCAAGTTCCCTGGCGGGAGAACCCCTCGAAGACCGCCCCCCAGCCTGCCAGGCTGGCGTCTGTGGTAACTACCTTCCAGACAACAGGGCTGAAGGATCTTCCCTTTAGAAGGTTCTGAGGGTTCAACCACCAGGCCAGGCTTTGTCGGACCCTTGATGATAGCGTCAAAGGGGACTCTAAGGCATGTGCCCTCTTGCCCCAGGCTGCTAGAATGGCTGCCTGTAGGACGCGAGTGTGGATCTGAGCGTATGGTACTGCCTCGAATGTGGCCACTAGCTTGCCTAGTAATCGCATACACAGGCGAATAGTTGGTCTTTTCTTGTTTACAACCAACTGAACCAACCCCCTGATCGCCTTGATCTTTACAAGGGGCAAGAACACCTTTTGATGTTCTGTGTCTAACCTCATGCCGAGGTATTCCAACTGCTTTGTAGGCTGGAATGCTGACTTTCCCTGGTTTAGGACCCAGCCGAATTCTTCGAGGTACCGAACCGTGAGGTTTACTGCCTTTTGCAGACCCGTCCGTGAGTGATCTATGATTAAAAGGTCGTCCAAGTATGCTAGGACTGTGACTCCTTGGATCCTTAAATTGGCCAGAACTGGGGCTAGAATCTTCGTGAATACCCGGGGGGCCGTGGCCAGCCCGAAAGGGAGCGCCCTGAATTGGAAGTGTCGCTGCCCCACCGCGAAGCGTAAAAACCTTTGATGCGCCTGAAAGATTGGTACATGAAGGTAAGCATCCTTTATGTCTATGGAGGCCAGAAAATCGTCTTTCTGAAGCGCGGCGGCTGCTGACCGGATGGATTCCATCCGGAAGGAACGCACCCTTAGATAACCGTTTAACCTCTTTAGGTCCAAGATTGGCCTGACATCGCCGTTGGGCTTTGGTATGACAAAGAGATTGGAATAGAAACCTAGGCCTTGCTCTTGGGCTGGCACTTCTATAATTACGTCCTGGCAAAGCAGGTGATCCAAAGCTGCCAGCATTGAGGCCTTCCTTGCTGGATCCCTTGGTAGCCTTGATTCTTGAAAATGAGGCGGAGGATATCTTAGAAACTCCAGTCTGTAACCTGTGGTTACCGATGCCCGGACCCAATTGTCGGGGATCTTGGCTTCCCAAACTTCTGAGAAGAGACGAAGCCTTCCCCCCACCCTTGAGAGTGGGGGCGCCCCTTCATAATGCAGACTTAGGGGCTGTCTTTGACGGCTTGCGATACCACGGCTTCTTACCCCCAGGGGTCTGTCCTTGCGATCTACTGATAACGTTGGATCGTGCAGGCGGCCGTCGATACTGCCTGGAATTAGAGGGCCCCGAGACAGGAAAAAACTGCCTCCTAAATGTAGGAGCCCGGAATGTCTTTTTGACCGGTAAAAGGGTACTCTTGCCATTTGAAATAGTCTGAATATATTTATCCAGATCTTCTCCGAAGAGTCGTCCTCCATGGAAGGGAAATCCTGCCAGAAGCTTTTTGCATGGGGGCTCCGCCGCCCAGTTCTTCAACCATAAGAGCCTTCTCATGTGTACCAAACATAGTGATAAACGAGAAGCCTGCTGGATGGAATCTTTTATAGCATCTACCGCGAAACACAGAGCTCTGGGAATGTCAGCAAACTCCTCTGCTTGTTGGGTAGGCATGTCCTTTAACATCTCTTTTGTCTGGTCTTTTAATGCCTGACAAACTCCAATTGCAGCTACCGCTGGCTGCACCACTGCTCCTGCCGTAGCAAAGGATGCTTTTAAAAGTGTCTCTAATCTTTTATCAACCGGATCTTTAAACATATGTATGTTTTCCACCGGGCAAGTTAGTGATTTATTCACACACGAGATGGCTGCGTCCACTATTGGGAGCCTCCACTTCTTGGAGAATTTTTCCTCCATGGGATAAATGACCGCAAATCTTTTCGGTGGCAGAAAAACCCTGTCCGGCCGTACCCAATCCCGAAAGATCAATTCCTCCAAGAGAGGATGGACCGGAAAAACTGCGTTGCTTAACGGGGCTTTCAAAGAGCCCAGAGAGGATACCGGAGGAACCTGAGGTTCTGGCAATGGTAAACTAAATGCCGAGCGGACCATGTCCGTCAAAGACTGTACCCACAGTCTCTCTGTCTGGGAGTCTGAAAATGGTTCCTCAGAGGTAGACCCCTCCATCCCTGAACCCTCTTGGTTCAGGTCCAGTTGATCCTCCTGTGATTCTAATTCCTCCGGAGAGAGAATCTCAGCATCTGAGGATACACCCCCTGGTGATGGGGATCTAACCCGTTTCTTACCAGGAATAGCTCTAGCGATCAATGCCGCTATTCTCTCTTCTAGCCCCCCTAGGGATACGGCTAGCATCTCCTCTGTGATAAACACAGGGCTGGGCTGATCTGGGCCAGCCTCCGCACCAGATCCCCCTAATGGCTCATCCAAGGCGCTCCTTAAATTAATAAGCTGCGGGGAAAGAATCGGCATATCAGAATCAGAAAGGGAACCCTTTTGTTTTTTGGTCTTTTTTGTACCCTTTGACCCCGAACCCTTGGAAGCCATAATACAAAATCGAGGGACTCCGCCCACACAACAGACTGTAGTGGGCAGGAGTACCAATTTCAGAGTTTAGGGGAGAATAGATCACTTAGTGTCCCCAAAAACTGATGGGCCCGTATGTTGGTTTTTTCTTTTTTTTTTTTTTTTTTTTTTAAATAATTATATATTATATATTATATATTTTCCTTGACAACATACAGTGACCCTACTTTAAGTTTGCCAGCCTCCAACCTGCTGCAAAATAAGGGGGATTCTTGGCTTAACAATAAAGGCATTGGAACAAAGTCCACATGTACTACCCCTCTTCCGCCACCGGGAGTCACTGTTCTGCCGCTCTGCGTCCTCTCCTTGAAAGATCAGCCTCAGACTGAGCACTGACAAAGCCTGCTGTCTATAACAGCACAAAGGCGCGCCCCTGTATGACGCCGCAGGCCCGCCCCCCCCCGCCCTCCTGTCTGGACGGCGCGAAAAACGTCAATAAGACGTGCGCGCGCACGCGCGCGCGCGCGCGTATGCCGGAAACAGGAGGAACATGGAGGAGCCGCGCTGCTGGAGATCCAGGCACGCAGAAACAGGCGGCAGATTCAAACCCCCGGCCAGGTAGGACTCTCTCAAGGCCCCTAGGGATCCTTACTAGCCCTAGGAAGAAACAGCAGGTTAGCTAGCAACACATATTTAAACAGGGGGGCCTAGTGATGGGGGGAGAAAGGGTGTCATCCTGTCTTTTAGACATAGTGATCACGGTTGCCCATGCAGAGCATACTTAGGCTATCCCCCCTTTTAGGTTACCCCGGGGAGCCTGCTGTCGAACCAAGTCCCGCAGGCTCCCCCTTACCTGCTCCATGCTGCAGGATGTTTGACCAGCAAACTGATCCAATCTTCTCCCATCTCCGTGGGTAGCGTAGTAGACCTTCAGGCCCTGGGGTCCTATGAAGGTACCCACTGTCCTGGACCTATATAGCACCCTGGCAAACAGGAACTTTATGGTTTTGCAAACTCCAAGTCCTGGGCCCAGGGTCCAGCCCTCCAAAGAGGAGCATTATAGGCAAAACCCCACGGTCTGGGGCCCGGGTACTGTCCACTTTGGCACTGAGGCTCCTTGGACAGATCCGGTTAGCCCGCCCTTAATCCCAAGGATGTGGAGCAAAGCTATTCCGTGACCAACACCTAAGACACTGGCGAAAAAACTGAGGGACTCCCTCTAGGGGAGGGGGTTATATAGGGAGGGGACTTCCTGTTTGAAGATTGCCAGTGTCCACACCTGAAGGTACTCCATATAACCCACATAGTAATGAATATGCCGCTCTGTGTCCCGTGATGTACGAGAAAGAAATACACACAGCATGTGTTTTCCCAAGGATGGCAGTGAGCGACATCAGGCTCCTTCCCTCGTACGCATTGCGTTGTATCAACTTCCTCAGCGGGGCAGGATTCCTTTGGAATCTTTCAC
This sequence comes from Rana kukunoris, assembly GCA_029574335.1. Classification (NCBI taxonomy): domain Eukaryota; kingdom Metazoa; phylum Chordata; class Amphibia; order Anura; family Ranidae; genus Rana; species Rana kukunoris. Next base: position 143,932,396 of record CM056056.1, read on the forward strand.
ATGTTTGGACTTTTTTGCATTTAATCAGTTATTAGTAATTTGCAAATGTTTAAATTACTTTGTTATTATATATTTTTAATATATTATTGCGCTGCACGTAGGGGCAGACTGACAACTCATGGGGCCCCTGGGCAATAGAAGATTATGGGGCCCCTGGGCTTACAGATGGCCACCACGCCAGGAGGCAGTGTAGCTAAAATCTCGGGATTTTCACATCAAAAGCATGTCGGTTTTGGACCTATCAGGGACAGATTTAAAAAAAAAACAGATTTTTACATACTGTCCCTGTTTTTACTGAGCCTGGCAACCCTAATGGGGCCCCCTAGTGGCATGGGGTCCTCAGGCAGTGCCCAAGTGACTCAATGGTCAGTCCACCCCTGGCTGCACTATTTCTTCATTCATTTTACACAACACACAAATTGCGACTCATTTTAAATTTGCATCAGCAATGGTATTGTTTGTGGTTTGTAAAGACACCTGTATGAGTGATGGACAGCAACAAGTGAGAGAGGCAGAAAAATATATATTTTACCAAAACATGAAAACATTCCACATTCTAGCATTCTAAAAAACAAAATATATGAAGAAGAAGCAGCAACGCTGTTGCAAGGACAGTTTATTTGGGGAGGTTACAATTGTACCATTATAATTAATGGCTGAAACTTGCATCGGGCTGCTTTTTAGCCCAGTGCTAATTTTGGTATTTACTATAACTCTTGGTAAAAAAAAGCCAAAAATTTGAGTAGTTTGCATGTTTGAGCATGCTCAGTTGGGGGAATGTATCTCTTCGCAGACTTTAAGGCCCTGTACACACGATCAGACCGGTCTGATGAAACTTGTCCGACGGACCGTTTTCATCAGACAACTCTGAACTTGTCTGATGGTCTGATGTGCGTACACACCATCGGACCAAAATCCGATCAGACCAGAACGCGGTGACGTAGAACACAACGACGTGATGGTTTTTGGTCCGATGCTTTTGTGTACTAACCATCGAACCTGTCCGATGGACAGGTGTCCATCAGACAGGTTTTAAAGCATGTTTTAAAACTTTGGTCCGACGGACAACGCAGACCAGTTTCATCTGACCTGTCTGATCATGTGTACGCGGCCTAAAAGATATTTCAGTGTATATATCACTTTGTATATATCACTTTTTAAAGCAAATTCTCTTTAAACAATATACCACATATTTCCGTACCATTTGTGCAATCATATAATGCTCTAAACATTATTTCCAGGTTCTAGCAGAGTACTGTATATACTTGAGTATAAGTCGACCCGAATATAAGCCGAGGCACCTAATTTTACCAGAAAACGTATTGACTCGTGTAAAAAGCCTAAGGTGACCATCTACATGCTCCACTGTGCCTCACTTTGCCTCACTGTGTCCATGTGCATGGCTCACTGTGCCCATGCCTCGCTGTGCCCATGCCTCACTGTGTCCATTACTAGACTTATGTTTAACATGGGAGTATATAGAAGGGGTGCCCAGCTTTGAAAACAATCGGTGCTCCCCGGCCATATGTCCCCAAAGTTACCAGAGAAATTACCATTTAACATGGGAGTCTATGGAAGGGGTGCCCAAATTTGAAAAAATCGGTGCTCCCCGGCCGTAGGTCTGCCGGACAAAAAACATTGCACACATATAGTCGAGCTATATGTGTGCCAAGTTTGTGGCCCAGGGGACCTATAGCCGGCCAGTCCTGGGTCCCCAAATCCAGGAGATGAGGCGCAAAAAGGTGATTCGAGTATAAGCCGAGGTGGGCATTTTCAGCACAAAAAAAATGTGCTGAAAAACTTGGCTTATACTCGAGAATATACGGTAAGTGTTTGGGCACTATCTATCTGTTGTCTAGAAGCTATAGTAGATTAAATGTTGGAAGTATTCTTTCACCATCGCTATAGCGAATTCAGTTTGGGCACTAATTAGTGCGATAGCGCTAGTTTGGGAGTATTTAGCTGCACTATTGCAAATTAGCACTATAGTAAATGACCTGTAACGCCATCGGCGTTATTCTACATAAAACGAGCGCAGCTGTACCTTCTTTAGACAGCTGCGCTCCATCCAATGCCTCGTCAGTGTCACTTCCGGTGCGCCCTGGGTCCCTGCGTTCCAAGCTGGAACGCGGAAGCGCGCCCGCTCGTTTCCCATGTTGGGCGGGCTATTTAAACCCTCTCTGATGGCGGCTGGGTGTTCGGTTATTGAAGTCGACACCCACCGCCATCTGTGATCCGAACAGCTCCACTACAGACCCTTTCATCTCCTGCCTGCAAGCAGACAGTAGGTTGCGACGCCAGGACTCTGTCCATCCGGATCCCGAGGCCTAGACCACAGAGCTGACACTCTGCAGCTCCTAGGATCATCCTAATTCCCTGCACTCTCTCTGCAGGAAGAACTATTAAGCTCACAGCTTCCAAAACCGCAAGTACCATAGCAATCAGTCATTTCAAGCTAGAACTCTCGTTATCTGTATAAGCTGTGTATGCTATTACTATAGGATCTTGTTCCCAGTATCTTATGCTTAGTGACTGTACTGAGAGTTTCCAGATATCACCTTTCACCTATAGTACATTCACAACTCCACTGATGCCAGATAGTCTGCAGGGGAATGTGATGAATTAACCCCTCACTCTCTGTACAAATATAGAGTCAATTGGTGGTTTAATACTGAGAATTCTCCATTGTTACTGACCAATTCTCAATTCTAGTCATAGTGACGGCGTAGGCGTCACATGACCCCTATTGTATATATTAAAGTAAATCCACAACAAAATGTCATACATGTTTTGTATTAAATAAATAATTCTTAGATCTATACTGGGATTCTACCCTTGTCAGACATGGCAATCTAAGTTGGCTTCAGGTAATGAGGAATCAAACTAATTTGGATTTTACATTTTCCTGCCTTCTCTCATTTCTGATTGGTAGTCATAATAACTATTCATTATCCAAAATGATCCCCTTCGAGACGAAACATAGGGAGGTTCCCCTTTGAGACGAAACGTAGGGAGGCGACGTTCTGACATCACCGCACATTGTGATCTGACCCGGAATATACGGGCTGTTTGTTTTGAGAGCTGGCCAGCTTATTTTACTGGATGCTGTATATTCATTGACCTGATGTAAGTGCAACTCCTTTTATTACCTATTAAACGTGAGGATATTACACTATGTGAGTCCCTTCTTCCTTTACATATTCATCCCGTGTTGGCATACTGATTGAGACCATCCACCACTCTGAGCATCCCGAGCTGGATAATCCCTCCTTGGATATTATCGTTTCATGCTGTGTTTGATCTCTCTTAATTTAGAGATCATTGGAATTTGGTAAGAGGCAGTGTGTGTCTTTGGTGGATGTATATAATTGATTTTCTGCATCACAGTATTTGATCCAATTTATTGATCAGTACTTTTACTTTTCAATTTATCATTGTATAATTTATTTTGGGGTTAGCTGTTTTCACCATACAGCGCCAATCATGCTATATTAGCGCGACCCTCTCTCTGTCTGCGTATTGTTTGGTGTAGTAACATCTTTTGGTCGCAGCTTTGTTTAACTTTTGTTTTCAAACTAGCGCAGTATATTTTTTTCTTATTATCCAAAATGTGCCAATAAAGTGGGTGCTTAAACTTCTTGCAGTCCAGTGCCAATCTAAATAATCTAAGCTGTACCAAAGAATATAAAAATTGTTGTGATGAGGCAGGACGGAAGGCAATGTCGTGGAAATTTGTAGATTTCCTACCAATTACACTCTTCATGACAGTTGCCTCCAGGACACAGAGGGAGAAAACTTCCCAAATGGGGGCATAGACAACAAGGAAAAACCCGACAGGAGGTTCTAACTCTTCGACACAAAATGAAAAAAAAAATGGGTATTAAATAAACTTTACATAATTAGGTTGAAAAAAGGCACATGTCAGTTAAGATTGCGAAAAAAAAAAATAGTAAAAAACTTAAAAATAATCATCTCCTGCATTTGTACATTGAAAATAACTCACTATACCTAGTTTAGGGTGGGATTACTGGTAATATTCTCAGCCAAAAAAGTTGCACAATCTAATTTCAGTTTATATACTGTATGGCTAATATCAAAAGCATGAGATGACCTTCAATATAGTTGTTGTAAATACATTTTATATTTTTCCTGACAATTTGTGGAAAATTTTATCCCCCGTTTTCTACTCTGAGGTATATCAAAACACAGCTGTTATTGGTAATAATTCCACCCTCTCAGCTATGCAGGAAGGCAAAAACATATGCCTAAGTGCAATATATTCCACTCCAATTGGCCCAGCACAAAAATGGTGAGCAGGGTTTTGTGGTTTTGGGGTTCTTCCTTCCAGGCTATAATCGAGGAGGAGGCAATAATGAAGCCTGGACACATGTCATTTTAAACATTAGTTTAACTCTCCTAGTATTAAAAAGTCAATCAAGCAAACATGGATATTTTAGTAATTGATTGATAATGTAGAACTAATCCACCTAGCAGTTTACTATGTATAGTATCTCAAGGATATAGGCAACAAGCTCATTGTACTTGTGTTATCAGGTATGCACACTTGACACATGACATAGTCAGGTTGAAAAAACTATGGCCCGGATTCACAACGGACTTGCGCCGACGTAAAGATACTCCGTCGTAAGTACAAATGTGTGCCGTCGCATCTCTGCGCAGATTCACAAAGCTAGATACGTCGAAAAGCAAGTCTTCAGCCGCCCGACGTAACTTGCCTACGGCGACGTATCGTGGGCGCATAGTTACGCTGGACGCATTCGGCGTTCCCATTTTAAATATGCAAATGAGTAAGATACGGCACTTCACAAACGTAGATGCACCCGGCCGCTTCATATACGCGGTTTGCGCAAGGCTTACATCCAGCGTAAAGTTATTCCACCATATAGGTGGCGCAATCCATTCAAAGGTATGGACCAGGGAACAGCCGTCGTATGTTACGTCGTTTACGTAGTACTACGTGAATTGACGTATCTTAGGCAGCTATTTTCACGTAACTGTGAGCATGCACACTGGGATGCGTCCAAGAGACGACGCATGCGCAGTTAGTTTTTTGAAGCTCAGCCCATCATTTGCATGGGGTCACGCTTCATTATAATATATCACGCCCACTTCCACCTACTTTGACTTACGTCAGCTTACGCCGACAACTATACGCTACGCCGACGCAACGTTGACCACATATTCTTTGTGAATATCATGCTTGCCTCTCAACATTGTGCCAGCGTAGTGTAAAGACGATGTGCTACGCCGGCATAAAGATACGCTGATCTACGTGAATCCGGGACTATAAGTGCACCAAGTCCATCCAATATAAAAAACTATCGTGTGACTCCCAATGAATGGATCCCACTCTTCCTATTGAGTCCTCAAGTTTATCTTATAGAGAATGTAACTACAACAAGACGATCTTGTCAATCTAAATTAGAATACAGCAGGTGATTTGATGCACCATATTTGATACAATACTCGTTTTGGATGGACTAACGCTTTCTTTTTAAGTTATGACATACAATGGACCTCTTATGTAAAATTGGATAAAAAATGGATTGTCATATTAAATGTATTCAATAGGTATTCGTTTTTAGATTCTTTTGAATGATTGGTATGTGTAATGCCTCAGTTCTTCCCTATTTTTTTTTAAATAAATGAATATAAAATGGAGGGGCATAGTTACTGAAAACAGAAACATCTGTGTTTCACCATTAAAAATGTTCCAAATGTATTTATGTTACATAATAATTTCAGTTACCTGCGTTTTCGAATCTGGTCTAAGCCATGGCAGGTCCCCATTGCGCCTTGATTCTGCCAGCTTTGCATTTAGCTTGTGGGCGAGGACAATAGTCAGTGGCATACACTCTTCTGTTTCATCTGTTGCATAGCCGAACATCAAACCCTACAGAACAAAGTGAAAGACAAAATGGAAAATTAAATTACTGATAATGAAGGTGGTGTGGCAAATTCTTACTTGCATCTTAATACAGAAGTGCTCTAGAATTTTTGCATACAAATGCTAAAACATAAATGAGAGTCTGCTTGCTAGCAATGTTCCTTATGATCTCTCACAACCTGTTCTCAGGGTTTCGATCCTCTCAACCATCATTATTGTAGCAATACCCCCGAAGGAGCTGCTGGTTTAGATTTTGGGTCTGCATGTTACCTCTAAGTTTGTTGTCTAGGGAGAGATGTCCAGAAGTTACCAGGCCTCTCCCAAAGTACCAGCCTTCCGCCATCCACTTGGTCCTTTTCCGGGACAGGTCCTCCCCTGGCTTCCTTCATTGAATGGCTTCCTACCGCAGGACAGACAGCACAGGATCACCTCCAACACATAGGCCCCAGCCAGGATAACTGGGCCTACTTTACAGGAACACAGCTTCAGACCAACGTGGTCCCGAGACTGAGTTCACGCACACCCACCTCGCGCCAGAAGGGCCACAAGGCGAAGGACCCTGAAAAACCGCATCTGCCTCTTAAGTATTCCCTCCCAGCATGCACATCGAGGTCACCATTCCTGTTGTACCGCTGCCGAGGAGGGACACCCAATACACCATGTTACACCTGCGTTTCAACATGGGCCTGAAGTGGCAATGCCACCCACAGGCAACAAGGGAAAAATACTAACAGGCAGTACCACAGCCGGAACAGAGGCAAATTTGTACACAATTCAAACACGTTTAGGCCCAACTATTGGCCCAGACATCCCCTAAATTTGAAATAGAGCCCCCATCTTTGGGAGCAGGGCGCTATATTATTTTGTTTTTCAAAGGTCCAACATAACATCCAGTTATACTGTATGAGCTAGTACCTTATACCTAAAACGCTTAAAGTGTGTGGGCTCCCTATTATGTAGATTTTATCACGTATGTCCTTCAACAGACAAGTGATAGACTCAACTAAAATGACCTCCTAAATTCTGATCTACAATTTAATATATACAGTCCCAGCAAAGGTAAAATGAATACAATAAACTACATATATCCCAAAAAGGTTCTCAGCTCATCAGCATCATATGGGTGTTTTGTGAGGATTGGCCATTACCAGTCCTATTGTTTTGGGGATACCAACCATACTTGTGTCCATAACTAAAACAGCATTTTTAATAGGACAGTGTCATTTTTTTAAAAGCACATTAATAAAACATGTGGAAACTTGCAGACACAATCTTTTAAGCCATATATCCTAAGCACACAATGGTATGTAATGCTAACAGCCTAACAGGTATACTAAGTACAACAACTTACTTGTTGATCAACTGCATTTCACTACTGCAGGAAAGCTATTTCCTGAGCCAAGCAATTGCTAGAGATGATTGGGTGACTTGGCAATGACTCCGCAAACACATACTGTACATGGCACCAAAATGGTGCCACCCCCAGAGGTGCAGATTATAAAAAAAAAAACAGCATTTACCTTATAAACAGCCACATCTAATATTCATTGGGAATACTTGCAATTTTCTCAATGAATGCAAAGTGTTCTCTGTTTGGACTAGGTGGAGATTATGACTTTACCACCCTGCATCTCCACTTTTTACAATAAAGCCCTGTACACACGCTTGGTTTTCTCGGCGGTAAAAAGTCCGCCGAGAAAACCGAGGGGAAACCAGAGAACCTGCCCGGTAAGTTTCCCCGTGTACACGAGTCTGGGTTTTCCATCGGGAAAATTGAGGGGAGAGCTTTGCCCGGGAATCCTGGCCGTGTGTATACTCCCTCGCAGATATCCCGGTGGGAAAATAGAGAGCGGTTCTCTATTTTGTCAGGAAAACTGCGAGGAAGCATACACACAGCCTGGATTCCCAGCCAAAAGCTCTCCCGCAGTTATCCCGACAAGAAACCCGGCCGTGTGTATGAGGCTTCAAAGGGAGCTTTATATTCATTGAGAAAGTGCAGTTTTCCTTGAATGGGTACTGTACACAAGACCAGAAATCTATCAGCAATTACTATAGCAGCGGTGCCTATTACAGTGATTTACGGTTTCCACAGTGATCCCACAAGTATGGTGCATACATCTTTACACTGGTCCAAGATGGACCAATGTAACTATGTACAAATTCCTTTTTTGATTTAGAGGAAAGCAAGACAAAGTGCAAATACCACGAAGCAATTTTGAAAATATTGTAATGTAGTGTCAAATAAAGTACAAAGTATGCCATGAATAATCTAGTTAACCATGTCTTGTATATTAGACATGTGCAGACTGGAATATTTAGTTTTTTCGTTTTCGTTTGGAAAATAAATTTAGTTACTCCCGAAAATCATTTTGATTTATTTCGTTTTTCGTTGGGGAATAGCTTTCGTCCGAAAATCCAATAATACTTGGTTGATGTCGAATGGTCAAAAGAATATTCGACGGAACGTCGAATCTTTATGAATTGTACATTTTCGTTCGAATATTCCACCTACAAGAATTCTAATGTTGTATGACTAGTAATAATGTCGAATCTATTCTTTATAATGTCGAATCTATTTTCTCATTAATCGAAATCTATTCTCTGTAATGTCAAATCTATTATTTCTATAGTGTCGAATCTTTTCTCTATAATGTCGAATCTTTTCTCTATGATGTCGAATCTTTTCCCTATAATGTCGAATCTCTCTATATCGTTTTTTTACAGCAACGAAAACGAAAATAAAGCATTTTTTATGTCGGATCTTTCGGTTTTCGTTTCTTGCACTTTCGTTATCGTTTGTTAAAACGATAACAAAAAAAAACAGATTTTCGGACGAAAATGCATTCTAACGAAAACGAATGCACATGTCTATTGTATATTTAACTTAGAACTGATTGCATAAATTAGTACAGTATAGTACCTGATCACCAGCTCCAATATCTTCTTCTCTACGATCTAAATGTACACCTTGAGCAATATCTGGAGACTGTTGTTCCAGAGCTACAAGCACGTTGCATGTCTTATAATCAAAACCTACATAAATGAAATAAAATATAATTGAATGCTTTTATCATATACTGTATACAGTAAAGGAAAAAAAAGACAGTGTCTGTATTAAAGAAGATTAAATATTTTTGAGCCAGGGGATATATTGCTTTCTAACCTTTTTCAGAGTCATCGTATCCAATGTATTTGATGGTGTCCCGAACTACCTTCTGGTAATCTACATTAGCTCGGGATGTGATTTCACCGCAGAGCAATACCATTCCAGTTTTGCATACTGTCTCTGAAATATAACGAGTCACATTTAATGAATTCAAGTTGGCTATTTTTTGTGGTATATATATATATATATATATAACACAATACAGTCACCAGCCACAACAACATCATCCTGGCAAATAGAATATTTTTTAAGTAAGCCTGACCTTGGTGAAAAAAAATTTAAGTGGAGGTTCACCCCAAAAAAATGTTTTACCATTGCATTCAGGCAAGTTTTTACAATGACAATCGGCTGTTTGTTTAAAAATCGTTGCGGTCATTACCGTTTTCTATATAGATGTTCACAGCAGCTTCCGTGTATGATCTTCGGGGCTGGGCGTTCCTAATTGATTGACAGGCATTCTGACCGACGCATACAGCGCGTCACGAGTTGCCGAAAGAAGCCAAACGTCGGTGTGGCTCTATATGGCCAATCACAGAGATCAACGCAATCATATAGAATGAATGGCTATTAATAAAAGTGATTCATTGTGTACAACAGTAATGTGATCACAGTAATCAGATTATACCGGAGGAAGCCCTGTACACCGATCTGTCATCAGATGTATTCACCGGACACAAATCGAGATGCAGCACAGCTGGCTGAGCACGTCAGAGTCATGTGAGTGGGAGGACATCTGGATGAAAGGACACTAATTGATAAGTGTGCTGGGTAATCTTTTGTTTGTTTGTGATGTGTATTGCCCTTCCATGGGCACCTTGCTGCAAAGGCTAGGTATAGGTTTGGTTGGTTGGCACTTTTTTTGTACAGAACATTGCACATGGTCCTACTCAGATCCTTTCAGTGGTTTAAAAAACAAATGACAATTCTGTTCTGTGCTGCCCATAGGTGTGCAGCCTATTGCATTAGGGTGTGCACCCCATAGCACGTGTGTGTGTGTAGACACACTTTTATAAACAATTATAAAAATATATTTTAAGATGTATTAAAACATGGACAATGTCAGTAGAGCTGTGGATGGTGTCAGTATGGCAGATGTTGGTGTCAGTAGGACAGTGAATGATGTCAGTATTTTTTTGTATTTTTTAATTATTTTTTTACTATTTTTTAGGAGCCCTGTTGAGGAGCTTTGGTGAAATATCAGGGGTCTAAAAAGACCCCTGATGTCTCACTTGTGAGACAGAGAAAGGCACTGAGGTCAGAGATTCCCTAGTCCCTTTCTCTGCAGCCTGTACTGCACAGTGAATGAATGGAAAGTGCTCTGTGCTGGCTTCCTATTCAATAACAAACTGAAGCATAGTAAACACAGTTTACAATGATTTAGTTGTGAATGAACACAGTGCGAGATCACTACAGATCACTCAATGTGGCATATTTATGGACCCCTTTCCCTCCTCTCCATAATGAAACATCCCCCGTAGCAGCAGCTGTTGGGAGAGGAGGGCAGCTGACAGTGCTGTGAAGGGAAGGGGGTGCAACAGGGGGGGTCAGGCAGCAGGGGGAATCTCTGCCACACAGGATGATTAGGGTGTGCCCTGACACACCTGGCACACCCTGTGCGCATGCCTAGGGTGCTGCTGGCTGTACCTCCATCCCAGTCTGAACCCCAATCTATAAGTGTTCCTACTGAAGCTACCTCCCCCTCTGAAGCTCTGCCATCTTGCAGTTCTGTGTCTCTTCTGCTTTCCTCTGCCATCTGGCATGTACTGAAAAGAAAGACTGGGCCCAGACACAGCTGCCAGGGAGAGAGACTACAGTAGTACATATAGTCTTGCGTTGCTGTGAATGACTGCACTGCAGAGAACTGTAATTCACAAAAACACAATGCCGACCACAACACACACCTGCTAGTACTCCAATCTTCCTCAGACCCCTGGGGAGAGAGACTGGTGTGTATATATATATATATATATATATATATATATATATATACACACACAGACACAGTATACTGCATAACAGTGTATCGATTTTGTAATTTTGAAACTACCGATGCTATGAACACTACTTACCACAAGCAACCTTAGCATCAGGATCTTGCCGTAGATGAGCATCTAGAACGGCATCACTTATCTGATCACAGATCTTGTCTGCAGAAAAAAAAGTGATACAGAGTTTACAAGAGCAATTTGTCAAAATGACCAGTTAACAATTCAGAAGCAATGTTGTTTTTACATGTTACAGTATGTGTGCAACAAGTTATCTTGACAAGATTTATACAAAAGAACATTAAATGACAATTACCAAGAGAGTATGTCTACACAGTGCACATGTTTTATATGAAAATTAACCATTTTTGGTGCCATTTGTTATAATCAAATGTTTAATCTGAAAGTAGTAATATTACTAGTAAAAATAATAATATAACATGCTTGTGTATTAGTGCTGTTAACCACATCAGCCCCGGATCATTTTGCTTGTCAAAGACCAGGCTACTTTTTGCGATTCGGCACTGCAATGTTTTAACTGACAATTGCGCGGTCGTGCGAGGTGGCTCCCACACAAAATTGACATTGTTTTTGCCCCACAAATAGAGCTTTCTTTTGGTGGCATTTGATCACCTCTGCAGTTTTTATTGTTTGTGCTAGAAACAAAAATTTAGCGTCAATTTTGAAAAAAAACAATATTTTTTACTATTTGCTATAATAAATATCCCCCAAAAATATATCAAAACACTTTTTTTTACCTCTGTTTAGGCTGATACGTATTCTTCTACATATCTTTGGTAAAAAAAAAAAATATGCGTTTATTGATTGGTTTGTGCAAAAGTTATAGGGCCAGATTCAGGTACAATTACATTGGCGCAGAGTATCAGGCCCCATACACACGATCGGATATATCCGATGAAAACGGTCCGCGGACCATTTCCATCGGATATGTCCGATCGGGAGTTTGATCCGATGGCGTGTACACACCATCGGATCAAATTCCCCGCCGCCGGACGGCGCGGTGACGTGGCGATGACGCGGCGGTGACGTTGACGCCGCCGCGTCACCGCTACGTCACCGCACCAGGAAGTAAAACACTTCCGCGCATGCGCCGAATCCATTCGGCAGCGGCGCGGCGGCGGTGGGAGCCGACATGTCTGCTGGTAAGTGTACTAACCAGCAGACATGTCGGGCGGACAGATTCCCACCGGATAGATTTCAAAGCTTGCTTTGAAATCTGTCGGGTGGACAAATCTGTCCGCTAGCCCATACACACGAGCGGAGATGTCTGCTGAAACGGTCCATCGGACCGTTTTCAGCGGACATATCCCCTCGTGTGTACGCGGCCTCAGAGATACACTACGCCGCCGTATTTTACCTGGCTCTACGACTAATTCATGTAGATTTAGGCCCGTAAGGTACGGTGTATTTCTCGCGGCGGAATCGAAATACGCGATTAGGGGACGTGAAGCATTTAAATTAGGCGCGTCCCCACGGTGATCGAACTGCGCATGCTCCGTTCAGAAATTTCCCGCCGTGCATTGCGCGAAATAACGTCGTTACGTCATTTTTTGTTTGAGTAGCGTCGTGTACGTACATTCCTATTCCCTCCCGACTTACGTAAAAAATAAAAAAAAACGTTGAAATTCGACGTGGGAACGACGGCCATACTTAACATGGGCTGTCTAATACTAGACCAGATAAAAGCTGGAATAACTTTACGTGGCAAAATGATGACTACAGATGCCGTAAGAGATTGCGAATGACGCTCGTAACTTCATGGATCGTCGGAAAAAGCTCATTTGCATACCCCGGCGCGGAAAACGACGGAAACTCCACCCAGCGGCCGCAAATTTATTGCAGCGTAGATCCGAAGGCGTACGAACACGTAAGCCAGTCGGATCGAAGCCCGAAGCTGTCGTTTCATGGTTTGAGGATTCAGACTAATGAAACGACACGCGTAATTTGAAAGTACTCCGGTCTAACACGAGATAGACTGGAGTAAGGGCTCTGTGAATCTGGCCCATAGCATCTACAAAATAGGGGATAGTTTTATGGCATTTTTATTAATATTTTTTTTTTACTAGTAATGGCGGCAATCAGCGATTTTTATTGTGACTGCAACTTTATGGTGGACATATCGGACACTTTAGACATTTTTGGGACCATTGTCATTTTTACAGCGATCAGTGCTATAAAAATGCACTGGTTACTGTAAAAATTACACTGGAAGTGAAGGGGTTAACCACTAGATGGTGCTGCAGGGGTTAAGTCAGTACTAGGGAGTGATTCTTACTGTTAGGGGTGTGGCTACATGTGACACGTCACTGATGACCATTCCCGATCACGGGGAACAGCCATCAGTGACAGTGTCACTAGGCAGAATAGGGGAATGCCTTGTTTACAAAGGTATCCCCCTGTCATAGGCGTGCCCACAGGGTGTGCCAGGTGTGCCCAGGCACACCCTAATCACCCTGTGCAGAACAGATTCCCCCTACTGACCTGGCTCCCCCTCCTTCCACCCACAGCACTGCCGGCTTCCCTCCTCTCCCACCAGTTGTTGCTGTGGATGTTTTAGGATGAGTGAGGGAAGGGGCCAGTAAATATGCCATTTACCGGCCCCTTCCCTTTCTGAATGAACATTGTAATTGATCGGTAGAGTGTGTTTGAGCTTTGAGCTGCACACCCTAATACCAAAGGCTGCGCACACTTATGCCCCCTGTTCTGCATTTGCCAACCACAATTGCGGGCCGCCCAGGACATCGAGTTCCAGGGACCCGCGAGCATGCTCACAAGACAGATGGGCAGCAAATTTAAAGGGACGTACAGGTGTGCCAATGTGCCTGCCATGCCATTGTGTGTCGACGTACATCTGCGTGCGGCAGTCGGCAAGTGGTTAAAACACAATAAAAAGGTAACAAAAACATAATAATAATAATAAAGAAAAAATAGCTAGATCAGAGTTTGATCTAGGTCAGTGGTCCTCAAGTACCATGTTTTGGGAATTTTTTAGATAAAATAGCTGTCCAAAATGCCAAGCCATTGACTCTGATTTACAGCACATGTGCACTATAAAGGAAAGCCTGAAATCATGGCCTATTGGGGGTACGTGAGGACTGAGTTTAAGAATCACTGATCTAGGTCACTGTCAGGGTTATAATTATTGACAAAGTAAGGGTCAAAGGTCAGAGTCATAGGTAAGGGTTAAAGGTTGGGGCTGTCTGATCACTTTTACAGCGCAGCAGTGCCCCCCATCCCCCCTTTTAGTGCTGTCCACTGCCAATCCTGGGCTGTCCCATTCCACCAGTAAGCTTCTAGCTTACCCAACAACTGTAAGTACTCGGGTCAGCTGCCCAAAAAGGAGACAGAGGAACATCCAATCCTCGATCTCCTTCATAATAAATGAAGCTGAAAGTGATGAGGTTTTCATCATTTCTGGTTTCAGAGCTGTCTTTCCCTGGTATCTCTGTTCGATCAGCTGCCTAGGAGGGCAGAGGAGGTGTACAGGGTCTAATAGAACTCTGATGTCTCAATAAAGAGCAACTGTCTCTGCTCAAATCTATCACAGGGTGTCCTGTTCACCCCTTGCAATAGCAATAAAGTTAAATTAAAAAATAAATAAAAATAATGTAAAAAAGAAAAAAAAGGTAATAAAAAAATTTTTAATAAAAAAATGTAAAGCACCCCCATCCCACCGTACTCATGCGCAAATGCACACACATTGTAAGGTATTGCTGCACAAGTCAGAGTGGGAGCAATAATTCTAGCAAAATATCTCATGTTTCCCTCTAAATTGATAACCTGTAAAGGCTTTTAAAGCATTGCCTATTGACAATTTTGGGTGCTGTAGCTTGTTGCCATTTCTCAGGCGTGTGGAATTTTGAATCTTGTACTTCTGACCTGTGAACTCTGTGTTCGTTACTCCTGACCTGTAACTATGGAATATCCAAATTACAAAAACTTAGTTGATCAAGCTTTACCTATTTCCCTTTGTGTAAACAAGCAGAGCATTTTCTTATTTTCTTATCAGAAAGCATTTAATTTGAGAAAACATTTTTATGCGAATATGTAATAACAACTGATAAAAAGCCATGCATTGGTGCGATTTCCCTTTAAGAGCATTGGTCAGAAAGCAAAGTATATTTTTATAACATTTCAATGGTAAGATTAATTTTAATCAAAGGAAATCATGTATAATTTCACTATTCGAAGGTTATCATAACTGGGCATGATAACCTTGTTTTCATAACAAGTGCCTATTGTAACTCAGTAGCAGTGATGAAGTCTGATGCAATGCATAGCATGTGTAATTACAGTATGTTCCTTTCTCTGTAGATGATGTTTATACTTTGTTTAACGACATTTAAAGACGTCCAAAAGAGCAGGAATTAGAATGTTAAAGAGGAGGTTCACCCTAAATATTCTCTCTCCCATGCGATCCAGCATACTGGCGTCATCGCCAGTATGCTGTTTTTTTTTTTTTTTAAATCCCCCACTTACTGTGAAATCTTTAATTATAATTTCTTTCCCCCCGTGGTGGATGGCGATTGTATAGCGCGTCACAGCTTCCGAAAATACCCGATTTAGGACTCGGGTATTTCCGGCGCAATGCGGCGCCTGCGCACAGACCTAGGAGCTGACTGCGCAGGCGCCGTATTTCTCCGAGTCCTATGGCTAAAAATCCAAAATAGGACTCGGAGAAATACGGCGCCTGCGCAGTCAGCTCCTAGGTATGTGCGCAGGCGCCGCATTGCGCCGGAAATACCCGAGTCCTAAATCAGGTATTTTCGTAAGCTTTGACAAGCTGTATAGGTGCCAGCCACCGCGGGGGAACGAAATAAAGATTAAAGATTTCACAGTAAGTGGGGGATTTAAAAAAAAATAAACAACATACTGGCGCTGACGCCAGTATGCTGGATCACATGGGAGAGGGTATATTTTAGGGTGAACCTCCGGTTTAAGTAGACGTGTGCACACTGAATTTTTTTTTTCAGAATTTCGTTTTCGTCCAAAAAATAAAATTGATTTAGCTACTCCCGAAATTCGTTTTTATTTATTTTGTTTCGTTTAAAAATGCATTTGTCGGAAAATCCGAATAAATTAAGGTCGACTCTGTCATTGAAGGCTTATGATGTCTGTCGAATGTTCTAAGAAGATTCGACAAGGAGCTAAACTGTACGACACCGCAATCGTACATTTCCGGTGGAATGTTCTGTCTACAAGCTATAGAAGAATTCTAATGTTGTATGACACTAGTAATAATTATATTTATAAATTATTATTACTAGTCAACCAACATTCAAATTCTTCTATAGCCTATGGGCCGAGCATTTGATTGGAAATGTACGATTGCGGCGTCATACAGTTTAGCTGCTTGTCGAATCTTCTTAGAACTTTCTACAGACACCATAAGCATTCAATGACAGATTCAACGTTTGTATGTTTTTCACTGCTTTGTCGAATCTTTGTTGTTCATGTCGAATGGTCTGCAACCAACACTGTCTTTATAATGTCAAATCTTTTCTCTCTATGTCCAAACTTTCCTCTCTATGTAGAATAATCTTGGACTAATAGAGTTAAGGTTAGGCACATTCGACCACAGATTCGATAGACACAGATTGCTATTGTCAGCGCCATGTTGAATCTCCTATCTATATCGAACTGTTGTAGCAATGAAAACGAAAATAAAGCATTTTTTTATGTCGGATCTTTTGGATTTCGGATTCTGCACGTTCGTTTGTTAAAATGATAACGAAAATAGCCAAAATTCGGACGAAAATGCATTTGGACGAAAACGAATGTACATGTCTAACGTTAAGTATACTAAGCTGACAGTGAGAATATCCATAGTATAATATATTTCATTGTTTTATTAATTCTAACCATGTTGATAACTATTTGTGAATATCTTCAATTTACCTATCTATATATTGATGAATGGAAGGCCAATGGAGTATGATCATATAAGTCTAATAACTTTAGAACCCTAAATTCAGAGCAATTTGATGAGCTGGCAGTGAACATCTGTCTTGCAATTATGACATTTTAAAATGTTATTATGGTAAGTGCTGGCAATGGCCTACTTCATTTCTATTTACATCATTCTACTCGTTCCCTGGACACTGAATGTCCCTTGAAAAGCGTGAAGAATAAGGATGAAAAGAAAATTAGAGAAATCATTTTTTGTTAATTGGGCCCCTATCAGATTTTGCTTTCGTTTACTCAGTTTGCTCTTTTCAATGGAGACCTTTCAGAGGAGGTGAACAATTCATGTGGATCATGAAACAATATAATATATTTTTTATGTTTGGGGTAGTAGAGTACAGCAGCAATAGGAGTAGACATCAAAGAGCACAGCAGCAGCTATGATGGACTCAAAATAATCGTACATACTGTATATACTTTTTGGCATAAAGCAAAAGTAGTAGCAACTCCATCATCCATATATCTTTATCTCTTGCACAGGAGTAGAAAAAATGCTTACATGTTTCGGCGAGTAGCCTTGTTCACAGCAAAATGCACACTAACAACATAGTCTATATATACTACAAGAAACTCCACCCACTCATGGGCTGGATTGCAATGATCACGAGTAGGTGTGTGTCATTAGAAAGAAAAGGTGTAAGCGCGATGTCTGGTGGCTCTACATTGGAAGCGCTCTGCCCCTCCCCCCCCCCTGAGGCCCTATATGCAAGGATCAAGGATGTGGAACTAATGGAGAGGATGACGGCTAGAATGATGGACAGACAGGAGGCCCACAACGAGGTTTGGGAGCTTTGGCACCATCGGTAGGAGATACCTTGATCAGGTACCTAGACCACACTGGTGATTTCCCATCCCATTCCCCCTCCCCCTCCTTTCCTGCCTCCCTCTTTCCTCCTCCTCCCCTTCTTTTTGCCATTTCCTTTCCTCTCTTCTTATCTCTTCCTGTGAAATCACGGGTGTTTCTAGATTGTTCACTAGTATAATGCTGTACTGACGTGTTTTTTCTTTTCTTGTACCTTGCACTTCACCGGTTTATGTAGCTGTGACTCAGTACGAACTTTCAGCTGCCTTGTGAGAAGGTACATTACGGGTCAGATAAAGCTTTGGAAATTGTCAAATACTGTATAAGTGTATTGAAATCTTCTAAATAAAACTATCATTGATAAAAAAAAAAAAAAAGAAAGAAAAGGTGTAGATGTGGAATTTCATTGTTGACATAAAGAAAACCGTATACACAAAAAGACGAACTCATACAGATAGGTATCGCAAAGCATACTGTATGTAGAAACACACACATTATAACTTTATAGGATTCACAAATGTTTCCTTATTTTAGAAAGATCCACATTCCCACCTGGAGTTGAGTCCAGCAGGTGTTATAGTCCCCATGGAAAAGATCCACCACACCTCTCATTCGAGAAGTCTGTGGCGTATATCAGGCCCCATCCCCGGGAGCTCTCTTAACCCTCTCTAGACCACTAAAAGTAAACATATTCATATTACTAGCATGTACATATTTGAAGTGTCTAGATACATTAGATATTTTTTTTATCTAAGAGAGAGAGAGAGAGAGAGAGAGAGAGAGAGAGAAAAGAGAGGATTCTGGGCGAGGACATAAATAGCCTGATCCGGGGAGGAGTCTTTCTCTTGGGACCATGGCCTTCAGCTGAGAGCAGGGACCTGGCTGCTCTGGGAATTGTGAGCAGGCACCATGGCATAGGTGGCATGAAGAGTCTCTGGCGAGTGAACAAGCAGATCCACCATTCCAGCTCCCTGTTGGCCAAGTGACTGTTGGGGTTCACTTTCATGGTTGTTGGTACAGCTACAGTAAAATCCAAGCGTCACTGGGTGCACGGCCAGGCACCCTTCAGTGGTTGCAGATTCTGTTTTTAGGACATCCTATTCCCTTGAGCCTTGGTATCATTTGGATATGTAAGTGGGCAGAAGGCCACCCTGCGTACACCCCACAAAGACACTACATGCAAACACTTTTATCCCACCTCTTTACATTAAAGCCTCAAAAAGGAAACACTTGCTATTTTCCGTTGCTGGTCGCCATTGCACAGCAATCCCACTTGTTGAGCTAGCTGAAGACACTAAACATCTACATCACAAGGACTCCTCCACTGACCTCTCGCCCACTCCCATTTAAAGGACTCTGTGCACACTATCTGCACACATAAAGGTGACTCTGCTCAGAGATTAATTGTTTATTTTCTTGTAACTTATTTTATAATTGTGCCACCAACGTCTTGGGCCAGTGACATCAGGATGTAAAGGGAGCAGTCAGACATAAAAGGTTATTCTTTTCCCTTTTATTGGTGAAGTAGATAAAGGATACACTAGCAAATTAGATATAGAAACTGTTGCACCTAAAACACACTATCAATAATACATTACAAAAGTAGCGCAAAGAGGCACTGATCAAAACATATCGCAATATAAGCAAAACCATATTGCAAAGGCGTATGTAACATATACAAATAGACACATGTATATAAATAAAAATAAAAAACATTGTAGATAGGTGAGTGAAATGTAATCACAGTTGATGCCTATTGAGGGAAAATGCATTGAGTGGAGACAGCCGTGACGTCAGACCCTACTGTAAGCGGCTGTGCCACCATGAGAATATGTGCTAATATTCAAGAAAGTAGTCTAAGTACAATCTTTCTTTAATAAACACATGTTTTTAAATGATAATCAGTCCTCCTTTCATCTTTACATCCACCTGTGAGCTGAGAGCCTCTGGATTTTCATACAGGTGACAGCACAGATCGCTGTCAGCTGAGAGCAGTATATATGCCTATTGACCCTTGGGGTCTGGTAAGCGGCCATTTTATTACCGGAGCATGGTGGTAATACATGCAGAACGCTGAAGGCTAAGGATTAGCATAATTTCAGCACCTACTCAGCACTATTTGGTAGTTTTAATTGTATTAATCATTAACAGAGTTCGTTTTGGGACTTTTTTTGTTTTTAGTTTTGTTGTCACTCACCTATCTACAATGTTTTTTTATTTTCCTTATACACATGTGTTAATTATTTGCATATGTTCGTATGCCTTTGCAATGTGGTTTTGTTTACATTGCAATATGTTTTGATCAGTGTCTCTATGCACTACTTTTTTTAAATGTATTATTGTGCACTTCTATTCCCTTTTATAACTGGGTTATTTTAGGACCTACTGGTTACTAATGTATTAACTTATTGTGATTTTCTTTACATTGCATAACCTTTGTATGATTACGAAGAGTAAAGCCCCATACACACTATCAGTTTTCCTGCAGGTTTTTTTCTTTGGGTTTACCAAAACCATGTACAGTGGGGATCGAAAGTTTGGGCACCCCAGGTAAAAATTTGTATTAATGTGCATAACGAAGCCAGGGAAAGATGGAAAAATCTCCAAAAGTCATCAAATTACAGATTAGACATTCTATAATTTACACTTTCAAAGTTACAGAAAACAAAAAATGCCATCTGCAAAAGTTTGGCCACCCTGCAGAATTTATAGCATGCACTGCCCTCTTTGCAAAGCTGAGACCTGCCAGTGTCGTGGATTGTTCTCAATAATCGTCTGGGAAGACCAGGTGATGTCAATCTCAAAAGTTTTAAATGCCCAGACTCATCTGACCTTGCCCCAACAGTCAGCACCATGGGTTCTTCTAAGCAGTTGTCTAGAAAACTGAAACTGAAAATAGTTGACGCTCACAAAGCTGGAGAAGGCTATAAGAAGATAGCAAAGTGTTTTCAGATGTCAATATCCTCTGTTCGGAATGTAATTAAGAAATCAGGCAGTCACCAGGAACAGTGGAAGTTAAAGCAAGATCTGGAAGACCAGGAAAAATATCAGACAGAACAGCTCGCAGGATTGTGAGAAAAGCAATTCAAAACCCACGTTTGACTGCACGATCCCTCCAGAAACATCTGGCAGACACTGGAGTTGTGGTACACTATTCCACTATAAAGAGATACTTTTACAAATATGGTCTTCATGGAAGAGTCATCAGAAGAAAACCTCTTCTATGTCCTCACCACAAAAATCAGCGTTTGAACTTTGCAAATGAACATATAGACAAGCCTGATGCATTTTGGAAACAAGTTCTGTGGACCTATGAGGTTAAAATATAACTTTTTGGCCGGAATGAGCAAAGGTACGTTTGGAGAAGAAAGGGCACAGAATTTAATGAAAAGAACCTCTGTCCAACTGTTAAACATGGGGGTGGATCAATCATGCTTTGGGGTTGTATTGCAGCCAGTGGCACAGGGAACATTTCACGAGTAGAAGGATAAATGGATTCAATAAAATGTAGCAAATTTTGGATGGTAACTTGATGCCATCTGTGAAAAAGCTGAAGTTAAAGAGAGGATGGCTTCTACAAATGGATAATGATCCTAAACACACCTCAAAATCCACAGGGGATTATATCAAGAGGCGTAAACTGAAGGTTTTGCCATGGCCTTCACAATCTCCAGACCTCAACATAATTGAAAATCTATGGATAGACCTTAAAAGAGCAGTGCGTGACAGACAGCCCATAAATCTCAAAGAACTGGAAGACTTTTTTAAAGGAAGAATGGGCAAAGATACCTCAAACAAGAATTGAAAGACTCTTGGCTGGCTACAAAAAGCGTTTACAAGCTGTGATACTTGCCAAAGGGGGCAGTACAAGATATTAACTCTGAAAGTTTCCTCAATATCTTCTGGTCAATAATTGTAGCAAGACGGTGTATGCCTTTGTTTGGATGGTTCCATAAAACTACAGGGTCACTTAAAGCAAATGTAAAAACAACCACTGGTGGCAGTCAACTTAGATGGATAGACCTATAATGGATATAAGGCTAGATCTTTTTTATCAATAGTTGTGACAGAAAGGTGTGGAACCCTCCTCTGTTTTCTTAGCATCCTTGTCAATATGATGTGGTTTGTCCAACCTAAAAGCCAATTTATATAGAGATTTATCATCACCCTTACAAATCCCAGACTGTAGAGATGCCTCATACGATAAAAAAAGGTTACTGTAGCACTTGGCATCCCATGCAAATAAGATATTCCAGGTTTGTTGACTTCCTGCTAAAACTGAAAGGTACCGTATATACTTGAGTATAAGCCAAGTTTTTCAGACCTTTTTTTAAGGCTGAAAATACCCCTCTCGGCTTATAATCAAGTCAGTGTACTTGAAATTATTGACAGTATGCGGGCGTCCGTTGTTTAAAAGTCGTGGTCTCCTCCTGGTCCCTTCCGTGATAGACGAAACTGTGTCTGCTGAGAAACGCCTATCACTAGCGTTCTCTCAGCCTCTGACTCAGTTTCCCAGCAGACACTGTGTTTAGTGTTCCGCCAATCACGGACATCTTTTCATCCTCGGACAAGAGGGTGTCCGTGATTGGCAGAAACACTAAACACAGTGTCTGCTGGGAAACTGAGTCCCAGGATGAGAGAATGACCGTGACTGTGTGTCTGCTGAGAAACGCCTATCACGGAAGGGACCAGGAGGAGACCGCGATTTTTAAACAATAAATGGACACCCGCAGGCTGTCAATTTCAGGTACACTGACTCGGGCACAGTGAGGCTCCAATGGGCACAGTGAGGATGGCACAGTGAGGTTGCAATGGGCACAGTGAGGTTGGCAAAGTGAGGTTGCAATGGGCACAGTGAGGTTGGCACAGTGAGGTTGGGCACAGTGTGGTTGCAATTGCCCATTGTTGACCCTCTTATCCGCTTAGAGTAGCTGCTACATTCTCACCCTAGGCTTATACTAGAGTCAATACGTTTTCCCATTTTTTTGTGGTAAAATTAGGTCCTCTGCTTATACTCGGGTCAGCTTATGCTCGAGTATATACGGTATTTGAAAATTTGAAATAACAATAACCTCTGGGAAGATGACTGAATCAAGCAGGCCACAATCTGATTAAATTAATCAAAACATTGGACCTATCAATAGTAAATTCCAATGTGTTATTTATTTATTTTTTGGTTAATTTTGATCAATATGTCATTTTTAAAACCGAACACAGCTTAATGATTTTTTTTAGCTGTGTAATAGCAGTCTCTTTATTTCATCCACCCTTTTCTATCCCCACATAAAATAGTAGCCTTCAACTATATGCTGAGGTGTTTATATGGGGGGCCGTCTATTCACTTTGCCCCATTAATGAGCTAGCTCAGCAAAGACGTTTTCTAAATCAGAGAATGCAAGAACTGACAATATATAGGTAAATACATAAAGGACATCGAATAGGAGCAGATCACTGTAGTGTGTATCACTCTCCATGCGTTTCCACCTCAGGCAAAGTGGCCAATTCACCATTAGCTCTGGGTCATATGAATCTGTTTGACCCTTCATACTTGGTTGTCTCATTTGGAATGCACAAAGTTAAAATATTTTATGCTTAATGTTATCTTTTTTAGAAGAGTGACTTAATTGTGTGCTTTCTTACTTGTAAACACAGATGCCATAATCTCACGATAGCACGAATGATTTATCAAGAGAAAGTGGACTCAGGTGACTTTTTTCCCTAGATCTCCATGAACTATTGCCAGCTTTTATTGCATGGAAAGTTTCTGTGAAAGTGATGGAGAACCTGCTCTATTTATAAACCCATCTCTTTTTACAAAGCCTCCATGGTCAACCTCTGCCTTACATACGGTGGTCACTACATACTAAAGCAGTAACCTCTCTTTTCATCTAAACTTAAGGCACATCACATTTCTATAAAATATGATTTATTTTTATTTTTATAGAGGGAGTTAGGCTTTTAGTCTACAGATATATTGTTGGTTAGGCCCTTGTACTAAGATAGTGATCTGAAAATTTTGCTGATTTTACACATCAAATCTAAACAAAATCTTGCAAAAAGAGGGGTTTTTAAACAAGACGATGGGGGGGGGGTCCAGAGATATATATAGTCAGCATGGAACATATTCGAGAGGGTAGCATTAGGGGCATTAGTGGTAGGGTAACCAAAGCATATAAACCCAAAAGGTAGGTATAGTAGCAAGTCCTAGTCCAAGAGGATAGTATGCGACCGGTCAAAATATATTCATGGTAAGTATTGTTCCCACCTGTCCAGGATTCACCCGGACAGTTCAGATTTGGAATCATGCGTCCGGGTTTCAGACCGCCTGAAACCCGGACACGTTATTCAGAACAGACTATGGCTTCCCAGCAGAGTTGTTGGCTGCAGTTGTGTACGCCAAAAGTGTCTCTTACACTCTTTTCCCACTGCCCAAAGCCAGCACCTGTCACGGGAGAGAAGAGAGGGCTTGATCTGCTCCTCTTTGTCCCGCCCCTACCCCTCTGTGTCTGCCCACACTCCAATCCCTGTTGCCATGCCTCAGAAAAGGAAAGTGGGGACTGAAAATTTGAAGTCCAACAGCCTCAACTACATATGGATGAGAGGTGCTGACTACCAAGGGGCGAGTGAGCTCTCCATCCATCCCTGTCTATGACTGAAGTCTCCCCCCTTCTCGCTCCTGCCTCTGAGTACCCTAAAGTAAATTAGGGTTCTCAGAGCACCCTTTACAACAGAGTTCCCTTTTACACCAGAGGCCACAGTGTACCCCCTTAATTCAGAGTCCTCTCTGTACATCAGAATTCTCAGTGTTCTCAGAGCATCCCTTATGTTAGATTCCCCAGAGTACTCCCTTACATCAGAGTCTGCAGAGTCCGCCCCCCCTTTTACAGTGTAAAGGAACTCTGATGTAAAAGGGGAACTCTGTGGACACTGATGTAAAGGGGGACTCTTGTGCCTAACTTCATTTGATTAGAAAGGCTATTTAAAAATTCTGTGCACCGGGTTCGGGCTTGATTTGAAGAAAAGATGGCAACCCTAAGTCCGCGTACACACGATCAGTCTATCTGACGAGACTGATCCGAAGGACCGTTTTCATCGGTTAGCCGACAAAGCCGACTGACGGTCTGAAGGGCAGACCAGAACCTCCTCTTCTCGGGGTCCCTTGCTGGGTACTCCTGGCCCCTCCCTTCTGTCAAGTGCCCCCACAGCAAGCACTGGGTTTTTTATTTGTTGCGCTAAAACACTATGTTTTACTTTCTGCTATAAAACATATCCAATAAAAAATAAATAAAATAAAAATTTCTTCCTCTCTCTACAAGATACATTTAGGCTCGGTTCACACTAATGCATGTCAGGAGATTGGGGCCGGCTCTCTTTACTGAGGTAGTTTGCAGAAAACAGCAACAGCTCTCAAAAGACATTTTCCATAAATCCCTTCCCCTCCGTTCTCCAAGGGCCCCACAAAGTCCACAAAAGCAATCCTTTTTAATGCAAGAATCTATTTAGGCAATAAATCCACAAGTGGCAACACAAGTCCCAAATAGTTCATAATTTGAAAATATATACAAAGGCATATTCACTGGTAGTTGTAAGTCCATAAGGGACTTTGGGCTCCAGACCCCATTGGGAACCCAGACTGTGCCCCCCCTTCACCAAGGAGGTGATCTCTCTAGCAGAGTAGCAGTCTACATTTTGGCAACATTTCTAGGAGCTCCCCAGGGCATTTCAGTGAGCCCTTTTTAAATGGTTTGACCTGTAGGGGGTTGGTAACCTTACAAAAAATGGCAGGAAAATGTTAACCCTTCCTGCCCTCCAACTCACCGTTCAACCTAAGGACACAGTGCAACATTAAAAACTTGTAGTAGTTTGCACCTGGCTGACTCAATTATCATGAGGGCACAAGCATGGGCAGGAGATCAGGAACACAGAAAGAAAGACACATTAACCTTCTTGTAGGCACCTGCCTACATAACAGTTGATCTTGCCACAAAATTGGAGCTTGCTTAAAAAAGTTTGACAAAAGGAAACAATTGCAGCTGCCACATCAAAGGACTGGTGAGCAGTTATATATATATTTTTAGTATATGCAAACACTGGCCATATATGGATCGGAAACTGGTCAGTTCAGCAATGATTGGCTACATTTTGATCCATCTATGGCTGTTTAAACTCAAGGGAAGTCGATCTAATTATTAATTTGCTTCTCCCAATAAGGAATGTTGGAAATGTTCCACAGTCGACACTGTCAAAATACAATAGCTCAGAAGAGTGGATTCCTCCATCCACCTTGCTTGTGTGGATATGGGAATCCATGCATCAATCTATGGCCAGACCTAAATACATGTTAAACAGCATCCTGCTTTTTCACTAGTTTGGTGGCCACTCTGTGCCAAATCGCATACCTAGTACACTTTCAGGTCTGGGGTGTGCGCACGCCGCCAGCTCGGCGGACATCAAGTCGCAGGTTGCACCTGCCGATTACACAGTACATACAGTGCCTTGCGAAAGTATTCGGCCCCCTTGAACTTTGCGACCATTTGCCACATTTCAGGCTTTAAACATAAAGATATAAAACTGTAACTGTAAAACTGTATTTTTGTGAAGAATCAACAACAAGTGGGACACAATCATGAAGTGGAACGAAATTTATTGGATATTTCAAACTTTGTTAACAAATAAAAAACTGAAAAATTAGGCGTGCAAAATTATTCAGCCTCTTTACTTTCAGTGCAGCAAACTCTCTCCAGAAGTTCAGTGAGGATCTCTGAATGATCCAATGTTGACCTAAATGACTAATGATGATGCATAGAATCCACCTGTGTGTAATCAAGTTTCCGTAAAAATGCACCTGCACTCTGATAGTCTCAGAGGTCCGTTTAAAGTGCAGAGAGCCTCATGAAGAACAAGGAACACACCAGGCATGTCCGAGATACTGTTGTGGAGAAGTTTAAAGCCGGATTTGGATACAGAAAGATTTCCCAAGCTTTAAACATCCCAAGGAGCACTGTGCAAGAGATAATATTGAAATGGAAGGAGTATCAGACCACTGTAAATCTATGAAGACAATGGCCGTCCCTCTGAACTTTCAGCTCATACAAGGAGAAGACTGATCAGAGATGCAGCCAAGAGGCCCATGATCACTCTGGATGAACTGCAGAGATCTACAGCTGAGGTGGGAGACTCTGTCCATAGGACAACAATCAGTCGTATACTGCAAAAATATGGCCTTTATGGAAGAGTGGCAAGAAGAAAGCCATTTCTTAAAGATATCCATAAAAAGTGTTGTTTAAAGTTTGCCACAAGCCACCTGGGAGACACACCAAACATGTGGAAGAAGGTGCTCTGGTCAGATGAAACCAAAATCAAAATTTTTAGCAACAATGCAAAATGTTATGTTTGCCGTAAAAGCAACACAGCTCATCACCCTGAACACACCATCCCCACTGTCAAACATGGTGGTGGCAGCATCATGGTTTGGGCCTGCTTTTCTTCAGCAGGGACAGGGAAGATGGTTAAAATTGATGGGAAGGTGGATGGAGCCAAATACAGGACCATTCTGGAAGAAAACCTGATGGACTCTGCAAAAGACCTGAGACTGGGACGGAGATTTGTCTTCCAACAAGACAATGATCCAAAACATAAAGCAAAATCTACAATGGAATGGTTCACAAATAAACATATCCAGGTTTTAGAATGGCCAAGTCAAAGTCCAGACCTGAATCCAATCGAGAATCTGTGGAAAGAACTGAAAACTGCTGTTCACAAACGCTCTCCATCCTACCTCACTGAGCTCGAGCTGTTTTGCAAGGAGGAATGGGCAAAAATTTCAGTCTCTCGACGTGCAAAACTCATAGAGACATACCCCAAGCGACTTACAGCTGTAATCGCAGCAAAAGGTGCCGCTACAAAGTATTAACTTAAGGGGGCTGAATAATTTTGCACGCCCCATTTTTTCAGTTTTTTATTAGTTAGAAAAGTTTGAAATATCCCCAAAAAAACTCGTTCCACTTCATGATTGTATTCCACTTGTTGATTCTTCACAAAAAATTACAGTTTTATATCTTTATGTTTGAAGCCCGAAATGTGGCAAAAGGTCGCAAAGATCAAGGGGGCCGAGTCTTTTCGCAAGGCACTGTAGGCAGAACGGCAATCTGCCTATGTAAAGAAGGCAGATTGCCGTTCTGCCAGAGGGGAAGGTATTGATCCTGTGTTTCTGTCAGTTAGGTGTCCAATTTGTCTGCCGCAATATCGCAGTCCTGCTATAAGTCGCTGATTGCTGCCATTACCAGTAAAAAAGAAAAAAAAATCCCACAGTTTGCAAAAAAACAATCAATATACGTCTATTGGGAATTTTTTACCAAAAATATCTAACAGAATACATATTGCCCTAAATCATTTTTTTACTGGGTATGTTTTATATCAGAAAGTAATATATTTATATATTTTATTTCAAAATTGTTGGTATTTTTTTGTTTATAGCGCAAAAAATAAAAACCACAGAGGTGATCAAATACCACCAAAATAAAGCTATTTGTGGGGGGGAAAAAAGGGATAAAAACATTTTACAGGTACGGTGTTGCACGACCACGCAATTGTTAGTTAAAGTACTGCAGTGTCGCATCACACATAATGGTCTGGTCAGTAAGGCGGTAAAACCCCCTTTTTTAAAAGTTGTTTTAGATTACTGTTTTTTTTCCAAAGAATAAAATAATAAAGCTAGGTATCTACCAACATTTATGTATATATTTGTTTTAAGAATACATTTACAAAGTACTCGTTAGATATTTTTTTCTATAGGGCAGGAAAAACTGCTTATTTGTGTATATTTTAGTGTGGCCTTCACTTCAAAGGTGGACTTCTACATTTTGTTTGCTTTTTGATTTAAAATCAGGATTGTTTACTTTCTTTAAAAAGTCACGTACTCCCAAGACCTTTGTGTTCAGTAATGCACATTCTTCACACTAGTAGCACATTAAACTGCTGAAGCACACACTATACTAGGCAGAAGAGTTCATAAAGGTAAAAGAATATTAATGCAAAGTGAGACAGGCACATATAAGTAACATACAGTATACCATGTGAGTGGCATCATTTAAACCAAAGCCTAGTTAGACCCCTGGTCTGCTCACAGTCAAGGGACTTAGCATTTTTAAAAGTGTATTTTTTAAATGTATTGCTGGCAGTATTTAGGAATGAGCAGAATGATTTTAGCAAAATTGATTCTCCACAAAATTACCAATTTCACTGGAAGTGGTTCAGGCTTTTTTTCTACATTTAGTGGGTCTATAGGCAGGTTGCCTACAGTATTTGTAATAGGTAGTGTGCTGCCCAGGCTGAGGAAAGTTCTCACTTGGGCAAGCCTTCCACCTGATGAGATACATAAATAGGGGGAAGGCCAGATTTTGGTACCAGCTTCTGCATTATGCCGTAACCAATATGGAACACTAAAAGGGACTGCTGCGTCCAGTGGTCAGTTGGAAGACCCCAGAGGACCAGAGACCTACCAAGCTTAGGAAGATGCCAGTAATGGACTATCACCTGGTTAAGGTACACCTGGGCAGATATGTTCATACACCAGCATTCCGCAACTGTGGGGGGGGGGGGCGCTTCCAATTTTGACTGTTTTGTCATCCTGGACCACAAACCTTCCTCACTGTGCTATGTTTCTTCTGCACCATCTACTTAAAGTAAAACTATAGGCAACACTTTTACCATCCCTGTCCCATTGCAAAGATTTCCCTTCACTTCCTGCTCTATGGGCAACCAGGAAGTAAGAGGAAATCTAAGTAAATTAAGGGAATCCATTGCCCCCCCCCCCCAGGCCCTCAGAACTAGTGTCCTCACTCGAAAATTTCAGCGCGGGTCTTAAACAACACAGGGTGTGGCTGTGACAGGAAGAGGTGGGTCATATTTAAATTACCAGGTGATAGTCCATTACGAGTTTAGTCAGGCCTAGGGCAGCACAAAACCTAAATACACCTCTGCTTGTTGGACTCGTCTACGAAACTTCAGTAATGTTGTATTAACTGTCTTGAGCCTGGTTTAAAGTAATTTAAAGGGGTGCATGATGGTCTCTGGCATATGAAAGAACAGGGTCAGTAAAGTACATGTGGGGTGTGAAGCAAAGCCACTACAAAAGATCTACTTGGAAAGACAAGCAGGAGGAGGAGTACAGTTGCTATGGGTAACCAGTAACTACTGCAAGGTATATTGCAGTCAGGCATAAGCGTGGTACCAGGTGTAGGTGACAAGTGCTCTAGTAGCGAGTGCATCAGTGTTCTGGTTCCCTCCCTAGTGGTTGGTTTTCCAAAAGTAGCTGGAACTGAACTTGCGGTATGGAGACCTCAAATACCTGACCACTACGGGAGAAGTGTAGAATGATTAAGTAAGTGTGTGCATGAAGTCCATGCTAGGTGCATTCTGTCACTGGAAGTAAGGTGACATAATGTTACACTTTCACATGAACGCTGTCCTCCTCTGGTCCCGACCATTGGTAAGGGCGTGCATGATGAAAGGTACCCCCACATGCAAGGTGTGCCCCAACATGTGTTTTTATTATATTTTTACCCTTTTCCTTTAGTACTTGTTCATACTTTCGAACCTACAAAAAAATAAAAATGAGAGGCCTGGATCATTTGAAAAAGCTTTCATAACCTTCAGGAATAATTTAAATCACAAAGCACCCTTAAAAACCACCTTAGTGTCTACTTCCCTGTTAACCCCGATACATTATTATATTGTAAGAGGGGGAGGGGTATTCCTATATAGCAAGAATAATGTACAAGTGAATATAAAAGACGACATCAATAAAGGGAGCTAGGGAGGAGGTGGAATCCTTATGGGTAGCGCTCCAAAGGGATGAGGCTAAGGGGGAAATAATAATGGGAGTATGCTATAGCCCCCTAACCTGAGGGAGGAGTGGGAGACGGACCTCCTATCACAATTTGGATTATCAGCAAGGATGGAAAACGTTATAATGGGGAATTTTAATTATCCAGACATTGACTGGGCAAAGGGAACACACATTCGTCTAAGGCTCGTCAGTTCCTAAATGTCTTGCAGGACAATTTCAAGGGTCAGATGGTAGACGCACCAACTAGAAACAAGGCGTTACTAGATCTACTGATTACCAACAATACAGACCTGATCACGAATGTGGAAATATGGGTCAATTGGCTTCTGTATAAATCCCACAAATATGAAACAGAAGAGGAACACAAAGACACTGAATTTCAAAAGAGCCAACGTCCCTAAACTACGAACCTTGTTAGGAGATAAAAATTGGGATAAACTCGGAGGAGAGATTGGTTTGCTTTAAGAGCATA
This sequence comes from Rana kukunoris, assembly GCA_029574335.1. Lineage (NCBI taxonomy): Eukaryota > Metazoa > Chordata > Amphibia > Anura > Ranidae > Rana > Rana kukunoris. The sequence continues at coordinate 143,963,564 of CM056056.1, forward strand.
TTAAATAAGGGCATTAGCCAGTGCATCCCAATGGGAAATATATTTAAAAGAGAGAACAAAAGTCCTGGATGGCTTAAGGCTAAGATAAAATGCATATAAAAGCAAAGGAGAATGTCTTCAAAAAATACAAGGCTGAGGGATCATTATCAGCATTCAGACTTTACAAAGAATGCAACAGGATATGTCAGGGTGCAATTACTGCAGCCAAGATAGAACACGAAAGACACATAGCAGAAGAGAGCAAAAAAGATCCCAAGAAATTGAAAGAATGGAGCAAGGACATCTGGTTACAAAGGATGGGGAGATGGCGAAGGTATTGAATTTATTCTTCTCCTCATTCTTTACAAGGGAATTGGGGGCTTCAGTAACCAAAACTGCAGTGTTTGTCCTCATGACACATCACAGGAAGAACCCTCATGGCTAACAGAGGACAGAATTAGAAATATACTTTGTAAACTTAACATTAATAAATCCCCAGGATCAGATGGCTTGCACCCGAGGGTACTTAGGGAACTCAGCAATTGCCAGGCCATTGTTCATATTTTTTACTGACAGTCTACTGACTGGAATGGTACCAGCTGATTGGAGAAAAGCCAATGTAGCACCAATATTTAAAAGGGGCCCAAAATACAGCCCTGGGAATTACAGACCAGTTAGCCTAACATCAATGGTATACAAGCTCTTGGGAGGGGATGATAAGGGACTATATACAAGATTTTAGTAATGAAAATGGTATCATTAGCAGTAATCAGAATGGATTCATGAAGAATCGTTCTTGCCAAACCAATCTATTAACCTTCTATGAGGAGGTGAGCTGCCATCTAGATAAAAGAAGGCCCTTAGATGTGGTGTCTCTTTATTTTGCAAATCCTATAATGTGAAGTCTAGAGATCTGGTAATCTCACATCCTGTTTATTATCACGATGGAGGTGCACCAGGTGCATATTCATCTGAACAATCAAATTTTTTGGAATATTTCTTCAATTAACTTTTTTATTGTATTTGTTTTCATCTGTCACTATGCACTTTAGTGTTCAAGCACTATATGGACAATTTTTTTTAATGATTTACTTTGAACTTCTTTATTTATCACTGCAATTTTTATTATGTATGTCTTTGCACAGTTGGTTCTGTTGTGAATGATATTGCAAGCAGTTGTTTTTTTACTTCGTTTTTTGCAAAATTTAAATTATGCAATACAATTTACCTAAACTCATTCGATTTTAGTCGACTAAAATGTAACATAGGTTTTAGTAGAATAAAATGTACTGGAGATTTTAGGTAACCAAAAATATACTGGAGATTTTAGTTGACTAAATACAACTAAAACAATTGCAGATGACTAAATTGGGGCTAAAACTAAAATGGCATTATAGTCAAAAGACTAATGCCACGTACACACGACCAATTTTCATGCTTTCATTCATGACTCATTGTTTACTATGCGATGCTGTGAATGGCCACAGCAGGTACAGGGTACCATGTGACTCATGTGACTAATCACAGATCACACATAGTAGTAAACAATAATATCATGAATGATTGCTGTGATTGGTATGACTTGGTATCTGGGTGAATCACAGTGGCACTATGATCTACGCTGTTCAGCATTGGTTGCAGATCACAGCCCTGCCTGTCCCCATAGTGACTCCCGCCAGCAGTAAAATTTCTACTGCTGGTTGGCAAGTGGTGATGCATGCTAATAGTCTTCCTTACTGCATCTTTGCATTGCATGCTACCTAGTAGGGCATAATCAAAAATGACATATTTGATGCAGTCTGTTAATAGCATTAAAGAATAAGTTCACCATTGGGAACATGTTCCACTCATTTTTAGGCAGCCTCTCCCCGACCCGCTGCATCTAGTGACAGCGAGCTGGTAATCTTCTCACCAAACTGGCTGTCACAATTTGTTTTTTAAATGCTGTTGAGCGGCTGGCCACATCATTCATTCACAAATTCATCATTCATTCATTGCGAATGCTTTGCAGGTTCCTAGTAAAACAAAATGCAATTGTTTTTTTACCAGCAAAAAGGTGTGCATTTCTTATTTTATTATAGGTGAACTTATCCTTTAACATGAAAGTCCTTATTTTTCTGAGTCCCCCCATAACATTGTGTTATTAATTGCTAATCCTGCTGGTAAATCTGTTATTTTCCATCTTGCTTTAGAGTAGAACTTACTAAATTACCAATTACTAATGTAGCGCTGACATTCTTGTATATTGATGTGTGTTTGCATACTTTAATACAGCGTCTATGGACATTGCTATGTTTAAAGTATTTGGAGCCATCTAGTGACCAAATACTGGTAATGCAGAGAGATGTTTGTATAGTGTTTTGGTTTCCTTGGAGACAAGGACACACAGTGAGGGGAAAACAATCCCGGGTGTTCGGGCAAGTGATCCGAGGGACGATGGCTGGATTGCAGAGACCCAGAGACACTCATCCAAGCATCAGAGGACCGGATCCATCCAGCAGAGCTGAACCGAGCTGACGGAGAAGCAAGTTGCAGTCACAGGACAAAAGTTACTACCCGGAGCTCCGATCCAGTGGGTGAGTGGGTCACGACCCACAGTTTGCTAAGTTCCACACGCAGTTACACTCACATACAGGCCTCACTGGGATTTATAGTTCCACAGAGGAGCAGAGAAACTGACACTGAGAAGGCTTGAGGCCTATCTACTTTGACGTTTCAATTGACTTTAAAATAGTTGTTGCAGTTACACCAGGAGCACTTTCACTTCAATTTGACTCATCAAAACTGTGGATTACAAATCACAAGGATTTACTTTAGCCAAGAAGAAAAGAAGACCCAGGACTAAGTACTTTAAATGAGATCTCACACATAGCTTATAAAGTAGGGGGAGCTCCCAGGTATAAACCTATGTATATGTATACTGTTTTCAAATAGTTTATGTTGAAATCCATTGTGCTGTCTTACGTTGGGATGACAGCACGATTACTGTAATCACTTTTTTGCATATTTCACAGTAAAATATATCTCTGGTTAAGTATCCAGTTGTTGTGGCGTACTGTTTTTCTCCCTCCAAGTGTAGTCAGTGGATCCTGGGGTGACAATACAGGTATTTTGTACTGTCTTACATTGTATTGTATTACATTGCGTCACAGCTGTGCCAAGGGGATTGAGCCAAGTCAGTGGGGTTAATTGGTAGAGTGCAGGCCCAAATTAAACCAGCAGCTCCTTCAGGGGTCAATGCTACACTAAATACACTACATTCTTTAAATTACCAATCAATAAATAGTTTTTTTATTTATTTTCTTACATTTCTAGTAGTTACCAGCTGATCCCACTATGTAACCTTTAATTCCTGTGGAGGGCCACAAATGCTACTAAATCCTCTGTTCTGCATCTCCTAATCCCATACAGCAGTGATGTCATCATGTCAGTGTCCATAGCTTTATAGGCAAGCAGCCCTCTGAACCACATATCCACACCTCCTAACCTAACAAGCAATGACATCATCATGCTGGTGTTCATAGCTTTATAGCCAACACATTTTTTACTTCCACCAGCTGCAGAAAAGGGAAATTGGGGAGGTTTGTGGTCATGTGACAACATAGAAACATATAAAAAAGGATTTATTTGGCATACTCCTAAAAATTGTATGCAGGGAGCGTGAAAGAGGAAACATTTTAACAGGTGGATTTGTGTTGCCTTTCCATTAACAGACCAAGCTGTCCTAAAAAAAATGGCAAATAGAAAATTGAGACAAACCATTTAACACTGACAGAAGTCACAATGATAAGCTTTTATTCATATAGTTAAAGCTGTTCTCCAGGAATTATTTATATTGCTGTAAAAAAAAAAGGGGGGGCTTTATAGTTCAGGCAGGATGAGAGGCTCCAGGGTTCAAGTTTCATTTTTCTCAGTGGTTGGTGAAACCTGGTTTGTTGAAGTCTCCAATACAAGGTCCTAATTTTGTGAACAACCAGCACACTAACTGGGTAAGTGTATGCAGGGCTTTTATTAGAGACTATTGTTCAGGACTTCGCCGAACAGAGGAGGTCTCTGCACAGGGTCATGAGGGCTCCCCCAACAAGACAGGTGGTAGTCAGGTCAGAAAGTAGCTGCTAAGTGTATTCACAAAGCTTGTGTCGAAAAACTGTCTGGGAGCAACAGACAAAGGGCCTGAAGTGAGGTCAGAGAAGCAGCACTGCATGTGTAAGCCAGAATGCTGTTGAATGTGTATTTCTTTGTTGGGAGAGAAATTGTGGGAAACCCAATGATTTTTCTGCTTTGCAGGGGGAAGAATCAGCCAGATCACTGCTCTGTGTATAGTGTCTAATCAGCGGGTAGGCATGCGTTCCTCAAATCTGAAAACAAGTCGACAATGTTTATTTATGTTGCTGAGCCTGAAGTGGCTTCACAATCACAGTAGGATCATGCAGCAAGTGGTTATTTTAATTGACAATTGGTTGCAAACACAAAACCTAGCACTTATTCTTATCTTTATGGATTTTTTGTCAACTTTTGGTACAAAAAGGCTGCACACTGCCATAGATGACAAGTACTAATGAATAAATAAAATGTATAATAATACCATTCAGTGGTGAGAGAGTCTTTCAATGCAACTAAAAAGGCAACATTAAAAATACACAAATCCTTTATATAACAATTTGGTTTTGACAGCAACTACTAGTTGGCTCCTCACTATTAAAACTGCAGTTGGTCGTGGAACACAGCACACATAGATAGGGGGAGTTACTTCCCAGCTGTGTGTAATGTAAGCCCATCCACCCACCCACTGTCCTGTCACCTCTCCTGCTGCCTGTTCTTGAGTTAGGCATATTTTATGCTAATATTAATGAAATAAACCATTACAACTGACACTTCCAAGTACTACAGAGAAAGCTAGCCAGGACCGCATCAAAATTTTGCTATAGGGCCTTACCGCCGCTAAATGACAGATTGCAGCTAGCTTCAATTTGCAAGCAAACGGTCATCACCCAAGGAATACAATTTACCCCATACAAGGGATTTACCCCGTATTAATTCACCTAGGGAAAAGAGAGAGGCTAGTGCTAGCATGGAAGTAGTGCTAATGCCACTAAATGATAGATCCCTGACTGGCCAGGGATCTGTCAGCTCTATAATAAAACAAATTACAGATGCCCTGCTGTTGGTACAAACCATCTGGGGTTCATGGATGACATCTGCGACCAAATATGGTCATGACCATATTTGGTCAGTGACGTCACTTAGGATTTCTGGTTGTGTTGTCTACAAACAGCACTTAAAATATCATCAGAAGGCGGATCATCATTGACAAGGATGTACATTGCTAGACAACGTGATTGAAGTTGGATTTACCATACACAATGACATCACCCAAAATCCCTGGCTGATCTGTTAAACTCCAACAGGCCAGGGGTCTGTCATTCTGCAGTGGCGGCGCTAACCACCACATAATGAGAGACTTTGGGTTGATATTTGTGTACAAACATCAGCCATAGATTTGGACAGGCAAACATCATCCCTAGTTATAACACTTCTAATGTTTTTATTTTTGAATGTTTAAAGCCATTTAAAGATGAACTCCACTAAACACAAATTATATAAAAATTATTGTGTAACAAAATTGAGAATTTTGCAACTGTAAAACAGTCCTACATATAGTATAGAGCTGCAGATTTAAGTTGAAAGAGAACTATTAACACATATTAAATTGAAAATGTTTGAAAGTGAAGTAATACAAAAACCAGAGATGACCATGGAATCAGAAAGACTGAGTAAAAGGTTGTGAAGGGGTTGACACGGTACAATTTACAAGGGTAGGGGTGTCAATTTAGGTAGTTTTAACAAAGGTACGACTGTTCCATACTGTATGTTTTAAACTACATATACATATTGCACAATATTGGTTTCACAAATAGATACATGGTACATACTGTAATACATGACAAAGCATTCCCAGAGCTCTATGGGTTACCTAAAAAGTCAACAGTAGCTTGCTACTACACACATTGAATAATTTATTAGATTATCTGCAATTGTTTAAAAAGTGTTAATTAGCTTTTCTTAGTCCTGCAACAAATGCGGGGTAAAATTAACTCACAAAATGAGGTTCCTTTAGTTGTCGCAGAAGAGATAACAAAGACAACTGCTATTTGTCTGCACATTTACACAGAACTAAATGTTTTGCATTGATCCCATAATGGACCGAAAATTTGTTTACATGCAAATTGTACATTAATTGATACATTTTGTAACTGCTTTAATAAATGTTCCCTGCTGAGTTCTGTAAAGTTGGATCATTCAGTGCAGCCATTAATGATACAACGCTACCAATGGAGACTAGAGCTCCACCTACTGATTGGATAAAAGACTACATCATATTAAACATCTAATACCTAATATTAATGCCCTAAATGTCTTTACAATTTTTTTTTGTTGACTATTCTTTTCCTGTATGTGGTGGTAGCCTATTTGCTTCCTTATGAACAACAGTACTTGCATAACACACAGCACGTTGGTAGCTTTTAATTTGCCACTGTCAGCTCAGTTGTCAATTAGCTGGTGCTGCTCTCCCTCAAGTAGTCTCAGAGTGGTGTGGTGGCCTTTCGAAAGTTTTAAGGTTTAGGAAATGGAGTGGATGACTGTACAGATACCTATGCTGAAAATTGGAGGATAGCTGTGTGAATATTGGAAATGCTGAAATCAATTTAAATGTTTTATTTAAAATATTTAACAGAGACAAACCCAGGTGTTTTCCCCCCAAACAGGTCCCACATAGGTAAGGCACAATATGTCATTTTCTATGTTTGTGATGAATTAGAAGAACTATTCTTTAGTAAATCTCTGTTAATATGTAACTTTTTAATGATCTCAACCAAACATTTATTGTCATACATCTGGATAACTGAACGTTTAATAGTGCAGTGTCTTTGTGGCATTAGAATACACTAGTGACATGGAAGAATTACTCCTAGGAATTCCACATGCCATTCACAGTAGTTTGAAGAAGACATTATTGGGCAGCCAGCCCAGGGTTGAAGTGTCATAGTTAATTACAGCTCCAAAACTGCATAGGTTATGGATATAACAGATGTACACACATGTGCTTCATTTGTACCTCTCTTTTAAATACAAATTAAATGTATTGTAATACATATGCCAATCAGCTCAATGCTAAATCAGTGAAGCAGTAGATGTGACATTATTACTAATTATCACTAAGGCAAAGCTATGAAATAGCAATTTGTTCCTTGATTATGGTACCACATTATGATAAATCTATTAAAATATGTTGTTAGATATAAATAATTTTTGAATTTCTGATTTTACAGTTAATGTTTTTTGCTTTTCTCATCTTAAAAGAAAACATATATTATTTAAATTTAGAACTTAATTTCGGTGCATAATATTTTGCAACTTGCCATTTGATCATTGTATGCGTCTTGTATTCTTATCTATTAACTCTTTGAAAACCATCAACTTACCAGGATGTCCTTCACCCACAGATTCTGACGTGAACATGAAAACTCCAACATCTTCCACTGAGTGGTCATTGCAACCATCTGCTGGTCCATTCATGTTGTAGTGTTAAATAAAACAGTTTAAAGCTGGAATGGGAAATCTGTTCCTTTGTGTAATGTGCAGAGCTGAAAGCTAAGAGCTGTCTTTTTTTTTTTTTACCCAGCAAGTCTGCAAGACCTTGTTGCTGCCGGAGGCTCACTTAGTTGACTGTGTGTATTTAAGATTGTACACGCCTCTGTGTGTGTCACAGCTGACCCTGAGCTGTCAGTCAGACAAGCTCTCCTATATATGGGAAGTGAAAGTTTTTCATTGACCATGTGGGAAGAATAGAATAAACATTTGCTCGGCAGGCAATCACAGTATGTTTTTGCATGTTTGCATTTCCACGCAACAACATGCATAGCAAAGATCACAGTAATATTCTAGCATTTCAATTAAATAGAAGCCTGTACTGAAATTTACATGAATGCTGCTTTTTGCTTTTGTACCTGAAAAATCATTTACTGGCTGTCAGGCTTGCCCGATGGCGTCAATACTTTTTAATGCGGTGACCTCTAACAAGTATGCAGATCATGAGCTCTGACTTTTTTTTTCCAAAGGGAAGTCACAAGTGGTAGTCCACATATTTCTTAAATACAAAAGTTGTTTAACCACTTTAAGACTGTACTGTTTTACCCCCTTCCTGACCAGGTCATATTTCAGATTTCAGCTCTGTCACACACTGAATGACAATTACATTTTTTGGGACAGACAGAGCTTTCTTTTGGTAATATTTAATCACCACTGTTTTTATATATAAATAAATAAAATAAAAAGAAAGACCATGAGTTGAACTGAATTGACTTTCAACCAGATTAATTATATAACTATGTACATTTTGAAAAGAAAATCAGTTTATGTTATAAAACTTTGCAAATAAATCACCTTTCTTCATAAGTTTGGGCCAAAATGTATTCTTCATTTCGTTGGTGAAAAAAATCTGTGTATATTTTTTATTCTGTATGAAAGTTTTAGGGTCTGCAAACCATGGTATTTACTGTATATTTGAAAATTAATCAATCCGTTTATACTGATGGCCTATCATTTCCTGAGGCTCTAAAATGCCAGAACCATACAAAATACCCCTTTTTGGAAAGTAGACCATCCAAGGTATTTAATAAGAAGCATGGAAAGTTTTTTTAAAGCTGATTTTTTTTGTCACAATTGAAAATGAAGAAATAAAATGTGTTATTTATTTTTACGTTGGAATTTAAACCAGCTATTTTTCACATATGTATACTTCCAACCAAATATGTGGAAGCTACATGTGTCATGCCACGTACACACGGTCGTTTTTTCGTCTTGTAAAAAAAACAAAGGGGCAGATTCACAAAGACGTAATATTCCGCTGCGTAATCGAAATACGGTACGCTGCCGTATTTCACCAGACTCTACACCGAATTCAGGTAGTTTTTTTGCGCGTACGCTATTGTGTCGTATTTTTTTTCCGCCGCGCAATCGAAATACGTGATTAGGGGGCGTGAAGCATTTAAATTAAGCGCGTCCCCGCGACGATCGAACTGCGCATGCTCTGTTCAGGAATTTCCCGCCGTGCATTGCGCGAAATCACGTCGTGACGTCATTCGTTGTTTGAGTAGCGGCGTTTACGAACATTCCTATTCCCGGACGACTTACGTTAAAAATATTAAAAGACATCGGAAAACGTTGAAATTCGACGCGGGAACGACGGCCATACTTAACATGGGCTGTCTAATATTAGACCAGCAAAAAGCTGGTATAGTGAAACGGAAAAAAAAGATGACTAAAGGTGCCGTAAGAGATTGCGTTGAAAGTGCGAAATTTTGTGGATTGCAGGCAAAAGCTCATTAGCATACCCTGACGGCGAAAAACAACAGGAAGTCCGCCCAGTGGCCGCAATTTTCTGGCAGCGTAGATCTGAAGGCGTACTAACACGTAATACAGTCGAAATGAAGCCCGCAGGTGTCTTTTCATGGTTTGAGGATTTCGACTAGCGTAAAAACGCCCGTAAGTCGAAATTACTCCAGTCTAACAACATTTACACAGGCGTAATCGCTTTGTGAATCTAGGCCAAAGTTTTTTCTCATGAAAAAAACTAAGTTTTTAAAACTTCATTTTAAAAAAAAACGACGTTACCTACACACCATCGTTTTCTGAAAATGCTCTTGCAAAGCGCGGTTACATACAACGCGTACGACGGCACTCTGTTCCATTCAAGCTAGCGTCATAACTTGCTTCTGAGCATGCGCGGGTTTAAAAACGTCGTTTTAAATGTCTTTTTGCCCACACACGATCATTTTTTATGACACAAAAAACGACAAAAAATGAAGCATTTTCAATTTTTTTTTTGTCGTTTTCCAGAAGACATAAAACAAAATGTTTTGCCCACACACAATCATTTTAAATGTTTTATTTCATCACAAAAAACGACCATGTGTACGCGGCATTAGACTTTTTCACAGCCTAGATGCATAGAGGAGACAAAAATCCAAGGCGGATATTTGGGCTTTCAGGCTCGATTCACACCTATGCATGTTGCTTTTGAGCGTTTCGCAGTGCTTTTTGCGGTGCTTGCTGCGTTTTTTGATGTGCGTTTTTTTCGCGATTTGCATTTTTTTTATAGCCATCAATTTTTAATTTTTTTTTAACAACCAGCTCTAAACAGGTAAAAAAATAAAAAATAAAAATGCATATAGCAGCTAAATCGCGGTACTTGCGTTTTGGATGCAGGTCCATTGAATTTTATTACATGCAAAACGCTGCTTTTTGCAGGAAAAAAAGTCCCTGACCCTTTCCAAAAAACACAGAGGCACAAAAAAGCATTGATGTGAACATGTTCCATAGGAAACCATGTTAAAAATTTTCCCTGCATTTCTGCAAAATGCATCAAAAAAAGCATTAGTGTGAATGGAGCCTCAGGGAGCATAAATTACAAATTTCTAACTACTGATCATATTTCTTGAGTCTCTGAAGTGCCAGGACAGAAGAGACACCTACAAAATGAACACATTTTGGAAAGAAGAAACCCCGAGGTATATTGTAAAAGGCATGTAATTTTTTGCCTAGCATTTTTGGAAAATGCATTTTGTTTTACACAAAGTTGTCAATTAACCACTTAAGACCCAGACCAAAATGCAGGTAAAGGACCAGGCCCCCTTTTGCGATTCGGCAATGTGTCGCTTTAACTGACATATGTGCAACGTGACTCCCAAACAAAATTGGCGTCCTTTTTTCCCACAAATAGAGCTTTCTTTAGAGCGACAATTTTGAAAAACATGCAATATTTTTTACTATAATAAATATCCCCCAAAAATATATAAAAAAAAAACTTTTCCTCAGTTTAAGCCGATACGTATTCTTCTACCTATTTTTGGTAAAAAAAATAAAGCGTTTATCGGTTGGTTTGCGCAAAATTTATAGCGTTTACAAAATAGGGGATAGTTGTATTGCATTTTTATTAATTATTTATTGCTGCTCAGTGATTGCAGTATTCTAGACTGCATCTCCCCAAGGTAATACCTCAAATCTGGCCTGTTAGTGGGTCCTGAGGACAGGAGTTGAGAATCACTGACAGAGAGACCCAAAATCCAAGGAGCACCTTCAGGCTTTCTAGGGGCATAAATTATGCATCCAAGTTCCTGACTACCCTTCACATTGGATGTCTGAAGCACCAGGACAGTAGAAACTCCCACAAAATGACCAGATTGTGGAGAGTAAACATCACAAGGCATTTTTTAGGAGGCATGGCGAGTCTCTTGAAGGCTCCATATTTTGATACACTTTTTTGGAAAATGCAGAAAGAAAATGGAAATGTATATATTTTTTTAGTTGTTAATTTAAGATATTTCTCACACACAGCATAAGCATACTGTCACGGTCTGGAGTCAGGCTCAGAGGCCAGTAGCTATAGCAGCAGAGCAGATATACACACAGGTCACCCTGGCTGATGACACGGGTTCACCTGAGGTGCGGGGTCTAAACACTAACCGGTATTCACCAGAGCTCCTGATGGTGGAGATGGGCTTTGCTGCATGTTAGTGCCAGGTCGCGGTCCTCAGGATAGCCCCACAGGAGGTGAGCAAGCCAGGGTCCGGAAGCAGATTTAACAGTGAGGGATCAAGCAGAAGCGTAGTCAGTGAATGAGCCAAAAGTCGGTAACAAATAGTTGCAGGTTGGGATTCAGCAGAAGCATAGTCGGGGGACGATCCAAATGTCGGTAGCGAATGGTAGCAAAGATCGGCAGCAAGAGACAGGTGCAAGATATTGTCTGGTGAAGGCACAATATTCTGTCAACCAGGAAGTGCAGGGACATGGCTTTTATAGGAAGTTCATGGGAGGAGCAAAGGGTTCAAGGTAATCAAGACACAAGGCAGGAATGTCCAATGGATCAGATAGGTTTGTCCAGCAGATCAGACAGGGAGCTGTTCAGCATCCCAGATAGCTCAGCGAGAAGGTTCATTGCCAGACACAGCTGAGGTCCCAGGTTCAAGTCCAGGTCCTGACAGTACTCCCCTCCTCCACTGGACATCCTAGGGCCAGGTTTCTGAGGAAACCTCTGGTGAAATTTCCTTGTTAATCTAGGGGCATGAACATTCTTTTTAGGCTCCCAAGAATTTTCTTCTGGCCCATATGCCTCCCAATGAACAAAATATTGCAATTTGTTCCTAGAGATCCTGGAGTCAAGAATTCCTAACTCCATTAATTGTGATCCTATTTAAATCTCTGTAGTCAATACACGGACGCAGGGTAGAGTCCTTTTTCACCACAAAGAATAAGGCTGCCCCAGTAGGAGAGGTAGAGTGTCTGATAAAACCCTTCTCTAGATTCTCATTAATCCACTCTTTAAGCACCTTCAGTTCAGGTTCTGATAAAGAATAAAGGCGCCCAAATGGTATTTCTGCCCCTGGAAGCAATTCAATGGGACAATCATAAGAGCAATGAGGAGGCAGCTGATCTGCGCTCTTTTTATGACAAACGTCCCGAAACTCAAGATATTGTGGAGGCAGCTTGTTGTATGACTTGATAGTTGAATGTGATTACTTTGGGCAAATTCTATGTCCATAAAGTTTCCCCTGGCCCCTGAGTCCAGCATAGCAGAGCAAGGTATTTCATTGCTTTCAACGATAAGCCTTATTGGGATGACAAAATGAGTTGATAAAGAATTACATTTATTTGCTTCCTATATCAAAGGAGAGACGGACTGGGAAATCGAGTTTATTTGTTCAGATACTGTAATATCTGTTGCTGCAATTTTTCTTTTAACATTATTGGGACAATTAACTGCATAATGTCTAGAGTCTCCACAATAAAGACATAAGGGTCCTTTCACACGGAGCGGACTGTTTTTGATCCGCCCCATGTGTGTCCGTCGGCTCAGCGGGGGATCATCCGTAAATCCCCGCTGAGCTGTCGGCGGACAGGGCAGTCCCCGCACACTGTGCAGAGACCCCCCTGTCTTTCCTCCGCTCTCCCCTATGGGAATCGGATGAATACGGGCCGTCTGTCCGTATTCATCCGATCCGCCAGACGGAAGAAAAATAGGGTTTTCTTCCGTCCGAAAAACCAGATCTTTGCGTACGTTAGCGGATGCATCATCCACTAACGTACGCGATCCCAAACGGACTTGTAAAAAACGAACCATTTGTCCATATGTGTGAAAGGGCCCCAAGTTCTCTGAACGTCGCCTTTCTCCTGAGTAGTAATAGATCTTTTAATAGCATCCACCTGCATGGATGCTATTGGTATCTGAGATCCAACGTCAGAATTCATTTGTGTACTCTGCAACAGAGCGAATACCCTGCCGTAAATTGTGCAATTTTGCCTCAGCAGTAGTGCAGCGGTTAGGATCATCGAAATCTTGGTTCATTGCAGTCACAAAAGAATCTAAATCATCCAGGAGGACATCATCTTTCTCCACATAAGGGGAGGCCCAGGCTAAAGCTTCCTCAGTAAGGACGTTGATAATAAACAGCACCTTTTTCCTTTCAGAAGTAAATGCAGCAGGTTGCATCAGAAAGTATATACGACATTGATTAAGGGACCCTCTATAATGGCGGCGGCCTCCGTTAAACTTAAGTGGTAGGGGCATTCGTGCATTAGTATCTATGGCAGCAGTATCTGGGGCACGAAAGTCACGCAATTGTTTATTCAGATCAAGGATCTCCTCTTGTAATGCTTTTTCCTGGTAGTTAACAGCAAAGATCTGCAACTCAGCGATTTGCACCCTGAGAGGAGCCACAGCAGCTGCTACAACAGCCTCCATGTTTTGGGCCAGAATATTCTGTCACGGTCTGGAGTCAGGCTCAGAGGCCAGTAGCTATAGCAGCAGAGCAGATATACACACAGGTCACCCTGGCTGATGACACGGGTTCACCTGAGGTGCGGGGTCTAAGCACTAACCGGTATTCACCAGAGCTCCTGATGGTGGAGATGGGCTTTGCTGCGTGTTAGTGCCAGGTCGCAGTCCTCAGGATAGCCCCACCAGGAGGTGAGCAAGCTGGGGTCCGGAAGCAGATTTAACAGTAAGGGACCAAGCGTAGTCAGTGAACGAGCCAAAAGTCGGTAACAAATAGTTGCAGGTTGGGATTCAGCAGAAGCATAGTCGGTGGACGATCCAAATGTCGGCAGCGAATGGTAGCAAAGATATGGTCAGCAGCAAGAGAGACAGGAGCAAGATATTGTCTGGTGAAGGCACAATATTCTGGCAACCAGGAAGTGCAGGGACAAGGCTTTTATAGGAAGTTCATGGGAGGAGCAAAGGGTTCAAGGTTCAAGGCAATCAAGACAATCAAGACACAAGGCAGGAATGTCCAATGGATCAGATAGGTTTGTCTAGCAGATCAGAGGAGAAGCTGTCCAGCATCCCAGATAGCTCAGTGAGAAGGTTCATTGCCAGACACAGCTGAGGTCCCAGGTTCAAATCCAGGTCCTGACACATACTTAGAATTACACCCCAAAAGAACATTCTGCTACTCCTTCTGAGTGGTGATACCACATGTGTGAGACTTCTTCACTGTCCGCTTTGCTTATGTACACGACACTGTATCTTGTGTATCACACAAATCAACCAATTGTATCAAAACAGTGTACTGAGATTCAATCCCATGACCTCTGCTGCATCTAGCATTAGCTCTTCTTGCTGAGCCACCTGAGATGCTGGACAGCATCCTTTCTGATTCCTTGAATAATCTTACCTTGTGCCTTGTTTCTGGTGAACCTTGAACTCTTTGCTCCTCCAATAAATTTCATATTTAAGTCTTTCCTTTGCACTGCCAGATTATTATGCTGTCTTCAGCCAATATCTTGCTCCTTTGTGTACTCAAAACTGTCTGTATCTCCATTCCCACTTGTTACTGACCTTTGGATTGTTCTTACTTGTTTACTATGCTTCCACTTGATCCCAACCTGCAACCATTCATTATCAACCTTTGACTTGTTTATCGACTATGCTTGTGCTTTATTCCAGCCCGCAAATAACATGTTATGGACTTTTAGCTTGTTTCTCGACTACTTTCCTGCTTGATCCCTACCTGCTATATCTGCTACTGGACCCTGGTTGCTCACCTCCTGGTGGGATGATCCTGAGGACCGTGACTCTGCACTTCGGATGAGCCTGTGTCATTTGCCAGGGTGACCTACTTGTGTACTTATCCAGCTGGTCGGTGGGAGCCTCTCTACTGCTATAGCTAGTGATCATTGAGCCTGATCCCTTACTTTGACAGAATATTCTGGACAAAACATGAAAGCCGCTATAGCAAATGCTGTGGCTCCTTTCAGGCAGCAAGTTGCAGAGTTACAGGAGTTCAATGTTACCTATCAAGAGAAATTTGACAAACTGGAAAGTGTATTGAAAGGCTAATAGGAGTAAATCCATGATCTGCAGAAACAATTTCTTGAATTACGTCATTGAGATGATGCCAATGTACCTATGCCTCTAAGGCCGCGTACACACGAGGGGATATGTCCGCTGAAAACGGTCCGATGGACCGTTTCAGCAGACATCTCCGCTCGTGTGTATGGGCTAGCGGACAGATTTGTCCACCCGACAGATTTCAAAGCAAGCTTTGAAATCTATCCGGTGGGAATCTGTCCGCCCGACATGTCTGCTGGTTAGTACACTTACCAGCAGACATGTCGGCTCCCACCGCCGCCGCGCCGCTGCCGAATGGATTCGGCGCATGCGCGGAAGTGTTTTACTTCCTGGTGCGGTGACGTAGCGGTGACGCGGCGGCGTCAACGTCACCGCCGCGTCATCGCCACGTCACCGCGCCGTCCGGCGGCGGGGAATTTGATCCGATGGTGTGTACACGCCATCGGATCAAACTCCCGATCGGACATATCCGATGGAAATGGTCCGCGGACCGTTTTCATCGGATATATCCGATCGTGTGTATGGGGCCTTACACTCAATGCAATAGAGACCACCACTATTACAGAGGTTTCCTTAACCACATTTAATTCTGTTAAAAAGAAGGTATTGGATTCCATTCACAAAGCAGTATCTATCAGTTTAAAAAATGCTATAAAATACCGCTCAGGGTTTTTCTATTTTTTTTTTTGCCATTCACAAAAAAAGGCTACTAAAATACCACATTTTAGTAGTAAAAGCTTGCAGTAGTAAATGCCTGGCTGTTAAGGAGAGGGCGGCTGCCACGTCCTTAAAGCGGATCTCCACCCTAAAGTGAAGATCCGCTGATCCGAACACTCCCCCCCTCCGGTGTCACAATTGACACCTTTCAGGGGGAGGGGGGTGCAGATAGACATGTATCTGCACCCACTTCCGGCCCAGCATTCACGGGCAAAAGACGGGCATTGCATCACATCCCGTCTCCCGCCCGTTGTGTGCTGGGAACACTCAGCTCCCAGCACACAGCTGGAGCCAATTCGCGGGCGCAGCGCGACTCGCGCATGCGCCGTAGGGAACCGGGCAGTGAAGCCGCAGCGCTTCACTTCCTGGTTCCCTCACCGTGGATGGAGGGGGGAGCAGCAGGGTGACGAGCGATCGCTCATCCTCTGCTGCGGACGGCGCTGGACTCCAGGACAGGTAAGTGTCCTAATATTAAAAGTCAGCAGCTGCAGTATTTGTTGCTGCTGGCTTTTAATATTTTTTTATTTGTGAACCATCCGCTTTAACAATCAACGAGCATCGGCTGTCAGCTGGGTTTCCCACTAACAGTTGAATGTAAACAAAAGAATAAATGAAAAATTAGGAAATAAAACAGCATGGGGGTCCCCCCCCAATAAGTTTCACACCCTTTGGGTCTGGTATGGATTTTGAGGGGAAACTCATGACAAATTTTTTTTTAAACACCGTGGGGTCCCCCAAAACCATAACAGACACAAAGGGCATGAAATTCTCTCAACATGGGGGGTGCTTTGAGGCAGGAGGGGCTCCACCAAAGCACCTTGACACCATGTTGATGAGGACAAGAGCCTCTCTCCCATAACCCTGGCTGGTGGTAGTAGGGGTCTGTGGATGGGCAGCTTATCGAAATCTGGAAGCCCACTTTAACAAGGGGGCTCCCAGATCCTGTCTCACCCCCATGTGAATGAGTATGGGGTGCATAGTACCCCTACTTATTCACCCCCCAAAAAAGTTTAGCGTAAATAAACACAAGAGGCAGGTTTTGACAAGTTTATTTAAAAAAAAAATGAATAAATAATAATTGGGCATGCTGGGTCGATGGCATTGTTTATTTAGCGGTGGGAGGTGGTAGAGCTGTCATTAGGCAGGAGCCTTTGTCAGTTGCATGCCTCATTTGCTTTTCTTCAGGTGGCCAGCGTTCATCGTGACTGATGCTGGAGTTAAACCAGGGGAATTTCTTTATTTATTTTTAAATAAAGGACTTGTCAAAAACTGCCTCCTGGGTTTATATACACTTGACTACACTATTTATATACACTACGTTATTTATGGTACCCCTACTCATTCACATAGGGAAGCAGCCAGAATCTGCGGCCCCCCCTGTTAGAGCAGATGGTGACACCTGCTCTCTTGGCACACATCAAGCTGATTTTAAAGAGTGTTGAGATGCTGTCAGCATCACATACACCTGCATGTGTGTACCAGTCTCACTGCTGCTCTGGTGGATGGTGGAGCTTGGAGGGAGACTTCATTGGTGGTCCGCCATCAATGCTAAACAGACCTGTCAGTGAGGACAGCGCACCATCACGGCTTGGGTGAGGTTGGTCCAAGGACGCTGTTCCTGGATTTTCCTCCCTTTACTGCCCGCTGTTTCCCACCGCAGAGTGGATATTGCCTCATCTTCACATATCAGGCTGCAACAGCCAGTCTCTCCTACCTCCACTCTTCTGTCAGCCCTTTCATATGCTAGTTGAACTAATCCTTTATCTTCTATCAAGTGCTTGCAGGCATTTGATAAATCAGCAAGCAGTCCATATAATACAGACGGATTGGTCCCCTTTATTGTCCTCAAGGACTATTTTTGATGTGTCCATACGATTGGTCTAACTAGATTTGTTTAATCTTTTCTGCAATTCCATTTGGCCATCCTTGCTTTCAATCAAGTGCCCCATTTTTTGCATAAGGTTGGCTGTTGACGTGACCGTGGGTAATGCATGTAAGCCCAGGTCCCTTTCCTTGTTTTTAATAGATAATTAACAAAGTTGTCTTTTAGGCCCCTTTCACATTGCAGCGGGAGCCGCGATGACGGTATAGCGCCGCTAAAAATAGTGGCACTATACCGTTGGATTTGCCGCGAGTTGCGGCCGCTAGTGGTGCGGTATTAACCCCTGCTAGCGGCCGTGAAAGGGTTAATACCGCCCGCAATGCATCTCTATAGAGGCGCATTGCGGGCAGTATTGCCGCGACTTTTCAATGTGAAGGAGCGGTATACATGCCGCTCCTCTCACCGCTCCAAAGATGCTGCTGACGGGAGATTTTATTTCTCTCTCGCCAGCGAATCGCCTCAGTGTGAAAGCCCTCGGGATTTCACATTGAGGATGCAGTGAAGGAGTTTTTCAGGCGGTATAACGGCGCTATTTGTAGCGCTGTACCGCCTGAAAAACTCCTCAATGTGAAAGGGGTCTAATAGTTTTACTGTGGTGTGGTGAGGGTTGCCCTTTCGTGGAATTCATTCATTAATAAACACTTTCTATTTTGTGACTATTATACTGCTGTATAGTAGCATAGGATGCATTAAGGTAAAACAAACTTTAAAGGAGACTTTTTTCAAACCAAATACAGCTTTTAATCTTTCTCTTCTCCCTTACCCAGCTAATGTGATGTCATTACTGACAGAGAGAGAGGTACAGTAGGTGAGGGACAAACAAGGATGCTCTGCAAGTGCCCAATGTCCTTCAATGTCCAATACTCATATTGATTTTTTGCACACATTTGAGAAGTTCATTTTGCACATTTGCACATACTCAAACAGCACAGCACCACTTATTATATATTGAATACTGTGATTTACCGTGGTGCTGGCTCTTCTCCTTTACTAAATGTTTTGGCAGCTCTTAGCAATCAGAGCGTGAGCACCAGTAATTTCAGCCACTGTGGGCATCAGAGGCGGAAGTAGCGCTACACCCTTGCTAGTCAACAGTTTCATTCAGAAAAATCAGGTCGCTCCTCTTGTGGAACATACAGGGCCAGAGTGGGAATAAAAACCAGCCCTGGAAAAAATGTCATACCAGCACCATGGCATTATTATACCAGCCCAACAGCATAACGTCACTATTTTCTTGTTCATAAAAGGGAAATGCATTTAAACCATGCATTTTAAAAATCATTTGAATAGTGTATTATATATAGATAAGACAGATATAAAAGCACATAGGGCTATATATATATATATATAACAGAAAATTCCAGTAAAAAGTGGAAAAACTGGAGCAATTATCAAGGGGGACATCTGGGACTCTGGGAATGTGGGGGGACTCTGATGAACAGAGATGACTTTCCGCAGAAAGAATAAACTAAGGTAAGGGGGTGGGTTACTGATATAGGGGGGAACCTTTATATAATTCCCCCCATTACATTATTGTATTCACTCCCCCCTTACATCAGTGACCCCCCTCAGACTGGCCTAGCGGTGCTGTCACTGACCTCCTCTCAGGTGCACCTTGCAGGGCTCAATCAGTTGGCTCTAGCTTGGTGGCTCTGGTTTTTCTTTAGTATCCTCTCCACAGTTCACACAAGTCTGACTTCTCCCATTCTTGACTCCTCTCCAGACTCCCTCAGAGACTGCAGACATGATATAAGACAATGTGGTTAGAGGTTGCGGACATGATACAAGAGATGGTTAGAGGCTGCGGGCATGGTACAGGAGATGTCAGAGGCTGCGGGCATGGTACAGGAGATGTTGGAGGCCCTGGGCATGGTACAGGAGATGCCAAGATGTCAGAGGCTGCAGGCATGGTACCAATGCCCATCAAATGCAGCCTCACTGTGCTCATTAATGGAGCCTCTCTGCCAGTCCATGCAGTCTCACTGTGTCCATCAATGCAGCCTCACGGTGCCCACCGTGTCAGCCTCACGGGGCCCACCATTGCAGACTCACGGGGCCCACCATTGCAGACTCACGGGGCCCACCATTGCAGACTCACGGGGCCCATCATTGCAGACTCACAGGGCCCACCATTGCAGACTCACAGGGCCCACCATTGCAGACTCACGGTGCCCACCTTTGCAGCCTTACCGTGCCCACAATTGCAGCCTTAACATGCCCACAATTGCAGCCTTACCATGTCAATTGCAGCCTTACCGTGTCCATAATTGCAGCAAAAAAAATTGGCAAAAATAAAATAAAATATATCCCACACACGATAACTTATGTGCAAATGTATGCTTTTTGTAATATTGTTTACCAAAAATATGTAGCAGAATACATATTGCCCTAAATTGATGAAGACATTTTTTTGTTGGTATGTTTTATAGCAGAAAGTAAAAAAATATGTTTTTTTTTGCTTATAGCGCAAAAAATAAAAATCGTAGTGGTGATCAAATACCACCGAAAGAAAGCTCTATTTGTGCAGAAAAATGGGCATACATCACCTGACCCTCCCTTTTAGATTATAAGCTTTATAACAAGCAGGGCCCTCTGATTCCTCCTGTATTGAATTGTAAAATAATTGTCCTGTCTGTCCTCATTGGTGTAAAGTGCTGCGCAAACTGTTGATGAAATTATAAATCCTGTACAGTAAATAAATTTAGTGTTTATTAAAGTGTTTATGTGGACACCCCAAGTTCCTTTCATCGGTGTACTACACAGACGGTTGCGTTTGTCCTTAGCTAAATAAATACATACATAAATAAATATAAATACATACAAAAATAAATAAATACACACAAAATTAATTAAAAATAAAAGTCACACATAAATAATCACAAATAAATACATACACAAATAAATAAATACACACATAAATATATAATAATTATAAAAAATCTAAATATCTCATAGTTGTCATGTAACAACTAACAATCCACTCTCTCTGAATGACTTGCTGTCACAACATCCATATCTTATCCATCTGCCTCCCCACCTGTTCAACTCTCAGCATGCCCATCTGTTGTCAGGACCTGGACTTGAACCTGGGACCTCTTCTGTGTCTGGCATTGACTCTTCCCATTGAGCTATCTGGGATGCTGGACAGCTCCCTGTCTGATCTGCTGGACAAACCTACCTGATCCATTGGAATACTCTGCCTTGTGTCTTGATTGTTGTTGAACCTTGAACCCCTAGCTCCTCCTATGAACTTCCTATAAAAGCCTTGTTTCAGCACTTCCCCATTGCAAGGTTATTGTGCCTTCCCAGCCAGTGCCTTGCGATTTGTCTGCTCTGCTGCCATTTGTACCTGCAACCACCCGTGTTTGACCCTCAGCCTGTTCATGGACTACTCTTCTGTCTGATCCTAATCTGCAACCACCCGTGTTTGACCCTCGGCCTGTTCTTTGACTATTCTTCTGCCTGATCCCAACCTGCAGCCACCCGTGCTTGATCCCTTGGCTTGTTTACTGACCACGCTGCTGTTTCATCCTTGTCTGCTCGTCTGCTACATTACAATACATACAAAAATAAATAAATACACACATAAATATATAATAATAAAAAAATTAGGGCTGTTACTGATCAAAAATTTTGTGTTCGATTAATCGTTTTTTATTTTAATCGATTAATCGACTAATTTCGATTAATTATAACCGCATACAGATCCAACTACTTTTAGCTGATCTTCTTGCCGGCTGATTTCCAGTGCAGCTCCCAACCGCTGGAAA
This sequence comes from Rana kukunoris, assembly GCA_029574335.1. NCBI lineage: Eukaryota > Metazoa > Chordata > Amphibia > Anura > Ranidae > Rana > Rana kukunoris. The sequence goes on from CM056056.1 coordinate 143,985,321, forward strand.
AATAGATAGGATACAAAAAACACACAAGGCAGCCCTCGATGGGAATAGCATTAAAACTTTTATAATCTTCAAGTAGGTAACAAAATAAATATTGCACTTGAGATAAAATCGATGTAGCTACATAAACTGTAAAAATGGTGCAAGTAATACCAAATGGTACCAAAAGCAGTCATAAAAACATGTAGCTAAGTATGATACTGGTATAAAAATGTGTACAACGATACCACTGCTGAATCCAGATGAAGGGAACTATCACAACTCCCAGTGGATGGTTGTAAAATCCCAGGTTGATAGAGAGAAGTGTAACAGCCCTTGCGTGTTGCAGATAGTAAGGTCCCGCTGACATGCAGATATGAAGGCACAGCAAAGGAGCCCTTCAGATGGACACGGCAAGCCCCGCCGGTGTCCGTGACGTTACTGGATCTCCGACGGAACTCCCTGAAGGCCCAAAAGCCGGCGGAGAGACGAGTACCAATCAAAAGAATTTTAATCGATCAAAAATATTTTGATCGATCAAAAAAATTAAAGATTAATCGATTAATTAAAAGTTAATTTGCACAGCCCTAAAAAAAATATATAAATATCTCATAGTTGTCATGTAACAACTAACAAGCCACTCTCTCTGAACGATTTGCTGTCACAACAGATCTTCCACATTTGGCAAGTAAATATTGCCCACGCCCCTCTCCTCCATGCGCAGCTCCGCCACTGCCTGTGGGCGCTCCAGTGATGGGAAGCAGGTGAAGGTGGCTGTGTAGACATAGGTGTGAGCAGGGAGGGAGGGGATGGGGCTTTGTTGGTGCTCTGACCCACAGGCGCCTTTTAAAGTTGCTGTTGCCGCCGCTTAGGGGAGTGGCCTGTCTGCAACAGGTGAGGGTTCGGGACCTACCTCCGTCTCCCGGGGACTATGCTGCAATCCCAACCTGTCCTCAGCATGCTGCGCTGCCTGTGACAAAAGTCCCACCCTCCTCCTAGACCAGCTCTTGTGATAGACAGAACACTGTGTCTATCACATGGAGGAGGGCGGGACTTATGTCACAGCACGGCTGAACTTGTCACACTGAACTCCGACCGCTGTGTGTGACAGGAGGATGGAGGGGAGCGCTGCAGCAGCCACCCACAGCCACAGCTTACCTCAAAGTGGCCCCAGAGCATGCAGCCTACCGGGAAATCTCCCGGTATCCTGGTAGGCCAGTCTTGCCTTGGGAACATATCAAACGTGTAGAAGTTTATTTAAATTAGGCACTGACAGTTGAGTAGATGTAGGAACTGAAAGACAAAACTGCTAAGAGATTAGCGCATCTAAAAGATCAGATCCAGGAACATAAGTGGACTGTGACCTGGGCAACTGTCACGTACCTGGTACAGAGCAGAGCCTGACGTGCGGGAGTGGCCACTCTTGCTCCTCTGACTCCGGAACCCCTGGTAGTGTGGACAGGAAGCGCTGGAGTTCAGAGTCGCGCTAGCGCCTGGCGGGGATGCTGTGCAGGAACTGCGGAGGTCTCCTGTAGTCTCAGGAAGGTGTCAGAGGAGCTGGAACAGCAGGTCGGTAGACAGCGGGAGCTGGATACAGGTGACCCGGATCAGCAGGTAGACTGGGTTCAGGTGCTTGGTGCAGCTGACTGGAACAGGCGGCAGGAGGGAGGTGTTCTGTAGTGCTGGGCGCTGATCGCTGGAGTAGTTAGCCAGAGGAAAGTGTGCTGTAGTTCCGGTGCTAACAGGTAACAGGAACTAGTGCAGATGACTGGAGCCGTCGGCAGGCCGGGTCGGATACAGTCAGATGGATCAGGTTCGTGGATAGAGCAATAGCGGAGTCGTAGTCCAGGCCGGGTCGGCAGCAGGCGGGCAACAATCAGTTAAAGGGTTAAGGCAGAGGCAGCGTCAGACAGGCCGGAGGTCAGGGCAGGCGGAGATCAGAAGGGTCAGAGACGAGCCGGGATCACGGGAACAGACGTCAACAGGTAACGGGTCTCAGGTGGGCAACAGGAACGCTAACGATCGGGCAGCAAGAGGCTGTAGGATGAGCCCCATTAAATAGCCTGGACTGGCGCCAAAATGGCGTCAGCACGTGCCCGCGCGCCGCTCCCGCGATTGCACGTGCCCGTGCGCGTGCACGGCGATTTGCCGCGAATTCGCTCTCCCGGCGCCCCCGTGCTCGCCGTAGTGCCGCTAGCGCCACCTGGTGGTCGACCACGTCCATGACAGCAACTATTATCAAAATCAGGTCTATTCATGGATAGGCACTGATACAAAAACTCTGAGAGGCACAACCAAATATCTGGCGAGTGTCTCATCTGCCAGATCTGAATCCTCCATTTAATCCTCTAAAGGTGGCACTTTTCTAGGCAGCCTACAAAGCCCCATTCTTAAGCAGTCTGAAGACACACAACAACAACTGAGATACAGATAACAGGGAGATAGGAAACAGTGATGGAAAAGCAAGTGGGTATTCTTACTGGTACCACTGAGCTAAGGAGCAAGCATGCTCTGAACGTGAAGCCGTCTCCTCTCACCCTGCACCCGGAAGTGCCGGGTGGGTTCAGGAGGATTTTGGAGCCTGAAGGACTGCCCATGGACTGTGTGGTCAAAGCAGAAGGACTGGATGGATCTGCTTAGAAACTGATTGCAGGACCTCACCATAAGGAATCTGGTCTGGAGCAGGACTGTCCCAGTCACTAGACCTTGTCCGGAGGAAGCTGGAAGACCTTAAATTAATCTCTGTGACAGTGCACTGCTCTGGAAAGTCCATTAGATGCCAGTAGTTGCATAGGTGCAAGGTTGCCAGATGCCAAAGAAACTTGCCTCATGGTCTTAAGCTGTGAGGACCTAGACCAAGGGTGTCAAGCTCAATTTCCTCGTGGGCTGCATCAGCATTATGATTGCCCTCAAAAGGGCCAGTTGTATCTGTAAGATTAGATGTCCAGTGCATTCCCTCCCCTTACATTAGATGTCAAGAGCCACCCACCATCAGAAGTTGTGTCCCCCACCCTCCCTTACATCACAGTGCACCCCCCTTTCCTTATGCTGCTGCTGCGAAGAAGCTGGATGCATTGTTTGAAAGCAAAAAGTAGGGGTCTGGAGGACTACTAGAGGAGGACTGGAGCTCTCCTACAGCTGCAGGAGAGGTGCGAGGGCAACATGAAATGGCCTGGAGGGCTGGATTTGGCCCGCATGCCTTGTGTTTGACACCTGTGCCCTAGACTGTCCAATACTCACAATAACTTAAAGAGAAGATTGTCCTCTAATTACTATGTGATCATTTTAAAATGTCTTCAATATAATAGGAGAAGTCCAGTCAAATGTAACTAAATATTCTGGTTATATTACAGGGAATATTTACTGTACTTTCGGTAGACCCTAGGAACATTAATTTCATATCAATTCATACTACATGCAAGACAATTGTCAAAGGTTAAAGGGGAGTTCCAGCCAAAAATTGTGTTTATTAAAAGTCAGCAGCTACAAAAAGTGTAGCTGCTGACTTTTAATAAACACTCACTTACCTGCTCTTGCGTTCCAGCGACGCACCAACCGGGGCTCCGCTCCTCTCCCCCCCTCCCCGGCCGGCGTCTTCATTCCGACTGTGGGCACCAAGCCGTGACAGCCTTCGGCTTCACGGCCGGGCACCCACTGCGCATGCGCGAGCCGCACGGCGCGGCTCTCCGCTGTTTGGACAGGCGATTGCATGGGACCTGTCATGTGTCCCATGCGATCGCCTACAGGGAGGGGCTGCTGTAGGCGATTAAGCTTAATCGCCTAACCAGCCCCTCGGCGGAAGCAGGAAGTGGGACAGGAAGTCCCACTCCACCTGAAGCCCCCACTCCACCTCCCAAAAAAAAATTACATGCCAAATGTGGCATGTAAGGGGGTGTGGAGTGGATTAAGCGGAAGTTCCATTTTTGGGTGGAACTCCGCTTTAAAGAGATACTAAAGTCAATTATTACATGTTATACTTGCTGTGCAATGACTTTGCACAGAGCAGCCTCAATCCTCCTCTTCTTGAGTTTCCCGCAGGCACTCCCGTCCCCTCCCCCCGCTGAGTGCCCCTATAGCTTGCTCATTCCACATGAAGCAGAAGACCCACATGTTTATAAGGCTTCTAACCTTTTATTTTGTGAGTTGCTATTTACATAGCTTACTTTTTATTCACCTATTGCTACATATAGGGCCAGATTCAGGTAGATGAGAGCATCTTTGCTCTGGAGTAACGCTTCTCATTTACGTTACTCTGCCGAAATTTTAGGAGCAAGTGCTGTTATTCATGAAGCACTTGCTCCTAAAGTGGCGGCAGCGCATCACAAATGAGCCAGCGGAATTCAAATTGGGCGGGTACGGGGCGTGTAGTATTCAAACTATGCGCGATCCCGCGGCGAACGTACTGCGCATGCGTCAAGTGTCAATGCATCCCAGTGCGCATGCTCCAAGTTCTGTCAGTGAACGTCAATGACGTCACATCCCCATTCATGAATGTTTTACGCAAACGACGCAATTTTTTTTTTCCGACGGCTATACTTAACATAGGATACTCCACTAGGGGGCTGCTTTATCTTTACGTCGCGTATCGCTTCCGGAAACGTCGTAAAGTCACTGCGTCGCGCCCGAAAACGATCGTGAATTTCCGACTCCCGCTGATTAACATATTTTTTCAGCGTTAATCAGCGGGAACGCCCCCGGCGCCATTTTTAAGTTGAAGTAACGATGCGATGGCGAAATTCAATTACGCCGATCGCATCGGAACTCCAACCCGGCGTTTCTTGTTTTCTGGTTATAGAAAACAAAAACGCCGGCTTAAAGTGACAGTTAGGCTGGCGGATAACTGGATACTCCAGCCTAACTCTTCATGAATCTGGCATCTCCTTTGCATTACAGTGACAGGTGCTGCAAATCTCCCAAAGAAGCTCACCCTGTTGTGCAAAGGTCCATCCCCAGAAGCTGACCCTGAATGACGTTTCTACATGTCTGATATCACTACGTTGTCTTGTAAGTTGCCAATAGTCATGAGAATAAATTAGTTTTATATTTCTGAACTCGGATGCACCCTCTGCTGTCCTTATCTTAATCAGAATTTGACAGCAGCAAAACACTGGATTGAGATTCACTTAGTAGGGGAGGATCTAAATACCGTCCCAGTGGCCAGCATCAGGTGGAAACTGATTACTGTGGTCTGCTAGCAGCTGGGAGTCACCAGCTGGTGGACACTGGAATTACAAGCCTCCTCCCAGGGAACCACAGTGCCACCAGCAGGTGAGCCAGGTTTTGACACTTGCAGTGGGTCTGCACCCATACTACAAGGGTTAATTGCTTGTTTCGTTATAGGGGTGATTAAAAGCACTTTTACTCACCCAGTCCTCCTGTCCCCCAGAGGGCAATGCTCCCCCATGCTCCAGCCATGGACTGTACTTTGCAGGATCCTGAATTGGTCTTGATGACATCAGGAACTTACACCTCTGGAGCACGGGGAGACTTTGCAGGGACCAGTCTAGCAGCATGGAGGAGCAGAGGATAAGGTAAGTAAAAAAAAATTCTATAGCGCCTAGACCTAATTTCCTAGTTAACCCTTGCAATGAATTTAAATATCCAGCTGCTGTAATAAATCACCTAATGGTGTCTATAAATACACTCAAATATGCAGCATTCTATACAAAACACAATGGTAATAAAAACATAAAAGTGCACACTGCAAAACACAACTAATTTCAATAAATATAGTGACTAGCGCTTTACAAATTTATAATAACCCTACAAGTGTTCTACCCCAGTTCTATTTCCAGTGCTCAATGCTACACTCCACAGAGAAAACAGTCCATTGCCAGTGTCACAATTCTACTCTGTGCTTCACAACCTTCAGTGATACTCTTCAAATTGTGCAATCCAATTTGTGAATCTACCTACAACCTCACATAAAACTCACCAGCTAGTGAGGGTAGCTGGGGATCCTACTATCGCCTTACTTAACAATCCAATCCCTAAAACCCCCAAGAGTACACAGACTCTGATTCACTTCATCCTGTTGGGTGCCAAGATGACTATTACCAGGGCCTGGAAGTCCCCGTCAGTTTCCTTTCCAATGGCCAAAAAAAAAATATCATGGATAATGTCTAATGAGAGGATCTCCAACATTATCCTTGACACTATTGACAAATTCAAACTCATCTGGCAACCCTGGGCTTCATATGTTGGAGTCCTCCTCTGATGTTGTTCTGATGCTTGCCAGAGAATTGTTTTTTCTTCTTATTCTCTCGCACACGACCCCCCTTAGTTTCTAGCCTTCCGTGTACATCCTCGCTTCCTAACCTTCTCTTCCTTTTCTATTTTTCCATCTCTCCTTTCTCTGCTGTTCTAATTATTTTATTCCATTTGCTAACCTAATCCAGCTTTTGAGGCCTGGACCCCAAGGGTCCTCTTGTTGTTGCTCCTTAGTTACGGTCTGGTTATATATTTTATGTGTTGTGAGTCTTTCATATGCCACTTGCTAGAGCCAGGAGGGATTGGAGTTTTCTCCTCTTTCCTGGCTCTCAAATTCATTCGACCATTGAGCTTTTTCAGCTCCTGTTCCTGACCTTTGCTCCACAACTTTTAGCTTACCTGTCCATGTCTTAGATGTTCTCTATAGAGCACTTGTTGTTCTGGGGGTAGCCCAACCCATACACCTCCTGCACAGCTTGATCCCTATTAGGGCGGAAGCTCCTAGTTTCTTAGTATGTAACAGTATACTGCGTCGTAAAGTCACTGCGTCGCGCCCGAAAACGATCGTGAATTTCCGACTCCCGCTGATTAACATATTTTTTCAGCGTTAATCAGCGGGAACGCCCCCGGCGCCATTTTTAAGTTGAAGTAACGATGCGATGGCGAAATTCAATTACGCCGATCGCATCGGAACTCCAACCCGGCGTTTCTTGTTTTCTGGTTATAGAAAACAAAAACGCCGGCTTAAAGTGACAGTTAGGCTGGCGGATCACTGGATACTCCAGCCTAACTCTTCATGAATCTGGCCCATAGTCTGTGGCATCTCCTTTGCATTACATTGACAGGTGCTGCAATCCCTCCCAAAGAAGCTCACCCTGTTGTGCAAAGGTCCATCCCCAGAAGCTGACCCTGAATGACGTTTCTACATGTCTGATATCACTACGTTGTCTTGTAAGTTGCCAATAGTCATGTGAATAAATTAGTTTTATATTTCTGAACTCGGATGCACCCTCTGCTGTCCTTATCTTAATCAGAATTTGACAGCAGCAAAACACTGGATTGAGATTCACTTAGTAGGGGAGGATCTAAATACCGTCCCAGTGGCCAGCATCAGGTGGAAACTGATTACTGTGGTCTGCTAGCAGCTGGGAGTCACCAGCTGGTGCACACTGGAATTACAAGCCTCCTCCCAGGGAACCACAGTGCCACCAGCAGGTCAGCCAGGTTTTGACACTTGCAGTGGGTCTGCACCCATACTACAAGGGTTAATTGCTTGTTTCGTTATAGGGGTGATTAAAAGCACTTTTACTCACCCAGTCCTCCTGTCCCCCAGAAGACAATGCTCCCCCATGCTCCAGCCGTGGACTGTACTTCGCAGGATCCTGAATTGGTCTTGATGACATCAGGAACTTACACCTCTGGAGCACGGGGAGACTTTGCAGGGACCAGTCTAGCAGCATGGAGGAGCAGAGGATAAGGTAAGTAAAAAAAAATTCTATAGCGCCTAGACCTAATTTCCTAGTTAACCCTTGCAATGAATTTAAATATCCAGCTGCTGTAATAAATCACCTAATGGTGTCTATAAATAATACACTCAAATATGCAGCATTCTATACAAAACACAATGGTAATAAAAACATAAAAGTGCACACTGCAAAACACAACTAATTTCAATAAATATAGTGACTAGCGCTTTACAAATTTATAATAACCCTACAAGTGTTCTACCCCAGTTCTATTTCCAGTGCTCAATGCTACACTCCACAGAGAAAACAGTCCATTGCCAGTGTCACAATTCTACTCTGTGCTTCACAACCTTCAGTGATACTCTTCAAATTGTGCATTCCAATTTGTGAATCTACCTACAACCTCACATAAAACTCACCAGCTAGTGAGGGTAGCTCGGGATCCTACTATCGCCTTACTTAACAATCCAATCCCTAAAACCCCCAAGAGTACACAGACTCTAATTCACTTCATCCTGTTGGGTGCCAAGATGACTATTACCAGGGCCTGGAAGTCCCCGTCAGTTTCCTTTCCAATGGCCAAAAGAAAAATATCATGGATAATGTCTAATGAGAGGATCTCCAACATTATCCTTGACACTATTGACAAATTCAAACTCATCTGGCAACCCTGGGCTTCATATGTTGGAGTCCTCCTCTGATGTTGTTCTGATGCTTGCCAGAGAATTGTTTTTTCTTCTTATTCTCTCGCACACGACCCCCCTTAGTTTCTAGCCTTCCGTGTACATCCTCGCTTCCTAACCTTCTCTTCCTTTTCTATTTTTCCATCTCTCCTTTCTCTGCTGTTCTAATTATTTTATTCCATTTGCTAACCTAATCCAGCTTTTGAGGCCTGGACCCCAAGGGTCCTCTTGTTGTTGCTCCTTAGTTACGGTCTGGTTATATATTTTATGTGTTGTGAGTCTTTAATATGCCACTTGCTAGAGCCAGGAGGGGTTGGAGTTTTCTCCTCTTTCCTGGCTCTCAAATTCATTCGACCATTGAGCTTTTTCAGCTCCTGTTCCTGACCTTTGCTCCACAACTTTTAGCTTACCTGTCCATGTCTTAGATGTTCTCTATAGAGCACTTGTTGTTCTGGGGGTAGCCCAACCCATACACCTCCTGCACAGCTTGATCCCTATTAGGGCGGAAGCTTCTAGTTTCTTAGTATGTAACAGTATTACTCGCTCTTTCGTGTTCTTCTGGATAAGGTGATTTGTTGTCTTACATTTGCTCTGGTCACTGTTTGCCTTCTTTTGTATTTTTGCAAATTTTCAATAAAAATATTTAAAATTAAAAAGAAACTGAAAAAAAAAAGAAAAAAAACCTCACCAGCTATTTTGATCTTATACAATGTGGGTAGAAATGCGATTTTATTCACTCCAACGGGATTTCCGCCACACCGCCCCTGTTCCTCTATACACCAGATACTTTGACCTTATATGATATGGGTCAAGTGGTGCTTTATTTGGTTTTTCACCATAACTCCACTGTTCCTCTGTACACCTCTCATAATATGCAGACCAATAAAAAACAAAAAAACAAAGAGGCGCCTTAGCATTAAATTATTTTTTATTTTTAAAGTGCTTAAAAACAGTTGAGCACTCACATATAAACATTCTACCCACCAGCACCCATGCATGTTTACTTTATCCTATCTAGTTGTTGGCTCCATCAGCTGATTCATTGGGAGTCTGGTTTGTTTGCAGAATGACATCACTGTCCAAGGCTCCACCCCCAAGTCAGCTGGTGAAGCCGGGCAGCACATTTATATATGAGTGCACAAATTTTTTTTAGGCATTTTAAAAATGAAAAAGGATTTTATGCTATGACATAAGGAGATGGAGTATAAACCCCATGGAGCGAATCTAGGGCAATTTTACCCATATCAAATAGAGTCAAAATATCTGGTGTACAGAGGAAAGGCGGAGGTGTGGTGGAAAACCCTTGGGTTGAATAAAGCACAATTTGACCCACGTTATATAGGTTCAAATTATCTGGTAAGTTTTACGCGAGGTAGGAGGTGGATTCACAGAGTGGTGATTGAATGGCACAATCTGAAGAGGATCATGGAAGGTTCTGATAAAGATTATAATGCCCTGTACACACGATCAGTCAATCAGATGAGAACGGTCTTATGGATTTTTCCATTAGTTAACCGATGAAGCTGACTGATGGACCGTCGCGCCTACACACCATCAGTTAAAAAAAATTATCGTGTCAGAACGCTGTGACGTAAAACACAACGACGTGCTGAAAAAAATGAAGTTCAATGCTTCCAAGCATGCGACGACTTGATTCTGAGCATGCGTGGATTTTTAACCGATGGAAGTGCCTACAATCGTTTTTTTTTTTTATCGGTTAGGTATTCATCGGTTAATTTTAAAACACATTTTTTTAACCGATGGATAAATTACCGATGGGGCCCACACACGATCGGTTTGGTCTGATGAAAACAGTCCATCAGGCCGTTCTTATCGGATTGACCGATCGTGTGTACGCAGCATAAGAGTGACACTTGCAATGGACTGTTTTCTCTGTTGAGTGTAGCACTGAGCACTGCAAATAGGATTGGGATTCTAACACTTGTAGCGTTTTTATTATTTTGTGAAACAATAGTCACTTGTATTTTTCACTGTACAATTTCATGTTTTATTCCCCATTATGTTATGTATAGAGCTGTATATTATTTTGTGTATAATTTCATTTAGAACCCCAGGAGAGTTTCATCTTACTTTTCCAACATTTCAAACAGCATGGTCTGGTTATGGGAAATGTCATTTGTTGCATAATGTTTATTTTGATCCTAATAAACAAAAAAACAAAAAAAAAAAAAACAATTCGTACGTCATGATTCAAAGGCCATAATTTGACCAAACATGGTCTTATTTAGCAATTCTGTCCTAAAGTATTGTGTAATGATACATGTTGTCCTAATATTTGCAAAACACATAACAACAAGCTAGTTTTGGGTTATGTGTATGGGTTATGTTGCACATATACAGTGCCTTGAAAAAGTATTTATACCCCTTGACATTTTCCACATTTTATCATGTTACAACCAAAAACTTACATTTATTTTATTGGGATTGTATGTGTTAGACCAACACATAGTGGCACATAATTGTGAAGTGAAAGTAAAATGATAAATGTTTTTTATTTATTTCTTACAAGAAAAGTGTGGTGTGCATTTGTATTCAGCCCCCTGAGTCAATACTTTGTAGAAACGCCTTTCGCTGCAATTAAAGCTGCAAGTCTTTTTGGGGATGTCTCTACCAGCTTTGCACATCTAGAAAGTGAAATGTTTGCCCATTCTTCTTTGAAAAATAGCTCAAGCTCTGTCAGATTGGATGGAGAGTCTGTGTACAGATATTTTTAAAGTGGAGGTTCACCCTAAAACATGTATATACCATTCCATCCAGCATACTGCCGACGATGTACACAGTGGGCCAGATTCAGATACAATTACATTGGCGCAGAGTATCAGAGATACACTACGCCGCCGTATTTTACCAGGCTATACGCCGAATTCTGGTAGATTTTGTCCCTTACGGTACGGCGGCGTAGTGTATTTCTCGACGCGTAATCGAAATACGCGATTAGGGGGCATGAAGCATTTAAATTAGGCGCGTCCCTGCTGCGATCGAAGTGCGCATGCTCCGTTCAGAAATTTCCCGCCGTGCATTGCGCGAAATAACGTCGTTACGTCATTCGTTGTTTGAGTAGCGTCGTTTACGGACATTCCTATTCCCGGACGAGTTACGTAAAAAAATTTAAAAAAAGACGTTGACATTCGACGCGGGAACGACGGCCATACTTAACATGGGCTGTCTAATATTAGACCAGCAAAAAGCTGGTATAGTTTTACGCAGCAAAAAGATGACTAAAGATGCGGTAAGAGATTGCGATTGACGTTCGTAATTTCGTGGATCGTCAGCAAAAGCTCATTTGCATACCCCGACGCGGAAAACGACGGGAACTCCACCCAGCGGCCGCAAATTTATTGCAGCGTAGATCCGAAGGCGTACGAACATGTTAGCCAGTCGGATTGAAGCCCGCAGCCGTATTTTCATGGTTTGAGGTTTCAGAGTAGTGAAAAAACGCACGTAATTTGAAAGTACTCCAGTCTAACGCGAGTTAGACAGGAGTAAGGGCTCTGTGAATCTGGCCCAGTATGTTTTCGTTTTTTTTCGCTGTACATACCCTTGTATAGCTATTTTGCCCCCGTCTTCCGGTAGGTGGCTCCCACGGGAGTGGGTGTTCCTATTCAGAGGCTAAGTGATTGACGTGATGACAAAAGCTTCCCCCCAGTGCTTAAGGCGTGTCACCAGTTTCCGAAAGAAGCCGAACTGCGAGCCGGCTCTATATGGAGCAATAAGGCGCCTGCGCACCGACGTTCGGATTCTTTCAGAAACTGGTGATGCGTCTTATGCGCCGGGGGGAAGCTTTTGTCATCACGTCAATCACTTAGTCTCTGAATAGGAATGCCCCCTCCCGCAGGAGCCACTACCCAGAAGCCGGGGGGAAAATAGCTATACAACGGTATGTACAGCGAACAAAACAAAAAAAACAGCTTACTGTACATGTCGGCAGTATGCTAGATGGAATGGTATATACATGTTTTTTAGGGTGAACCTCCGCTTTAAGTCTTACCACAGATTCTTAATTGGATTTAGGTCTGGACTTTCACCTGGCTATTCTAAAGCCTCATACACACGCTTAGATTTTCAGAGAACCGAACGTCTGTTTTTTTTGTGGCATGCTAGTCTCATGTCGAAAGTGAAGAGGACACTCACAATACAAAAATTTGTGTATGACAGAATACAATGCCAGAAGTGATGTAATGTTTTGAATAGTTTTGTATGTATTCTTTTGTTTCTGAGCATGCATAGTCTTGCTCTTATGATTTTTTTTTGTACGAAAACCATACTAATGAAAGGAAAATCAAACCAAACGTTGAGTTCACATCCAATAAAAATAGTCTGCACGTCCAGCTTGCACTGCATAATTGAAGGTAAATCTAAAGGAAATCTAACTACGAAACACAATAGGGTTTATTTACTAAAGCTGGAAATCGCAATATCACGCTCATTTCTGCATAGAAACCAATGAGCTTCTAACTCCAGCTTGTTCAATTAATCCTGGTAATAAAACCTGGAATCTCATTGGTTTCTGTGCAGAAGTGAGCCTTATTTTGCGCTTTCCAGCTTTAGGAAATAAACACAATTGTGTACTTAAAAGTGGGATATGCCTGTAGTGTGTATCAAGCTTATGACTACAGATAGCAGCTGGCACTCACTAGACATATAGTGCAAACATGTAAAAAATAAATAATAGTGCAGCGCTCAATATTGCGTATGAGTGTGAAGGAATAATAAGTATTAAAATTAATTAAGGTGACAATTAAATCATTAAGCCGATATAATACATATACAATTCCAAAATGTAAAGTCCATCAACAGGAATTGAAGTGATGAAAAACAGTGCTATAAATAATAACACCCAAAGTTCATGAATGCATAAACGTTCAATAAAAAAGTAAAATATAGTAAAAAAAAAAGTAAAAGTAAGGCGACCCACTGTGCCCTCCACAGTAAAATAAAACACTTCTCCCTTATGCCGCTTACACACGATCGGAAATTCCAACAAGAAAACCGTGGATTTTTTTCCGACTGAAATTTGGCTCAAACTTGTGTTGCGTCACACGGTGACACAAAATTCCGACTGTCAAGAACATGGTGACATACAACACTACGACGAGCCGAGAAAAATTAAGTTCAATGATTCCCAGCATGCGTCAACTTGATTCTGAGCATGCATGTTTTTTTGTGCGTCGGAATTACATACAGATGATCGGAATTTCCGATAAGAACTTTTCCCATGGGAAAATTTGAAAACCAGCTCTCCAGTTTTTACTGTCAGAAATTCCGACAGAAAAAGTCCGATGGGGCCTACACACGGTCAGAATTTCCGACCAAAAGCTCACAAACTTTTCTTGTTGGAAATTCCAATCGTGTGTACGCGGCATTAGTGTGGGATCCACCACCATAGAGTAAAATGGCCATGCTTACCAGAGAATGTGGATATACTGTTTTGTATTGAGTCAAACAAGCATATGTGAGGTAATACATCAGCCATGAACAGATGTATCGGATGGATGGTAGGTGGTCACCCTGTCACCGATTAGATGGAGAAGATCCACTTTAAAAGAACAGACTCCCAATGCACAGCAGACATCAATAGAAAAGGCCCCTCCAGGACATATATGTAGGTAATAAACGGCCACACATTCTTGACAATGATCTAATTTTATCAGCTTGCTGACCACTGCATGACTATTTAAAGGGGTTGTAAAGGTAAATGTTTTTTTACCTTAATGCATCCTATGCATTAAGGTAAAAAAAACATCTCACAGCACCGGCCCCCCCGAGTCCCCGTTTTACTTACCTTACCGTTCGAAACTCCCGGACGCGTCCACGTCATCCTCTTCGGTTCCCAGCCTGGCCGTTGATTGGCTAGGCTGGGCAGATTGATAGCAAAGCAGCCATTGGCTGGCGCTGCTGTCAATCACAGCGGATGATGCGGCACGCCAGGGGGCGGAGCCGAGTGATACAGTCGGCGGCTATGGCTGCCGCTGTATCACAGGAGCGCGCTCGCAAAAGCTTTCCACCGTGCGAGCGCCCTCGCATAAAGATGGAAAGCTTTTGCGAGGAGGAGCCCAGACAGCGCCGAGGGACCCCAGAAGGCAGCTTTACGGGCCACTCTGTGCAAAACGAACTGCACAGTGGAGGTAAGTATAACATGTTTGTTATTTTTTTTTTTTTTTAAGTCCTGACTTTAGTGTCCCTTTAAGTTGCCAGAATGGCACAGCTGCACATATGGACATACCTGTATGTCCCCTTTAAGACGCTGCATTGCGCGCACGTGCGCTGCATGCTCTTTGAGTGTGACTGCGGGTCGCGCCTACCTTGTGACGTCGCAGTCCCATAGGTACCACGTGGGTAGGTACCACGTGGTACCTACCGGAGCATGATAGGACTGCGACATCACAAGATAGGCCTATATAAGTCGCTGGGAGCCGCGTGCCCGGCATGACAGCGGGAGGAAGCGTCGCGTCATCATCTGGAGAAGAATAGAAGAAGACGTGACAGAAGAGCGGACTGGCCGCCGCTAGTAATTGAGCTAACACGAAGATAGCGGCGGCCAGTCCTGAAGAAAAAGAAGGCACCGGACAGTGGGAGAAGACCCCGGAGAGCGGGAGAAGACCCCGGAGAGCGGAGAAGAGCCACCTACCCGCCGAAGATGTCGAAGGAAGCCCGCCGGGGGGTGGGAGCTTTTATAAAAGCGACGGATGAGAACCAGACGGCGGCGAAGAACAGCGGCACCCACCCCCCCGCAGAAGATGTCGGGAGAAGCCCTCCGGGGGGGACGCTTTTATAAAAGCGACCATACACACCCCCCCCCCCGGCGGCCAACTAATAAAATATTTTAATACCCTGTGTGATTTATTTGTGTTTGCACTTTTTTTTGCAGGTGAATGGGTGGGGGGGTGGTATCTGGGGGGGCCCCCTTTTTAAAGGGGGCTCCAAGATTCCGATAAGCCTCCCGCCCGCATACCCCGACAACCAACGGCCAGGGTTGTCGGGAAGGGGCCCTGTCCTCATCAATCACTTATTTGGGAATAAAAATAACTCCTAAAGTGGTTGACCTCTTTGAGGCAAATTATATCCCCTTACTTAGTGAAATAAGACGAGACCTAAAAAACCTCTCCCATAAACAGATTTCCTGGATGGGGAGGATTAACTTATTTAAAATGACTGTCTTACCAAAGATCATATACAAATTTCAAATGCTCCCAATAAACGTCCCACAAAGCTTTTTTAAGGTAATAAAAAATATAATCTCAAAATTTATATGGCAAGAAAAAAAATCCAGAATTAGCTACTCAACCCTAACGAGAGCGAAAAAAAGGGGTGGGCTGGCTCTGCCAGACATAAAAAGATACTATCAAGCGGTAATTCTCGCGAGACTAGTTGAATGGACTAATCGGAAATCATTAAAAAAATGGGCTCACATGGAAAATGAGATAAGTAATGGGCACTTAAACACAAATATATGGATCCCACCTAAGTTTAGAATAATTGACTCAAACACACACAGTATCACAAAATTGGTATACAAGACATGGGACCTGACACATAAACGGGAAAAATGGGAATATAATTCCCCATTAATCCCATTAGTTAACACAAATTTTTTTGCACCGGGAAATAGGACTAAATTCGGGAAAAAATTAGGTAATAATAGACTTGGGGATATAGTAGCACACAGAAAAATAAAAAATAAAGAAGAGATCCACGTAGTAGAAGAGACACAGCAAATAACCGACTGGGAATATTTACAATTAAAGCACTTCGTAAGCACGCTTCCAACACCAATAAGAGATAATTTAGCACTAAACCCAATAGAAAAACTCTGCATCAGGGGAGAACCATTACAACATGGAATTGCGAAAATTTATAAAATCCTTACTGAAATAGCGACAAAAGACACCTTACAAAGTGTAGAGGCTTGGGAGAAAGAAATTGGATATAGAATAGAAGAAGCGCAAATGATTAGAGCGACCTTCTCATATGCAAAAGACATAACAACAATAGAGGCTAACTACAAATGTATGATGAGATGGCATATGACTCCTGTTAGACTAAGTAAGATATCTTCAGCAAACTCCCCTCTATGCTGGAGGAATTAGAATCAAACAGGGACCACTACTCATATATGGTGGGACTGCCCGAGAATTCGGGAATACTGGATAGAGATCATCAAATTGATTGAGGAAATTACTGACGAAAAGATCCCACTGGATTTGCCGACTTGTCTTTTCCATAGACTAGGTTCGGTAAAAGGAAAAAAATACGGCTCAACATTGGTCCCAGTGCTGTTAAATGCAGCAAAGGGACTGATCCTGAAATTTTGGCTTCACCCCCATAGACCACCCCTAAAAGAATTCATACGCAGGGTTGACAACATCGCAGAGATGGAGTACTTAAGAAGGATTGACCAAGGAGAGGAAGAGGGAGGAAGAGGCGGAAAGACCTGGAAGCAGTGGAGAATCTATAGATCATCGGAAAAAGCCCTCTTAATATTAATAGAAACAAATTAGTAAATGTTCTGCTCCGATCCTACAGGTAAAAGAAGGAAGAAGTGGGTGGGAGGGGATTAAAATATTGGGGGGGAAATTATATAATAGGCAATACAGAGGGATTCAGGGAGGGGGGGCCTGAAGGGAGGATGTGATAACTACTAAGAACATCTGTTGCCATCCGAAATTATTTTTTTGTATTTGTAATACCAACACAACAGAAGGAAAAAAAAATATATATATATATATATAAATAAATATTAAAAACACGAATCGCCCACAAATGATGCAAATCCGAGGTGAAATATGAAGGGCGGAACATAGATGAACCCCTCAAAAGCCTCATAACCCTGGGGTAAGCCTGATGTGGAAAAAAAAAAAGAAAAAAAAAAAAAAATAAACACATGGGGACAGGGTGCTCTGGGGTGGGGGGGCCGCAGTGCGGCCCCCTGCCCCAGAGCACCTGACCCCCCATGTTGAGGGCATGCTGCCCGGTACGGCTCAGGAGGGGGGGGCACTCGCTTGCCCCCACTCCCTTCCTGACCGGCCGGCCAGGCGGCGTGCTTTGGATACGGGTCTGGTATGGATTGTGGGGGAACCCCCACGCCATTTTTTCGACCTAAAAGGCCCGTTATGCTCCTGAGGGGGGGAACCCATGCCGGATTTTTAAAATGCAGCGAGGAGTTCCCCTTCAGGATTCATAACAAACGCCGCCCACGTGTAGAATTGGCGGGAATCCACGTCGGATCCCCGTCGCTTCTATGACAGCTTTGTCTCCATCGCGGCAAGCCAGCTCGGCGCTGGCTCCCACGATGGGGCTCGCAAGTGGTCAATCTCGCCGAGAAAGGGAGCGAGATTGACACAATATCGCAGCACCTACTGTATGTGTCCGCCATAATGTTGCAGTCACGTTAAAAATCGCAGATCGCCTCCATTACTAGTATAGTTTAAAAAAATGCCATAACTCTATACCCTATTTTGTACACGCTAAAACTTTTGCGCAAACTAATCAATATACAATAATAGCAACTTTCGCGCGAGGAAATGAGAGGAGGGAAAAACTGCAGCGTGAGGCTGCTTGTGTTTTTTTTTTCATTATTCCAAGTGCCCAGCAGTGCCACATCTGTTCCCCATCAGTGCCCAGGGTACCACATCTGTGCCCCAGAAGTGCCCAAGAGTGCCACATCTGTGCCCCATCATTGCCCAGGATTGCCACATTTGTGCCCCCTCAGTGCCCTGGAGTACCACATTTGTGCCCCAGGAGTGCCACATCTGTGCCCCAACAGTGCCTAATAGTGGCATATCTGTGCATCAGCAGTGCCCAAGAGTGCCACATCAGTGCCCAGGAGTGCCACATCTGCGCCCCAGCAGTGCCCAGGAGGGCCAAATATGTGCCTCATCATCGCATATATGTGCCCCAGCAGTGCTCTACTGTGCCTCATCAGTGCACATCTGTGCCACATCAGTAAAATATAAAAAGAAAGAAAGTGCAGCGCAAAATATGAAAATAATTAATTCTAAACATAATGCCGTGTACACACGATCATTTTTCGGCATGAAAAAAAAAACATAGTTTTTCAGCATGACCAAAAAACTGTTTTTCCAACTTCATCATTAAAAACAACGTTGCCCAAACACACTATCTTTTTTGAAAAATTATGAACAAAGCGCGGTGACTTACAACACGAGCGACGGCACTCTAAAGGGGAAGTTCTATTTCGCCTTTGGGCTGCTTTTAGCTGATTCCTTGTTAGTAAAAGACGATTCACGTTTTTTTGTCTGTTACAGGGTGATGAATGTGCTTACTCCATTATGAATGGTAGTTTTATCAGAACAAGCGCTCCTGTCTCATAACTTGCTTCTGAGCATGCGCGGGTTTAAAACGTCGTTTTAGCCCACCCACGATCATTTTTTACAATCCGAAAAACAACATTTTTTAAAACAATGTGAAAAAATGCAGCATGCTCAAATTTTTTTTGGTCGTTTTTCAGAAGATGAAAAACGATGTGAAGCCCACACACGATCATTTTAAATGAAGTTTTTAAAACGTTGTTTTTTTTCATGCCGAAAAATTATCGTGTGTACGCGGCATTAGACATCCAATGATGATAAATATAAAAAAATATATATTAAAATGGAAAAAGTTTGTGTTTCAATAAGGTGTAAATAAATGAAATAATAAAGTATTGAGTGATGAACAGGAGATGCATGAAAAAGTCCATAGAAGATAATCCAGCAGTGTACAGGTCCACACACAGTGACAATTCCTTCACCCAGGGCTCTCTAGGTACTCTCACCTCCAGGTTTAGACCCCTGAATTACCAGGTCATAGTCAAGTCATAACCAGCAGACAATAAGATCAACCAAATCTCATGAGAAATCCTCCTTTCAAAAGATAGCACACAACACTCCACACAGGCAGCTGGTAATTCCAGGCTCAGCAGGCAGATGTATACATAGGAGACAAAGTAATGATCTAAGTGCTCTCCGTTTTCATAAAAGGCATCAGCATTTATTCAATAAAAGGTTTACTCACAAACAAATGTGCATGTTAGGCATATATACGAATTCCTGGATCGGGCAAACAGGGCGTGTGATGTTATGATGAGCGGCTGCCACATCTGTGCTCCATCAGTGCTCAGGGTGCCCCAGCAGTGCCCAGGAGTGTCACATCTGTGCCCCATAATTGCCCAGGATTGCCGCATCTGTACCCCCTCGGTGCCCAGGAGTGCCACATCTTTGCCCCAGCAGTGTCACGTCTGTGCCCAGGAGTGTCAAATGTGTGACCCAGCAGCAGGGGCGGACTGACCATTTGGGCACTGCCCGAGGGCCCCATGCCACTGGGGGGCCCCATCAGGGCTGCCAGGCTTAGTAAAACCAGGGACAGTATGTACAAATCTGTGTATTTTTAAAAATCACAAGATTATAGCTGCCCCGCCTTTCCGGTATCTTTTCAGTGTGTGTACAGTATGTGTATTCTGTGTGCATGTATACTGTGTGTGTATATTTTATGTCTGTGTGTATACTGTGTATGTATACTGTATGTGTGTGTGTATACTGTGTGGCCCCAAATTCTATTGCCTGGGGGCCCCATAATCTCCTATTGTGCGGGGGCCCCATGAGTTGTCAGTCCGCCCCTGCCCAGCAGTGCCCAAGAGTGTCACATCAGTGCCCAGGAGTGCCACATTGGTACCCCATCAGTGCCCACGAGTGTCACATCTGTGCCCCATCAGTACCCAGGAGTGCCACATATGTGCCCCAATTTATTTTGTTTTAGTTCAAATTCACAATTTTTATCTTCGGACATCCTGTTACAAAATTCAGCTGAATTTCGATTTGTTACAAAACTAATTGCACGCTTCTATTTATTTCAATTACAGTAAATAACTACTTCAAGGTGTGTGTGGGGGGGGTTTATTGTTAAGTATAACAAAAAAGGAGATATCAAGCATAGATGGGGAACATTGGGATGACATGTGGGAACGTCCCTTTAAATACCTAGTCTCAGCTAGAGATAGGCTGATTCATTTTAAATTTCTACATCGTAGTTTCTTTACCCCGGCCTGTTTGGCAGGGATATACCCTTCACGTGCAGCAGTATGTTGACGATGTACACATTTCCCTGCCAATTTTGATCATATCATTTGGAATTGCCAAGCTATTGGGGATTTCAGGAAGGGGGTACTACATTGCATAGCTGACACCCCTACCATTCCGATTCCTCAATCCATCTTGGTGTGTCTTCTTGGCTTAGTTGATGCTGTTGTCCCGTCTAATGCACACAGGACTCTTTTTAACATTTTACAATTTTACAGCGCAAAGCTACATTGGAAAAAAACAGCTCCTCCAACGGTGTCCTTCTGTAAGGGATTGGTTAATTCCATGATCCCCTTCTATAGAGGCACATATTTCTCCAGGGGCTGCAAGAAGAATTTTACAAAGGTCTGGCAGGCGTGGATAGACTAACCCTCCACTGTGGGGTAAGGGACACACGAGTATTGAAACTCCCAGAGGATTTACTCTTGAGTAGCAGTTGGGACACAGGCTCAGATAACAATAATCGATAGATGGCTTATCATCAATGTTCTCAAACATACATTTGAGTCAAAAAGTATGAGAGTGATCACTAATACCTTATGCCGCGTACACACGGTCGTTTTTTGCGATGAAAAAAAACGACGTTTTTTTAAAACGTCATTTAAATTGATCGTGTGTGGGCAAAACGTTGTTTTTTGTCTTCAAAAAAACGACCAAAAAAAAATTCCAACATGCTTGAATTTTTTGTGTCGTTTTTCAAAACGTCGTTTTTTATTTCACAAAAAGTCACCGTGTGTAGCAAAAACGTTGTTTAAAACGACGTTTTTCAACCCGCGCATGTCCAGAAGCTAGTTATGAAGCGAGCTTCAATGGAAAAGAGTGGTGAACGTAACCTCGCTTTTTGTGAAAAAACGATGGTGTGTATGCAACATCGTCTTTGAAAAGTGACGTTTCAAAACGTCGTTTTTTACTTCACAGAAAACGTCGTTTTTTTTTCATCACAAAAAATGATCGTGTGTACGCGGCATTATAAGTATAAGGTATTAGTGATCACTCTCGTATTTTTTGACTCAAATGAATGTGACATTTGTGGAGCTAGGTGCGCTGATGGCCACCCATCCCTTATTCCCTTATACACTTGCTATGGGACCTGATTATTTCAGATTTATCATTCCAGCCTATCGGGGCTTCATTGTTGGAAGAGAGACAGTTTGGGGTTTGGGGGGGTGGGGGAGAGGGGGGGACATTTTTTTTTAGATAGGTTGATGGATGTGTTTTTGTTACGCAGCCCTGCATGGCCAACTTAAAGGGGTTGTAAAGGAAAAAAAATGTTCCCTAAATAGCTTCCTTTACCTTAGTGCAGTCCTCCTTCACTTACCTCGTCCTTCGATTTTGCTTTTAAAGCAGAGTTCCACCCAGAAAAACAACATTTGCCCATATAGCCTAAAAAAATTTAATTAAAAAAACTTGAAAAAAAAATAAAAAATACTCACCCGAAATACCTGTTGCTATGCAGAAGTCCGTAACCTGCCTCTACCACACCGCGGTGTCTTTTCTTCTGCTTCTTCTCCTTGTGAATGGGGCGCACTGCTTTCTGGGAACTGTGTGTGTTCTCAGAGA
Source organism: Rana kukunoris (assembly GCA_029574335.1). NCBI lineage: Eukaryota > Metazoa > Chordata > Amphibia > Anura > Ranidae > Rana > Rana kukunoris. The sequence continues at coordinate 144,007,311 of CM056056.1, forward strand.
GCAGCTGAGACTCACACAGGCGCAGTAGGAAATGGGCAGTGGAGCCATACGGCTTCACTGCCTGTTTCCCATAGTGTGATTGGCGGTGCGGGACGTGGATCGATCGTGTGACCGGCATCGGGGGGGCCATCAGCGCGGGCAAGTAGGACAAGGTAAGTGTCCTTATTAAAAGTCAGCAGCTACACTGTTAGTAGCTGCTGACTTTAAAAAACAAATTGCGGGTGGAATCCCTAAATGTCCTTATTTCTTCTGAAAAATTCTCATTTCCTGTTCTTCTGTCTGTAACTACACACACAGTAATGCAAGACTTTCTCCCTGGTGTGGAGAAAGCCTCTTGAGGGGGGGGGGGGGGGGCGAGCAGGCAAGTCAAGACACGCTCTACTTTGCAGATAGAGAAAGGAGCTGTGTGTTAGTGGGAGTCCTGACACTCCTGCTCGCCCCCTCCACCCTCAAGAGGCTTTCTCCACACCTAACAAAAAAAAAATGTTGTTCTCTTTATTGCCTCTTGAATTTTTTGTATTTATTTATTTATTTATTATGCCAGCTGTCTTCTACCTTGAGTAAAAAAAAAAATAAAAAGATATCACACTGGCAATTCAAATAAATTATAATTTTTTTGTTTAACTTAGCAGAAGGTTTTGTAATGTCAGTAAGATTAGGAAGTACTGGCAAATATTTAGTTAGCTTGTTGGCTGTGTGAACTCGCATGGTACCTAAACATCTTGGCGTGTGTATTAATCACACACAAACAAGTCTCTAGAGGAGTGTTCCTGAGCACCAATGAGATATTACAAGATAGCTGACACATGGGTGGAGAGGTGAAAGCTGTCACCCATTGGCCAGGTAGGCACATGCCCTTCAGCATTGCTGGATAACCCATTTCCTGCAGTGCCAACTGACTGTTTTGATGTGCTATAACACTGAACAAGATATAAAAACAGCCCATTTCTACAATTGCTGCAAAGTTTTTAAACAAAACAAACAATATCCCCATTCTGCAATATCACTGAAAAAAATCTTCTGTTAATTAAATTATTCTTGTTTAATTAGCAGATGTACAATACTACAATGATGAACTGCTACTTGTACTAATAATAATAATAACATAAAAAAATAATAACTGAGCCCCAAATGAAAATGAATCGAAAACTGAAAATGATGATTTTTAGCTTCGATGGAGTACAGCGCTCTGTGAAAAAAAATACAGATGCAAAAAAGGAATAATGTACTTTAACTGTATCAGTCTATATCACCTACATAACGCAAGTTATTTTACTATACAGAACAACTAGTAGAGGTTTCTTTCCCTAAATACAATTATGAGGAAAGGTTGCGAGCACTGAACTTATTCTCTCAGGTGAAGAGACGTTGAGAGGGAATATGATTTCAATTTACAAATACCATACTGGTGACCCCACAATAGGGATAAAAAAAATGTTTAACAAGACATGCGGCCATTCATTAAAATTAGAAGAAAAGAGGTTTAACCTTAAAAGGTTTGTAAAGGTTTGTTTTTTTATTTTCTAAATCGGTTCCTTTAAGAGTGCATTTGTTGGTTCACTTACCCTTTTCCTTCGATTTCCCTTCTAAATGTTGTTTTCTTTGTTTTCTTTTCTCACTTCCTGTTCCTCCTCAGTAAGCTGTTCTGGCTGACTAACCACCACTCAGATGATGGTGGCAAGCTTACTGAGGAGAAACAGGAAGTGAGAAATTCAGACAAAGAAAATAAAAACATTTAGAAGGGAAATGGAAGGAAAAGGTAAGTGAACCAACAATGCAATAGCTTTAAGGAACCTATTTAGAAAATAAAAAAACAAACCTTTACAACCCCTTTAACCACTTGATACCCGCCCACCGTCATATGACGTCCAAAACGGGGACCTGTTATCCCGGGTGGACGTCATATGACGTCCTGGGATTTGCGTTGGGATATCTCAATGATGCCTGCACCCAGAGGCATCATTGAGATATCATTTTTTAGCGGCGGCGATCCCGCGCACCGTAAGAACGATCATAGCGGCGGTTCCGCCGCTAGATCGTTCTTACAGGCGGCGGGAGGGGACATCCCCCCTCCTGCCACCATCCGGTGCTTCTCCGGGCTTTCCCGTCTCATCTGGGGCCCGGAGAGATGATCGCCGTCCGCTGGATGTTTGCCATAGAGATGACTCTCTATGACCGTCGGAGGCCCGGGCGCGATGTGGTGACGTCACGCCCGGGTCCCCGTAAGTAAACAAACCACAATTGTGGCTAGTTTGAATGAGATTTGTGAATTTTTTTTCACAATCTCATTCTTTCCAGCCTGGAGGAGAGATGTGGGGTCTTATTGACCCCGCATCTCTCCTTAAAGAGGACCTGTCACACACATTTCCTATTACAAGGGATGTTTACATTCCTTGTAATGGGAATAAAAGCGATTGAAAACATTTTTTTTTTTTAAAAGTGTAAAAAATAAATAAGTAAAATAAAAAATAAATAATAAAAAAATGTAAATGCCCTGTCCCCGGTAGCTCGCGCTCAGAAGCGTACGCACACATAAGTCCTGCCCACGTATGTAAATGTCGTTCAAAACACACATGCGAGGTGTCGCCGCATGCACTAGAGCGTGTGCAACTATTCTAGCACTAGACCTCCTCTGTAACTCTAAGGCGGCGTACAGACGATCGGATATATCCGATGAAAACGGTCCGCGGACCATTTCCATCGGATATGTCCGATCGGGAGTTTGATCCGATGGCGTGTACACACCATCGGATCAAATTCCCCGCCGCCGGACGGCGCGGTGACGTAGTGGTGACGCGGCGGTGACGTTGACGCCGCCGCGTCACCGCCACGTCACCGCACCAGGAAGTAAAACACTTCCGCGCATGCGCCGAATCCATTCGGCAGCGGCGCGGCGGTGGTGGGAGCCGACATGTCTGCTGGTAAGTGTACTAACCAGCAGACATGTCGGGCGGACAGATTCCCACCGGATAGATTTCAAAGCATGCTTTGAAATCTGTCGGGTGGAGAAATCTGTCCGCTAGCCCATACACACGAGCGGAGATGTCTGCTGAAACGGTCCATCGGACCGTTTTCAGCGGACATATCCCCTCGTGTGTACGCCGCCTAAGGCCTCGTACACACTATCGGACATATCCGATGAAAACAGTCCGCGGACCATTTCCATCGGATATGTCCGATCGGGAGTTTGATCCGATGGCGTGTACACACCATCGGATCAAATTCCCCGCCGCCGGACGGCGCGGTGACGTGGCGGTGACGCGGCGGTGACGTTGACGCCGCCACGTCACCGCACCAGGAAGTTAAACACTTCCGCGCATGCGCCGAATCCATTCGGCGGCGGCGCGGCGGCGGTGGGGGACGACATGTCTGCTGGTAAGTGTACTAACCAGCAGACATGTCGGGCGGACAGATTCCCACCGGATAGATTTCAAAGCATGCTTTGAAATCTGTCGGGTGGAGAAATCTGTCCGCTAGCCCATACACACGAGCGGAGATGTCTGCTGAAACGGTCCATCGGACCGTTTTCAGCGGACATATCCCCTCGTGTGTACGAGGCCTTAACTGGTAACCAGTAAAATGTTAAAGTGTCCCCTATGGAGATTTTTAAGTAACAAAGTTTGGCGCCATTCCATGAGTGTACGCAATTTTAAAGCATGATATGTTAGGTATCTATTTACTCGGCGTAACATCATCTTTCATATTTTACCAAAAAATCGGGCTAACATTACTGTTTTGTTATTTTTTAATTTCTGAAACTATTTTTTTTATTAAAAAAAAAGCTGTTTGAAAAATTATTGCGCAAATACGGTGCAAGATAAAAAGTTGCAATGACCACCATTTTATTCCCTAGGGTGTCTGCTAAAAAAAACATATATAATGTTTGGGGGTTCTGAGTAATTTTCTAGCAAAAGAATGATGATTTGTACATGTAGAAGAGAAGTGCCAGAATGGGCCCAGGAAGGAGGTGGGTTTGTTATGTCCTCTGTATACTGGTAACAACTGGCCCTGCATATTGCTGGCCAGTGTGCTCCCTGTATGCAGGTGGTCAGTGTGCCCCCTGTATGCTGGTGCTATGTGCAGGAGGATGCCACGTACACGGTGTAGGAGGATGCTACATGCACGGTGCAGGAGGATGCTTCATGCAGGGTGCGGAAGGAAGCTACATACAGCATGTAGGGCAGGAGGATGCTACATACAGAGTGCATGGTTCAGGAATGCATTACGTACAGAGTGCAAGGTTTAGGAGTGTGTTGTACAGAGTGCAAGGTTTAGGAGTGTGTTGTACAGAGTGCAAGGTTCAAGAATGCATTATGTACAGAGTGCAGGGTTCAGGGGTGTGTTTCGTACAGAGTGCAAGGTTCAGGAGTGCCTTGTACAGAGTGCAAGGTTCAGGAGTGCATTGTACAGAGTGCAAGGTTCAGGAGTGCGTTGTACAGAGTGCAAGGTTCAGGCGTGCATTGCACAGAGTGCAAGGTTCAGGAGTGCGTTGTACAGAGTGCAAGGTTCAGGAGTGCGTTGTACAGAGTGCAAGGTTCAGGCGTGCATTGCACAGAGTGCAAGGTTCAGGAGTGCGTTGTACAGAGTGCAAGGTTTAGGAAGAAGTTAAACTGCAAAGACACCAATTGGTTAAACATAGCACACAAGAAAAGTTCTTGGAGGAAATTCCCATCATCTGTATGCAATTCCGATGCACCAAAAACCACGCTGGTTAAAGAGCAGACTATGCAGGGCCGAGACTTGTATATACAAACCGTGCAGAGACAATTCCAGTGTTTTACACCTACTCCCTACAAAGGATCCCATGCTGGGATATGAAAGGAAGGGAGGCCAACATGTAATCAATACCTAACTTCCTGGGAAAATGTTATTAAATCTCCTGCCCAGAATCGTCACCAGGATTTGCATTAAAGGGGGCTGACTTATGTAGTAAGCCTTCCAATCATAATCCAAGCTTGGCCAACCAATGGGACATTGGAAAACTTCTCTTGATGGAACGCCAGCCTGCAGGATGGTACTAAAGGGTATTTATGGGAAAAGGTCTGTCTTGCATGTAACTGAATATGCTTGTACATTAATGTTTTAACAGAATATATACTCTTTATTCCTCCATGTAAATATTGTATGTTAACATTCTATTTCCTTCTTGTTTAAGACTATAGATATTTTCTGTGTATTAGATAGACTTTGTAACGATACTTAATAAATGCTATTTTGTTAACACTTTCACTTCTGGTCAAAATAACTCTCATTTAACCCACATCATATCTTTGAGATATTAATTCTTAAATATAGATTTTATAGGTTAACAGCCCAGTAGGAGAGAGGGTGCAGTGTTAGGGAATGAAAGACTGGTATTTTAAAAATACAAATACCCAACAAGTGGCTGTGGATTTGGATTTTAAAAACAAAATTCAGGAATTAAATTTTTTTTTACATACTTAGGCGGATGTGGCATCATTCTCATCCTGCATCTGTCCCCCAGTTTCTCCACACTGAGAACTGAGTGACCAAACACCACTGATCACTCAGTTCTCCCATCTGCTCTGAGCAGAGAACTGTGACTGTTCTGTTCCTCCAATACTCACTGGGGCGCCAAGCTGTGGAGGGGCAGGAGCTCAGGTTCTTGGTGGAACGCTGAGAGGCTGAGCCAGCTGCTGGTCAGGCATCTTGGTGGATCCCGACTTTAATCTTCCAGAGTCTGTACCTAGCTCTGTGATATCAGCCGACAGTGGATTTCAGCTCGCTGTTAGCTGAATCTGGGTCATAGGAGTGCAGAACAAACTCCTTTCTTCCATAGAAGAAGTACAACCAAATGAGGTTTTACCATACTTCTCCTTTATTACTGGTTTACACTTGAGCGGACAGGGTAGCCCATTCATTTGAATGGGCTGCCGTGCCTGCATTTTCCACAAAAACGGTGCCGGCAGCCTTTTTAAAAACGCAGTGGCAGTGAAAAAGCATGGTCTTTGTGATTTTCCTGTGGTTTCCGCAAATGCAGTATGGGCTGAGATGTGGAGGGGGACATGGTGCCATTCAGAATGGTACATCTCAAAAGAGCAGCATAATTTTGCTGCAGGTGGTTGCGGGAACAGATGTAATTCCTCCAGAGTTTGGAGATTGTGAAGTCTCTGCAGGGGGGAGAATTATTGGGAAGGGGTTTTGATAGAAGAGTGAGCAAACATGCTCCCTTCAGAAGATGTGTCTCTGCTTTGTGACTCGGAGGCAGTGCTGCTCCACCATCCTGGGTCTGCCAGTCGCTCTGCTCCCCCTCCTCTCTTCAGGATTTTGTTATGGCAGTAAGACAGCAGTGTTAAGGATCAGTGGGTACATCTGGTCTCTCTATATGTGATGCTCTGTAGGGGGAGGTCAATAGTTGGATTCTGGACAGAGATGTTGATCTCTAATATGGACATCCAAGACCCCCCCCCCCCCAAGGGTTTCCAATTTTCCCCCTCATTCCAGCACCCTAAGGCAGCTGCCTGAGTAGTGACAGTGAGTGGAGCTGTCAAGTGCAACCTCTGATGTCAGGGATGGACAGGGCCGTCATGTGGAGCTCTGCCCCCTCTGTCAGACAAGCCGTGCATAGACAAACAGCCAGCTTTTTTACATTGGTGGGTGGGGAAAAAACGACTGCATGTGCACCCACAGCGGTGTATAATAAACCAGAATTATAATAAACCAGAATTATAATAAACCAGAATTATAAAACCGCTGTGGGTGCACATGCAGTAGTTACAATTGGTCCTGCCACCTTCTTCCCCACCCACCAATGTATAGATGCCAGCTATTTGTCTATTCACGGGTTGTCTGACAGAAGGGGCAGAGCTCTGCATATTGGCCTCGCCCATCCCGACATCAGAGCTTGGTTTTGACAGCTCCACTCACTCGTAGTGTCACTGCAGCCATACCCCCGGCTTGCCCACCAATCCCTAGCTGTGCTGGATGGATATTAACATTGCTGCATGTCCTGCTAGGGCTAGGCTGTCATCGATGCGTATGGGCGCCGACCCTGATTCTGGGGACAGATCCAGGGACAGACGTGATCCAGGAAAGTGTCCATAATCCAGGGACTGTCTCCGGAAACCAGGGACATTATAGCAGGGATATGGATTTTTTTTTACTGAGGTCATGTCAATAAAAATTTCTTCCAGCAGGGGTTCAAGTCTCATATTTGTGCTTTGACCCAGATCTTTCATATCACAGCTCACCCCGTACATTGCAGTTTCCCCTTTACACCAGTGTCATCAGTTCTTCCTTCTACATCACAGCCCCCCCTTTATGTCACATCCCTTTTCACATCACAGCCCCCCCTTTAAACCACAGTGCCCCCCTATTCCTTTACAGTACCCCTGTCTTTACATCACAGTGCCCCTCTTTACGTTACAGCACTCCCCCTTTAAAATACAACCCCTTTTACATTACAGACCCTCTTTGCATTACATGGCACCCCTTTACAACACAGCACCCTCTTTACATCACAGCTGTGCTGTTACACTGTAATGTTTATATAATTGGTTATTATACTGCCATCTTGTGGTTGTTTTGATTATTGCACTTTTTCTGTCTCGCCCTTCTATATTCTCTCTGCTCCCCACATTTTGTAATGTACTCCCTGTTCCTGCTTCATTATGCTTATGGGATAAGAGATGGTCACTTGTCCAGGTCTTTCATCTAATATGCTTGCATCCGGAATACATTACATACATGTTTTGACCTGCAAAATATTGTCTTTCAATCATATGCAGCATCGTGTTTTCTGCTCTAACTGCTGTAGTCAATAAAGGCCACACTGATGGAACGTTTGGTTAGTTCTGCTATCTAAAAAAGGCTGTCCACAGTGATTATATCTGCTAACACAGTCCAGGCATAAATGTATCCTCAAGGCATATGTCACTATTACAACTGTTGGAGTCAGAATAACAGAACTCCTCTTCCTTTACAATTCAGCCCCCCCCCCTTTACATCACAGCCCCCCTTTCTAATACCGCCACTACTTTACATTAAAGTGCCACCTTTACATCACAGCTTCCCTTTACATAGTGGTTTCCCCCTTTACGATACAGCCCCACTTTATATTACAGTGCCCCCTTTCTATCACAGTGCCCCCCTTTGCACCAAAGTCCCCCATTTCCATTACAAACACCCCCCCTTTACAAAACAGCCCCCTTCAGTGTCTGCAGTCCCCATTAACATCAAAGCATCCCCATCCTTACATCAGACTTCCCCCTTTACACCAGTGTCTCCTGTCACCCCTTTCCATCACAGCCCCCCTCTTTACCTTCCAGATCCCTTTACAGCCCCCTCTTTCCTTGCATACCAGTCCCCTAACAACCCCCCTTTCTTGTATCACAGTACCCTTCACAGCCCCCCTTTCCTTGTATCACAGTCCTTTTCACAGCCCCCCTTTCCATGCATCCAAAACCCTTCACAGCTCATATTCCTTGCATACCAGACTATTTGCAGCCCTCATTCTTGTATCCCAGTCCTCTTCACATATCCCCTTTCGTTGCAGCCCAGTACCCTTCACATCCCACCTTTCTTGTATCCCAGTCACCTTCACATCCACCCTTTTTCTTGTATCTTAGTCTCCTTCAGAGCTTCCCCCCTTCGTTGTGTCCAAGTCCCCTTCATAGCCTTCCCTCCTTACATTCCCCAGTCCCCTTTACTTGAAAGCCCCCTCCCGTACATCACATTTCCCCCTTACAGTCACAACCCTTCTACAGCTTTTCCAATCCTACCTTACAAAGCAGTAGGTACACAGAAAGCAAGGCATATCTGAAAAGAGGGTGAAACTGCCCAAATTTTCCTGTTAACAGGCAGGTGATTTGTTGCTAGGACCACCCCACATTCTAGCAACAAATGACCAGCTTGTAAACTTGAACAGCCCTGGCCTTTGTCCTGACATGCCAGTCCTTCTGCCTACAAACTGCTGTAAGGATAAAAGTTGAGGTGGAGGCGGGGAAGGAAGTTATCAACCAGGAGAGGACACCCAGGCTGCTAAGTGGTGGACATGGTGCAGATAGGACTGTTATTTGGTCCGGGTCCAGACCACGGTCTGCCATTTCATCACGCCTGCTCTATAGCTAGCTTACCTATAATTAAGGATGTCCCTTGACATGCAGGCAGCTAAATCCTATAGAAATCCTATTTACACTGCAGGGATGCCCAGTCCTCTTCCGGTTTCTGAACTTCCGATGTTGTGTGGGTTAATAGCTCTGGGTCTTTTGTGACGCTGGTGTGAAATAGGTTGTCGATGAGGACCCACCCCCTCCACTCTCCTCCATAGAGAAACATTCTTTCATTGCTTTCACTACCTTTAATGGGGTTGTAAAGTTTCATTTTCTAAATAGGTTCCTTTAAGCCAGTGGTCTCCAAACTGTGGCCCCCGGGACAGATGTGGCCCTTTGCTTGCCTTTATGTGGCCCTTGGGGCACTATTCCACCAACTGACACCAATGATGGAGCACCATTCCCCTTACTGACACCATTAATAGGGCACTATTTTTCTCATTAACATCAACAATGACGCACTATTCCTCCCATTAAAACCAATGAAGGGGCACTGATGCCTGAACATTTTCTACTCCCACTGGACATGGTCTGGCCCCCCTAAAGCCTGAAGGACAATAAACTGGCCTTTTTCTTAAAAAGTTTGTAGACCCCTGCTTTAAAGGGGTTGTAAAGGTACAAGTTGTTTTACCTTCATGCATCCTATGCATGAAGGTAAAAAAACATCTAGCAGCACCGGCCCCCCCCGAGCCCCCGTTGTACTTACCTGACCGTTCGAATCTTCCGGGCGCGTCCACGTCGTCCTCTTCGGTTCCCAGCCTGGCCGTTGATTGGCTAGGCTGGGCGGATTGATAGCAGCACAGCCATTGGCTAGCGCTGCTGTCAATCAGGGCGGATGACGCGGCGCGCTGGGGGGCGGAGCCGAGTGATACAGTCGGCGGCTATGGCCGCCGCTGTATCACAGGAGCGCGCTCGCAAAAGCTTTCCTCCATGCGAGCGCCCTCGCATGAAGAAGGAAAGCTTTTGCGAGGAGGAGCCCAGACAGCCGCCGAGGGACCCCAGAACACAGGTTTCCGGGCCACTCTGTGCAAAACGAACTGCACAGTGGAGGTAAGTATCACATCTTTGTTATTTTTTTTAAAAAAAATCCCTGACTTTAGTGTACCTTTAAGCTGGTTCACTAACTTTTTCCTTCAATTTCACTTCTAAATGTTTTTTTTTCTTTGTCTGCTTTCTCACTTCCTGTTTCTCCTCAGTAAGCTTGTCCCCATCATCCGAGCCGTTCTGGCTGGGGGTTAGTCAGCTTGCTCGCCCCCTCCCAGGAACAGGAAGTGAGAAATTCAGACAAAGAAAAAAAACATTTAGAAGGCAAATCAAAGGAAATGGTAAGTGAACCAACAATGCACTAGCTTAAAGGAACCTATTTTGAAAATAAAAAACAAACCTTTACAACCCCTTTAACACTATCTATGAATGGGGAAGATAATCCTGTGACTCACAAGACTCTCCTCTATTCATAGATCATGTTGCAGGCTGTGAGAGAGAAAGAGGTGGGTTCTTGTAAATTGTTCACAGCATATTCACAGAAGACCCAAAGCAGTTATGCCACATACACACGTCCGTTTTTCATGTCATGGAAAAAACAACGTTTTTCTCGACGTGATTCTTGTCAAGCCTGCCTTGCATACACACGATCGTGAAAAAAAAAATGCTTGAACACAACACGTACGACTGCACTATAAAGGGGAAGTTTCATTCGAATGGTGCCACCCTTAGGGCTGATTATGCAAATTTCCATTCTCATAACTTGCAGAAGCAGCATGCGCGAAAAACGACGAGAATAAATAGAGCATGTTCTAAATTTTTAATGGCCATTTTTCATGTCGAGAAAAATGCTCTGGAGCCCACACACGATAGTTTTTAACCACTTGACCACTGGGCACTTAAACACCCTTCCTAACCAGACCAATTTTCAGCTTTCGGTGCTCTCACAATATGAATGACAATTACTCAGTCATACAACATTCTACCCATTTGAAATTTTTGTCCTTTTTTTCACACAAATAGAGCTTTCTTTTGGTGGTATTTGATCACCTCTGGGTTTTTTATTTTTTGCGCTATAAAAGAAAAACGACTGAAAATTCTGTAAAAAAAAATAAAAAAATCTTGTTTCTGTCATATTAGCGGGTTATTTCTCACACACAGCATATGCATACCACAAATTACACCCCAAAACACATTCTGCTATTCCTCCCGAGTATGGCGATACCCCATTTGTGGGACTTTTACACAGCGTGGCCACATACAGAGGCCCAACATGCAGGGAACGCCATCAGGCGTTCTGGAACACCCAGACCAATTCTGACATTTCTCTCCTACATGGAAAAATCATCATTTATTTGCTAGAAAATTACATGGAGCCCCAAAACATTATATATGCTTTTTTAGCAAAGACCCTAGAGAATACAATGGCGGCCGTTACAACTTTTTATCTCGCACGGTATTTTCGCAGAAATGTATTGAACGCGTGTTTTTTAAAAAACTGTTTTGTGCGTAAAACAAAACAGTAAAGTTAGCCCAATTTTTTTTCATAATGTGAAAGATGAAGTTACGCCGAGTAAATAGATACCCAACATGTCACACTTCAAAATTGCGCACGCTCATGGAATGGCGCCAAACTTTGCTACCTAAAAATCCCCATAGGCGGTATTGCAGAGTATTGGGGTATTGCAAAGTATCATGCAGGGTATTGGGGTATTGCCGAGTACTGGGGTATTGCCGAGTATTGGGGTATTGCCGAGTATTGGGGTATCGCCGAGTATTGGGGTATCGCCGAGTATTGGGGTATCGTGGAGTACTGGGGTATTGCCGAGTACTGGGGTATCGTTGAGTACTGGAGTACTGGGGTATTGCCGAGTACTGGGGTATCGTTGAGTACTGGAGTATTGGGGTATTGCCGAGTATTGGGGTATTGCCGAGTATTGGGGTATTGCCGAGTATTGGGGTATTGCCGAGTATTGGGGTATTGTTGAGTACTGGGGTATTGTTGAGTACTGGGGTATTGTTGAGTACTGGGGTATCGTTGAGTACTGGAGTATTGGGGTATTGCCGAGCATTGGGGTATTGCCGAGTATTGGGGTATTGCCGAGTATTGGGGTATTGCCGAGTATTGGGGTATTGCCGAGTATTGGGGTATTGCCGAGTATTGGGGTATTGCCGAGTACTGGGGTATTGCCGAGTACTGGGGTATTGCCGAGTATTGGGGTATCGTTGAGTACTGGAGTACTGGGGAATTGTTGAGTACTGGGGTATTGTTGAGTACTGGGGTATTGTTGAGTACTGGGGTATTGCCGAGTACTGGGGTATTGCCGAGTACTGGGGTATTGCCGAGTACTGGGGTATTGCCGAGTACTGGGGTATTGCCGAGTATTGGGGTATTGCCGAGTATTGGGGTATCGAGTATGATCGTTGAGTACTGGAGTACTGGGGTATTGTTGAGTACTGGGGTATTGTTGAGTACTGGGGTATTGTTGAGTACTGGGGTATTGTTGAGTACTGGGGTATTGCCGAGTACTGGGGTATTGCCGAGTACTGGGGTATTGCCGAGTATTGGGGTATTGCCGAGTATTGGGGTATCGTTGAGTACTGGAGTACTGGGGTATTGTTGAGTACTGGGGTATTGTTGAGTACTGGGGTATTGTTGAGTACTGGGGTATTGTTGGGTACTGGGGGATTGCTGAGTATTGTTGGGTACTGGGGGATTGCAGGGTACTGGGGATTGCAGGGTACTGGGGGGATGGCAGAGCTGGGATGTTTTGAGGGATGGCTGGATCTGTGACTGCATTTGTCACAGATCCAGCCACAGCTCAGCTGCTGACACCCCGCTCCCCCCCCCCTCTCCTCGCACACTGTACAGAGCGGAGAGGGAGGAGAGGGAGGAACCGGCGTCATCAAATGACGCCGGTTTGTTTACAAGTGATCGCGCCGTCATTTGACGGCGCGATCACGTGGTAAACGGCCGCGATCAGCGGCAATTTACCGTGATCCGTGATGCGCCGGGTCTTCTAGACCCGGCGAGCACGGACACTTTCGTGAGCGCGTCCCAGGGGACGCGCAATCGCGAAAGTGAAGGACGACGTCCCAGGGACGTCGTCCCGAGGTAACCCCGCCGCGCCGTAGCAGTAAAATGCCTATGGCGCGGTGGGCAAGTGGTTAATGACCAAGTTAAAAAATGGCATTTTTCTCGTCAGGAAAAACGGTTGAGTGTACGCAGCATTAATCACTGCAGCGCTAGAAGTTCAGCAACAGGGAGAGGATTGGATGTCCTTAAAGTGAAGATTTCTCCAAGACCAAACTGCTTGCATGACATGGGACATTCTTCATTACAGGTACGTTACATCTAGATCACTAAAGCTATAGAGGTTTTGGCTAAACTTTAGCTTTAAATGGAAATAAACTGTCCTCATGGAAGAACAGGCACAAGAACCTCTCTGGTGAATAGGGATGAGCCGAACCCCGCGTTCGGTTTGCACCAGAACATTCTAACGGACCGAACGTTCGTGCGAACATTTAGAACCCCATTGATGTTTATGGGACTCACAAGACTCTCCTCTATTCATAGATCATGTTGCAGGTTTGCACCAGAACATTCGAACGGACCGAACGTTCGTGCGAACATTTAGAACCCCATTGATGTTTATGGGACTCAAACGTTCAAATTCAAAAGTGCTCATTTTAAAGCCTAATATGCAAGTTATTGTCGGAAAACGGGTTTGAGAACCCGGGTCTTGCCCCAGGGAACATGTATTAATGGAAAAAAAGTTTAAAAACCGTTGTTTTTTCTGGAGCAGTGAGTTTAATGATGCAGCATTTAAAAAAAAAAATACCCGGGTAGACATTTTCACAGGCATACTATAGACACCCAGCAGGTACAATATTTAAAGTAATTTTTCATTTTATTTTTTTTTTATAATTTAAGCATCATGATGCTTGAATAAAAATAAATAAAAAAATCCTTTAAATATTGTACCTGCTGGGTGTCTATAGTATGCCTGTGTAGCTTTATGGTGCACACTGCAGAGGACACAGGCAATACACTATGTGAGAATGCTGCAGCTAGCACAATCACCTACCTGCCAGTAAATTAGGGAGAACTGATCTAGCTAAACTATACAGTGTATAAATATATGTACAACACCTGGGTTGTATATATATCCTCTACACCAGGGCTCAAAATTTCAAGCCCTGAGCTAGTAGCCAGGCCTCAAGAGTTACTCGCCACCAGTTGCCCCACCTAATTCATACACTGCCCTGCACCTAATTGCACCCGTAAACACGCCCTCGTAGATTATCTCATGGAATGACACTGTTAAATGTTTTATGCAGAATCAAGTTACACAATTAAATATGACCAACAACAAATTTAACAAAATGGGACAGGGCACTGGGGGCAGACCAGAGGGACAGGGCACTGGGGGCAGACCAGAGGGACAGGGCACTGGGGGCAGACCAGAGGGACAGGGCACTGGGGGCAGACCAGAGGGACAGGGCACTAGAACTGGGTCTCTTCCCCATTCACTTGCTGTCTCCTCTGCAACTTACATCCATCCTCTCTGTCTCTCTCTCTCTCTCTCTCTCCCACCTTTCCTCTTCAGCCGCCAATCTCATCGGGACTCTAAGTGTAGGCACAGATTGGAGGGAGGTTGGTCATGCAGGCCTGTCATCACTCGCCCCCAGCTTAAATCCACTCGCCAAATGCTAGTAGGCGAGTGGAAATTTTGAGGGCTGCTCTACACACTGTAAATTTAACTGACTAGCCTGCCTGCTCTATCTAGCTAGAAAAAAAGACACTCTCTCTCTGTGACTGATATCTAACCAGCGCCGCAACACACTACACAAGGCCGCCCTGCAGGCGGCCTTTTATAGTGTGGGGCATGTACCAAAGCCCTGAGCCATAATTGGCCAAAGCCACCCTAGCTTTGGCGAATTACGGCTCTCTGTACTGACGGCACTATGATTGGCCAAGCATGCGGGTCATAGTGCATGCTTGGCCAATCATCAGCACGCAATGCCGCAGTGAATTATGGGCCGTGGTGTGTCACTCGAATTTGGCGCGAACGACCCGTTTTGTTCGTATTTCGACGAACGATCGAACATACGTTCGACTCGAACATGAAGCTCATCCCTACTGGTGACCTTACAGATAGAAATCATGGGGTCTACTTGGGTTTTTTAACAGCTGCCCTGTATCTAGAACTCAACTTTAAAAAAAAATAGGTTTACAAAACAGCAACAACTCCTTTTACATCCTTACTATTAAAAGGTGTCAAAAATAAAATGCACCCAGTTCTTAAAATTAAAATATTAAAACACACAAGTATAAGATACCATATCAACCTGTATGAATGTAATTTCTGTAAAATAAAATCTTAGGAGAGCCCAGTTCTCTCTTCAATTATTTAAACACAAAAGGACTCATCCTTCAGAACTGGTCTACCAAAGTCAAGAAACAAAGATATTCCACTCCTTCGATGAATGTGCTTATAAAGCATTATGTGAGTGAAGCCCCGTGATAACACATCAGTGTCAGAAACGCCAACAAGAACACCAAAGAGCTCCAGGCACTCACCCTTCCTGTTTCCTTTGAGATGCGACTGACCAGAAGAAAATTAGACCTAAGAGCTCTGCAGCCAGAAACATGAACAGCTAAGCAAAAATAATGTAGCCGGGGGCATGACAAAGAATTCCTGTACCCAAAAGCAAAAATTAGTACTTTAATGCAGGAATATAATCAGAGAGTTAGAAGTCTTTGGATTAACAAATCAAAGTGCACATTAAGTTTCTGGATAGAACTCAAACACACTCTGCATTCTGCTTTCTAAGTGCAAGAATGTCGGAAAAATACCTTTTTTGGACTCTTTTCATAACCTCAAATACATATAGGAGTAATGCAAATGGTGTAAATTGCTGTGAACAATTAAAACCAATGAGCATTCTGCTTTCAATGTTCTGTAATTATCTGCAATTAATTGGCAAATGTACCTAAAGTGCACCCCCTAAGGAGCTGCGAGTAAATGGGATTCCCTACCCTGCACAGCCAGGCACACCCAATTTCCACAGGCACAGAGTCAGAGAACAGTCTGTGAATTTTTTTTTTGTTTGTTTTATTAAGGCATATAACTTGGATAGGGATGGGAGGTTATGGGGTGCCCATTTGACTTCAAACAGACTTCAGGGACAACTTCTCCTAGATACAGTCTCTACTGTATATATAGATCCTCTTATTCCTTCAGCACATACTTGCTTGCAGAATACAGCTATGTAACCCTGTAGTAATTGTGTAGAAAAGGCCTATTACAGACAGGGACTCGCAGCCCTATATTTGAAGAACAGATTGGGTGACGCAGCTCACACTTTTCCAGTACTTCCTGTAGCCGGGTTCCCTTTCTGAGTCTAATGACAGGTTGTCTCGCTAGGACTTTATACACGCTTGTAAATATGTTAGACATTATTGTGACGTTATGCATTGCGGGACTACAAGTAGCAGGAGATATGGACTCCATTGACTCTTAGGAGAAATGGACTACATTTCCCTCAATGCCTTGGCCTGTTGGATCATGTGACGCCTCTACAAGGACTAGTGGGGAGGTTACTTAAGGAGAGGAAGTGGCGCCTTTTCACTCTCTCGGGACCAGCTTTCTCTCCTCTGCGGAGCTGCTGAGAGAGACAGCCTTTCTGCTAGGCCCAGAAGCCTGGGCCTAAATTTACCGAGAGACCAGCCATCTGGAAGAAAGCAAGACTCCTGTATCCAGCCTCGGAGAGGGCTGTCAGGAAGCATGAATCAGACGTACACAGATATAAATGAAAGAAGAAGGTCTTTATTAAAAAAACAAACAGAAAGGTAAAGTCCAAACAGATGATCAACAGCCAGAAGGGTCCTTCGCCGGAGCCAGGGTCGATAGCCAGGGATGGAAGTCAGCCAAGCCGGAGTCAGTAGCCAAAGGGTGGAGAGACGAAGCTGGGGATCAGGAACCAGGAGGAATGTCCGTAGGAGCCGGGTCGGTGACCCAAACAGAAGCACGATCACAGGAGGCTGTAAGACAAGGACCAAGCAAGGGAATGCTGCAGCAGCCGTGGTATATATGAGCTGAGCATCCAGCTCCTCCCAGTGGGAAGGAGGAGCCGCAGGATGTGGGAAGTTACAAGAAGCACAGGAACCAAGATGGCCGCCAGCACAAGTCAGTGATAAGAAGGCTGCAAAGGAGGTAAGACCATGACAAGGGCGCCCAGCTGACAACTGAAACAGTGGAACATCCTCGTTCAGAATCCTTGTGCTGAGGAACAGTGGTTCACCAGTGTACTTTCTGAGAGGAATTCAGGCGGATCGGCCTGTCGGTTGAAAGGGTACATGCTCAGCTCTTAATTCTCCCTGTAGACAGACACTTTAGTGCCACTTCACAGGCCTCCCGCTCCTGTTTGGCCTCCAGCTTAAACTTATAGGCCTTTCACTGTTCATAGTGTTCATACAGACGTAACTGACACTGACTAGCAATCAGCTCACCAACGTTGATGTTCTACACTCTTTACCGGATTAAGTCCCCTTTGTTACCTGTTCCTTGTGGATTACAAACTTAACGTACACCATCTCGGCAGCAACGTGAACTTTAGTTGCATGCAGGGTCGCTCGCTAGAGGGAGCTCACGAGCACAGACTGTTTCACTTTAGTTTGGCTGAATGGTACCATTCCTTAGCATAGATCTGTTTCATTGATTATTATTTTTTTTTTATTTCTGGGCCCTTGCGAAATCATATTGTGTGGTTGCCTAGCAACTATTATTTGCTGATTTAAATTTATGCTTGTTCTCTTTGAGTGTTTATGAAGTAAACTCACTCCTTCTGATTTAAATATAATACTGTGTGAAGTGAATTCTTCATATCTGGAGGGACCTTCCAAAACTCAGGTAATACTGTTACTACATTGCTATTGAGTATTGTATGCCTTGTCATTGTACCCTCTAGACAAATAGGGGCTACAATACACCTAACAGACTTCTGATGCGTCAAGGGAGGGTTCGAGCTAGTTAAAGAGGGGTAAGCTAAACAGAGAGAAAGTAGATCCCAATCAACAACCAGCGGCTCCTTTCGGGGGTAGCGCTACATTCCTCTCTGTGGTCACCGATCTCAGAACCACCTCTTCAGGCCTCTGCCAGCCCACCTGGCTGAAGTTGCCCCTTTCCTAGCCCTCCTGGCTAATCCTTTACACTCAGTCCTCCAGACAGACACTTACCAGTCAACCCGGCTGACTCTCAGGAGATCTCCTAGATGTGTTGACCTGATCCTGCTGTCCTCTCTCCTTGCTCCTGTA
The DNA here is from genome assembly GCA_029574335.1 of Rana kukunoris. Taxonomy (NCBI): domain Eukaryota; kingdom Metazoa; phylum Chordata; class Amphibia; order Anura; family Ranidae; genus Rana; species Rana kukunoris. Next base: position 144,025,686 of record CM056056.1, read on the forward strand.
CCTCCAGGAAGGGTTTCCGCCATGTGTTGTAGGGGGAATATTACAGCACCCAAGCCCCTGGCCTGAGGTCACCCCCCTATATTCGGGGGCCCCCTTAAGGCAATCGACAGCCTCCTCAGCACTCCATCTCCATCTTCCACCCGACTGCCCCTGCTGGCATGACTCATGCCTATTTATGAGGTGGTCTGCCCCCTGCCAGCCCATTACTGAACATTGGCTGAGGTCCTTATAAATATTCCTAACTGCCCCTCCTAGCTTCCACCCACTATGTCTAGAATTTTTTTTAATGTTCCAGAGAATAGGGGGAGGCACTAGAAGAGCTGTCAGGATGAGTCATCCAGCCCTGAGACACTAATCCCTGACCCAGATTCACACCTAGGCCTGGCTGTCAGCCAAGCCAATTTACCTACACCAACAACTACCTATGTACATCTAGCACACAAGCTAGAGGGAATCCATAGGAGTTCAGAGAATCCCAGGGAAAAAGTGAACGAATTAGGTTATAGATAGTGTCTGGTCTATTCCATTACATAGGCATATATGTAAAATATTTTCACATGATATTTACATGTGACAATTTCACATTGTCAATCTGCAGTGATCATCTCACAATAAGTGGAGCAGCAGCCTTCGGGAGACCAGTATTTGCATCTAAATTCTTTAATGCTGCGTACACACGGTCAGAATTTCCAACAAGAAAAGTCTTATGTGAGCTTCTGGTCGGAAATTCCGACCGTGTGTAGGTTCCATCTGACTTTTTCTGTCGGAATTTCCAACAGCAAAAATGGGAAAGGTGGTTTTCAATTTTTCAAATGGGAAAAGTTCTTGTCGGAAATTTCGATTCTCTGTATGCAATTTCGACCCGCAAAAAACATGCATGCATCGTAATCAATTAGATGCATGCTTGGAATCATTAAAAAAAAAAATTCTCAGCTCGTAGTGTTGTACGTCACTGCATTCTTGACACAAGTCTCCCTCCACACAAGGTGGACTTCCACAGCAAGGCAAGCACAGAATGAACAAACAACAAGAGTTTATTCAAAGCAACCAAATGCCAAAGGATAAGGCAGTTTACAAAGATGGAGAAGTCCCTGCAGGGAAAGATCGAAATTACAGACTGTATATATATAGACCATAATCAAGAGTCAAAAAAGTACTAGCCAGAAGCAGCAGGATGGTCTTACAGCAGCTCCATCCGCTGCAAAGTCCAATAAACTCTTGTTGTTTGTTCATTCTGTGCTTGCCTTGCTGTGGACGTCCACCCTGTGTGGAGGGAGACTTATCCAGGTTCCATTGGAGGGGAATTGATCTCTTTTTTGGATGACAGACGCATGCACATAATTACTGTCGTTTTCCTGACGAAGACACCAAGTGTAATTCACAAGTCAAAACGCATCAAAACAGTTATCTGCATGTACCCTCGAGCCTACTAGGTTCTTGTGGTTCATCATATCATTCATTCAATGTATTCATGTACTCTTATCCATTGTGTATGTTTTTAAACACCACTTATGTAGTTTATGTATCATACATTAATTTGTTTGCTATATATATATATTTTTGGTATTTTTTCTATATTAAATTATTCTATTATATTTTTTCTGCAACTTTTGTAATTTGTTTCATTGCCCTTAAAGTCCCATTTTTTCTAGAGGTATTTTTTTCCTTTCTATACACCTGGGATGGTGGCAATGCTCATGATGGAATGATGGGAGCAAATCTTTTCTATAAGTTTTTCCTGTTAACCACTTGCCTACTGTGCACCTACACCCCCTTCCTGCCCAGACAAAATGTTAGCTTCCGGCACTGCGTCGCTTTAACTGACAATTGCGCGGTCGTGCGACGTGGCTCCCAAACAAAATTGGCGTCCTTTTTTCCCCACAAATAGAGCTTTCTTTTGGTGGTATGTAATCGCCCGTGCGGTTTTTATTTTTTTGCGCTAAAAAACAAAAAAAGAGCGACAATTTTGAAAAAAGACACAATATTTTTTGCTTTTTGCTATAATAAATATCCCATTTAAAAAAAAAAAAAAACATTTTTTATCTCAGTTTAGGCCGATACGTATTTTTCTACATATTTTTGGTAAAAAAATGTAAAAAATAAAATCGCAATAAGTGTATAGTGACTGGTTTGCTCAAAAGTTATATTGCCTACAAAATACGGGACATAATTATGATTTTTTTTTATTTATTTTTTTTACTAGGAATGGCGGTGATCTGCGATTTTTTTCCGGGACTGGGACATTATAGCGGACACATCGGACACTTTTGACACATTTTTGGGACCATTTACATTTATACAGTGAACAATGCTATAAATATGCATTGATAACTGTATAAATGTAACTGGCAGGGAAGGGGTTAACCACTAGGGGGCGGGGAAGGGGTTAAATGTTTCTCCTAGTTTGTGTTCTAACTGTGGGGGGAGGGGGGGTGACTGGGGAGGTGATCGATTGTGTCCCTATGTACAAGGGACACAATCGGTCTCCTCTCTCCCTGACAGGGACGTGGAGCTCTGTGTTTACACACAGAGCTCCACGTCCCAGCTCAGTTACTCGGCAATCGCGATGGCCGCGATGGCCGCCGGCCACACGCACGGGGGTCCCAGTGATGCGACGGGTGCGCGCGCTCCCCTAGCAACTCTCTATGACTGCACGTCATATGACGTGCAGTCAGGACAATGGAGTTACTTGCCCGCCGTCATATGACGGTGGGCGGGTGACAAGTGGTTAAGGACAGATCATCAGGTGTTTGCAGCAGTGCCCCTTTCACCACCACCCTCGGTAGCGCAGGAGTCCTTCCATATATAAATATTTACTTTCTGCCATAAAACATATCCAATAAAAAAAATTCTAATCTAATTTTTTCATCAATTTAAGCTAATATGTATTCTGCTACATATTTTTGGTAAAAAAAAATCCCAATAAGCATCTATTGATTGGTTTGCGCAAAAGCTTATGGCTTTTACTAAATAGGGGATAGATTTATGGAATTTTTATTTATATATTTTTACTAGTAATGTTGGCGACCAGCAACTTAACTTATCGGGACTGCGATATTGCAATGGATAAATCGGACACTAACTGACACTTTTTTTGGAACCAGTGACTGTAATACAGTGATCGTTGCAAAAAATGCACTGTCACTGTACTATGGACACTGGCTGGGAAGGGGTTAACATCCAGGGCGATCAAAGGGTTAAATGTGTTCCTAGGGAGTACTTCCTAACTGTGTGGGGGGTGCTTGTACTGTGAAAAGACAGATTCTTTCTTCTGCTTAGCAGAAACACAAGATCACTGCATTTCCTTGTCACAGAACGGAGATCTGCCTTGTTTACATGCCTTTGCCTTGAACAATCAGCGTGTCCTGGTGATTGGCTCCCGCTGTGCCCAATCACAGTAGAAGAGAGGGTTGCTGGTGGCACACATGCGCACCCCAGACCCTGAAGTGCAGAATCACGTAATGTACATGTACGTGATTCTGCGCACAGCAGCCGCCGCCTCGCAGTACATGTATCTGGGGCAGTCGGCGAGAGGTTCATTGTGTACATAGAGCTGAAGGTTTTTAATAAATTTGCCTTCTCTTTGTCCCCAGTCATCCACTCTAGATTATATTGTAAAGGGCCTACATACTCAGATCAGACCTTTTTACTGTTACTATATTTGAAGATAGCAAGAGGCTTGCTTTGGGGGCATTGGTGTGTGCTCACTTCCAAGCCCCACTCTAAGCATCCAGAAGACACACAGAGCTGTGGCTCAGCCCTGCCCCCTCCTCTCTCCTCATTGGCTTACTGGCTGTGATTGACAGTAGCAGGAGCCAATGGGATGAGAGATCTGGGAGAAGCTCGGCTCTCATGCACATTACTGGATCGAGAAGGAGCTCAGGTAAGTATTGGGGGTAGGGTTGCCACCTCATCCCTTTAAAACCGAACACATATTACACAGGTTCTGTGGCTGATTAAGGTGATAATTAAACTCACATGGCTGCCTTATCTGCATTAAATTAGCCATAGAACCTGTGGAATTCATATGTGTTCGGTTTTAAAGGGATGAGGTGGCAACCCTAATTGGGGGGCTAGGGTTGGGGGCACTGCACACAGAAGGTTTTTTACCTTTGTGCATGAAGGTAAAAAACCTTGAGCCTTTAAAACCACTTTAAGCTTAACACTCCTAATCCTAATCCAATCACGACTGATCACAATGTAAACAGGAAGAGACGGACAGACGCAAGTAGATGAGAGCTAATCGGCAGCTCTCCTGACAGGGGGGGCTCGCGCTGATTGTTTATAATCGCAGTCCCCCCTCGGGCACCCACACTGGACCACCAGGACCACCAGAGAAGGGGGCAGCATGTGGATGGCCAGGTACATCCCCCATGGCCATCCACATGTAAAAAAAAGCACAATAGATGCCAATCAGTGCCCACAAATGGGCACTGACTGGCAACATGATGGGCACTGTGAAAAATGAGTAAATAAATATGTGATGCCCAGCAATGCCATCAGTGCCACCCCTCAGTGTCCATCAGTGCCACCCCCAGTGTCCATCAGTGTCCATCAGTGCCACCTCTCAGTGCCCATCCATGCCCAGTGCCCATCTGTGCCACCCATAAGTATCCATCAGTGGCACCCATAAGTGCCGCCTATGAGTGCCCATCAGTGCCGCCTATGAGTGTCCATCAGTGCTGCATACCAGCGCCGCCTATCAGTTCCCATCAGTGCTGCCTATCAGTGCCGCCTCATCGGGCCCATCAGTGCCACCTCATCGGTGCCCATCATGCCGCCATATCAGTGCCCGTAATTGAAGAAGAAAACTTTTCTGTCTCTTTTTAGTTGTTGCGCAAAAAATAAAAACCGCAGAGGTGATCAAATACCACCCTAAGAAAGCTCTATTTGTTGGAACAAAATGATAAAAAAAAATTTGGGTATAGTGTAGCATGACCGCGCACTTGTCATTCAAAGTGCGACAGCGCTGAAAGCTGAAAATTGGCTTGGGCAGGAAGGTGCGTGGTATGGAAATGGTTAAGTGGTTAAAGACAGACTGCAGCACATACTAATGGAGTGGAGGAAAAACAAAACAAAGACAGAAACCACTCATAATTTAATAATAAAACAAAAACGTGATATAAAAAAAAGTTTCCTAATATAAATAGGTGACTGGATGGTGTAGATTAGAATAGAAGAAAAATTGTAGCAGTGATGCATGTGCTTCACAATTTTCCCCTCAGGGGGGCGGTAGTACACACACTACACTACAGCAAAGGCAGCAAGAAAGCCAGTAGGAATTGGTCTCCGAAAAAATGGCCGCCGCAGACCCCCTCCTATTCGTAGACACATGACTTCAGGGTAAGAATAAACACTCGAATAGTTCACATATTAGAATAGGATTATAATAGTTAGAATTAATGCTTTCGTTTATATTACTCTGTTTCCGTCCCGAGTCTATGCTTTGAAACTAGCATATGCCCTAAACAAGTATGGCCGCTTGAGGTCGCTGAGCATTTACGTATTTCGACGCCTTGTTTGGGTTGCTTGGAGACGGGACGCGTTGTGGCTGCTTGTGGTGCAGGAGAGTAGAGAGGTAGGTTTATACCGTGCGGTAAGTGCTGATGGTATCTGTGGTAGAAATCTATGGATTGTGTGTACTGAGATCAGAGATTCCATATCTCTACAGGAAATATGTTGTATGCAGCTTGTTCAGTATCTCATCGTATTCTCAATATGATTGCATTGTATTATTGATCTTTTTATTTTCTAGTATTGATTTATTATCGTTTTATTAATAATTAAGATTCTTTTTATTCAGATTTGTTTTTTAATAATGTATAATCTTTTTATTTTGTTCCTTTTTATTTTTTTAATATTAGCTTATGAACCGTTATACTTTCAATTATTAATTTATAACATTTTTATTTATTTATTATTGATTTATGATCCTTTTTATTATTTTTTATACTCCATATTGTGTATCTAATTAATAGTTGCAATGGACATACTATACAGAGTAGTGCTTGTCATAGGGGGGCAGATATTTCCCTGAGATGACAGGTGAGGACAGGTCTTCTCCTCTAATTGTCACATAGATATTCTATCACTGCCAGTTATTGTTTATTACAGGTATTTATATATTGTTAACAATTTTTCTAGCACTTTTCATGTTGTACATTCACATCAGTCCTGTTCTCAGGAGCTTACAATCTAATTTCCCTACATACACATAGGGCCAGTTTACACAGGAGCCAATTAAAACCTACCGGCATTGTCTTTGGAGTGTAGGAGGAAACCGGAGTACCCGGAGGCAACCCACGCAGGCACTGGGAGAACATGCAGACTCCATGCAGATAGTGTCCTGCTTGGGTTTTGAATGGAGGTTTCCGGTGCTGCAAATACCATTTCTCTCATCGCCATCGATAGTAGCTGAACACTCACTGATTTGTGTGGTCTCTAGTGCAATAATCAGCACTGACAAAGTGATCCTTATGGCTTTATGACCGGGGATGAGGAAAGAAAAGTTCATTTGAACCTTTGTGCCTGTTTGTCATTAACCACTTCAATACAGGGAATTTTCACCCCCTTCCTGCCCAGGCCAATTTTCAGTTTTCAGCGCTGTCGCAATTTGAATGACAATTGCGCTTTAATGCAACACCATACCTATATGACATTTTTTATCACCCCCCACGAATAGCTTTCTTTTGATCACCTCTGCACTATAAACAAAAGAAGAGGGACAAGTTTGAAGAAAAATATATATATATATTTATAACTTTTTGCTATAATAAATATCCCAATTGAAAAAAAAAATGTCCTCAGTTTAGGCCGATATGCAGTCTTCTACATATTTTTGGTTAAAAAAAAGAAAATCGCAATAAGCGTATATTGATTGGTCTGTGCAAAAGTTAAAGCGTCTACAAAATAGGGGATAGATTTATGGCATTTTTTTTTACCTTTACTAGTAATGGCGGCGTTCTACAATTTTTGTTGGGACTTTGACATTGCGGCGGACATATCGGACACTTTTGACACTATTTGGGGACCATTCACATTTATACAGCGATCGGTGATATACAAATGCATTGATTACTGGCAGGAAAAGGGGTTAACACTAGGGAGCAATCAAGGGGTTAAATGTGTTACCTAGGGAGTGATTCTAACTGTAGGGGGCAGGGACTCACAAGGGGAGGAGACCGATCTGTGTTACTCTGTACTGGGAACACACGATCGGTGCTATAAAAATGCATTGATTACTGTATAAATATTACTGGCAGGGAAGGGGTTAACACTAGGGGGCAATCAAGGGGTTAAACGTGTTACCTTGAGAGTGATTCTAACCGTAGGGGGCGGGGACTCACAAGGGGAGGAGACCGATCTGTGTTATTCTGTACTGGGAACACACGATCTGTCTCCTCTCCCCTGACAGGAGATTGAAAAAGTTAAAAGCTGATTAGCTACCATGCACAGCTGTACACAATTCTGAATGCTCCAATTTTAGTAAATCTCATACTGTATGACACCCCCCCCCCTTTTTTTTTTACTCACATAAAATTAAAAAAAAAAGGGGGGGGTGTCATACAGTATGAGATTTACTAAAATTGGAGCATTCAGAATTGTGTACAGCTGTGCATGGTAGCTAATCAGCTTTTAACTTTTTCATAACATTTTCAGTATCACACAAAAGTTAGTACACCCCTCTCATTTTTGTAAATAGTTTTTTATATCTTTTCATGTGACAAAATTACACTTTAGTGAGTGTACAGATTGTATAACAGTGTACATTTTCTTTCCCCTCAAAATAATTCAACACACAGCCATTAATGTCTAACCAGCTGGCAACTAAAGTGAGTACACCCCTAAGTGATAATGTCCAAATTGGGCCCACTTAGCCATTCCCCCTCCCCGAAGTCATGTGACTCATTCGTGTTACAAGGTCTCAGGTGTGAATGAGGAGCAGGTGTGTTAAATTTGATGTTTTCGCTCTCACTCTCTCATACTGGTCACTGGAAGTTCAACATGGCACCTCATGGCAAAGAACTCTCTGAGGATATAAAAAAAAGAATTGCTGCTCTACATAAAGATGGCCTAGGCCAGTGTTGGCGAACCTTGGCACCCCAGATGTTTTGGAACTACATTTCCCATGATGCTCATGCACTCAGCATTGTAATTGAGCATCATGGGAAATGTTGTTCCAAAACATCTGGGGTGCCAAGGTTAGCCATCACTGGCCTAGGCTATAATAAGTTTACCAAGACCCTGAAACTGAGCTGCAGCACATTGGCCAGGACCATGCAGTGGTTTAACAGGACAGATTCCACTCAGAACAGGCCTCACCATGGTCCACCAAAGAAGTTGAGTACACGTGCTCAGCGTCATATCCAGAGGTTGTGTTTAGGAAATAGATGTATGAGTGCTGCCAGCATTGCTGCAGAGGTTGAAGGGGGGGGGGGGGGATCAGCCTGTCAGTGCTCAGACTATACGCCGCACTCTGCATAAAATTGGTCTGCCTGAATGTCATACCCTAAAGATGTTGCGCAAGAAAGCCTGCAAACAGTTTGCTGAAGACAAGCAGACTAAGGACATGGATTACTGGAACCATGTCCTGTGGTCTGATGAGACCAAGATAAACGTATTGGGTTCAGATGGTGCCAAGCGTGTGTGGCGGCAACCAGATGAGGAGTACAAAGACAAGTGTGTCTTGCCTGCAGTCAAGCATAGTGGTGAGAGTGTCATGTCTGGGGATGCATGAGAGCTGCCGGCACTGGGGCGCTACAGTTCATTGAGGGAACCATGAATGGGGCTGCATGAGTGCTGCTGGCACTGCAGAGCTACAGTTCATTGAGGGAACCATGAATGCCAACATGTACTGTGACATACTGAAGCAGAGCATGATCCCCTCCCTTCAGGGACTGGGAAACAGGGCAGTATTGCAACATGATAACTACACCAAACACACCTCCAAGATGACCACTGCCTTGCTAAAGAGGCTGAGGCCTCGTACACACGAGGGGATATGTCCGTTGAAAACGGTCCGATGGACCGTTTCAGCAGACATCTCCGCTCGTGTGTATGGGCTAGCGGACAGATTTGTCCACCCGACAGATTTCAAAGCATGCTTTGAAATCTATCCGGTGGAATCTGTCCGCCCGACATGTCTGCTGGTTAGTACACTTACCAGCAGACATGTCGTCCCGCACCGCCGCCGCGCCGCCGCCGAATGGATTCGGCGCATGCGCGGAAGTGTTTTACTTCCTGGTGCGGTGACGTGGCGGTGACGTGGCGGCGTCAACGTCACCGCCGCGTCACCGACACGTCACCGCGCCGTCCGCCGGCGGGGAATTTGATCCGATGGTGTGTACACGCCATTGGATCAAACTCCAGATCGGACATATCCAATGGAAATGGTCCGCGGACCGTTTTCATCGGATATGTCCGATTGTGTGTACGAGGCCTGAGGGTAAAGGTGATGGACTGGTCAAGCATGTCTCAGACCTAAACCCTATTGAGCATCTGTGGGGCATCCTCAAATGGAGTGCAAGGTCACTAACATCCACCAGCTCTGTGATGTTGTCATGGAGGAGTGAAAGAGGACTCCAGTGGCAACCTGTGAAGCTCTGCTAACCTCTATGCTCAAGAGGGTTAAGGCAGTGCTGGAAAATAATGGTGGCCACACAAAAAATTAACACTTTGTGCCCAATTTGGACATTTTCACTTAGGGGTGTACTTAACTCACTTTTGTTGCCATTGGTTTAGATATTAATGGCTGTGTGTTGAGTTATTTTGAGAGGACAACAAATTTACACTGTTATACGGGCTGTACACTCACTACTTTACATTGTTGGAAAGTGTAATTTCGTCAGTGTTGTCACATGAAAAGATAGAATAAAATATTTACAAAAATGTGAGGCGTGTACTTAGTTTTGTGAGATACTGTATATACAAACATGGTCATATTTAGCTGCCATCTTGAAATGAGTTGGCAGGAGCATATGGCATTGGTATATTAGCTCTTGTGTACAGAAGTGTGTTTGTGTTTATTTAAAAGACATCTTTTCATTTTTATTGTATAAACATGATTAAAAACGTCATAAGAACATGTAGATGTGTATATAACACATGACACATAGCCAATGATAATATTATTACCGGCTATGTGCCATGTGTAAGGCCTCGTACACACAATGAGATATGTCCGCTCAAACTTGTCCGACGGACAGTTTAGAGCGGACATGTCTCATCGGATTTCGGTCCGATGGCGTGTACACACCATCGGATCAAAATCCCCACCGGCAGACAGCGTAGTGACGCGGCGGTGACGTCGCCACGTCACCGCACCAGGAAGTAAACACTTCCGCGCGCATGCGTCGGATCCATTCACAGGATACGACGCATGTGCGGGAGGATATGTCCGCTGGTTTCCCGTACTAACCAGCGGACATATCCGACGGACAAGTTTGTAGCGGACAAATTTCAAAGCATGCTTTGAAATTTGTCCGATGGACAAACCTGTCCGCTAGCCCGTACACACGGTCGGATTTGTCTGCTGAAACGGTCCATCGGACCGTTTTCAGCGGACAAATTCGATCGTGTGTACGCGGCCTTATATACACATCTACATGTTCTTATGATGTTTTTATTCATGTTTATACAATAAAAAATAAAAAAAATTAAAGCGGAGCTCCAGCCGCGGGAAATTTTTTTTTTAAAGTCAGCAGCTACTAACAGTGTAGCTGCTGACTTTAAATAAGGACACTTACCTGTCCTAGGCGCCCGCGCTGACGGCCCCCCCGATGCCGGTCCCACGATCGCTCCGGGTCCCGCGCCGCCATTCACACTATGGGAAACAGGCAGTGAAGCCGTACGGCTTCACTGCCCATTTCCTACTGCGCCTGCGTGAGTCTCACGCTGGCTTGTGAATGGGCGCTCTGCTCTCTGAGAACACACACAGTTCCCAGGAAGCAGCGCGCCCCATTCACAAGGAGAAGAACAAGAAGAAAACACACTGCGGTTCAGGAAGAGGCAGATTACGGACTTCCGCATAGCAACAGCTATTTCGGGTGAATATTTTTTTTTTTTTTTCAGGTTTTTTTTTTTTCAAACAACATTGTAAAATGTTGTTATCCTGGGTGGAGCTCCGCTTTAAGTAAGTTGTGTCTTTGTGCTCACCCTGACAATTTCATATTCTTAAAAGTCCTATTCACCATATATGAGGGAGTAATTCCTGCCATATTTGTGTTCATTGTTATAACTCAGGATGTGGATATGTTATTTGTCCCTAGAACTGGCTAACCTTACATTGAGATGTGTTTGTCCTTCATTTACTATGGGGTCCATTTATAAAAAATGTACTCTGCAAAAGTGTCAGCCATTTGCACCAGCGCTACAAATCTTTGCTTACTACGTTCATCTCCTAGAATCTTCAGCGCAATCTAATGGAAACAATGGGCCAGATTCTCGTAGCAGTTACGTTGGCGTATCTCGAGATACGCCGCGTAACTTCAAAGATGCGCCGGCGTATCTATTTTCTGTATTCTGAAAACAAGATATGCCGGAACTTTGCTTAGATACGAGTGGCGTAAGTCTCTTACGCCTTCGTATCTTAGTTGCATATTTACGCTGGCCGCTAGGTGGCACTTCCGTCAATTTACGCATCGAATATGCAAATCAGCTAGATACGCCGATTCCCGAACGTACTTGCGCCCGGCGCATTATTTTTACGTAGTTTGCGTAAGCTTCAGGCCGCGTACACACGATCAGACCGGTCCGATGAAACTGGCCTGAAGACCAGTTTCATCCGACCAAATTGATCGTGTGTACGGCCCATCGGACCATTGTCCATCGGACCAAAGTTTAAAACTTGCTTTAAAATCTGTCCGACGGTCCAAAATGATGGTTAGTACACAAAAGCATCGGACCATGCTCAGAATTAAGTCGAAGCATGCTTGGAAGCATTGAACTTCATTTTTTCAGCACGTCGTATTCTACGTCACTGCGTTCTGGCCCGATGGGATTTTGTACTGATGGTGTGTACGCACATCAGACCACTTCAGCGGTGGTCCGATGAAAACGGTCCGTCGGACCAGTCTCATCAGACCGATCTGATCGTGTGTACGTGGCCTAAGTCCGGCGTAAAGTTACCCCTGCTATATGAGGCGTACGTGAGGCGTAGTAATGTTAAGTATGGACGTCAAGACAGCGTCAATTTTTTCGTTGTTTACGTCGTTTGCGTAAAACGTTCACGAATAGGGCTTTGCGTAAGTTACGTTCACGTCGAAACCCATGAGTACTTGCGGCGTAATTTTGAGCATGCGCACTGGGATATGTCCACTTTGGGCGCAACTTCTTCTCACCTGCCTCTCAAAGTTGCGGCAGCGTAGCGTAAATCAGATACGCCACGCCCGCACAAAGATAGGCGTCCCTACGAGAATCTTGCCCAATGTATTTTTTGTGATTAAAACATTTCATGAAAAATACAACATGACTGCCACTAGATGGTGCTGACAATCCCCACTTTAATACCAAGCCTTTCTGACCCGTTTTGTTCACATGTAAAAATCTGCATTTTCTGCTAGAAAATTACGTAGAACCCCCCAACCATTTTATGTTTTTAAGCATATGTCCTAGAGAATAAAATGGTAAGCTTTGCACTTGTTTTATGTCATACGGTATTTGTGCAATTGTTTTTCTAAAGCATTTTTTTTTTACAACCTCTTTAATGCGGGGGTTCGCCCTAAAAAAAAATTCTAACATTACATGGAGCCGAACTATGAGACCGACAGTATGCTGTTGTTTTTTTTTTGCGTACATACCATTTTAGGGCTAGTTTCACCCCCGGCTTCCGGGTAGGTAATTGTGCAGGACTGGGTGTTTCTAATCACAGAATGTGATTGACGTGCTTCCAACCGGCGCATACCGCGCATGCCGAAAGAAGCCGAACGTCGGTGCGGCTCTATACGGCGCCTGTGCACTGACGTTCGGTCGGTAGCACGTCAATCGCAGCCTGTGATTAGGAAAGCCCAGTCCCGCACGATTACCTACCCGGAAGACGGGGGTGAAATTAGCCCTAAAATGGTATGTTAGCAAAAAAAAAACAACAGCATACTGTCTGTCTCATAGGTCGGCTCCATGTAATGTTAGAATTTTTTTTTAGGGTGAACCCCCGCTTTAACATACTTTAAGAGAAAGTGATCTGGGAGGCATGGAAGTTATTTGTACTTCCCAGAGAACATTTCCTGCAGAATGCATCAACTTGTTTCCGAGCATGCATGTTTTTTTCTCCGTCGGAGTTCCATACAGACGAACAGAATTTCCAATAGAAATGTTTTCCGTCGGGAAACATGTTCTCTTTCTAATTCTGACGGAATTTCCGACAGAAAAAAGTCTGATGGAGCATACACACAGTCGGAATATCTGATGAAAAAATTCCGTCTGACTTTTTCCATCGGACATTCCGATCGTGTGTATGAGGCATAAGGGGTTAATCCTCCACATTGTGTAAAAGACTGCTTGATCCGGCATGCACAGATTCTTCCCTCCTTTCACGGTACCCTGATAATTTCCTGATAGCACAAAGTCTATGGAGTCAGGCTGCACATGCTCAGTTTGGGTGTATAGCTAGAGAGGTTTATTTTTTCCTGGGAGTGTATATTATCAGCACAGGGCCAATCAGCACTGTCCAGACAGAGGGTCAGGGGTCTTGCAGTCTAATAGGACAGTCAGAAAACTCCTCCTACAAGCTTTAATCAGTGCTTGGCTGGACACTGATAGAAGTCACAAGACTGCTCTAACTGCTGATAAGAAAAGGTATTTAGCAGTTTATATTTGCTAAAACAATTGATTTTCCGTCTTTTGTGTACTGTGGGAGACACACGTTAACACTATAAAATGCCCAATGAGTTCACTTTACAGTGAGAAGCGACCTTAATCTGACAATGGATTCCTCCATCCAACACCCTGGTAACCAGTGGTGGTGCATGTATAGCGGGCGCTGGAGCTCAGCCCCCTCTGGCTACCGCACACTGCACTGAAAATATACATAGATTCATGCATTCCATTGCATGAATCTATGTATTGCCTATCAGAGCTATCGGATAGGCTTTCCTATTACAGCCCTCAGGCTGTAGTCGGCTTCCGGATGCTTATCCTCGGGACGCACGGGGGGTGCGTTCCTTGGATAAGAGTTACAGGCGTCTCAGCCAATCAGGTTACCGGTAACCTGATTGGCTGAAGCGTCAACGAGAGCGGAAGAACACATCGAGGGATGGAAGAAGCATGGCTGACCCCAGAAAGGTAAGTGCCAGGCGGGGGGGGGGGGGCATTTTACGGGGCACAATGGCTACAATTGCTGGGCACAGTGGTGACAATTGATGGGCACAATGGCTACAATTGCTGGGCACAGTGGTGACGATTGATGGCACAGTGGTGATGATTGATGGCACAGTGGTGACGATTGATGGCACAGTGGCGGAGTTTGATGGCATGGCACAGTGGCGACAATTGATGGCACAGTGGCGACAACTGATGGCACAGTGGCGACAACTGATGGCACAGTGGCTGTGTTTGATGGCATGGCACAGTGGCTGCGTTTGATGGCATGGCACAGTGGCTGCGTTTGATGGGCACAGTGGCTGCGTTTGATGGGCACAGTGAAGCTGCAATTGTTTTGTTTTTTTCGTTTGTTTGCGCCCCCCACAAAATGTTGATCACCAGCTGCCACTGCTGGTAACCCCGATTGCTCGAGATAACACGCCAACTACAAAAACGTAATTCATTTGTAAATGCACAATGCGTTGTTTCTCTTTTCTTTCATTGCAGTGGGCTGCAAACAACATAAATGGATTCTGAATACCTGAAGAGATGTGTAGCAAAATGTCTTGCCGAGGGACTGGCGGAAGTAGCAGAGAAAAGACCGGTGGACCCTATTTATTATCTGGCACACTGGATCTACAAATATAGGAGCAACTTAGATGAACACGAAAAGGTAAAAGCATGATGAGACTCATGGATGATAATGAATACAGGTATATATTGATTATAGCAGGTTGTAGCAGTGTTGCCAATCTACCAGATGGAAATTTACTGACACGACACCCAAAATTTTCTGGCACAGCCAAGTTTTTACTCACATTTCCAAAAGTTACACAGGTAATGACATCTCACCGACACAACAAGTCCTCTCTTTAGTGACAGTGGCAGTCTCTCTCCATGCGCAGTGGTCCAAACAGCACTGACAGTCCTGCTTCCAGCTTTCTTTGCTCCTGTCCAGCTGACTCGCACACAAGGCTCCAGCTGCTCCACTTGGATCCATTCAACCATGAAATCACACAGGCATCGTCTCCGCCAGTGCTGCCCAAACACACTGGGCCAGATTCTCAGAGGCGTTACGACGGAGTATCTCAGATACCCCGTCGTATCGCCTTTTTTTTTTAGTCGTATCTATGCGTGTGATGCTGTGCATCACTTTTGCATAGATACGCTTCTACATCCGACAAGTGTAATACAATTACACTTTCGGATCGTAGGTGTAATGACAACTCCGGCCACTAGGTGGCCTTTACGTTGTTTTTTCATTTGCATATGCAAATGAAGTAGTACGCCGATTCTCGATCGCTTTTACGCCGCCCCGTCGTCGCGTACGTCGTTTTCGTTCGCGTAAGGTTACCCCAGCTTCTATGTGGAGTAACCTTACGAGGTCCCGTCGGATGCCGTCGTGTCCCGTCGGATGCCATGTTAAGTATGGCCTCGGGACCGCGTCGTGTTGTGCGTCGTTTACGTCGTTTGCGTACGTCGATTCTCAATGGGGCTGGCGTACGCTGCGATTACGTCGTTTACATTGAGAAAATGTGACGTCCTTTGGAGCATGCGCACTGGGCTTTTTCCCCGGCCGGCGCATGCGCAGTTCGTTCGACGCGGGGGCGCGCTTAATTTAAATACAAGCCGCCCCATTTGAATTGCGCGGGTTTACGCTGCGCGATTTACGCGACGTAAGCGAAACCTACGGAGCAAGTGCTTAGAGAATAAAGCACTTGCTCCAGTACGATGCGGCGGCGTAGTGTAACTGGCTTACGCTACGCCGCCGGAATTCTTAGAGAATCTGGCCCTTGGATGATCTTGGCCGACGCCGGTTTGGAACTGTGTGCGCGCAGTTCTGAGCCAAGTGTCACAGCCATATTTTTTACTGGCAACCTATCACTGTGCCTATTCTTTACTGGCTGCCAGTAAAAATACTGACGGTTGGCAACACTGGGCTGCAGATAATAAATATATGTAATATATACTGTATATATTAGGGATGCACTGAGTTTGTACCAGCCAGTACGAGTGCCGATACCAATTACTGATACTTCTGCAGTGCAATTTGAGCCCATACAAAATGAATGAGGTGCGATTTCTGTCCAAATCACATGCGGTTTCCCACACCACTCTTGTGTGAAGTCAGGCTCAGAGTAGAAGTGTCATTCAAACAGAATTCTCACCAGCTAACAGCAAATCGGGATAAGGCAGTGTTGTGTTTTAAATCCAGTGGTTTATGCAGACAGTGGCTGGATTCCACAAAGCTCATCTGTGAGATGTCTCGCTGGTCTGACAAGAGCACAACTTATAGAGAGGGAATGTATTGTCAGACTAGCAGGCTCAGTCTGGATTCACACAGGACCAGCTGGGAAACTGCACGTAATTGGGACAGGAATCGCACTGCATTACTGTTCACATGTGATTCTTTGCAGTGCGATTTGACCCTGTTCATTTTGTATGGGCTCAAATCGCACCACAAAGGTATCGGTTTAAAGTATTGGCATTGGTTCAACATGTGAGGCTAGTAGACATAGCGTGCCAGAGCAGCTGCATTTTACACATAAAAAAGGGTAGAATAATACTATGTTAACAATAATAAATGTCCTATGCCCTCTATGGGTGGTGCAGGTACAAACCTTGGTATGGTCAATATTGTGGCAGTTGGGCGATATCTATTTGTTGTGTAGTCAACGTGAAAATTGGTGATGTGTGGCTGGCTCAAGATGGACTATATATGAGGTCCCTAACACCTGGCAGGGTATCCACCATTGGTATATACTGTAGTATGCTTTTATTTCACAATACTGAGTACAGAAGGGCGTATAGAGGTAGAGAAGGCAGCCCAGCATTTCTGGAGGTGTCAAAGAAGAGATAAATTTGACTTTGCGGTTGAATTACAGTGGTTGTAAACATATGACATGAAGTATGAACAAAGCATATCCCTCTATAGTGTGTACTTGTCTCAACCTATCGCACTAAGACCCCTTTCACACGTGCGGACTGTATGTCCGCTTTTTCATTTATCCGTTTGCAGATGAAAACATTGGTCCCTATATGATTGCGGGTGTCAGCGGATAAACATCCGCTGACACCCGTAATCACCCGCCTCCACAAACATCCGATTTTGCAGATGGAAGAAAACCCTATTTTTTCTTTCTCGGATGAACACGGACACGCGCTCCGTGTTCATCCGCTCCCCCATAGGGGAGAGTGGAAAAAAACAGGGCGGTCCCTGCACAGTGTGCGGAGACCGCCCTATCATCCGACGGCTCAGCTGGGATTTACGGAGCGATCCCCGCTGAGGTTACGGACACACGGAGGCAGATCAATATTGATCCGCCCCGTGTGAAAGGGCCCTAAGTGTCATTTCTGTCTGCTGCTTTAATTTTGCGGAGGTATTCGGTCACTAGCGGGGAACTTTTAACCCCCGCTAGCCGCCGAAAAAGGGTTAAAACCACCCGCAAAGCGGCGCTGCAGTGCCGCTTTGCCGGCGGTGCCCATTCATTTTAATGGGCAAGAGTGGTGGAGGAGCGGTGTACACATCGCTCGTTCACTGCTCCAAAGATGCTGCTTGCAGGAAATTTTTTAACATCCTGCCAGCGCACCGCCCTCGGGCTTTCACACTGCATTCAAAGGAGCGCTTTGCAGGCGCTTTTTTTTAGCGTTATAGCGCCTGCAAAACGCCTCAGGGTGAAAGGGCTTTTAAAGATTTACAGCCACTTCACTGCGTATATGTAAAGGGTTCAGGCTTTAGTACAGCTTGGTGTTTCTGTTACAGGGTGAAAAAGTAAACTAAATTTCATTCACACCAGGACTTCCAGGAGTTGTTAGTACAGGGGGAGGGACTATATAGAGTGAAGAAGAGTCTGCTATGAGAGGTCTAGGTATTGTACTTTGTTTCTTTTGAAATCGCACTACAATTTATTATTTTTTTTAAGAGGAAACTGGAAAGGGAGGAGCTGGAAAAAGAAAAGGAAGAAGCACGAAAAGAGCTTGAGATGATTGAAAAACTGAAGGAGGAGGAAATTTTGATTCAACAAAGGATTGAAGAACAGAAGGTAAGATTTGGTCTTTGAATAGAATGGAAAAGGGTTAAAGTGTCTGTGTCCCCACTGCAGAAATTTATCTTCACTTCCTGTTGTGGTACCAGGGTGTGATGAGAAATCTTTGGAATAGAGATAAAAATAGCAAAAGATTCTGGGCATTCAAATGTTCTAAAAGCTGAGCACCAGGATCAGCAAATATTGTCTAAATACATTCGACATTTGTATTCTCCCTTGAGCCTAGGTTCACATTGGTACTATTTGGCATGCGATTTGACGTTTCAAATCGCATGCCAAATCGGCGGCTATTGTTGGCAATGGCACAGTCCAAATCGGTGTGGCGTCGACTTTGTGGCGCCATACTAATTCCCAAAAGTAGTTCCTGTATTACTTTTGGCGAGTTTGGGGTGCGATTTGTATAGACATCTGTGCAGAAAAACCTGCACAGATGTTTCTCAAATCGCTCCCGAAGTCGGACTGACATGCGGATATGAATTCAGCTGAACTCGCAGTTCTAACCCGCTGTCAGTGTGAACCTAGGCTGAATTTTGGTGTGCTTTGAGCATTTCTTTCAGATCTGTTTAGTAAACCCAAGCTTGCCTCTGTGCAGGAGCTTCCTGTAATAAAGACCAGTCACTGCTGCTCTCTAATCATGTGCAGGGTGACTGGTCTTGTCTCCACCCCTCTGAAGGCAGCCTGTAGTAAATTGGGCCTTTTGGGCCCCTCCCACAGCTCTGCTCTCTGCACCGATTATGTACAACACAGTGATGATGTCACTTATTCTTTTAGGTAATACCTGAGTAAAAAAATGGTATTTGGCACACCCAATGTGAAATTATATCCCTTGTGGCTATTGAGGAAAATGCAGATAACCCATATTTTTGGGGCGATAATTTTCCCGGGCTGATATATCGGTGCATCACTAATTCATGTCTTGGCGTTAACAATGACTACCGAGTGGATTTATTTTGCAGAAAGAGGCTTCTGAAGAGCATCACCAAAAAACCATTGCCGAACTTACCGAGAAATTTGGTGCACCAAAATTACCTACCGTAGAAGAAATAGATGAAAGTCTGGCAACAGTAAGTACTCAATTACTTAAAGTTGTTGTAAAGTTGTATTAGTTAAAGTTGTTGTAAACCCTTACATACATTGCATCCTGAAAGTATTCACAACGTGCGTTGTTAAAGCCTTATTCCAAAATGGATTAAACTCATGATGTTTCTCAAAATTCTACCAACAATACCACATCATGACAACGTGAAAGAAGTTTGTTTGAAATATTAGCAAATGTATTAAAAATAAAAAAACAAAGAAAATCCCATGTGTATTCACAGCCTTTGCTTAATACTTTGTTAAACCACCAATTGGAGCCTCAAGTCTTTTTGAGTATGATGCTACAAGCTTGGCATATCTATTTTTGGGCAGTTTCTCCCATTATTCTTTGCAGGACCTCCCAAGCTCCATCAGGTTGGATGGGGAGTGTCGGTGCACAGTCATTTTCAGATCTCTCCAGAGATGTTCCATCGGGTTCAAGTCTGGGCTCTGGCTGGGCCACTCAAGGACATTTACAGAGTTGTCTCATAGCCACTTCTTTGTTATCTTGGCTGTGTGCATAGGGTCTTTGTCCTGCTGGAAGATGAACCTTCGCCCCAGTTTGAGGTCCAGAGCTCTCTGGAGCAGGTTTTCATCAGGGATGTCTCTGTACATTGCTGCATTCATATATCCCTTGATCCTGACTAGTCTACCAGTTCCAGACTAGTCTACCAGTCCCCACAGCATGATGCTGCCACCACCATGCTTCACTGTAGGGATGGTATTGGCCAGGTGATGAGCGGTGCCTGGTTTCCTCCAGACATGATGTTTGCCATTAAGGCAAAAGAGTTCAATCTTTGTTTCATCAGACCAAAGAATTTAGTTTCTCATGGTCTGAGAGTCCTTCAGTGGCTGTATGGCAAACTACAGGCGGGCCGAGGAGTGGCTTCCATCTGGCCACTCATCCATACAGGCCTGATTGGTGGAGTGCTGCAGAAATGATTGTTGTTCTGGAAGGTTCTCCTCTCTCCACAGAAAAACACAGCAGCTCTGTCAGAGTGACCACCGGTTCTTGGTCACCTCCCTGACTAAGGCCCTTCTCCCCTGGTCACTCAGTTTGGCTGGGCAGCCCACTGCAGGAAGAGTCCTGGTGGTTCCAAACCTCTTTCCATTTACGGATGATGGAAGCCAATGTGCTCATTGGGACCTTCAATGCTGCAGAACATTTTTCTGCACCCTTTGCCAGATCTGTGCCTTGATACAATCCTATCTCGGAGGTCTACAGACAATTCTATATGGCTTGGTTTGCGCTCTGACATGCAGTGCTTACCGCGAGACCTTATACAGACAGGTATGTGTGTCTTTCCAAATCAACAGAATTTACCACAGATGGACTCAATCAAGTTGTAGAAACATTTCAAGGATGATCAGTGGAAGGCATCTGAGCTCAATTTTCAGTGTCATGGCAAAGGCTGGAAATACTTATGTACGTGTGATTTTTTCTTTTATTTTTAATAAATTTGCAAAGATTTCAAACAAACTTCTTTCACATTGTCATTATGGGGTATTGTTTGTAGAATTTTGAGGAGAAGCGAACGCACACGTAAGTCCCGCCGACATATGTAAACGCTGTTTAAACCACATAAGTGAGGTATCGCCGCGTGCGTTAGAGTGCCAGCAACAAATCTAGCTCTCCTCTGTAAATCTAAACTGGTAACCTGTAAAAAATAAATAAAGCGTTGCCTATGGAGATTTTTAAGTACCGAAGTTTGGCGACATTCCATGAGTGTGCGCATAATTAAAGTGTGACATGTTGGGTATCTATTTACTCGGTGTAACATAATCTTTCACATAATACAAAAAAATTGGGCTAACTTTACTGTTTTGTTATTTTTTTAATTCATGAAACAATTTTTTTTACAAAAAAAAGGCGTTTGAAAAATGATTGCGTAAATACCGTGCGAGATAAAACGTTGCAATGACCGTCGTTTTATTCCCTAGGGTATCTGCTAAAAAAACATATATAATGTTTGGGGGTACTGCGTAATTTTCTAGCAAAAGAATGATGATTATTACATGTAGGAGAGAAGTGTCAAGCCCCATACACACGGCAGAGAACCTCGTCGGGAAAGGCGACCAGCCATTCATCCCGACGGGCCGTCGAGCAAATAGAGAACCTGCTCTCTATTTCGGCTCGACGGCATTCCCGACGGGATGCTCGCCAAATCCGTACACACGGCCGAGGTTCTCGGCAGAATCAGGATGCCAGCGAGGTTCTCGCTGGTCTCTGCCGAGAACCTTGGCCGTGTGTACGGGGCTTCAGAATAGGCCCGGTATGGAGGTGGTATAAAAGCCTGGTATTGAAGTGGTTAAAAGCAAAATGGAAGGATGAGGTGAGTGAAGGAGGACTGCACTAAGGGAAAAGAAAGCTATTTAGGGAAAAAAAATATTTCCTTTACAACCTCTTTAACCTTATTGAGACTTACGTCTGAAAATAATGCAAACAAGAACATATACTGTTGCCTATAGGAACCACTAAGCTTCCAACTATCAAGCCTCAAAGCATTTTCACTTATGTAAATATAAAAAGAACCACCCACTTTATGTAGGGACCACAATGTGTTATAAATGGCTTTTCTGTAAACCTGTTATAATTTTCCCATATATTCATATCCTAAGGTTGGGAGACAGAAGGACACAGAGGAAGAAACTGAAGTAGGTGAAGAAAAACCAGATGAAGACCAGCTCAAGAGCGACACCACAGACCCTGAGGAAGTCTCTGAGACACCTGCTTTAGGAGCAAATCATGGAGAGGTTTTGGAAGCTCCTGTGAGTGTTGAGGAGCCAGCGGAAGAAAATAGTACAGGCCTCGATTCAGCCAACACAACTGAGGAGCAAACTGAAATAGAGGCCAAAGAACCAATGGCTGATACAGAGGAACACGAGTGACAATATTACAGTAACTTGTGTTACATTATGACTTTTTCGTGTATTATTCTAAGATTTTGAGTCACTCTTCTAATATACGTTGGAAGCTAATCCAATGGTATAGGTAACAACACGTTCAAATGCACTGAGTTGTATGTCAAGCTCCAATACATCCCGTGTCTTGCAGGCCATACAGAAATTGAGAACAAACTACTGATATTTTAAAATATTAAATTTTACGTTTGTATACTATAGCTTTAGCCTGTGTTTTTTTTTTATTATTATTATTCTCTGGCAGTCTTTGTCAAAAGGTAACAATGGAGGTTCTGACAGTTGACTAGGGTGAGGCTTAGGGTGAGGCTTAGTGTCAGGAAGGGGTGGAGTTATATTTTGTCCGAAGACATTGTGGTGCCATCTGCAGACTAGGATCCAAGAGGCTAAACAGGGTCACAGGGATTGTCATAATGCACAGTATAAAAATACAATACTGTTTACGTAAGCCTTTTTTGTGGGGAAAAAAGCAAAAAAAAATACTCAATTCTCTTGTGGGATAAAAAGTGATGGCATGGCAGCACTGGAGGCTGCCATGAGTGCGGCTTTTCATAGGCAGTACAAAGTGTATGTTTTCTGAACAAAGGCTGTGCAGCTCTAAATGGGATTGCACAGTAAAGATAACTGGAGAAGGGCTGAAGGTAGGTATTTGACCTAGTGGGAGGCACTGGAGTGTAGAAAGAATATATTAAAGTGCAACTAAAGGGTGAATATATACCTGTCCAACAGTCCCTCGCAGGCACTGGCAACTTCTTCTGAGTGCTGGCCTTCATAGTTACATACAGTAGTAGGTGAGGTTGAAATAAGACACAAGTCCATCAAGTCCAACCTATGTGTGTGATTATATGTCAGTATTACCTTGTATATCCCTGTATGTTGTGGTCGTTCTGGTGCTTATCTAATAGTTTCTTTAAACCATCGATGCTCCCTGCTGAGACCACAGCCTGTGGAAGGGAATTCCACATCCTTGCCGCTCTTACAGTAAAGAACCCTCTACGCAGTTTAAGGTTAAACCACTTTTCTTTAAAATTTTAATGAGTGGCCACATGTCTTGCTAAAAACCTTTCCACAAAAAAGTTTTATCCTTATTGTGGGGTCACCAGTACAGTATTTGTAAATTGAAATCATATCCCCTCTCAAGCGTCTTTTCTCCAGAGAGAATATGTTCAGCACTCGCAACCTTTCCTCATAACTAATATCCTTCAGACCATTTATTAGTTTTGTTGCCCTTCTTTGTACTCTCTCCATTTCCAGTACATCCTTCCTGAGGACTGGTGCCCAGAACTGGACAGCAAACTCCAAGTGCGGCTGGACCAGAGATTTTGGCCAGTGGGGAATGCGAATTGCACAGTAGGCTGTCATCCTGGCACTCAGAGGCCTGGCCGGCACTATAAGCTTCATTGGGCATTTTATTGAGGACAGTGCATGTCTCTTCTGTTTAAAAAAAGGCTGCCAGCTTGCTGCTTCTTACAGCAGGACTCCATTCCTGCTTTGAAAGACAGTTGTACAAAGTTTCAGTTGTCCCACTTGCCAAACGGGTCAATTCTGACATTCCTCTCCTACATGTAACAATCTGTTTTTTTGTTTTTTGTTTTTTTGCTAGAAAATTACTTAGAACCCCCTCCAAACAGTGTATGTGTGTGTGTGTGTGTGTGTGTGTATATATATATATATATTTTTTTAACAGAGACCCCAGGGAATAAAATGCCAATGTTGGTCAATTCCATTTTTTTAATGTCACGCAGTATTTGCATAGCAGTTTTTTTTTAAACACGCTTAAAAACAAAAACACTTTCACGATTTAAAAAAAAATGAAATATAATATTTACGCCAATTTTTTTTTGTATAATGTCAAAGATGATGTTGCACTATAAATAAATAGATACCTAACATGTCACACTTTAAATTTGCGCATGCTTGTGAAATTTGCAACAATCTACCACAAAAAAAAATGTGTGGTCCACTTTAAAATCTTTTTAGGTCCAGCAAATAATGTTCTAGTTTCTCAAACCTATGTTTTATTCAACATCATCCATTTCATTTCATCATCCATTTCACACAGATAGTTTTCTTTTGGTGGTATTTGACCACTGGGTTTTTTATTACTGTATTTATTGGCATATAACCCTCACTTTTTTACCCTGAAAATAGAGGGTAAATTGTGCCTGCGTGTTATGCGCAGGGGGCCGTGGAAAGTTTTTTTCTGGAACTTCCCTCTTAAAGTTAGGGTGCGGGTTATACGCCGATAAATACAGTAATAAAAAACAAAAATCCCTGTGGTCATCAAATCTCACCAAAAGAAAACTATATGTGTGAAAAAATGATATAAATTTAATTTGGGTACAGTGTAAGTATGTGTGTGCTATATCTGTGGGATCCCTTTGGAAGCTGGAAATCACTGTAGTAGTCACGGCTACTACAGTGGTTGTTGCTAGCTTTTGGGTCCTATGCTGAGTGGCTGGCCTGCTGCTTGGACACTCTGCTTGGACACCCAGTTTCCCAGCAGAGCCTGGGTTCTGTTCAGTGTTCTGCCTATCACGGACATCCTCTCGGCCGAGGACGAGAGGATGTCCGTGAAAGGCGGAACACAGGCTCTGCTGGGAAACTGAGTGTTCCGCCTATCACGGAACAGGACGAGGAGGAGGCGCGGCTTTTGAACAATGGACGCCCGCAGTCTGACTCTGCATACAGAGTCTAAGACCGGCGTATAAGACGACCCCTGATTTTTGGAGGATATTTTTAAGCATAAAAGGTTGTCTTATACTCAGGAAAATATGGTATATATATATATATATATATATATATATATACACACACATTAAGAAAGGGAGGCAAGAGATAGTGGCAGAGTATATGCTATAAATTAGTGTATATACAGTGAAAAAGTGTAGCATAAAACGTACAGTATACATCAGAGTGTATAGTTTTGAACCGTGTGGAGTAGAAATACAGTTTAGAAAGTATAGTACTGGGATTGTCCTCATCTCTTAGAGCCGTGCGGGGTGTGCGGGTCTCCCTCTTTGGATCACAGCCTGAACCCATTTGGGGTGTCCGGGGGGGATTCGCCATCTTGACACTACGAGATTCAGTTGAATGACTATTAGTTGATGCTGGACAATAGTCCCACTGGTAAAAGCTTTATATGATTGCTTATCTGTAATCTGAATGCGAGCTCAATCATTGTTTTGTACCAGAGTATTGGACGATTCCTTCATTAATGTCTATTCTATGTGCAGAATATCTTGTATCGTTGTTCTTGAAAAAACAATAAAAACGATTGAAACGAGAAAGTATAGTACAAAGCGAAGTAGTGCGCATCATACTGTACAGAGTGGAATGTTGTGGAGTTCATAATGTATAAAGGGAAGCAGTGTGGTATATTTAAAGCTAAAGTTTAGGTATGCCAATTTACATTGTAACACTGGTCCAGCTTCAACCCTGTGGGAACCCCATGAAAGCTGGAAATCACTATAGTAGGCCCCGCTACTAGCAACTGCCCTGTTGCATTGTGAATACAAGAGGTCACTTGCTCAGCATGGGTGCCATTCAAAAATCACTTTGCATTTTCTAGTTGGATGAGGGTGAGAGACAGGATGGTGACATCCTGATTTCCACCTTGTTCAATCAGAGAACACGTTGCATTCATTGAGAAAATGGCACCCGTAGTGATGAGCAAACTCCTGTGTCTTGTGTTCACCAAGCAGCAGCACAGCCACTCAGCATAGGACCCAGAAGCCATGACTACTACAGTGATTTCCAAAGGGATCCCACAGGTATGACACGCACATTAATGAAAAAAGGGGGCGCTAATAAATAACTAATTGATTATAATTGTAAATACTATAATAAAAAGTTAAATAACAAAAACACCTAACACGCCATAAAATAAGCAAGTGCCAGGATTACTAGGGTCTTACTAGGTCTTACCTATTTGCAGGCTTCTCATTACTGATATGTGCTAGCAGCCATCTTGCTTCATGGGGTTCTTGTAACCTGCCACACCCTGCGGCTCCTCCTTCCCACTGGGAGGAGCTGGCTGCTCAGCATATATATAGATGGCAGCTGCAGCATTTTCTCGCTTGGGCCTTTTGTCTGATACCCCTTCTGTGATCTTGCTGCTTGCTCTTAGTCACCGAACCGGCTCTACGTACGTTCCTTCTGGTTCCTGATTCCCGGCTTCGTTTCACGTCTTCTCTGGCTACAGACTCCGGCTTGGCTGACTCCCATCCCTGGCTATCGACCCTGGCACTGGTGGACGACTCCTCTGGCTGTTTGATCGTCAGTTTGGACTTTGACCTTGCTGTTTGGTTTTCAATAAAACCTTCATATTCATTTATCTGTTTATGTACGTCTGATTCATGCTTCCATGACAGTTAGTGAATAAACCCATAATTAAATCTCAATAGGATAAATTGTCAAGGATTGATAAATAAAACAATAATGAATATCGTGATAAAAATATATGAAATAATAATGAACCTTAAGCAAAAAAGGTTCATAGAAAAAAGTTCATTGAATAAATTCCTGCTCAATCTATTGTATACACGATGTGCAGTCAAATCAAATCAGCGATGTTTTGTTCCACCTTCACCAAATACAATGAAAAATCCACCCGAAGTAATTGGTAGCAAATGGCTCCTTACCAAATAAAGTTGACCCCTGTTTGTTACCAAAGAGGGAATCAAACTGCGCTTGATCAAATATAATGGATGGTGGAAGCTTGCATCTCCATCCCTTAGCAGCGATGGTCCCCGATCACATATGCAAAAATAGAATGGATGCCAACATAGCGTAAAACCATTTATTATAAAAAAGCCAAATGGCTGCTTACTTAAGAAAGTGCCCGGACCTGGCACTGAGGCTTGATCGTGTATGGGGAATGAGAAAAGGATCCCAGGTGGTAGGTTGGAGTGGCGTGCGTTCCACTCGACAGACGCCACTAACCAATGGACCGGAAGTGCAATGACAGCGTGTGTGGTCAAGTCCTGCCTCGACGTACGTTTCGTATTACGTCCTCAGGAAGCGCACATACTTACATGGGTCCAAGGTGAACCAATGTAACTGTGCAAAGCTTGCCATTCCTTAACTCTAGCTTTAATTTACAAAACAGTATAGGGAGTGTAGTGGTGCCAAGGCTGTCTTAATGAGAGGGCACACCTGGGCACTGCCCAGGGGCCCCAGCTGCATGGGGGGTCCCTGCACTTTCCCCAAAGCAATTCTTGGGGTAGCTTGGGTGGTTTCAGGGGACAGTCCCCGGATTGAGGGCACTGTCCCTGGACCAAGTCTGTCCCCAGTTTTGTCCCCAGATTGGATTTGAACAGGGGCTGGGGCAATTTCCAAGACAGTCAGTGCAGAATAAAAACAAAAAGCTGAATTACACCCCCCCCCCCACTCCGCCACTCCTACTAGTATAGGGGTGCATTTTTTTCCATTACCTGTGCCCCTTTTCAAGTCCCGGCCAGCCACGTGTCTGCGTATCTCCTTGCCTTCCCTGGCGGAGTGATCTTCCTCCGCTCCCCACCCAGTAGTAGCCGGGGCCCGGTGGGAGATCTGGGGCGTAGAGGGGTCAGAGTGCTGGTGGGATATCTGGGGTGTAGAGAGGTCAGAGTGCTGGGAGGATATCTGGGGTGTAGACGGGTCAGAGTGCTGGGGGGATATCTGGGGTTAAGAGGGGTCAGAGTCAGAGTGTTGGTGGGATATCTGGGGTGTAGAGGGGTCAGAGTGCTAGAGTGCTGGGGGATATCTGGGGTGTAGAGGGGTCAGAGTTATGGGGGGGATATCTAGGGTGTAGAGGGGTCAGAGTGCTGGGGGGATATCTGGGGTGTAGAGGGGTCAGAGTGCTGGGGGGATATCTGGGGTGTAGAGGGGTCAGAGTTCTGGGGGGGATATCTAGGGTGTAGAGGGGTCAGAGTGCTGGGGGGGATATCTGGGGTGTAGCGGGGTCAGAGTGCTGGGGGGATATCTGGGGTGTAGAGGGGTCAGAGTGCTGGGGGGATATTTGGGGTGTAGAGGAGCCAGAGCATTACTTTGCCCAGTGGCCCATGATGCGAATTAAGACGGCCTGACGTGGTGCGAAGTATGAAATGCCATTTGGAGTAGAGGTGATACATATTACTGTGCACAGATTGGAGATATTTGAAGGTAAGAACACAGAGTACAGAGTACAGAGTGAACAGGTGCAGCGTACAGAACAATAGTGAATATAGGAGAAAACACAATGACCAGTGTCCTGGAATGAAATTTCCAGAGGCAAATGTCTAGAGCTTGTGACTGCCTTTGGAATGGAGAACAATAGGCAACTTTGGGTGTGACGGGCTTACATTTCATACAATGTAGGTAAATGATAACTAGATGAGCAGTCAGATTTCATTGTTGGTTTTCTGGGATATAGGAGCTGTGTAGTAGTGTTATAGTCACCACATGTGTGTGTGTTGTACCCAGCTGGTGTAAATCCTACAAATCTTCATCACTGATTTCATAGAGGGGCCTTTCCTCTGTGCAACACTCACTTAAAGTGTAAGTAAACCCACCTATCATTTTCAGCCAAGGAAGCTGCCATCTTGGCCTATATTTAATCTTCAACTGCCATGATGCTGTACATGTGATCAGTTATGACACCAGCCATTGGTTGAGAGCATAACCAATGTGACAGCTAGCAATCCCGGCATACCGGAAATGTAACTTATTTTTGAAACTGTTAAATCGATGGGTTTACTTCCACTTTAACCACTTAAGGACCGCCGCATGTACATTTACGTCGGCAGAATGGCACCGACAGGCAAATCAACGTGTATATATACGTTGGTGCCTTGAGGTGGGTCGGGGATCCGAGCGGGACCCCCCCATGGTACATGCGGCGGTCCCCGTGGCTGTACGAGCGATCAGTGCAGCAGAGGGAGCGGCGGTTCGTTTTTGTCCGCCCCCTCTGGATCATTCCCAGCCAATGCGCGCGCCCCGCCTGTGTGACACTTCCTCCTCCTGTGTAAACACAGGAAGGAGGAAGCGATGTGATCTCTCCCCTCAGCGTTTTTTTCATCCACCGCTGAGAGATCACATCACACAGTGAGTCTGCACAGCACTACACTGACACACACTACACATAAACACATTTAACCCCCGTGATCGCCCCCCCCTCCCCCTGTCACAGTGTCACTGAATGCAGTAATCATACATGTATGATTACTGTATTTAGTGTCAGTGTGACAGGCAGTTAGTGTTAGGTTCAGGGTAGCCCCGTACCCCCCCTAATAAAGTTTTAAACCCTTGATCACCGCCCTAGTTAACCCTTTCACTCCCTATTGCCAGCGTCACTAAGCGATAATTTTTCTGATCGCTGTATTAGTGTCGCTGTTCCCGCTAGTTAGCTATTTTTTTTTTTTATTGTGATTTTTTTTACTAAAGACATGTGGCTAAATACATTTTGGCCTAAATGTTTGACTAAAATTTTGTTTATTTGATTTTTCTTATAACAAAAAGTAAAAAATATTGATTTTTTTTTTCAAAATGTCGCTCTATTTTTGTATATAGCGCAAAAAATTAAAATCGCAGAGGCGATCAAATACCACCAAAAGAAAGCTCTATTTGTGGGAAGAAAAGGACCCGAACTTTTGACAGGATAAAGTGCCTAATGCAGAGGAATATGGAATCAATAACTTATTCTCACACATTGCAGATATGCTCTGATCTGTGCCTATTTTCATTCCACATTATAACGCTCCACTCTTTCCATGCATGCTCAGTACTGCCCGGACACATGATTCCAAACCTGAAATGTCCGGGTGAATCCCAGACAGGTGGCAACACGGAGGGGGGGGGGGAACAGGAAGGAATAACAGTTATGTTTAAAACAAAGACAGTCCAATTAAGTAAGATCATCTAATGAATGCTAAGTAGATGAAAGAAAAACATC